>CM023491.1:9711952-10350180 GCA_013339685.2 Hyalomma asiaticum
GTCGCTAAACGAAGGCATTCCCCAACGATCTCCATTCTACCCTGCCCTGCACTTTCGCAAGCTGAGTCCAATTGCCGCCTGCAGTTTCTTTTTTCTTTAATTTCACCACACCACCTTACTCCCTGTCGTTCAGGACTACGTTTGCCCTCTCTTGGCATCCATTCCGTCGGTATAATTGATCATGTGTTCTCTCAGTTTCTCTTCGCTTCCTCCTAACGTCTATTATGTCGTCGGCGACCCATGTGTGTCCTTTGATCCACTTGACCGTCTGAAGTATCGTGGAATATAATCGTATATTTTTTTACGATCCTAGTATTCTTTATTCAACGTGCTTCTTTCCCGCCGTCTAATCTTCATTAGGCATCCTACTGCTAGGATGACACTGTAACGCGTGGTTTCCGGCATGAAAACAAAAAAAAAAGGCTTTCCGATACCCTGAAGAGTTATCGGATGCGTTCAAATTTGCGAGCCGCAGAAAGCAATAGGCCTGAATTTGAAGCTATGCTCACGATTTCTTCGGTGCTCTTTGTGGCAGAGCTAGAACTATGTACGCTGCGATGATAGCATGTGAGCTTTTTTTGGCGGCTAAGATTGCATGCACAGTTATATTCCTTCAACATAGGACTGCCTTTTCAGGCGAGTGTATAGTAAAGCATCTGGTTATCTCCGGTGAACACCTTATCAATACGTTAGTTCCCGATATGTTATTTACCAAATCACCAACAACCTTCTTCGTTTGAACGGTTGCCTGCCTTTTTGGCCTTGCTGAACTAGCGTAGCACAATTCGCAGCTTGCTCACTAATATTGCTCCTGCCACGTCGAGTGTCTCCTTCGTCAAACTTTTGAGTATTGCAAGGCAGGCGCTGCACTGTCATTTTGAATGTAGCTGTAAACGTCAATATCGGTCACGATCGAGGGACCCTAATTCTTAACCTTCGTTCGAGGCTGAACTTCCAAAACCAGAGCGATCTTATCTCGGTCATGTCATGCGAACTACCGGTTCTCTGGAGCGTGAAATTCATGCTAGCCAAAGCAGAAGGTCACCGGAATCGGGTACAACCGTGCACCAGTTGGTTATATTGAATCATTGAGGTTACGTATCAACGTCTCGGAGGCGCAATATGAACGAATACAAGGATTTCACCGGCGTTCACATACTCGAGGATGTCACTAGAAGCCGGGCAGTGACTCTGATGCTGAGGAGGGTCCTGCAAAGCTTTTTGGACTTAGAGAACGGTGCCGAGCCGTCATAAAGTCTCCTGTGAACACATGAGCCAAATGCTCTTGCACTGCGCGCACCCGGGGATCCGTAGTTTTGTTTCGAACGCAGCTGAAAGGCGCCAGCTCTTTTTTCAACAAATGACGTCGCTGGCGTCAGCGACTAAGCCGCCTGACTTTTTCTGTAGCTTTTTAAGAGAGAGATGCAAATTTCTTTTATTTGTTCAATTCAAAACGAACAAATAACGCATAGCAGATTACCTTTTCGCGATAATGAAATCAGCCAATGCTATTCCTGTCTCAAGAATTGTAGTCGGAGCACTCAGTGACGTCATTCGTTGCAAGAAGAGCGGGGCCTTTCCAGCTGCGTTTGAAACCAAATTGCGAATGTCCATGATTGCGAAGCGCAATAATATTTTGCTCACTTGTTCACAGCAACTTCCACTACTGGTCTGCACCGTTTTCTGACTGCGTTCAAAAAAAAGGTGTTGGAGGGTCGCTGCGACTAAGGCGTTTCTACAGCGTACCATGGTTAGGAGCAGCACCATAGGTACGTGTTAGTCGTTCCGCAGTACTAGCTGGCACTAAATCGACGCTAGATCTTATCGATATAGCTTTTCCTCGCACACGACTGAGAAACAAAAGACATCTTACGCTGTGGCCGCCGGTTACGTCAGACCCGAAGGCTCGGTACCAAGTTGCTCCGAAAAGCTGCAGCAGCTTGCCCGAAACCCGACGTGCCACCTCTTGCATGGATCACGGGAAGTGTTTCAACGTGCAAATGCAACCTCCTTATATACCCTGCAAACATGCGCGGAACCCCGGTCCGGTCCATTCGAGGCGATCCTAAAATAGGCAGGTGGTTTCGACTCTTCTTTCTGGAGCCAGACTGTCGGGGTCTAGTCCGGTCGGTGTGCGCTTCTGGCAACAGGTTGCCGCTTCGCAGGACGGCAGGGAGGCCAGGGTATTTTCGGGAAGAGAGCGGAGACCTCCCCTGGTGATGAGTGTCACGCGGTCCCCTCGTCCGACTCGAAGGGGCATCACTCATGTTTCCGTTTAGGGCATCGGGCATGCGCAGTGCGCACCGACGGCGCACGCGCTCACTGCATGCGCAAGAACACCGTGAGTCATCACGTCTTCTGCGCGAGTTCAAACAAGTTGCCGACCACAAAGGCAGGACAATGGCGTATTGAAGTTATAAGAATTTTATTGGGAAAGAGTGTTGAGAGAAGCAGTAAGGAAGTCAATTATTGTCAGACAGTCTCGTGCGAAAGTATACAAGGTGGAGGAATTCCTCGTAGCACAAAGCTACAAGAAAATTCATGCTGGTTCTTAAGAAACGAGTCTTTTAAGTTGAAGAAAAAAAAAACAATGAAACTTTTTTTCAAGTCCGATACATCTTTTTCTTGAAAAACCATTCGGATTTACTCGTAGCTTAAAGTGACAACGTGATCGATTGATTCATGGGGTTTAACGTCCCGAAACCACGATTTGGTCATGAGAGACGCCGCAGTGGAGAGCTCCGGAAATTCCGACCACCTGGGGTTCTTTAACGGGCACTGGCATCGCACAGTACACGGGCCTCAACATTTCGCCTCCATCGAAATGCAGCCGCCGCGGCCGGGATTGAATCCCGCGACCTTCGGATCCGCAGCCGAGTGCCATATCCACAAGACCACCGTGACAGGGCAGAAGTTACAACAGGCTACATGGCTGTTCTTTTTAAATTCGACTTTCGATTTCCTGCTGCAACCCTGATGTGATGCTCATAATTCATTCTAATCACCTAGAGCGTTTTTAACACATGAATCTAAATTTACAGCCGTTCTTGCGCTTTCGTCCCTCATTACAATGCCAGCACCTCGACCAGGATCGAACCCGCAACCTAATGTTTAGTAGACTAACGATATTGATACTGGGCGAATTCTTTCTTACACACATTACTTTCGTTCTTTGTGCAGAATTCGTGGGATCGAAGCCGGCTGCAACAGCCGCACTTCGATGGAGGCGGAATGCCAGAGGTCCGTGTGCTGTGCGATGTCAGTGGACGTTAAAGAACCCCATGTGGTCGAAGCTCTTCACTACGGCGTCTCTCATAATCATATCGCAGTTCTGGGACGTAAACCCTAGAATTTATTGTTAAATTTATGGAGAAGTGCTCATGTGGGACGCTTTGAGGGTGGTGTGCTGATTTCGCCAGCTGTACCATGCTAGCAGTGCTGGTACTCGTTATGACATTATTACCTGCGTGTTCGATACTTTTGTGTAGTGTGTGTTCTTATTAAGGTGAAAGCCTCATGTCTCTTGCGTGGAAGCGTCCTTCAAACACTTGGAAATATCTTTCTCAAAAATCCGGCGTCGCTGCGCATTGCAAAAGAAGCCGTCACAGTAGGAAGTCCACAAGCGTGTCATACTAAAGGTGATGTAATCGATTCATGTAGGGTTATGTGATGGCGTCTCAGCGTAACAAAGCTCCGTTTGATGCCAAACTCTCGGAGAGGCAGTTGCCAATAACGCCAAGTCATATTATTCAGCACTTTGGTGGAATCAAAGATCGAATCCAGGCGCCTTGGGGTGCCAAGCAAGCCCGCTACCATTCATCCATTCATCCGGGAGCGCTCTCGTCTCCTTCAACTAGCCGGTCTCCGATACAGTGCCTCGACCAGTTATGATCATTGGATGCACGACAACAGACACAGGACTTGCAGCACACATTTAACACAACACACCATAAACTATGCCTCAAAGGCAAGCCCATTTCGCAATTTTAAAAAAATCCTCCGTGCCTGCTATTATGAGTAGTCAAACATGTTTCCAGAGATAATGTGGTCGCATTTAGCATAGGTACGGTGATAATCGGTGATCTATGGAAAAGGCCTCTGCCCTGCAGTGGGCGCAGACAGGCTGATGATGAATATGATGGTGATGATGATCACACGTATGCCTAGTGCGTGCATGATTGGACGCCACGTATGACGCACCCATTTGGCTGTCTATACACGCGCTTTCGCATTAACATACAGGCAGTCTTGACGTGTTTCCACCAGCTCCTTGTGTTAACTTCTTATTTTCGCTCCGTCGTCATTTTCCTGCATAGTGTTCGGTGCCTCGTGATTGCCTGCATGCCATCTAGACATCTACGTTTCCCTTCCTTGTAATTCTGTTGCTCTTGTCATGTTTTTGTGTATTGGTATGCCAGTGCACACCAGCCTCACGGTGTGCCTCTCACTTCAATTTCATCGTCATGTGCGCTCCGCTTATTAAGTTGATGAGTCATGTTCGCTTATGCGATGCGCCTACTGCATGTAGGTCCACAATAGCATTACAATCTTCCCGGAACATTCGTGCGCTTTCTTTTTTTTTTTTGTCCTTTTTTAAACGGATAGAATTCGAGACCTCACCACCATAGCCATTAGAGCACCTGGACTGTTAAGAACGTTGGGATACCTGATGATAAAAATATCCACCTTTCTTTTTCTCATCTTCTTTGTCATAGTGAATGTTATGCTCGTTCTCGTAGCCCACAAAAAAGTTCGTGCTCTTCTATTCCGGGTAGTTTTCGGGTCCTCGGGTTCACCTGCCATAAGCAGGCATGGATAGCGTTAGGAACGTTGAGATAGACGGTGAATAAAAGCGACCTACCTTGAGGTTTTTGCCATCCTGCATGTACTACGCTTTCCCTGCAAGCCTCCAAATGACGTTCTGGTTTCCATGTATTTTTGCCTTGACTGTGTTCGGCCCCTCGCGATTACCTGTTAGGATCAGGATAGTGTTGAGGAACCTGAGATTGCCGGCGGTAAAGAAGCTAATGGAGCCCACCTTTTCTCTTTTATATTTTTTTCCATAACGCATGTTACGCTCGCTTTGTTAGCCACCACCCAAAACCTCCAGCCAAAGTTTGTCCTATCACGAAATGTGTGTGCCCTGTCACGAAATATCACGTTGAAATGACCTTGCCTCGCAACTAAGCCATGCTACACCTACTAGCATAACCTTGTATGACCTCGACATCATGCTGCATCACGTAATATGACGTCACAACGACGCATAACCAGAAGAAGAAGAATATGAAGGTGAGATGACGAACATCAAGGTGACGATGAAGATGATGATGATGATGACAACGACGAAATTGATGATGATCGGCTAGCTTCACTGCGATCTAGCCTTCCGCGACCTAGCGGAAGCTGCGTACTTTTTTTCTTCCTCTATAGCGTCAGGAACCGTGGGAGAGCCAGTAAAACACCTTATTTTCCTTTTTTTAGTGTGGGTGTGTGTGTGGTATGCGCGTTACGCTAATAATAATTCCAAAGGTTTTACGCGCTAGAATTATGATATGATTGTGAAGCATGCCATAGTGAAGAGGCCCGGTAATTTCGACCACTCATCATTATTTCACGTGTACTGATAACGCACAGCCCTCCTCCATCGCGTGCCAACATCGAAAATGCGAGCGCCGCGGTCGAGATCTATGCTTCCAGTTTTCGAAGGGTGGAAAATGCTACCAAATCGTGAAGTGTGCAAGGAGAGCTATCCCTCTCTGCTGCTCTCTAAAAAAAAAATGTTGCTGGAATTGGTGTCAATTTCTCTCTCTCTCTCTCTCTCTCTCTCTCTCTCTCTCTCTCTCTGCTTGGACAGTGCCAGCCACCTTGTTATAGTTGGTAACAGACTTGCCAAGACGTTTCTGTTTCTTTGAGATGCTGTGCGCTTCCATCCAGGTACTTCATTTTTTCTAGGGGCGAGGAGTAGTGTTATCAAATCGTGGATAGGTGTGCAAGAAGAGCTACCTCTCTTTGCTGGCGCCTGGAAGAACATTGCGGGTAGGATATATGTGTCAGGGTCTTAGATGAAGGGTACGAGGCGGCAAATGGCTGGCAAGTCGCCCCGCTGTTGTCCTGCGTATCAATCAGCACACCGACGCATTCGTTCTCGAGAGCTGAACAACAAAGAGGCCGGTCTTTCGTCGCCGCTTGCCTAGCTGGTGTCCGTTGCATCCTCGCGGAAATGAGTCTATACTTGGCAACCCCTTTTGTTTCGCGCTCGCGCTGACAGTGTTTGCTCGGGCCGCTGGGGGTCCCCTCTCTCTTTGCCTCTCTTGCACTCTCTCTCAACATCTCTCTCTCTCTCTCTCTCTGTCGTCCCCCGTATTTATAATTTCTTTAACGAACTCCTCGCGGTAGCGACGTTACGCGACGAGCTCGCCTCTAGCAGAGACATGTACTCACGGACACACGCACATTCGAAGGGCGCGCTTGTGTGTCATCGCAGAGAGGGCTCCGTTCTGTGACGCAATGCCCGGGCAACGCGCACTGCTGCCACGCACGCCGTAAATCAAAAGCAGCAGCGCGTCGGTATTTAAAAACTGCACCTTGAAGGCGTTGCTGTAAAGTATGGGTCGCCAGCGATGAGAGTGCGAGAAAGTGTGTAGAAGTGCGCGCCCGCGGTTGATGCTAGGTTGCCATGATAGCCCATGCAGTGGCTTTGTGCTGGGCACCAGAACGTGGGTTCCTTTCCGGCAGCGTTCCGGTAAGGGCCGGACGAAACAACTCTTACGAACCACTCATCAAGTATGCATCAACATGAGCCTATTTCACTGCAAGTGAGCTTGTAAGAAATAGTCCACTGTTATCTATCGCCATGTAAAATGCCACTTCTAGAAATAAAATTCTAAAATGTTGTTTGGTCCAAACGCAGTTCGTAGAGAAGTTAAGCTGCTGAAATATTCAGGCTGGGCATTTCTGTAGCCCATGAAAGGCGCAAATATGAGATACTGCCACTTATAAGTAAACATTTTGAGGACTTAAGCTTGGCGAAGCATATGTTGTACGTTAGGTCTTATAAGCGCAATGCTGGTCATTGTCAAACTTATCATTGCGTTGAAGTGTGATAAGAATCACGATTCCGAGCCCTGCATCGCATTTCGCAGCTTAATTATGTTACGCATGTTGCTCCTCCTGTGAAGGAAGTTCTTGAAGGCTGTTACCGATGGCGGCGATGATTGTACATGGCTATGACAATGGATTTGAAACCACAATGTAATCGCAGCAGTTGTTTGTGTTAAGAAATATCGGAGCGCAACAAACGTACCCGCACAGGACGTCAGCTGCTGTGAGCGTCTTTTAGCGATAACGTGTTGGACAACGATAGCCTAACGCTTAACGCGCCGCGCAGAGAAACCGTTCATACGTATTGTAGTACTATGCATTCGAATATCGTATTACGACACGCCATTATACCCCCCCCCCCCCCCCCCTACGTGTCCGATAGAAAATGGATCGCAGCACTCATTGTTGTAATTCCTTGTCCATTCCTTCAAGGTCCCAACGGATGACTCACCGATAAACACAGCAGTGTTAAGGCTCCCGAATCGAATTAGGCAATGGTAAATGAATACTGAAGAAACCTAAAGCCTAACGTCAACAAATATTGAACTTCGTTTCGATGGCTAATGCATCAAAGTCAGCATGCATGGTTTCGTCCGCAGTGTGGCACGAATGCTTCGCTCAAGCTGCTCGTACCGCTGCCAACTTCTGATGGGTTACCTGAACCTTGGCAGCAATCCTGTTACGTTATTAGGGCCCGTTACGAACGCTGCACATTAAACTGTCCTGTCAAATCCTGTTTACTAACTCCAAATGGAATACTGGCCCCCTATCTGCCAGGACGCAAGGCCCCTATCCCCGGCCATGGGCGCACGTGAAACGCCAGGACGCGGTGGCCTCCTGTCTTTCCTTTATGGCCACTAATAAGTCTGCCTCGCTTATTTTGCTCATCCTTGTCTCTTTTAGCATCTCACTGTTATACAATACAAGGTACAGCGTTCACCTATACCAATGAAAGCAAGTTACCAGGACCGCGCAGATGCCATCAGAATCCATGACGTAATGGTGAGCTGGCGCAGCAACCTCCGAATGACGCCGCCACATGTCTTTCCCTGTTTCGCCTCTCCCAACCAACAGAGAATCTCGGACGTTTCAGAGTGGTTACCAGGTCGCGAAGCTCAGTTATCTTTTATATTTTTCTCTGTGAAGTCCCTTTGACCAATGCCTCCTTTACAAGATGCCTGCGACATGAGCCGAAAAGCTGGCCCCTGACCCTCTCTTGTTCTCTCCTCCTCCAATATCATGCGATAGCGTTGGTTGCGAGCGTTCGTTGCGGTGACCGCTGCAAGCTTCAGTCACTCCACCGTGCCTCCGATATAAAAACGACGGTTACTGGCATCCCCGAGGCGTCTCACGCATAAGCGGCCAAGTGGAAAGCATCAACTCTCTTGTCAAAGAACGCTGAAATCTGTATCATTGAAAGTGACTGAGTCATATCGAAATTTCACTTCGTGAGGAGGACGGTGTCGGTTGCGAGCGCTGCCTCGCGGAAACTACACTGAACAACGAGGAACCTTCACCTCAATGGGAAAACGCGCGACATTGAAGGCACCTAGTAGCAGAGGCATTGCTTCGAACCATTGCCTAGAGTCCAATGTTAATATGTGTTTACTACTCTGGTTGCTGCGGAATGGTTCTTCTAGGTCCAATAGTAGATGTACGTAAGAAATGAAACTATAGCCAAAACAAATGCATATGAGTTGCTTACCACTGAGATTCACGATTGCAGAATGTCCGTTCTGAAGACTCCCTGACGGCTTCACGCCGATTGGGTGCATCCGACAATTTTGATCCGGCAGTGCGCGGCGCGACATTGCGCAGACTGGGACGGAACGTCGCTTCAACAACGGCGCCCCGTAGCCAGCCGATATGGGGACGACATATCCTTGATGTCCCTGATTACGTGCCTCATCTCGCCCAAAACGGAATCGAATGGTCACCACAGCCTTGGCCGAGGTTCGGTCGGGTAATTTTTCATTGGGCCACCAGTGAAGTCTGAAAGGTCTGCAATGTGAACAGCTACGGTTACAATGCGAATATAATAGCTGGGTATAAGCTTTATGAAAGGGAAATTTAGCGTCCACCTGCTTGTGGCACAAAGCCACAAGGAAATCCATACGGATTTCTCAGGAATGAAAGGCTCTCAAAAGGACAGAAAGCTGAGAGATTTGGTAAGGGTCATTAATGAAAAGCTTCTCAGTTGCCGAAAAATTCGTCCCCGTTCGGGGTTCGAACCTGGCACCAACGCATGGCCGGGGCGCTCGCTCTGCCTGTTGAGCTAACCAGAAGGCTAGCGATCGACAGGGCGAGGGCGAATCCATCGACAACTCGAAGCACAAGGGCCTTGGTTCTGGTAGCTTCCTGACCTACCAGAACAACCGTTGAATAGTGCGGCCCGTTTAGTAGATTTTATGACCACCAAAACAAAGTTATTGGAATCTTATTTGCATTTCGTGCCGTGTCCCATCACAGGTCCATATTTCTGAGCGGGTTTACCCATACAGACTCATGAGTTAAGTGGCTGTACATGATCTTCGCTTCGTGGCATATGTGGAAAATAACGTTACGATCCAATACAAAACTCATGAACATGCTGGGTCACGTAAACGTAAATTCGCATGCAATGCCCTCGTAAACCTGCTTGCGCCATCAACACAGAAAACGACGTCTAACACAAATATGGAGGGCTGATATGCCTTTATTTCAGCACAAATGATTCACTGGGAAACAACATATCGCACAAAGTGACGAGGTCCTCTGATGGTCTTGGTGGCAGCTAAGGACAAGATCATACTTCAGAGACTTGTTTCGCTTAGTTGTGCATCTGTAGATAGAAAATGAGCTAAGTACAGCCACAGCAAATTAAAAACAAGCCGCAGCCATAGCAAATTAGTATAGATACAGGGCAGACCATATAAACGTCCGCTTGCTCATATTCAAGCATGTCCCGTGTGATTCTCAAACGAAAGAAGTAACGGTAATGGATCAAGGAAACTTTACCACGCAGCCACATAAGCCAACCAATAGCCTTCATTATGTGTTGCCTTCATAGAGCCGTAGAGTTATAATTACGATTGGACACGCAGGGGTCCTCTAGAAGAATTTGTATGTCTCTCTCGTTTCTTCCCATAGGCCATATGTGATGAAATTCATAAATATTTGTTGTTGTTGTTATGTGGGGTTTAACGTCCCAAAACCAGCTCTGATTATGAGAGACGCAAATTCATAAATATGCATGCATGTCATGGATTGAGCTCGCAGAATGCAGGTTCAGATCAGTGAGAGACGCTTTCGTCATTAAATGGACATAACCTTTAAGAATATCTTCAAAGGAAATGTTGTTGCACCTTTCAACGTTACAAACGTGGTTCTTCTGCTTCCCTGGATTTATTCTCACTAAATCTAACTCATAAGTCGTACAATACGTTACATTATCATGTCAGTTCTTGCAGCGAGACTCCGTTTTCGCGCACAGCTAAGGGTCACCAGCATAGAGTTACCATGAACTACAGATGAAATGAATCAAATTAACATATTGAAATTTAGTTTCATCCCCTGGACGACAGAGCCATGTGACTATTTAGGCGGCACACTCGCTGTCTGGCGGGCGATTAATTCTTGTCCACACATGGCGAAATGTGCGTACCTTCTTTAAGATCTCGTTTCTCGCTTCTGATTTGTACACCATTACAGCGTTTCCGTCAATTTCCTCAAGTAGCCAATGCTAATATTGCAACAGCCCCTTGAGGGCTGTTGCAAGACAGACAGACAGACAGACAGACAGACAGACAGACAGACAGACAGACAGACAGACAGATGTGCTGGTGCTTGTGATGACGATGATGTTGATGGTGGTGATGTATATAATGGTGATGGCGATGTATATAATGTATATAGAGCTCAAAAAACAAAGCCAAAGATAAAAAACAACACGGTGACGTCATGCCGATATTCGGGTGCTGAACTTCCGGCGCGGAATTCGTGAACAAAACTGCAACCGTCACTTCCTCGTCTTATATAATGAACCTATGACGGCGGAATTGACAATACAGAACTCTGACGACAAACGTTTATTTGATATCGTAGTGCATTCAGTGTTCCTTTTAAAATGCTTCGGACAAAGGCTAGGAACCTTCCCAGAAGCAGGAAGCTCGATGTGTGGGATTCCGGGAACGAAAACCGTCCACGCAGGCCGCATTTCGCGCCGGCGAAATGCATAAGACACCTGTGTACTTAGACTCAGGTGCCCCTTAATTAAAGAACCCGAGGTGGTTAAAATTACTACGGAGCCCTCCGCTACGGTGTGTGCCTTGTAATTATAGCTGGTTTTTGGCACATAACACACCATGAATTAATTCTCAGTAGCGCTTTTCTTTGCAATTAAATCAATGCGCTTTGCTTCCGGAGCTTCTTATCGCAGAAAGTGAGCTGCGGTAAGACGGCGACTCGGACCAGTTGGCGACGGTTCGTTTTGAACTGAACCACTCATACTACATCTAAGAGTGGAGAAAAAAAAAAGAGCGGCACACACAAGCGCTGAGCGAGTTGCTAGCGGGTACATATACAACCAGCAAAGCTATAGGCTTCCAGCAGGATTATTCTTTCTAGCGCAGCAGCACTAAAACAAGCAAGCAGTAGCTGCTGCTGCCGCCACAAGGCGCACGCTGAATCTGTAGGAACGGTCTCGCGACCCCCACGTGGATGGAAAGTGCCGTCTCGCGCGCTCGCGCAGTGACAGCGTATACCACGGCGTACGCCACTCGGAAAAAGCGAGCACGCGCGCGCGCAAAGCAACAACGCGTGGGGCCCCGAACGGCGACGCGGGCAAAACACGTGCGCGACGTGCGCGACTAATTTTGCTGCTTATTATTGCCCCGGTGCTGCGAGCATTTTCATATATGCGAGGGCCTAGAAGCTGACGCAACAGCTCTGTCTGTATTGCTGGGATTTTACGTGCCAAAACCACGATATGATTATAAGGCCGGCGGCTACGTTTCGATGGAGGCGAAATGTTGAGGGCCGTGTACTGTGCGATGGCGGTGAACGTTAAAGAACTCCGAGTGGTCGAAATTTCCGGAGCCCTCCACTACGGCGTCTCTGATAGTCATGGCTCGTTTTGGGACGTAAAACCCCAGAAAGCAATCAATCAATCAATCAGGCACGCCCGTACTGGAGTGCATGGAAGTATTTTTGACCAGCTGATCTTGGCGGAAACATGACACGTGACATTTCGTTACGTGATGTTGGCGGAAACACGTCGCGTCACATTTCGTTACGCGATATTTCAGCGGGAACGTGTCACGTGACATGGCGTTACATGATTTTCTCTGATCACGTGACATGTTCCTGCCAATATCACGTAACAAAATATCACGACGTGCTTACGCCAGAGTCATTTAACGCAAAGCCACGTGGCATGTTCCCGCCAAGACATCGCATGTCTGTTGTAGTAAACATCGCATGACCTGTTTTAGTGAACTATCCGCCAGCTTCGCTGTGATCTGGCCTTGCGCGACATAGCGGAAGCTGCGTACTTTTTGTTTGTTTGCTTGCTTGCTTGCTTGTTTCAAACGCCGCTGGAAAGCGTCCGCTCTTCTTTCAACATATGACGACACGTGGGGCACCGACTAAGTTACTTGAGACAGAAGTAACATTGAATCATTTCATGATCGCGAAAATATCATCTGCGACGCTTCAAGTTCTGGCGCGAAATTCGAAGAATGAAACCGTGGCCTTCAATTTCTCTTCTAATATTAAGCATGAGATAGGGAGATTCACGACGACAGAGTTTCCGAAGATTTATTAACTGATTGATTTCTGTGGGTTTTACGTCCCAAAACCAGCTGTGATTATGGGAGACGCCGAAGTGGAGCGCTCCGGGAATTTCGACCACCTGGAGTTCTGTAACATGCGCTGACATCGCACAGTACACGGGCCTCAACATTTCGCCTCCATCTAAATATAGCCTCCGCGGCCGGGATAAGATTTAATAATCAGTCTGAGGCCCAAATCTGCAAAAGAACTTTATCGTTATCTCGCATTTTCTCAATCGTTTTCGTGTTTTTAATGTGGTCCCAAAAGAAATCTGGCCTCTATTCATGAAACAGCATGCTTGTCTTGTGTCCTAGTTATAGTTTCCGACCTCTTAACTCGCCTTAAAGGCAAAAAAACGACAACAGGGTAAACAAAGATAAACGTGTAAGGTTTCTTTGTGAACACGTGTCTAAGCCATCTTAGTGTATCACTCCCTTTAAAGCACGATTCCAAGAAGCAATTACTAGAAGTGGTGAAGGTGCCAGCGACTATTTCAAACGAAAGGTACTCCGTGAGTACCAAGCATTTGCGCTACTTGTGTGGTACACATCTTCAGTCGCATCCTTAGCCCCAGTCTTACGACTTGATACCAAACATACTCTGTCAGGGCTGTTTACAAGCCCAGCAAGAATTCCTTATAGGCGGTGCAGCGTGTGCCTCAATTTCTGCGCTTTTTGTAAGCATATCTGCGGTCACTTTCCTAATGTCCGCCATGAGCTTCGTGTCTATT
Organism: Hyalomma asiaticum; assembly: GCA_013339685.2. Classification (NCBI taxonomy): domain Eukaryota; kingdom Metazoa; phylum Arthropoda; class Arachnida; order Ixodida; family Ixodidae; genus Hyalomma; species Hyalomma asiaticum. Next base: position 9,725,598 of record CM023491.1, read on the forward strand.
CAAGCACTACTCTGACCCCGATCAAATATTCTCCTCCTGCTTTCCTTTTCTTTGTTTAGGCAGGTGTCTCAAAGCGTACTTCGTTCTAGGAGTATGCGCCCATCGTCTACCTGGTGTATATTACGCAATGCTGAGCTTGTGGAGCGCAAAGGAAAATGATGCAGACTAATCAACGTTATCTCTTTGTCAGTCCGAGTTGTTCCTTTGCTCCTTTCTACAACATTTTCTTTTTCTGTGTGGCGCAAACTGCTATCAAATAGTACTTATAGTCTATTGTGCCACATGTCTGCGCATATCTGCAGTTTTCTTTTTTCAACGTCAAATATTTGATGCGTTGACTGCGGCAAGAGAAATCCGGCCATTCAAGATTCTTTAGAACACAATCAGTGCAACACATGTAAACTATTCTTTTCTTGCGATGGCAGTCTCTGGTAATATAAATGCTGTGTTCGCAAGTTCGGCGTCATCTCTTGCACTTGTACGCTGCTTGTTTGAGCATTTTCTTCCTGATAACACTGAACATCCTACACCATACAGTACAACGAATTGTTAGGGCGGTGTACTTTAGAAAGTATTTTGCACGTGTGGTAAGCTAGTCTGTCCTTCTGTCGCTGTAGCTGTCCTTCTGTCGCATATCTGAACACGTGTGCTTGCGCGATACCCTGTCACGCGACCCATGTCGCAACGCCCTCGCCCACGATGTGAATAAAAGCGCTTGGCGCACGGCTGGGGAGGGGCACTTTTCGTTCGACAGTCTTGGTTATCGTTATGTTGCTGGCATGCAAATAAAGCATGTTTAAGTACTGTCATAACACACCATAAACTATGCCTTAAGGGCAAGTCCATTTGGTAATAAAAAAAAAAGTACTGTCGGCTTCTTCATACCCGGTGTCCCGGAAACACGACACCTTCATTTCGTGGTATCTTGGAAAACACCCACGTGGTATACTTTCGGACTCGTCGAAAGCTTCTCACAGGTCCTTGTTTTGTCTTCGTATGTGTAACTGCTGCCGCACATGAATATTCGCAGTTATCGCTCCTTTGTGGTATCCATAAAACCTCGCTTTCCGATCTCGGAGTCACAAGTGGCTTAGCGCTATGTGCTGTTAAAGAGAAGTTGTATGTTCCGTACTGTGAAATTACTCAACTAATGACACCAACGTTTCGTCGGAGAAGTCTGAAGACGTGTTCCTCTCTTTCTCGACAACCTTCAGTCGTTGAAAAAAGGCACCTTCATATTGATAAACATAAAGCGCAGTGGTGTCACAGGGCTGTCGAGGCTGATAGTGCGGAGAGAGCGCCTTTCAGATCCTGCGCACGACACCGTTATTTTTCCTAAGCAAAAAGAACTGCTGTTGACATCCTTCTGCGCAGAACCTCGAACGCTGGTCGTAACCGTCGGTTTAACCCATTCTTCACAGCACCCAACGGAAGGGCGGCCTGGACGACGCAATTTGCGCATTCACCGAAGTGTTGGGTGCAGTCGTCAGCGTCCTCGTGCCGCGCGGGGGCAGATTTCCGAGAAACCAAAACTGCACATGCGTGTGCCAGCCGCCATTTGGGATGCTCGCAAAAACCTGTCGGCTGCGGCGACGGTGAGCCAACTCTTCAGCCACGTTTTTGTCAACCCTCCTTCCCCACAACACCACCCTCTCCACTTGTTTTTCGATGACGTCATTCGCCCGTCCCTCGCGGCGATGCCACGCAACTGCGGGTCCCCAAGGTGGTACCACCGACTTCGTTCGTTCTGGATACGTTGCGCAATCAAAACTATTCTGCTTCTTCGTCATCAGAAAGAGGCAGGAGTTGTCGAGGGGGGCGACATCACCTGAGTGCACGTCACGCCGCATTGCGGGCGATTCACTTTGTTATTCCCGGCGCCGTGTCCATTCACACAGGCCGATGACGTCATTGGCGCCGCTGGCTCGCGAGCAAGAACGCGCGCGGTTCTGCCTGGAGTCTCGACAAAACGGTGCAGTGCTGAGGAAGCTAGAGATGCTGCCTGCAGTTGGGCGCTGCACTGGCTCCGTTACCTGTGCATGCGCGGCGTTACCGTCCTTCTCTCAAGAGAAGTGGGAGCTGGCGACGTTCGCCGCGGTTATGCTTGAAAAAGGCTCTTTAATTGCCTTCTAGTCCTTCCCACATGTCTCCACACGAAAAAAATTGCGGCCAATTACCCTTAGTTGAATTGTTATCTACGTGAAGCTTTCAATAGCGCGTGGTGATAATCATGCCTTCAATGGGGCAACCCACATGCGTCATTCCATTACACTGACTGGATTGCGAACGAAGTTCAACGATAGCCGGCATGTAGCCAAGAGCCGCAGCGTCCAGGCCACAGTAGCGACGTGGCGCCACCGTGACGCTACTAAGGCCCGCCGGCCTTAGTAGTGCTGGAGTGGCTAGAGCGTAGCTAAAGTATCGCCCTAGTAGTGCGCTGGTTACGCCAGTGTGCGCCGCTAGGTGCTGCGACGACACCGGCGGTTGGCCGTGCGCTGCTCACCGCATCTGTCGGTGTAAGGTAATAACATAGATAATTGCCTGCCCATTTCACAACCCATAGGCAAGGGCGGTTGAAGACCCTTTAGCTTGAGCACATCGTTCCCTAAAGGGCAACTCCGGCGATTTTTCATTGACCACTGATCTCAATGAAATTTTCAGCATATATTCCCCTCGGTACTGTAATAATACCAAGTATATAACGACGCATACGTATATACCAAGCCAGGCGGTTTCAAGTCATTTAGCTTTCCTGAAAATTAATTTAAATATTTCTAGCGGATTCGCATGCAGGCAGCCTGTATTTTTCACATCATTACCTACAAGGCTGCCTACCCGAGCAGACGCGCCGTCAAAAGCAAAACAGCGATACTTCAGCCCTCAAATTGTCGCTGTCAAGTTCAGAAAAGCTGGCACAACTCAATACATCGTCGGGTGACCTCGCCACTGTCATTTTTCTGGAACCAGATTCATATCTCTGATGACGGGGAGACTGTGACGTCATCGCATACGCTGCAAGAAACGTCTACCGGTTTCGGCTTGAACACACCGTTCAGTCGCTTATTTATTATCAGTGGTACGTTTCTGAGCAAGCTGAAGCACCCTGGCTCCTACAGGACTATCAGTACCATTGGAAAACATCGATATTAGAACATGGTGGAAAAACCACCGGAATTCCCCTTTAACGATGCCCATATTTAGCATCATGTAGTTCATTGCACACTAAACGTGGAGCGTTTATATTGGCCTGCTGTTATATTGGCCTGCATTCGTACAAGATCACCAAACAGTTTCAGGGTACGTTAAAGGAGCAACGATCCTTATAATGCAATTACCTTTTCTCCTGTAGCCGATTACAAAATTACAAAGTTACCTGAGGGTGCAGACCTCAGATAATTGCGCAAATATCTAGCTTCTCTCTCTTAAATTTGACACGGTTGCGTTCACCACTAAAACAATCCTTAACAAAAATTTGAGGCACGTGCGTACGGCGGCCTCACTATTTATGGTACGCTGAATGTGATACATGTGACACTGCAACAAAAAGTAATTTGCCAAGTACTCTACTACTCTAGAGTATTTTTTTTCCTATTCGTTTGTTGTGCACACAAAAAATTCCGGAGCCCTCCACTACGGCATGCGTCATAATAATATCGTGGTCTTGGCACGTTAAACCCCAGCAATTATTATTACTTCTCTTGAGGTTGTAGTCATGAAGTATTTTATATTTAATAATGTGCACAAGTATGGCACAAGTAATAACGTGCACAAGTCTTCAAAAAAAAAAAGGAGTATTAGAACAACGCATCGCCGACGATCTTGAAAATGCTGCACGCATTAGTTCTAAAACAAAAAGAAAAGAAATAGAGGGGGGGGGGGGGGGGTAACACCGTGAGAGCAGCGCAAACAAAGCTGGACGTTTCACAAGAAAGAGAGAAAAAGAAAGGTGGGTGGAGCGAAAGAAAGGAATATAAAAAAAAGGGGGGCGGACTGGGCCACGAAAATACCTGGCCAGCAAGATGAGGCGTTCCCGTCTGCGGCATTCTGGAACGCGTCCATCTTGGAGGCAGCTCAAGTGCACGAGGTCTGGCTGCTTGCGAGCACGCTTTCCGCGCCTCGCGATGAATATCTCTCCGGCCGTGGTGTAGCGCCGGAAAGCTCGAGGACACGGGTTCGAATCCCGGACGCGGCAGCCGCATTTCTATGGAACGCGAAATGCGAAGAAGGGGAAAAATAACAGCCGTGTTCGTGAATTTATACGTGGACATAATGAACAGCGCACGTCGCAAACAGGGAAGAAGTTTGGCGTTAGGGATGGTGCGCTAACTCGTAACAGGAATTTTGTGTGAAAGAACCCGAAGTGAGTCTTTCATATACGGCACCACATTATTGAGAAAAGATCTGAAGAACTATAAGAAATGTGGTTGGTTAGCGCGACTGTAGTTAGGTGCAGAGGCCCCTCTCAGGCTGCAAAAGCATCAGCTCCCAATCGCGTAAGAATCCCGGAAGAAAAAAGATCCACAGCATATCCACGGAGTGAATGACGATGAGTGGGCGAAGCTCGGGAGGTTCATCGTAGATCGTGCCGAGTTCCGGATTAATTTAGTTAACGCGCACGCTACGAATCCTTATGGTTCAACTACGCACGAGTGAAATCTCCCACCGGCACTTCATTGCAAGTCAAGATCCAGTGCCTATATATATATATATATATATGGGTGGCCGGTGAACGGTTCTCCAGCGCGAGCAGTCGGTATTTTTCAATCAAGAAACTCGCTAGAAGACGCTGCCTGCCCCAAGGTTGTCTCTCGCGGGTGAGGGCGCGTTCTCCTTTGCGAGCTGGTAGAGCGTTCATCGAAGATAGAGCGTTTCCATAGTCAACGCGCGCCCTTCGCTCTCTCTCTCTCTGTCTCTCTTTCTCACGAGACGGCAGATGGAAGAGTGAGAGAGAGAGAAATAACATTTATTTACACATCCGGCGTGGATGGAAGAGTGAGAGAGCTCGCGCGCCGGGACGCACGCGCCGAGGGCGAGCGCGAGCCTCCCGGCGGCACGAGGTGGCTACATACATACTACTACAGAGGACGGAACGACCCATACCCTAAGGAGCTTCGCCCCTAAAAGATCTCCGCCCAAAAAACGCGGGTTCGATCCCGGCCGCGGCGGTCGCATTTTCGATGGAAGCGAAAATGCCAGAGGCCCGTGTACTGTGCGTTGTCAGTGCACGTTAAAGAACCCCAGGTGGTCTAAATTTCCGGAGCCCTCCACTACGGCCTTTCTCTCCTCTCTATCTCTTTCACTCCCTTTCCCTGACCCCCACGGACGCTTAGCCGTGCTCCCTACATGGGCTGCAGAAATTAGCGTCCTTTCATAACCGAACCACAATCATCATCATCATCATTTTACTCCGTGCCGTTATATGCTATTCCATTCTACTCTACTCTTATATCCACTCTACTGTCTTTATTCTATTTTTCTCGTATTGCTCTAATTAACGATACTGTTCCATGACATCTATCATTCAAGAACAGGGGTTTATCGCACTAAGTATTTGCATGACCCTGATTACGTGTCTGCGAGAGTGGGTCACGAACTAAAAGTGAAAAAAATGTTATGTAGAACTACACTGCATAGAAGGTCGTTTTCTTCCGGTACAATTAGAGCCTGGAATCGGTTTCCCAGTGATAGTGTGCAGACAACTTCAAATTCTGTTTGTCCAGGAGCTCCAAGGTGTGATCGTAGAGATATAAGCATGTTGTGATGCAGTAGCATAGGTATATGACCATGTTCCGGGTGCTTTTTCTCTCTTTTTTTTTTCATGAAACTTGTACTGTGCATTGTGTACATTACGTAATCGCCCCGCATCCCCCCGCCGGAGATCCCTATGAAAGCGCTGTGGGTATTTCATAAAGAAATAAATAAATAAAATCGCTGCTGTACAGTCTTGAGCCCTAAGCTTCAACACTGGCATGTCGCAAACCAGGTTTTCAGCTGCGCTTTCTTAGCTGATCTGATTGCTTGCGTGGAAAAACTTGTTTGGCGGTATATTATCGAGGTTTGAGGCGCATGTGGGCCTCTTTAATAGATTAGCGTCGGAATGAGACTGCGATGATTTTCGTCAGAAAAAGAGAAAAAGATCGTCGCTACTAATTGATAAGGCGAAGTTTTTTATCGCTGTAGGGCAATGGCAAATATTCTTAGACATTGATAAGGCGAAGTTTTTTATCGCTATAGGGCAATGGCAAATATTCTTAGACTAAGGATAAAGTAGGCATGTCATTTTACGGCGACTACACTAGCATTGGAACACCAATGCAGGGCAGGCTAGAGTTCCTAACGTCCGCCATCTCTACGCATATTCTATCATTAAATGTCACCAAGCGTGTTTGTCAAACCACTTCTCTGCTTGTAGAACCACTCGAGCACTTCTAACATTAAATGTCACCAAGCGTGTTTGTCAAACCACTTCTCTGCTTGTAGAACCACTCGAGCATACGCTTTAGACGTGAAATCGTGATAAGCGTCACGATTTCACGCCTGAAGTGTATGCATGCTCAAGTGGTTCGACAAGCAGAATTCACAAACTGCCTAAATCATAAGTTTGACTCATTGTTGTTGCTTTTACAGCTGCAGTGTGTGCTTGAGAGTTTGTGCTATTATCAGGTGAGATAAGAGGGGCGAGCTCGCAAACAAACACCGATAGCAGCTCTGAATGTCCAGCACTAAGAGCCCGAAACGACATTGTTTCTGATTACAAAATCAAGCTATAGGTTTTGTGTGCCATACAGGGAAATAGTATGAGGAAGAAACGCTGTGTAAACGCGAAAGCGTCAAGGAGCACATGCTGCAGAATACAGTCTTCGACAGCGTTGACCGTTAGCGAAAAATGGCGGCACTGTCCGTTATAGCATAAAATCCCGATGAATTCAAATAATAAAAAGACGAATCAGGGAGTGATCAGATCAGAGCGAAATTTCGCGGGGAAGGTCCCGCAAGCAAAGCAAATTAGTCGAGCTGAAGAGCACTTGGGTCGAGTTGAGAGTCGAACCCGGACCTGGGGCCGCCTGTAATGGTGGGTCCAGCGCTATGGATAAGACACAACTACGCAAGAATTTATTTCTTGTCATTTGGCTCGACCCACGTGTGCCCTCGACCAAGCACTGCTATAGCGACACTGCGATATGACGTGACATGACGTGATGAGATGTGATGTGATGAACCAAGTATTGACGGCTCGTACCGGTGCTGGGGATTGGACATGAATCGCAAGTTCGAACTATTAGCTCGTCTCTTGATAGACCTTACATAATGATAACTAAAGAAATGTATCTATGCACATAATAACACAAATAACGGTACCTCGCGCACTTCTTTCTTTCCGTGCGCATGTGAGAATAGTTAGGGGGCGCGCTCTCCAGCGCTTTCTTCACAATTTAAACCAGTAATATAAGGCGAAACATACGGGATCGAAAGTGGTGGCATACACGTGTTTGAAAACATCCATTTTTGTGCTCGGCTGCCACCCAAAAAAACGCGGGTTCGATCGCAGTTTCGATGTCCATGTACAGTGCGTTGTCAGTGCACGTTAAAGAGCCTCAGATGGTCAAAATTTCCGGCGCCCTCTGCTACGGCTTTTCTCTCCTTTCTATCTCTTTCATTCCCCCCTTTCCCTTATCCCCACGGACGCGTAGCCGTACTCCCGACATGGGCTGCAGAAATTAGCGTCCTTTCCTTAACCAAACCATCGCGCATGTTTCCTTAGCGTCCTTTCCTTAATTAGCGTCCTTTCCTTAACCAAACCGCACCGGTGGCGCAATGGTAGAGCGTCCGCTTCCGACGCGGTAGGTACCGGGTTCAAATCCCAGTGCCGGCCGGACACCCATCGGTTTAAAAACGGGTAGAGGAGTACACACCTGGCGCTCGGTTTACGTGTACTTATCTCGAAAGGTGGCCCCATAAGGACGTGGCAGGTCCCCTGGGCACACCTTACCCACCACGGCCTTGGTGAAATAGTTGAGCGTCCGCCTTGCTGTGGTAGGCAGAGAGGCATCCGCCACTGCCGCCGGGTACCTACCGGTAAAATAGGGACAAGCGCGCTTCCGCCTGGTGCTCGGCTGTTGGAAGGTACTGTACGCTTGGGAGGTCACCCACCCTTGTGGGAAATGGGCGGCATGGGACCGCCCGACCTTAAATTAAGGTCACTCCTTTTTTTTTCTTTTTCTTTTTTTTCCAAATTCCAAATACTTACCATGATAAATCGTTTACACAGTCTCGTAGATTTCAGTTACATGCCTTCTAACACCATTATCAAATCCATCCTAATGCACCATGATATTGAGTATGCTTACTGAAGTTTCTTTGTTTGATTTGTGACATATGGCTCATCAGTTTGCATTATGTGACAAAGTTATTTTCTAATGTCTTATTTGTTATTATGTAACAATGAAGTTCTGAAACAATTCAAGTTTCTTGTGATTTTCTTTTATGTTTATTTCACATTGTGTAACAAAACTACGCTAATTTTTGTTGTGTAATATCTGTGAATATATTTCTTTGATATTAGGATGCCCAGCGGCCTGCATGCCAAACTGTATATAGGAGCAGGGGCCTCTTGTCAGGCTGTATAGCCTTTAGCCTCTGCTCACGCTCCTGTAAGAATTTTCAGGACCAAATAAACTTCACTTTAATTCAATTCAATTCAATCATCATCACCATCAAAGAAAACCAGGCAAGTCACAGATATGTCGCATAAATAAACTAGAAAAATACAAAACAGAGCAGCTAGGTTCCTCTTCGGGAGGTACGGGAGGAGGTACAGTTGCACAGCAATGAACAAAGAGCTCAGTTGGGAATCGCTATCGTCTCGCCGTAAGAAACTGCGGCTAAAACTTCTGCATGAAATATATCATAACAAAACTAGAATTGATAGGGAAATATACTTAACACCGCCAAATTTGTGGTCACGCAGTGACCACCAGTGCAAAGTTAGAGAACACCGGGCTAGAATGGGCCTGTATGCCAATTCCTTTTTTGATGAAACTATTGCTCAGTGGAATCGGCTGTCATGTGGATGGACAGGTGTGCAGTGTGAATCAAGATGTATTTTTTTCATGTTTGTAACCCTCTGCTGCAACGCTTTCGGACTAAGCGGGGATATGTCTAAATAAAGAATAAAGCACGTGCAGCTCGATATCTTTAGCAGATATCAGACCACACTGATAATGAGACGCGCCAAGCGGCTAGCGCAAGTGCGATAAGAAACTTTGTTCCTTCTACACCGATAAGATAGAGGGCGCACTGACGCGGTTCTCCCGTTACAAACTAATGCGAAAAGCGTTGATGATTTCACGCTGTACTTTGTCCTTGCCCCTACCAAGGATTCCATGATCGCAAGAAAGCGAAATTGACGTAAGAAAACACTACAACTTAAGTAGATTGGACGGCGCGCATTTTATAGTATGCACTGAAGTGCCTGCGCTTGTGAACTGTATTTTACCCGTGTTGCCATACTTCGCAGAAGTAGCAACGAAACTGCTCGGGAACTCTTGAAAGCACGCTTCATTAAAGTGAAAGCTATACCAAGTGTGTGAGGGATACCTCAGTTTTGTCATATGACGCTCTGATGCACTTCGTTGATAGCAGGGCTGCCCCGCCACGGTGGTCTAGTGGCTATGGTACTCGGCTGCTGATCTGAAGGTCGCGGGATCGAATCCCGGCCGCGGCGGTTGCATTTCGATGGAGGCGAAATGTTGAGGCCCGTGTGCTGTGCGATGTCAGTGCACGTTAAAAAACCCCAGGTGGTCGAAATTTCCGGAGCCCTCCACTACGGCGTCTCTCATAATCAGAGCTGGTTTTGGGATGTTAAACCCCACAAATCAATCAATCAGTCAATTGATAGCAGGGCTTGGCAGTATCGCTATAGTATCTTACAGCCACTCTTGAGGAGGAGGAGGAGGAGAAGGAGGGAGGAAAGACAGGGAGGTTAGCCAGTGCTGAGACCGGCTGGCTACCCTGTGCAGGGGAAGAGGGGTGAGGGGAATGAAAGATAATAGAAAGGAGACACGACAAGAGAAAAGAAAAGGATAGAGAAAAAAACACGCACAGAAAAAAAAGGAAACGCGACACTGCTTAGAGTGTCCTTTAGACCACTCGTCCTTAAAAATCGTAACAGCGCGTTCAGTGCTTTCCGTGCTGACGATGGTCCTGGCCAGTGTCCCAAAACTCCTTGCTCGGACAAAGGGCGGCTGTCAAGTCTGTCTAGAGCAGCGGTAAGTTCTTTCCTAGGGCCACTGAAACTCTTGAGTATCTTGAGTATCTGCACTTCTGTATCCATTTGAAAACTACATTCGTATATCAGCAGTGAAATACTGCCCTATGTGCAGATTATGTCACGATACTGTGCTGGGCGGGTATCTCGTATTTTTTTTCTTTCTTTTGTTTTGCTTTCTTCCCGGAAATGAGATGGCATGTTTGAATAGGAAAGGGTAGAACATTTACTTACTTTTGTTTTTTTTTCTTTTATTTTCTCTTTGTGTTTTGATGTGTTTTGATGTGTTTGATGGTCTTGATGTGTATGATGTCCTGATGTGTCTAATGTCCTGATGTGTCTAATGTCCTGATGTGTCTAATGTCCTGATGTGTCTAATGTCCTGATGTGTCTGATGTCCTGATGTGTCTGATGTCCTGATGTGTCTGATGTCTTTGTGTGTTTGATGGTCTTGATGTGTTTGAACATGAAGACGCGGCGGCTCCTGGACAGCCTAACAGACCCACATGAGGGCCGAAGCACTTCAGTACCTTGTTGATCCAAGAACAGGTATCGCCATGCTGCAGGACTTTCCTCCCATGAAGGCAGCATTTTTCTTCATAACACGAACCTGTGCTGGTCTGCAGCGGTAGAGAGACTTTTCTTGTTCGCAAGTCTTGTGTTAAGGCCAAGCCGACGCTATCTAGAAGAGTTGAGGAGCTGCTGTTGTCTAAGTGAAATAACTTTTACAGCAAAAGAGACCTTACGCGCAAAATAAATGTATATATTTTCTTAATTCCCTACTGTCCCTTAGTGATTCGAGTGAGACGTTGTTTCAATGCATTGCCACATTATTCATAAGATAATGCTCCACATTGTTAACTGTCTTTGCGGAGCATGGCCATATCCGAAATTTCCCGCCACAGTGGTACTCGGCACCTGATCCAAAGGTCGCGGGATCGAATCCTGACGGCGGCTGCTGCATTTCGGTGGAGGCGAAATTTTGAGGCCCATGTATTGTGCGATGTCAGTGCACCTTAAAGAATCCCAGGTGGTCGAAACTTCCGGAGCCCTCCACTACGGCGCCTCTCATAATCATATCGTGGTTTTGGGACGTTAAACCCCAGAAATCAAAATCCCCAGCGGGGTTTCGAATCCACGGCCTCTCGGTCCCCGGGCAAGCGACTCGAACAGCTAGGCCACGGAGGAGCCTTACGCCAGCAGCGTGCATTTTATATGTACCATTTGGAGCTGGAAACCCGGTGGCGCTCTCTGAGCTACCTTCTGCGAAGGAGGCTCATTTTTCTTTCTCTCTCTCCACACATGGTTTTGTGGCACTGGAATTTTTCTTTGCTCCATTCGTATTTGGCTCATCATGTAAGCACAAGTATCCAGTGGCGTTTCCATAACATGGTATGACATAAAGGACGAGGAGGAGGAATGGAAGGAGGAAAGACAGAGAGGCTAGCCAGTGATGAGACCGGCTGGCTACCCTGTGCAGGGGAAGAGGGGTAAGGGCAATGGAAGATAATAGAAAGGAGACACAAGAAATGATTGACAAAAATTATTGCCATGAAGCGTGTAGATCTCATGCCAGGGGCTATCAAGTGTATACACGTAAAGGTATAACTGGTTGAAATTTCTGGAGCCCTCCACTGCGGCGTCTTTCATAATCACAGCTGGATTTGGGACGTACAACCCCAGAAATCAATCAATCAAATGAAAGCAATAAGCGCGAAAGTGTTGCTCAATTTGTTTAGATCTTTAGCGCATCGAGAGCAGGAACACGTGGACAAAGTGCTCCTTGACATACGAGCAGGTTGTCTACGTGTTTTTACTGTCCCTTAGAGCATCATGCGCTAAGAACCTAAATATAGAATAACAACGCCACCAAGCTTACATTCTCTCAATTTATTTGCCTCCTGTAACATACGCGTGGTGTTCGACATATGGAAGCGAGTTAACATCGAGCAGGCACCAGGACACGCATTTGCAGAAACATGCCTTTAAATATCCGTTCGAGTTCGACCGTACCAGTGTAAACTCGCACGCAAGCGAACGAATCCTTGTGCTGCCCGGATCCGCTACAAAACCCGTTTCGTTCCTCCTACGACAAAAAGAGAACACGGTTGTTATCCGTAACCATCGAGGACATTGTACTTCTCCCCTGAAGAAAAAATCGCAGTGCTATACGAACGACACAAGGACTAGACAAGCAGACAGGACATATTTGAAGAAAGGTGCCTTAAGCAGGTGAGAGCCTTTACGTACGTAGTTAGCGCCAGTGCCCCCTACTTGTCCGTCCTTGCATCGTTATGCGCTACGATTTTTTTTAAAGAGCGGTACTCTTTATGCAGAGTTTAATCTGTCCAGTCTAGACAAAATCATTATCATCATGAAATATGCGAAATATGTGCACGCGCCCTAGTATGCAATGCACGGCATTTGCGCGCGCTCTTTCTTCACTTGCGCTCGCACCCTCGGCCCACTACTACCGGGTGCGTTTCATAGCATAGCATAGATTAGAATAGTATAGCAAACGGGTGGGAAAGGAAAGTGAGAGTGAGGAAGAAAGGACAAAGTAAAGCATGGAATAGCATTGTATAGTGTAGTAAACAAGGGGATGGGAAGGGGATGTGTGGGTGACGAAGAGAGGTAGGAGGAAGGGAGAGCGTGGACCATGGCATAGCCATGTACAGTATCGTATAACAAGGGGTGGGAAAGAGGTGAGGGGGAGAAGTAACGATGTGAGGATGGGAAGAGAAAGGAGGAGGACTTCACAGCCGGTCAATTTGAAGCTAAGCACGTGACCGAAATCACGCATCATGACGTCACAGCTAGTCACGCGACGTGTTCCCGCCAAAATCATGTAACTTCTAATCACGTGACAAATCAGGTGACTTGAGTTTGTAGAAGCCGGAAGAAGCTAGGTCATCTACAAGTTCCGCTTTAAATCCAGCCTTGCACTACTGGTGGAAGCTGCCCACAATTACTGCTTAGCCCAACAAAACAAACGTTGTGTACTTCCCTGCGTGAAGAGCACGGTGATGTGCGGCACTAATTCGGCTTCCTCGCATTAATGCCGCACTAGCTAACGGTACAAAATTTGTTGACAACGTGCGTAGACTAAGAGCGAACGTCTGCAAGTGATCCGCAAAGAGAATGTATGCTTCACGGGCGGCAGATAACTTTCTGCGAGCCACACCTTGACTAGTCGGGGTAAACAAAACGTCCTTCATTCATTCATTCAAATACGACCCTGCTCTGGGTGGTATAAAGAGCACACCCGACGTTTGACGTATGCTACTTTGCCACTGGCAAAGCACAACATGTGTGGATCGATCACTGCAGCTCTGTCCTTACTGTGCACGTTACCTAAAGAATAATCCACCCTCTTTTCTTTCTGCTGGTCTGTGTGCATTCGCAATAAAGTGAACGAGAAGGCACATTTGGCTCCTTATAACAGCTCCAGAAAACCGCCATTTAAGCACGTTACTGCTGATGCATACGCAAATTTCAAAATGTGTCATACAGTTATGCTTTGCACGTGTAGTACTCGCGCAAGCGGCGTTGGATGTCAAGCCTACATCTTGCGAGAGACGTAAAATACAGGCGGATACCCCGATATAAATACATTTACTAGCATAGCAAATTTAGCCAACACAGTCCTATGATGACTTCGTATGTTTAGTTAAATGCAAGTGAATCCATATAGTTTACATAAAGGAAACGTTTTAGAAATGGTGCGAGGCGGTATACGGCCGTTTAACGTTAAGTTTAACACATTTCGAAGACTGGGAACTGTTGTGTTGCAGAAATAATGCCGATCGTGCTAAGCGCACGAAGGCAAAATTTAATATGTTTTTCAGAAATGCATTAAGCTATACGTTAAAGCGGCCGCGAAACGGTTTTGGTGATTCTGCACAAATGCATTGCGCTGATCTGATCATCAGAATACAGATACCAGCGCTCTGCGTTCAGCGTATAATTTTTTTTACTACCAGGTTTACATATGCGCATCTTGAAAGACCGGCAGCCGGAGCGATTTAAAGAGCTTTCAACTGGTCCTGCCCCTCGGCCGCGCATTGGGAACGCAAGGATTGGCTTTCCCGGTTGACGTCTTGATGGCACCGAAAAGCCAGCAACGGTATCGCCGCGGCACCTGTCGTCGAACACTCGCGCTGCCGGCGCACTGCAACAGATCCTAGCACTACTGACTCCGGCGGCCTCGGTGAAGATGTCGCGGCGCCATGTTGCTATACTGATGCCTTGGCACAGCGGCCCCCGTGGGAGACACAGATGGGTGTACCCCGCGAGAAAAGATTCTTGAATTGAAAAGAAGAGAAAAGCACAGGATAGTAACTGTCTCGCGTCGAATAGGACACTTCAACCGTTCTGTGCGCAGTATGGGGAAGGGGGACTAAAGCAGGGACAGAAAGAAAATTTTGAACTGTGAGATAAAAGGGAGACGGGCGAAATGACCATACTAGACAGGGCACGGGGACACATCAAACGATACACTAGGCAAGACACAGGCTACTTGTATAAAACAGCCCTGCCAACCCCGTGCCCTCGACGAAGACGAGAATGGCGGAAAGAGCGGAGCGGCGACCTTCAGTGCAGCCAGTTGGGTGCAACAAGTCCTGCAGAGCAGAGCACGGCAGGCCGTGTCTGCGGTAGCTGGCACACAACTGTGCCCGGGCGGAGGCGAAGGCAGGGCAGCCACCGAAGACAGAGTGTTTGCACCCTTTGCACCCCTCCGCAGTCAATTCACGCGAAAGAAGGGGCACCACGAAGTCGATGACAGCGCTCAGCCGTCCACGTCGCGCCGGTTCGCAGAGTGAAGCCAGTCCCGAATAAGAGGCGCGGCTGGCAGCCGACGGTGATGTGCTGTTCAGGATGGAACCGCGCCAGTTCTTCGCGAGAATTAATGCGCGCAGAGTCGTAGGAAATGGTGCAATCGGTCAGCGGGACGTCGGCGGAGTGGACGCTCTCAGCGAGCTCGTCCGCTGCCTGATTTCGCGTAATGCCCACGTGTTCGGGTAGCCACTGCAGGATGACATCGCATCCGCGCTTCCCCAAGGACAGTAGACTGTGGGCGACTCGTTGGGGCGCGTGGCGGGCTACGTTCCTCCCTCGCGAGCAAGCGCAAGGCCGGTTAGGGTTGCAGAAAATCGCTGCGCTCGGAACGGCCGCCGACTCACGGAGAAGGGCAGCAGCCAGTTTAGACCGACCAGTTCCGCTGTCATGGAGGGAGCGCGGTAGCTGAGTCGGCACTGCTTGTCTACAGCGAGCTCGGGAGCAGCACAGGCAGAAGCGCAGGAGCTCTCCCGCGGCACAGAACGGTCGGAGAAATCATGGATTCTGCTGGCGAAGCCGTCGTACATTCGCGCCACCGCCTCCTGCGACACCACCGCCTCCTGCGCCATGGCACCGCGAGATGCCATGGCGCAGGAGGCGGTTACGTCGTAGTAGGCGGTGGCGGTCCACACACACACGAAAACCAGGGAGGTCCACACACCAGGCAGGGCGGTGCACACACACACACACACACACACGAAAATGCACACCGCGGTAGGGTGCGGACCAACGCGCACTGGACACGGGCTCGTCTACCACAGTGCTGTCATAGAGTTCAACCATGCGCTCCCCCCCCCCCCTCCCCGCGACTGCGGCACTCGGTGCAGCCGGTCCAGCAAGGGTCCAGCACCGGCCGCTCAATGGAGCCTCTCAATGTAGCACAGCGCACGCACGTCAGCCGTGAAAGATGGAGGCCACGCGCGAGCCTCAGCGAGGGTCTCCGCCACACCAGAGCTGCGCGGCATCCCGTGGCACATGCAGAGCACTCGCCGATGGTCCCGGTCAATCAGGCGCCGGTGGAAAGCAGGCACACTGCACAGTGAGAGGGCGTAGAACACCAGATGATGATTCGGTTAAGGAAAGGAGGCTATTTTCTGCAGCCCATGTCGGGAGCACGGCTCAGCTTCGGTGGGGGTAGAGGAACGAGACTGGTAGGGATAGAAAGAAGAGGAACACTATAGTGGAGAGCTCCGGAAATTTTGAGCACCTGGGTATCTTTAACGTACACTGACAACGCACAGTACACGGGTCTCTGGCACTTCCGCCTTTGTCGAAAATGTGACCAACACCAGCGGCAACGCCATCGCCTTGTACGTGGTACACGCGAAAGACGGAGGGCAGCCGTTCCCACAAGCCAGCAGCCCTCGCACAGCGCCCGCCACGCGACGAGGGTCCTGGCGAATGCGTCGCGCCACGGGTAACCGTAGCCGATTATAGATCGCCAGCCCGAGGTAGCGGACGCAGTTTCGCCAGGAGTTCGGCGCACCGTGGAACTGGAGGCACAGCAAGGTGCCACGCGGATCTGCACGAGGGTGCACCGCGAGGGCCTCGGTCTTCGAGGGCTAGCACCATCGATGAATTCGGCGACATATTGCAGGGCATCCTGCACACACGCCCGCACGTTGCTGCACTGTCGCATGGGTCCCTGCACGTACAAGTCGACGTTGTCGGTGTAGACTGTCACGCGCACAGGGACGCCAGCTGTGTTGGCTAGAGACTATGAGAGGTGCGAGCACAAGGTTGAACAGAAATGGGCTGAGCGCACTTCCTTGTGGCACTCCCGAGTTCATCGAGCGCGGCAAGCTCGTCACTTTCTCCACGTACACACAGAACGATCGGTCGGAGAAGAAAACCTGGACACAGCGCAGGAGTTTGCCCTCAACACCGAGCACGCGCACTGCGTGGATGATGCAATCGTGGGGTAGCATGTCAAACGCCGACTAGACGTCAACGGCGAGCAGGATGGCCATCGCCTTGTCATGCAGGGCCTGATCAAGCGTGCTCACCTAGGCGGCGAGACAGTCGGCAGTCGCCCGCTTGTCTCCGAAACCCGTTACCCCACGAGGAAGCGAGTTGACGAGGAACAGCAGCGGTAAGGAGGAGGGCGACAGAAATAAACAAGTAGCTGCTTTCGTGCAAAGTGTTTCGCTTAATTTATGGTGTCAACGTTCCGATAATGGCGTAGCCTAATCAGCAACACAATGTGAAAAGCCCGTTTCATGGACCCTTTAGGTCATAATTTTGCAGCAGATATGTTGGCGCAAGACTTCTCCAAAGACCTAACGGGCCCCTATTATAATGTGCACGTGGTACCATCAAGATCGACATTGTCAGATGCACGCGCGAGAAGTTGAGGTTTCTTACTAGTTGTCTTGAAACGTTTCCTGAAAATTCAGGCCCTCGAATATATAATACACTTTGTTTCGTTGCATACTGTGGGTTGGGCTAGATAAAAACAGGATTTTGATTTCCCAGCACGCATTCCCCGCAGCTCTGCACCTGACGTCATCTTAATCGCCGTCATGGCTTCCGAGATTGGCGCGCCCTCTGAGGCTACAGGAAGAAAACTGTCTCCGAACTTGCGTCCGTATTGCGGTACCGTACGGTGTCCAACTGTTTCCTTACTTTCTAACTTTGTCTTTCATATAATTGTATTATTTTACAGCTAACAAAAGTTAACGACACGCTCACGGCTTTAAATGTCTTAAGGTTTCGTGACTGAATAGTACCTATGCTTGCACACGGCCGCTGGATAAAAACGCACGTGCGTTGCTAATCGAGCGGCCGTGGCTTGCATATGGTATCGCATGGTTGTTTAGGGAATGCAAGAACGCTAGTATTTTAAACGATCGTTGTTAAAATATTCGCTGAATATTGCGCCGAAACATTCTGGAATCAGCATGTCGAATCCGTTCTGAAGCAGCCAAAATTAAAAACAGGCAGCTCTGTATTCTTGTCATGGCTCCTTTAATGAATTACCAAAGATACGGCAGGTTTCCATTCCAGGCTGGGGTGTACGAGTATGCACCACACGTGATGTTCAGCGTCACCAGTACACAAGGGTATTCACTCCACATGATCGGAAATAGGCATCTTGCGAAAATTTGTATTGGGCGGAAGCACGACTCCCGGCAAGGAAACTGCCAACGTAAGTACCTACGACTTTCGCCTGAATAAATTACACATTCCACCGTTCCGGAAAAGTGTAGAACAGGGTAGAGCCTAGAATACTGTGGTACCAATCCGATCTGAGGATTGACCAAAAACTAGGAGGATTCATTTAAAGACAAAAAAAAAGATGAATCCAACGCCCTGCCCCTGCTTACATGTGTCACCTTTATTTGCATAAACTTAATGAGCAAACAGACAATGAAGCCAAGGAAAGCATAGGGGAAGTTACTTGTGGTATTGTAATTGTGGAGAAAGTAGAAAGGAATTAAGGTGGACGAAAAGACAAGCCTGCCTTCGGTGGTACCCGAACCCACGTCCTTCGGATGTCGCGTCCGATGCTCTACCAACTGAGCTACGAAGGCGCTCGTCCCCCCGTCCACTTTTTTCTGTATTTATGTACTTATTATCGTGGGAGTGTTAGGCAGCGCCACTCATGGCCAAGGCGGCGTATGTGGAACACACTTTCTTGCCAGGACGTGAACTTAGATGAGATGCCTGCTGCCCAATAAGCCCTCGCATGCTACCTAAGGCACCAAGTCTGCCGCAACGAGGCCCAAGCTATGAAATAACCAAAGGGAAGGGGTCAAGGGCTCGTTCTTTATTTGTTAGAAACAACTTAATGAGCAAACAGACAATGAAGCCAAGGAAAGCATAGGGGAAGTTACTTGTGGTATTGTAATTGTGGAGAAAGTAGAAAGGAATTAAAGTGGACGAAAAGACAAGCCTGCCTTCGGTGGGACCCGAACCCACGACCTTCGGATGTCGCGTCCGATGCTCTACCAACTGAGCTACGAAGGCGCTCGTCCCCCCGTCCACTTTATTCTGTATTTATGTACTTATTATCGTGGGAGTGTTAGGCAGCGCCACTCATGGCCAAGGCGGCGTATGTGGAACACACTTTCTTGCCAGACTTGGTGCCTTAGGTAGCATGCGAGGGCTTATTGGGCAGCAGGCATCTCATCTAAGTTCACGTTCTACGTGACGCCTCCTGGCAAGAAAGTGTGTTCCACATACGCCGCCTTGGCCATGAGTGGCGCTGCCTAACACTCCCACGATAATAATACATAAATACAGAGTAAAGTGGACGGGGGGACGAGCGCCTTCGTAGCTCAGTTGGTAGAGCATCGGACGCGACATCCGAAGGTCGTGGGTTCGGGTCCCACCGAAGGCAGGCTTGTCTTTTCGTCCACTTTAATTCCTTTCTACTTTCTCCACAATTACAATACCACAAGTAACTTCCCCTATGCTTTCCTTGGCTTCATTGTCTGTTTGCTCATTAAGTTGTTTCTAACAAATAAAGAACGAGCCCTTGACCCCTTCCCTTTGGTTACTTTATTTGCATAAATAGGACCTGGTATGTGAAATATGAGCCGATAATCAAATTCGTGCGAATTCTTTACAGATATTGAAAAAATAATGTTTGCAGGTATTCTCAAGTGTCCCAGCAATGAAGGAGCGACGCAGGTCTTCCCAACAAAGCAGGTGTTCTCAAGTGTTCTCAGCAACGAGGGAACGCCGCCAGCACTCATGGGGGCATTAGGAATGCCGTCGACACGTTGAGCATGTATGACCATAACGGTGGGCCTGTTTTCGATTGTATTCTGCTGCTGTTCGCGGCAACCTGTGGTGTCATTGTAATGTGAAAAGCAGCATCTAGACCCGTAAAAATATATTTCGATGGCAATTCTCATAGTGCTTATTGTTCTGACGTTTTTTCTGATAGACTATTACTGTTCGTCTATGTACGTTATCATAATTCATTTCGCACATTCTTCTTTCACACGCTCAAGTTATTCCTAAACTTGAGATAGTTGGCTTATGGAAACAATTGCAGAGCTGCTTTAGACAAGTGCTCGGAAGGGCATTGTGGCTAATCCAGCCATATTTCCAACTGTTCCGAGATAACGTTGTATCATGCTTAGATTTTGTACATATGGGGGTGATGACGTGAAGCCTAATACGTAACAACACGTTCCCGTTATTCGTCTACTTAGATGTGCTGCGAGGGTTACTAAAACCTTGTTCTTCTTATGTGTTAGTCGTGGTTCGTGGCACGTCTTCCTGGTATCGTCAGTGAAATTAATTATTCTGAGCAGTCCTTCGCTGTTGTGTGAGACGTGTAGGCGAAGGCACTGCAACCTATAGTTTCGAAACAGCAACATTTGGCCGTCGGAAACCAAGTGATTGTAATGTTCCTTAGACCGTAATGGTTAACCGGCAACAATTGTTAGTTGCAAATGCAATTCGGCGCACGTTGTAAAGTTTAAAATTCAATCACGTGTACTTCATGCCCTCATATCCGCACGTGAATGTAATTTGTCGTGGCCGGTAACGTTAACACTCAATCGCGTGTAGCTCGTACACGAATATCCGCACGTGAATGGTATTTGACGAACCCGTAATTATTAACGCCTACCATTTTATTTGGCAGTCGCAAATCACGCCACTTCAATTTGGCGTGGCCTGTAACGTTAACATTCAGACGCGTGTAGCTCATACCCGAATATCCGCGCTTGAATGGTATTTGATATAAACCGTAACTCTTAACGCGGACCATTTCATTTGGCCGTCGCAAATCACGTCAATGCAATTTGGCGTAGGCTGTAAAGGTTAACATTCAATCGCGTGTAGCTCATACCCAAATATCAGCACTTGAATGGTATTTGACATAAACAGTAATGGTCTACGCGGACTATTTTATTTGGCAGTCGCAAACCACATCAATAAAATTTGGCGTATGCTGCAAAGGTTAACATGCAATCGCGTGTAGCTCATACCCGAATATCTGCACTTGAATGGTATTTGACATAAACTGTAATGGTCAACGCGGACCATTTTATTTGGCAGTCGCAAATCACGCCAGTTCAATTTGTCGTAGGCTGTAAAGGATAACATTCAATCGCACGTAGCTCATACCCGAATATCCGCACTTGAATGGTATTTCACACAAACGGTAATAGTCAACGCGGACCGTTTTATTTGGCAGTCGCAAATTACATCAATGCAATTTGGCGTAGGCTGTGCAGGTTTATATTTAACCACATGCAGATCCGT
This sequence comes from Hyalomma asiaticum, assembly GCA_013339685.2. Classification (NCBI taxonomy): domain Eukaryota; kingdom Metazoa; phylum Arthropoda; class Arachnida; order Ixodida; family Ixodidae; genus Hyalomma; species Hyalomma asiaticum. The sequence goes on from CM023491.1 coordinate 9,746,929, forward strand.
ACATGAATTCTATTTGACATAAACCAAAATGGTTAACCGGGACCATTTTATTCGGAGGTCGCGAATCCCGTTAATGCAATTTGGCGTAGGCCGTAAAGGTTAACATTCAATCGCGTGTAGCTCATACCCGAATATCCGCACTTGAATGGTATTTGACATAAACCGTAATTCTTAACGCGTACCATTTCATTTAGCAATAGCAAATCACGTCATTGCAATTTGGCGTAGGCTGTAAAGGTTAATATTTAACCACATGCAGCTGATACCCCGCAAATCCGTACATGAATTCTATTTGACAAACCAAAATGGTTAACCGGGACCATTTTATTCGGAAGTCGCGAATCCCGTTAACGCAATTTGGCGTAGGCTGTAAACGTTAACATTCAATCGCGTGTAGCTCATACCCGAATATCCGCACTTGAATGGTATTTGACATAAACCGTAATTCTTAACGCGTACCATTTCATTTAGCAATAGCAAATCACGTCATTGCAATTTGGCGTAGGCTGTAACGGTTAATGTTTAACCACATGCAGTTGATACCCGCAAATCCGTACATGAATTCTATTTGACATAAACCAAAACGGTTAACCGGGACCATTTTATTCGGAAGTCGCGAATCCCGTTAATGCAATTTGGCGTAGGCTTATGTAAAGGTTAACATTCAATCGCGTGTAGCTCATACCCGAATATCCGTACGTGAATGCGATTTGACAGATACCGTAATGGTTACCCCGGACCATTTCATTTGGCAGTCGCAAATCACGTCAATGCAATTTGCCGTAGGCTGCGAAAGTTAATATTCAACCACATGCAGCTGATACCCGCATATTCGTACATGAATTCTATTTGACATAAACCGTAATGGTCAGCCTGGACCATTTTATTTGGCAGTCGCAAGTCACGTCTGTGCGATTTGGCGTAGGCTATGGGTTAACATTCAGCCGCGTGTAGCTCATACCCGAATATCCGCACGTGAATGGTATTTGACATAAACCGTAATGGTATTCAATCGCGTGTAGCTCGTACCCGGATATCCGTACTTGAATGGCATTTGACATAAACCGAAATGGTTAACCCGGACCATTTCATTTGCCAGTCGCAAATTCGTCGTACGCCGTAAAGGTCAATACTCAACCACATGCAGCTGATACCCGCATATTCGTACATGAATTCTATTTGACATAAACCGTAATTGTTAGCCTGGACCATTTTATTTGGCAGTCGCAAGTCACGTCAATGCAATTTGGCGTAGGTTGTAAAGGTTCGCCTTCAATCGCGTGTAGCTCATACCCGAATATCCGCACTTGAATGGTATTTATTTTATATTTATTTTTTTATTTTATAACATACTGCAGACCATAATTCGGTCCGTGCAGGAAGGGCATTCATAGTACACACAAAAAAAGAAATACAATACCAAAATATCAATACAGTGAGTATAGGAATGCGTAAATTTTCACACTCAACTCAGTAAAGGCACTCAGACTGCGTATGATAAAAGAAATGCAGTACTGTAATTACAATAAAATTAATAACAATAAAAACAAAGAAGAACAAGAAGAAAAAAAGACAAAGAAAACATACAAAATCGAAACACAACAGATAACGCGGGTATTGTGGTAACTTAAAAAGGTTAATTCATTACATGTTTAGAATTCCACTCCGACACTGTCCTGGGAAAAAATGAATCTTTGTAAATATCTGTCCTAGCAAAATGAGGGGTTAATGCAAGTGTGTGATCATAACGTGCACGCCTTGTGGACAGAGGTGTTACATATAAGGCGGGGTCGATGGATAATTCACGTTTAATGAGTGATTGTAGGAAATTGAGGCGGAGAATCTGCCTACATGTTTCTTGGAGGGGGATGTCATTTTCTGTCATCAGCTGTGTGGGGAATCGGTGCGCTTGAACTTAGAGTAAATGAAGCGAACAGCTTTTCTCTGGATTCTCTCTATTATTTTAATGTTGTGTTTAGTGTAGGGATCCCATGTAATACAAGCATACTCTAACTTCGGTCTAATGAAAGTAATGTAACTCAGTAGTCTAATGTGGGCGGGTCAATTTTTAAGCTTGTGTTTCAGGAAACAAAGTTTACGGAAAGCTTAAGAACATATATTACTAATATGTAAATTCCACGAAAGGTTGTTTGAGAATGTTACACCAGATATTTATAATTTTCAACTTCATTTAGCTGTGAGGCGGCCAGTGTGTAGGTGTATCTTAACGGACTTTTTTTTCCTTGTGAAACGAAGACAGACTGTTTTGTCTTTGTTTAAAGCCATGCCTGTCACACCACGCTTGTATGTTGTGCAAACTTATCTCGAGGTCAGTTTGGTTAGGCATAAACCGTAACGGTCAACGCGGACCATTTTACTTGGCAGTCGCAAAGCGCGCCAGTTCAATTTGTCGTAGGCAGTAAAGGTTAATATTCAACCCCGTGCAGTTCACGCCCTCATATCCGTGCGTGAACACAATTTGGTGAGAAGGTGTAGCAGGAGTACTAAAGCATCACGTGCGAACAAGGTTTCAAGCTTCACTACTAATACACGGACGACTCCCTTGTGTAGGAGGTTTAACTGCATCCTACTGCAATTTCAAATAAAAACTGCCCCCCCCCCTAAAAAAATAAGTTCGTTGTGAATTGTTGCCATTGATTCAGCAAGTTGCCAAGAATATTCTCTCTGCTCATTTTATTTTGATTATAGTAAGTCAGTTTGTCTATTGATTGCTTTTTCTTGAAATATCCGCGTGCGCCCACTCATGAAGTGTTCGTTGTACTAAAAAGAACAAATTTTACAATTCTTCAAATAAAATTTCTTTTACAAGAAAAAATGATCATTAATTGGAAGTCAGATTACAACACGCGCTGCAAAATATTTTGATGCATCACCGTTAAATGCAGATGCGACAAAAAACGACAACAAAAATTTTTATTAGAAGAAGTGTAACGTTCCTCATTTTTAGTACAACGAGCACTACAGTACAATCCCTCATAAGTGGGCACATGGGGATATTTAAAGGAAAAGCAGTCAAGAGAAAAGTTGATTCACACTGCGCCTAAACGCCGCGTTCGTCCCCTTAGATCCTCACTCCATCAATAAAATGAGCAGTGCGTTCAAATCAGTCAAACCTATTTCAAGCAAGCGTTGTTTCAACAAGCGTTGTTTAATTCTGCATCGACAATCGTGCGGTTGGAAAACGTTGCCCACAAATGAGCACTCGATCACGGGACCGAGCGATTACAATTGAACAAAAACTTGCCCTTAGTCGCACGTGGTCGTCGCGGTAGCTGTTCCCCATGGTCCGGCGCGAAGGTCGCACGATGCCGGGTGGCGCAGAAATGGTGCACTACAGAGTTTCAAGTCTGTTTTTCGAATAGTCATCACGATCACTCTTAACTGCCCTCTGGCGAGTACGCTTTCCAACTAAACAGCGTGGCACATGAATGATAGCAAATCATTGTACAAATTCGAGATAGGGTTTGAGGCGTGCTAGTTCGCGATTGGCGGTATCGTGAAGTTAACAGCATCAAATGATGCCAAACATCACCGACCGGCGAACAAAACTATTTCTGTGATACAACAGGTCGACCATAAGTATTCCTTTGAAGCAAAAACGGTAAAAACATCTTATTTCGCTCGTTGTGGCCATTGCAAACGGAACACAGTATGAGAAGAAGGAAAAGATGGCCCAGGCGTTGGCTTTTCCTTTTCGTAAGGAATCGTGTGATTTTGACCGTGTCAAGCGGGATACCTGTGCAACGCAGCGACAACCGATACTGGCCAAAAGTCATAGAGAAGAGAAAATAGGTCCGACCATACGCGTAATGATTAAATGCTATTTTCAAGGCCACCGGTAATAACCTAAGTGAGTGTGAAGCATACCTAAGTGGTCTTAAAAAACTAATTTCTGTCACTCTCGATGATGTACTCATTAAGGCGAAAGCTTCCCGTGGCGCTCAAATCTGCGACACTTAGGTGTGAGCGCGCGAGACCTTGCGAAACAGTGGGCGACTACGCAAAACCCGGACCTTTCCTGCCTATGCGAGCTGAACAGCCGCGGGAGATGATGGTGATTATGATGACAATGATTGTGATGATGATGATGATGATGATGATTGTGGTTCAGTTAAGAAAAGGGCGGTAATTTCTGCAGGCCATATAGGGAGCATGGATGAGCGACCGTGAAGGTAGGGGAAGGGGACATAGAGAGATAAAATGAGAAAAACCGTATCGGAGGGCTCTAGAAATCTTGACTATCTGGGGTTCTTTAACGTGCACTGACAACGCACAGTACACGCGTCTTTGGCATTTTCGCCTTCATCGAAAATGCGACAGCGGCGGCCGGGATCGAACCCGCGTTTTAGATGCTAAGCAGCTTATGGTCGAGGAGAGGAGGCGCTTGTCGGGGCTGTCACTCTCTCCCTCCCTCCGTCCCTCCATCCATCCGCCGTGCGTCGTCCACAACCGCACTGCGCATGCGTATCATCCTCCCCCTCCTCTCCTTGTCTCATCTCCTCTCCTCTCGGCATTCCTCCTCTCTTCTCTGAACGGCGCGCGTTGACTATGGAAACTCTCTTTCTTCGATGAACGTTTTACCAGCTCGCAAAGAATGAGAACGCACCCTCGCCCGCGGGAGACAACGCTGACGCAGGCAGCGTCTGCTAGCGTCAAACCGATGCAAACGCGACCCTAGTCAAACCGATGCAAACGCGGTGTGCACCCCCCGTGCTGCTTCGCATCGCCTCATGGTCCCCTTTAGCGGGAGATGGTGTAATTTGGGGGGGGGGGTTGCGCGGGAGAGAGCAAAACATGCACGTACGCGGTCGGTTTCCCTTCCCCGGCGTTGCGTCGCAGTAGAAAGAAGGCGCCGTTGTGCAGAAAGGCGGGCGCGCGCGTTCTGCGCAGATGCGTCGGATGCGTCACACTGACGCAGAAGCAGCAGGAGGCTCGCGCCGCAGTGATCATAGGGAAGCGCTACCGACGGCGTCGAATCTCCTTTCACTATTGGACACTATTAGGGGCCAGCGGGCGCTATTTCGTGTCCAACATTCTGAACTTCAATGTTCTACACGAAATGTTAAAATGTCCAGCGTGGGACTTTATTATAGTTCCCTTAGTCAGCATGTGTGCTCTTCAGGAGGTTTTAATATACATATACAGCATAGCCGTAAACTTAATGCGTCACCGATGTGCGGCCCTACTTTCACATTCTTATAAAGTGTAGCACTTGTCGAGCTTTTAACGGCGAAAGGCCTGTAAGTCGAGGCTTACCCGTGTTTTATCTTTGTTAAAGCAGGAGGGGAGAAGGAGACCTGCCCTTTCCCTCAACCCATGCAACACTGCAATGGCTATACGATACCCCGACTACAACGCGGTGGTGGATACGCGATGATTAGGATGGACTTCTTTCATAGCGCTGATCCACTGAGGGGGGACATGGCCAGGAATCGGGTGGCAGTATAGGGACAGTCGATTTGGGACGTAGTCAAAACGGACTGGGCAAAAAAGAAAAAGAACGAAAGATAAGAACTACAGTTTTACCGAAAATGCGAGGCAGTGAATGCGATAGCAAGAAATTGTAATGTTATGCGAAGTGAGGCTGGCAGCTGACTCTTAAATACGATCTCACGTAACTCTACAAAACGCTGGTGTAAGAGAATACGGCTGCTCCAGAGACGCTTTTCGCAGTCTCTTCGCTTTGAGAGCGCAGCTGGTAGAAGGGTTTACCCGCCGCCCGCTGATGGTTGCCGAGATAGCGCGAGCTCCAGGGATGGCGACCAGCGCGAAGTCCACAGTTGATGCTCAAACGAACCCCCCCCCCCCCCTTCTCGCGTGTTTTCATGCTCGTTAAAAATGACCGGGGCGCTTCCTCTCCGCTTCAATGTCAGGCGTCCCGATCGGGGTGATGTCATCGCATGCGCCTTCCTAGCGACGCAGATGGGCCGGGCTCGTCTGATCTCTGCTTCAGGCGTGTTCATCGCCCCCGCTCGCGTGCTTTTACTCGCGGGCAGAACGTACGATGCGCGGGTGGTTGTTATCCAATTTGGACTTTATACCGGACATGACGGCGAAAACCGACGTTTACTCGAAACGACGTTTTACTCCAGGCAAGCTAGACAGGAAAGTTGAACGGGCTTAAAAACTATAGTCGTCGTCACGCCTACTTACAGAAAGTCTGTGAAAGAGGCCCAGGAAAACATTGCATTCAATACACCCAACAACTCTTTGTGAATGCTACTTAATTGACATGTAGTTGCAATAGTCACAAATTCGACTTCAAAATGTTGCCATTACGATCACCGTCATCCTCTGTGTTTACTTCAAGTGAGATAAGATAGCAACAGATACAAAGAAAAATCATGCGAGTGAGTGTGTAATTTTCCCACACGATGGTCACACGATAAGATGCAGGCCCAGATAGTGGCTTGAGGCCAAAAATGACGCTTATTAAAGGGGCCCTGCGAGACTTTTTCAGCTGCCGTCTGCAGTATTGCAGCGTGTGTAGGATCGAATGCCGAGATGAACGCAAGAATAATTATGCAAATCGGCGAGCTAGAACTGGAGTTATTAGTCCTCGAAGTTCAAAACACGAGCAGAGACCATAATTAAAAATAACATTCCCTTTCATATTTCGCTTTCCCGTTGACGTCAATGGTCACGTCCAATAGCAACGCGCGTCTTATAGAGAGACACCGGAAGACACCGGAAGAGAGCGCGCGCGCGCGCAGATAGCGTCCGGCCGTCAACATACGTGTTCCTATCAAATATTATAGTGGACGTGCCTTATGGACGCGCAAACCATTGCACAGCGCGCATAGTGTCGTTTTACAAGTAATGTCAGATACTTGCTTTCTATCTTACGAAGCATAAAAACTATTTTAGTATATTTTGGCACTGAATGGCGTGACCAAGCAGACACCACACGTGTGTAACAAGCACCTTGGAGCGTCAAGCCAATCAGAGCGCCCAGCCTGGCCCCGCCAACGTCATCACTCCATGTCACTTCCTGTAACAAAAATCTCCGTTGTGTGTCGCCTCAGTTCAAACAGGAGGCGATTTTGGGCGGTCTGTTCGCTGAAAATAAAATTATAGCCACTTTTTTTTCGACGTTTCTACTCTCTGCGACATCCCCGCGTGCAACAGTTCTAGGATCAGTGATAAAAACGGCCTCCTCAATTTGTGTCGCAGGGCCCATTTAATATGAATGAATGACGCGCCTCAAGCGAAGGCTCCTTCGAATTAGTTAGCAATGGCCCTATCGAAAAACCAACGTCCATCGCCGAGGTAAAGCGTAAGAACGGATCACTGCGCGCAGCAAATTGTCCGTGTAGTTTTTACCTAAAACAAGGACGGAAGAGGAGGCTTGCGTACAAGGTATCTGAGGAATGGGCACGACTGCGCAAGTGTATATATTGAAAGATCTCAAGTATTGCCTATGCTGACATTGTCACAGGTTCGATATGTGTTCAATGAAAACCCTGTCAGAGCGACCACCAATGACGGTAGAAGAGAAAGAATCTAAGCCGCCCTATTACCCGTTCAGATCAGATTCCGGCCTCCAGATAAGGCCGAAATCTGATCTGGGCAGGGTAATACTACCTAAGGTGCATAAAAGATTACTTGCTTCAACCCCGGCTTGTTCAACGTGCGAATTGGTCCGTACCTTTGAGCACTAGCACCGCGTCTGCACCGCCGACTCAAGCAGTCTATCTTAAAGTCCTTCCTGGTCCTCTATACATTCCTTTAGCCTCGGTTTTAGCCCTGCGGCCTAGGGCAAAACGTCTTAGAGAACAATATTTATTCAAGTTTAAATCATGAGCCTTTCTTTTTAAGCCATTTGTGACATGTAAAGGCAGCCAGTAGAGACTGTACACATCGCAGTCAAGGATTGGTGACTCCGTCTACCGCGTTGATACACATATTATGCTTCCATCGCTCATATCCAGGGCGGAGCTGAAAGCGCTTATCGGAAGTTGAGCTTCATCTGCATTTCCGAGAGACGCTGCTACTAGCACGTGTTTTCACGGATAAGAAGTCGAAATTTCACCACAAAAATCGCAGTTCATCGACCGATCACGATATGCGCTTCCTTTTTTGATTTAGATAAACGGACACTGTGGCGGAACAACGGCTGAATTCCGCCGCTAAAGATGAAAAAAATCCACGCATATCCACGGAGTGAATGATGATGAGTGGGCGAAACTCCGAAGGTTCATCGGTAAAAACCGTGAATCTTCCGTGAATCTTGGCCCAGTACATCATCAAAGACGTGACAAACACTGTGTGTCGCCATCTAGCGCTCTCCTATCACACTAGAGCACGCAGCGAGCGCCTCCGCGCCATCTATTGATCAATTCACGTACTAGCTAAGCAGCACCGCAGCGCTCGGACGGACAGACAGACAGACAGACAGACAGACAGACAGACAGACAGACTCCCATGCTACGCGTTCCCATACATCTGAATGAAGCGAGCACCGCGGCGCCATCGCGCCTTCTAGTGAGCACTTCATAAAACTACAGGTGGCTACATACTATGTACGGAGGAGGGAGCGACCCACACCCTAAGGAGCTTCGCCCCTAAAACAACATAAGAGAGCGTAGATGTAGCTCAGAGAACCAGAGAGTATAACGGACTTAAAGCCGTTAAACTCGTGAATGGAGGGGGTAAATATATCACAGGTACACTTGAGGAAAAATGTCGATTTAAAGAAAGAGGCTTCCCAACACCCAGCCCGGCCAGCCATCCTGGAGGCCCTCCGCTGACTGCGTCTCACCGGCTTCGAAGGCCACTCACGAGCGTCACCAGTGTGGAAGGGCTGTCACTGCGCCCGGTCTATGTTTGTCACTTTGAATTTAGTGGACTGCGGAATGTTCTTTTTCGCTCTTTCGCCGCTATGCCATTAGTTGGTGTTTTTAATAGGTTGATCATGTTATGTGAAAATGTCTGAATTGCCATACATGCTGCTGCTGCTGCTTGTTTGTAATGATTGCGACGTTTTGTTCCTGTTTTGTTTAAAGGCAACCAGCATACCTTAAAAACATTATGCAATTCGCGTTTATACTGCATTAAATTGCTTTTGTTCCTTGCTTGGATAAGGCCCTTGTCCCGTTCATACCGGTCACTGGCGAAAGCCAGTCACCAGAGGTTTAAACCTCGTGCCTCTTCTTGGGAGGAGCTAGTGCTACCACCTCGAGTCATGGCACGGACATAAACGAACACATACGCACACAAAAAAGACAATGCATCGAAGAGGGCTGCATATGTCGATGTTTGGGGCATCGCTTTAACCATATTTCATCAATGGGGAAAAAGTACAGCACTAAAGTACAATATAGCTGTACACGAATGCGAACGTGCACAGAAATTTATAAACGGTTGCAGGAAGTCTTTGGCTTGAACTGTAGCAGCGTTCTCAGCGCTGTTCTGCGTGGGCGGGGCATACTGCATCGATCCAACTATCCTGGCTGTCTCAGAAATAGTTATCGATACCGACGACACTCAGTCTCACGTTCACCGTCTGCATCATCAGATGTATCGCTAGTGTGTTTCATAGTGTAGTTTATCAAAGAAGCTTATTCATTTGTATTTGTATTTCTTCTAAACGTTTCAGTTTCGTTTAGAAGAAATATCTATATTGTTAGATACATCCCTGTACAATACTGTGATGTGCGCATCGCATACATATCATCAATTGTTTTCGTTCCATAGCGATGTACCTAAAGATAACCTATGTCTGCCCACGTATATACCCGTGAGATACGACTGGCTGCCTTTTGGAAGTCACGGCAGTAGTAAGTACGTAAGCTTCGTGAAGAATAATTTGTACATTACACTTATTCCAAGTGGAGAAAATTTATATCAATACAACGTTACTTTAAAATGCTCAAAAAGCATACGTGACTGAATGACACGAAACACAGAAAAAGAACGCTGCTTTTCGCATAGAATACATAAGAAAAAGCAATCAGAGCGAGAGAAGCACAGTACGAGGAAGCGATCACCGCTGCCGGCGCTGTGTAAGAGAGAAGACTGCTAAAGACCTCCACTACTGTGAAACCTGAGAAGATGCGTAGCACGGGCAACCCGATGATTCTCGTTGTGTGCTGGAGTAGTGCCTTGAGAGGAGAAATCACGCGCTCGACGAGGCGGTTGCGTCCTCCCTTGCGCGTCAATGTTATCGGTGGGGATCGTGAGCACGCGACAGGAGGAGACGGTCGTCGACAAAGCGAGCCCCTAAAGCACTCAGAACTGCGAAAACGTCGCACTCGTATATGTAATAGTAGTTTTTCGTAGACGATACCACAGGCTCAAGAACACCGCATAAAAAAAGTGTTGAAAGCTTTATTTAAGCCATCGTACGCTTTGCTGTGGCTGTGTTCTCTTTTTTTTTTTTGCGCTTCCTCAGTATCAGTTTGAAACAAATGGAGTAGCCACGTATCAACTGGCACTATTCCAGATTTATTCATATCCGCAGCACGTCTTCGTGTGTACTGACTGTTATGTAATAAAGAGCTCATCTGCTGCCGCATTCGTCATGCTCCAATTGGCACTAGAGCAAACGTTTAAAATCTCCCGTGTGACATCCCCCACCGCATCAGAAGCTTTTGCAATCCTCTGTAGCTTGCGCTTCATGACAACAGTAAAGAAGGCGCTAAAATGGGCCATTCTTAGTCTTCTCAAGCCGCCCTTAAATCGCTGCGAAGTAATGAGGAAAAATCTCTGACTACCGTGTTATTGTATGAGAAGCTCAAAGATCACACAATGCAGGCGCTACGAATCGCGCAATTTCATTTCAGTGGATACCAGGACCTTTCAGTGTTCCTGGTAACAATGCAGCGGACGCAGCAGCGAGTCGTGCAAACAGTAATGTGCAGACAAATAGTCTTCTACTTGCGAGCAGCGAAGTACATTTGCTCCTTAGAAAATTATCCCGTCGTCTAAGGAAGGACAGCTAGTTCGATAAAAAAAATCTAAGAGTGCAGACTTATGCTCTATAGATATACCCAGGTATAAAACTAACAATTACATCAAATCTCAAAAAGAATAGAAAATTTGAAACATTAGTGCACCCTTTCAGGTTGGTACAGTATTTACGGGGTACTTCCTCTGCAAGATAACACACGCGTCTATTCTGCAGTGTTCTTGTGGCCACCAAGACAAAGATGCGCACCATCTACTACTCGAGTGCACAACGTATGATTCGCCGCAATGTGTGCTGCGAGCCGATTTGTCTCTTTTATATAGAAGGCCATTCATCTTCAAGAAGATCCTTGGCCTGTGATCAACATGGGGCGGTCAGAAATTAGCACGTGTAGAATTTAAGTCCTAGAAGAGATTATCCCCTCAAAATATTAATTTTCACCTTATATTAAAAGCCACATGAGCGACATAACTGGTATGTTTTCAAGCATGCTTTGTGTTCTCATTATGTATACTATGTGTATGTATCTCATTACGTAAACTATTCACATTGTGTATTATATTGTACATAATTACTTGTATTTGTGTATTTTGCTATGTACGGTCGTCCATAGAAATCTATTCCATTTATATGTGCACACGCGTGTTCCTACTTTTCCAACGCCGAACTCTATGACTCATTGTTCTGTCGAACTGCGTAGTGTTGACTCTGCATTCCAGTGTTCCTACAGTGTTGTATATTGTACGAATTTGCCTTTTTTTTACTTTTGTAACGATTACTAAGCGAGGAGTCGTCGGCGCTGTACTCAAGGCACCAACCCCTCCTATCCATCACTGCAATAAAAAAATAGATATCTAAAGTTACCTTAATACATTGTGCCACGTATGCTGAGTGGGTATTTCTGTCTAGCCTACTTTACTTATATAACTGTTCCACATGCACCTATATCGGCGTAGCAGCAGGCGTATCAGTAAAGCGGTTTCTGCCACTCACATGGAAGTAAGTTCTCGTCTTCGCCGGTGGTCTCTGCTCCACTGGTCAGTTGAGACAGGTCGGGCAGGGTGGCCGGCCTGGGCAGTACTGCTTGCGCATCACGCACTGGAATGACGGGAGGCACTCTGTAGTCAAGTGAGGAACCCAGGCCGTGCGGTATCCGGGACACGGCCTGGTATCGGAGGAACAAGTCTTGAGGCTGCCGCTGCGGCTGTTGTCCGTATCCAGAGTCCAGCGAACTTTCACCGAGATTCACATCATGCGTCGAAGGCGAGACTACGAGAGACACCTGTCGTGCCTCAGTGGACGCCCTAGCGCTGGAACCTCCCGGGAGTCCACCGCTGCAGCCTTCCATACTTGAGGTTGGACAGGACATCCTGGACAATCGAGATATACGCGCATGCGTTAGGCGATGGGGTTCCTTGTGGATAGCACCTCGCTATAGGCGTAACCACCACTTCACCGATACTTTTCAGTTGGATGCTGAAGTGATAGTTTGCGGATTTACAGTGCTGTAGAGCGGTCAGGTCCATCATAGAATGCTAAGTATTCAGCACTCAGCCGATGTGCTCTGTTATGGTATAGCTGATTGCCTGGTTAAGTGATTACAAAATTGACTCCATTCCGGCTGTCAATGCGATATAGCGAAGTGAAAAAGTAATGCCGCATCGTAAGAGGTAATAACAAGCCATCCTCATTTCTTCATGGAAAGCATCAGATTCGAATATTGTTCCCCACCATCATGCGTCTGCAAATAGCCAGCATACGTTCATTGACGCTTAGATTTACAACTTTTAGTTTTCCCCTTTTAGTTTTACAAGACTGATCGCCTGTTCTTGTACAGATTCACTACATGACGGTTGTGTTTGTTTGTACGGTGTACTTTCCGTTTTCATAATGCAACAATAGTTATTCCGTTGTCTTAATTGCCGCACGTACCCGGCCCTTTACGTTACACCCCTGATAGACGGGCATTTAAAGAAATAAACTGACTTTCACATGGTTTCATGTACTTTAGCTTCGTTGGTTCGGCGAGAAGTAGCGCCACTGCAAACAGGCGCAACTTAAGAATACCTCGCCAGGTACTTCACCTCTAAAGAGACACGGCATACAAAAAGCGTCAATGTCGTGATGCACTGTTGGAGAAGTAATCGCCTTTACTTTCTTGCTAATGGTTGTGGTTGGTGTACGTTCAGAGCTTCTGGCAGAACGAGGCCAGGCTTCTACGGTCATTCCTATACCATGCGCTAGTAGCTTCCAGTTGACGTTATTTAACATTTGTGACGCCACTGACTAGAGCCACGTGGCGAAGTTGGCGTTGCAAGTGTGGCAGCCTCCGAGCAGAAGAGAGGGGTTATTCACACAGCTAAAGGAATACGTAAAGAAATAAGCTCATAACCAAATCGATGTTAGCGACCTCTCGCGGATATTGATGCGTTTACACTAGTCGGAAGGCTAAGCGAGAAACGGCGCGAGTAACCGGACGAAGCCAACATTTGAGAAGTTGTGGATGCTGTTTTGGAAACGACGTTGCTTTTTACTCCGATTATTTGCGTTCCCTTTCGGCTCTGCGTTAAATAAACAGCATTCGTTTTACGACTGACGTACCAGGACACACCGGAGTGCTAGGTCCGTGCTCGCCGGTGACCGGGAAAGCCATAAGAAGAGCAGAAAGAAGAAATAGCGACCGCGCCGCTCGTGGAAACCATCTCAAGCCACGAGTTTACAAGGCACCCAGAGTAAACAGCAAAATGGCGCTGGTACAAATCTTCTGGAGGCACAGAGGCAGGAACGGGTGAGGGATTTGGTTCCTTTTCCAGGTTGAGGTTTTCTTTTTCCTTTAGGCGAAACCAAGGCACATTCGTGAGCACTGTTTGCCCAACCTGGCAAGTCTCAGAAGTTCGAAATATTGATTTTTTTTTCTCTCATAGGAATAGTATGAGAAGAAAACCTCGAAGGGAGTCGTCGAAAAAGGCACTTTAACGAGCCCTCGCATTACGTGTGTTCCGAAAGCGAACTTTTCATGCCGGAGCCTTAAAAAATGTTGGATACTCGCCAATTTTGTTTCGTCATGGCGGAGACCTGTTCATTATGAAGTAACGTTTAAATATCGAATGGTTTGGGTAGCTTAAGCACTACAACACTCACTTTAACATAGAGCCTTTCCGCGTAGAGATGTTGCAGGAATTTCCAGAAAGACGATGACTCGGTGTTACTACCTATTTCGTAAAGTCTCGAACTGTAAAATCGGCGTGGAAAAGCCATGGCGAAGAAAGAACAAAAAGAAAAACACAAAATTTATTTCAGAAATCTACAGGCATCATTTACACTCGCAATAGTTCCACCGCTGACACCTTTAAGGAACGAAAACCTAGGCGTACTTCTCGTGTCCCCCTTGGATATCGCATATGTGCAGCTTGGTGCGTGCTGTCACTTTTGTGCACATACACCTTGGTGCAAATGTACACCTTTGTGGTGAGTGGCTTCTGCTTCGGACAGAGGAGTGGTGACCCGAGAAACACCCCAAGGACGGAACAAACTGACGGCACTGACTAGATGCTGACCCATATAACAGTGACAAATCGCGAGCTTACCAGGTCAAAGTAAGTGCGCAATTATGTGATTATTTTCATTGTGAAAATGACAAATTGTTTCGTAGAAGTCCGAGCTTCGGCAACTTATTTTAGCAAAACTTTGATCAAGAAGAAAGCCGGAGAAAGAAAAAAAGTTACAGGACCACGGCCCTTGCGTCATTTCTTATTTATTCTTCGGTCCTGAAGCGCAGGAAGAAAATTCAGATTTTTTTTTTCAAACGCATCAAGCGGTCATTTCCGCAGACGCGAAAACATTGAGGCCCGGTTACTGTGCGATGCCATTGCAGGTTAAAGGACCGCACGTGGTCAAAACTTGCAGCGCCCTCCACTACGCCGTCTCTAATAATCATGTCGTGGTTTCGTAACGTAAAACACCGTAAATCAATCAAATCAACATATATTGTGGCAGCCATGAAGCCCGATCAGACGTTTTTTATCAAATTGGTAATCAGCTAAATTCAACGATGTACACGTACAGGTTGTCATAACGAGATGAATACAACCTAAACTACTGTTTGAGCATTTTAATAAATCTGTCTTTATTACAGCGTGGGATAAGAAAACTGCGACCCCGAATCGCGGTGGTGGTGCTTTTGGCGGTGATACTGGTACAGCAGGTAGTACGCCATCGGAATTTTTTTTATTAAATTGGGGTTAGTATCAACGGTGGACACGCAACAGCTAGCATAACCAGATGAATACCACCTAAATGACGTTTTTAGCCTTTGGGCAACCAGTCTTTCACGCAGTCAGTTACAACTGGGAAAGTGTGACCATGAATATTGACGGTTGCGATGGTTCTTGTGGAAGTGGTGATCGTTCGAACTTTGAACAACGCAATAATTTTTGTCTGGGTCTTTACTTCCCGATACCACGATATGATTGTGAGACGCCGTACAAGAGGGCTCGGGAAATTTCGACCACATGGGGTTGTTTAACGCGCACTGACGTCGCACAGTACACGGGCCTCCAGCATATAGCCTCCAACTAAACGCGGCCGCCACGGCCGGAATTCGATCCCGCGACCATCGGATCTGCAGTAAAGAGCCACTTTCAGCAATGTGACTTAATAATCCTGAATGTCTTCAGCATTTGTGAACCCTTCAAGCTCCGTTAGATATATATAGCCCCGTTTCAAAATAGCTCCGTTCTAAATAGAGCCTCTGAGAAATTGCGCAATGGCACCAGCGTATGACGCACTGGCACCAGTGCGGTCCTTTCCCTAATTTTGCGTAGACAGACGCAGACTCGACACAATAACTCACTCGAAGTCAAATAAGAGTCACATCGCTCTTCCAAAAAAAAAAAAATCCGACTAAAATATTACGACTGACCACAACCAACCGAGAATTCGCTGGCTTTAGGCCCTTGCGTGAAAGACTGAAGGCAGGCACAGCGGCTGCCTTTTCTTTGTAATCCTTGGTTCTCTCAGATGAGTCATTTCGAGCACGAAACACGGCGGCCAGACTAAACTTCGCCAAGTTCACCGAGTTTTGGCACATATCCCACCCTGCATTCGTCTGTGTCTGGGAACAGATCGGCTATAAAGGCTTCATCGGAAGGGTGGACGGCGAATGACGTTCCCGCGTGCTATACATTGGGGGAAGCGAGCGCTCTGGCGTGCTTGAAGAAGCCAGGCGCTCCCAAGCCCACTGGTGCGAAAAGAAGACAGGGGCGCCGGAAATGCGGAAACTTGGCACGGTGCGGCGTTGCACACATTTCTGAAACGTCGCGAGAATACCCACGTGGGCGCTGCATTTGCAGAGCTCCGAATTCTGAAACATGCACCTCGTCTCCCTCTCCATCTCCATCTCACTAGACTCTCTCCGCGCGCCCGCGCGTGTGTGTACGTGCGTATGCGTGCGTGCGTGCGTACGCGTGTTACCTTTCTTCGTATTTTTCTCTTCTCATTTAGCTATCTTTTTATCTAGCAATATGTTTAGCTCCATAGGTCCGCTGTTACTGTCAATTTTTTTCTGTCTGTCTTCCTTTTTATCGACCTTTCTTCAGTATAAGTGGACCGTTATACTTATCTCTCTGCCGTTTTATCAATATGTCTAGACAGCCACCACTCTCTTTTTATCTATCTGTCAGTCTGTCTTTGATATCCCTATCTTCTGCTCGTCTTTCAACCTTAGTTCTGTCCATTTTTCCAGTTCTATATAAATGCGCCGCTCCCTCCATCTTCGATTATAAGTTCGACAAAGGTCAGCAGCTCGCATATGAAATTTCTGTATCCCTTTGTTTGTACTTGTATTGTTTTTTAACGTCGAGCAAAAGCTTTCCTCACGCAGTTGCTCTCCTGAAGTTTTAGCTCTAAAATGATGTGCACAGGATGAAAGCAGACATAAGACGGGGGAAGAAAATCTGATAAATAGATGACACTGGCCCGTATTTTTAATGATTATTGTTAGGCTTCTACGTACCAAAATCACGATATTATTATGGGGCACGCCGTAACGGAGGGCTTCGGAAATTCCTGCCTCCTGGAGTTCCCTGACGTGGACTTAAGTTCTCCTTAGATACGCAACCACCGCGGCTGGGATAGAACCCGAGCCTTTCGAGTCACCAGCCGAACGCCCTAACCAATGTACCTCCGTGGCGTCTCCACGCTATATTATCCGATTCCGCGACGATCTTCACATAGCGACATCAAACGACGGACAGCGTTCGTAGCTCGCCCGTCTGCTTCTGTGCTCTGCGTGTAATCACGGAAGGCGAAAATACCGCCAGCTATCGCAACTTGTTCAGCCTAGCATTCGGCAAGTACGACAACTGCAAGAAGGAGTTTTGCATACGATAACCTTAACACGATGTCATATGAACTCAGCAGACACTCGTTTTCTGAGGCCCGTGTACTGTGCGATATCAGTGCGCCTTAAGGAACCCCAGGTGATCAAAATTTGCGGAGCCCTTCACTACGGCGTCTCTCATAATCATAGCTTGTTTTGGGACGTAAAACCCCAGAAATTAACCCTCGTTTTCCAAGCCGGCAATCTACCTATCGATTTTGCGCGAGAATTGAGATTATTCACTCGTAGTAATGAATTTATAAGATATATGCAGCAAGTGACTCGACGTATCGTTTACTGGCGCTTTCCAACGTCACTCACTAGGGATCTCTGTGTAAATTAACCTTACCCAAATTAAAAGGCACCTTTGCCGAACGACTCCTAGAATATGGTAACGTAATATTTTGGATTGGTAAATGCAGCATAATGTGAAAAACTCGCATGGCTTGCACGGAGCAAGGAAACTACTGTTGTGAACTAATATTATCTGCCTAAAAAGGTGGTTTCTGCTTTCTGAGTAGATAGGAATTTGGATTTTCTGTTTTGTTACGCCACGTTACAAAGTTGTTTTATGTTCTTGCTGAATGTATTTTGATACTGTCCTTTCTTACCGGTTGCAAAGACTCACGCCATTGTGTGTAAGGTATTTTAGGGGTGAAGCTCCTTAGGTTTCGGTCTGTCCGTCCGTTGTAGTAGCGCGTTACCTTCAAAGAAATGAATGATGCTACGTGTGGGAGGCGCGCCCTCGGCGCGTGCCTCCCGGCGCGTTGACTATGGAAACGCTCTTTCTTCGATGAACGCGCTACCATCTCGCAAAGAAGGAGAACGCGCCCTCACCCGCGAGAGACAAGCTTGACGCAGGCAGCGTCTTCTAGCAAGTTTCTTGATTGAGAAATACCGACTATATATATATATATATATATATATATATATATATGCACTGGATCTTGACTTGCAATGAAGTGCCGGTGGGAGATTTCACTTGTGCGTAGTTGAACCATAAGGATTCGTAGCGTGCGCGTTAACTAAATTAATCCGGAACTCGGCACGATCTACGATGAACCTCCGGAGCTTCGCCCACTCATCATCATTCACTCCGTGGATATGCTGTGAATTTTTTGTTCTGTTCTTGTTGGTTTCCGGTAGATAGTCGTACTCAGTAGCCCCTTTTGTATTTGTTGAATTATAACAGCGTTATGTCACAGGGCATCGATTGTACGTTCCCGTGCTGTCGTGGGCTTCCCATTGTCTATGGGGGCATGCAGACTGTCCTTGTGTGACAGATGTGCGTAATGCCTAATACTGTAGAAACAAAGCATTAACATCCTCACCCAATGAGGCCCGTCCGGACGTTTACACTCACTGAGGCCCATCGCAAAATATGTGGTAAACCACGTACTTTACGATAGCAAATTTTCGAGCCGCTCGAAACGAGCCTGAAAGTGGGGTGCGTTGTGTCGCCAGCATTTGCACGCAGGTCCGAGTTCGAGGCAGACTACACTGTAGGCAAAAGCAAAGCGACATATGGTGATGAGAAGCGCAGGTGAACGCAGCAGCAGCCATTGTGCGTGGCCAGCATATCTACGCCAAATCTATGCTTTCTTCAAAGCGAATACGAGTTCCCCCTGTCGAAACGCTGGCACCGGACCGAGGGTCCGTTCTCGTACGCTTGCAGCACAGGCTTTCGAGGATCCGCTTTTAGCCTGCTCCGATGGTCTAATGACCGTCCACAGTACACTACCATAGGTCACCCGGGGCTGTCTTTGTTGAACTTGCCAGGTTCGTTCGCTAAGACATCCGTAGTTTTCAAGGCCTCTCGTCTTACCAAGTTACCAAACTGCTGAAGCGCGCCATTACTGCTAATATACGCGTTAGACAAAAAAAAAACAGCTCATCGCTGGCAGGAAAGTCAACTGCGCTCTTGACAGTCCAGGTCTTCGTCGCTTTTAACCTCCTTGACAAGTACGTCATGAAAAACTTGGCTGTGCATCCATGGGTTTGCATTTCGCCTTCATGGTAAACATAATGCGGTAGAGCACGTACGAGCGTCTTTTTAACCACTAAATTGTTCTACGTCGTACGTCACCGGGAACTTGCTGACGCCCGATAACTTTATGACCCACGTCATTTCCGTGACGGAAGTGAGGTCAGAAATAAGAGCAAGATATTTTTCTAGCGTGAGATGTTTAACCCCCATCCGTTTTTCAGTTCCGCACTGTTGATTCACTTCGTCTTCCCACTTCCTCTCCCATAAATCATTTCACCTCTTCGCTACTGGTTCCCGCTTGGCTTCCTGTTGTAGCGTGGCTAAGGAAGGTCCTCTATACAAGCTTCGTCAGAAAGTGATCACCGACATCGCGCCAGATTATAGAGTGATGAAAAAGAGGCTCAGGAAGATACGTCCCTACGTGCGAACAAAAAAAAAGGCGGGGGGCGGGGGGGGGGGGGGCGAGGGAAGGGTTTGGCATAACCTATGATTGTACTTCTATCAAATTTAAAAATGATGATAACTAGCAAAAACATTAACGAAGAAGCAAGCTGCGTAACTTGACAACTGACTCCATTTCCGGCTTCCTCGTTACGACCACTTCCAACACAGGGCCAGCCCGCAGACGTCGAAGACGAGTGCACTACTGCCTGCGCGGTCCACGAAAAGCAACGGGCGGGCAGTTGTTTTCGGGCGAGGGGGAGTGTTCAGGTGACGAAAGGAAGGGACAGCGTGTACTACGGTGGGCGGCAAGGGGGGGGGGGGGGGGGGGAGTACTTTAAAGCGGTCGCACGCATTTCAAGGCCCTCACCTTGAGTCGGCGCCCGAGTCGGATGCCGCTCAGAGATTAGCAACGCTCGCTTGCGATCCGGCGTTCCGCTGAGCTGGGTGTCAGAAGAGGGGCGATCGAGCGCCTCACGAGTTGCGGGGCTCTTCCCGCCACAACCATTTCCTCCCCCCGTCGCTTCACGGCCACAGCAAAGCGTGGCTTCGCAGTTCCTGTTTCGAGCTATTGCTGCTGCTCCTCTTGATCTCGGTGTTGTGCTTTTGTGTAGCCGCCTCAGGGTGTGTGTACGAGCGGTAGGGAAGGCCAACGCGTCGTGCATCGCGAAGAATCGTGTCAGTGTCAGAGAGACTCCGTATTTTTATCGTACTCCCCTCGTACGAAGGGCCCGCTCAAAATAGGGAGCGTTGCCGGGCGCCTTCACTGTGCGTGGCGTCCGAAACAACCGGGGAAGGGGGGCGAGTGGGGTGCCACGGGAGACACAAGCTAGCAAGACTCGACGTAGGAAATTGCCCCGGCATTGCACAAGTCGTAGTAGCGCGCTGATTGTCCTTGGTTTGCGAACGTGTTTATCAGCGCGGCGAAGGAGTCGACGAATGATCTTGACTGGCTTCTCAGGACACCTGACTATGGATGGGTGTGCATGGATGATTCTAAGCCCATCATATTCATGAAATGTAGGCGACGCTTGAAGACGTGCAGGGTTCGATTACTAGTCATGGTGGCCTGGTTGGATGGGGACGAAATGGAAACAAAAAAAAAAAAAACTCATGTGTTCTTTGATTTAAGCATATATTAAAGAACAGGCCCTCCGCTGTGGTCTAGTGACTACGGCATTTGACCGCTGACCCGAAGGTCACGTGATCGAATCCCGGCCGTGGTGGTTGAATTTCGATGGAGGCGAAATTTTCTGGCCAGTGTACTGTGCGATGCCAGTGCGCGTTAAAGAACCTCAGGTGGTCGAAATTTCCGGAGCCCTCCACTACGGCGTCTCTCATAATCAGAGCTGGTTTTGGGACGTCAAACCCCAGAAATCATTACATTAAAGAAACAGAGTTCGTCAAAATTACTGAAGCAGGCTTTCCAGACTATGGCGTGCCTCATAATCATATCGCGGTTTTGACACACAAAGTTCCAACATTTCTTGTCATCTAAAAAATATTAAACATGCGAATTGGCTGGGTTTATAAGCACGGCTTCATCTAATCTATTAGGGCAGTGGCAACGAAATCTACGGATGACCTCGGCTGAATTCAGCTAAGGGTAGCAAGCTAAGCAGACCTTATGCAATGTCATGTGATGACAGAAGAGATATGACGCTCATGGGCTGTAGTCGCTGGTCCCATGACAATACTGGTAAAGGGCAATGACAAATTAAGCTATAGTCGACCATTACAGCGGCAAAGTCTGTAGGCATGCTGGAACAGGTGAATGTGGCTAAAGGAACAGGAATTGGCATGAAGCACCACAACACACTGTTAAGTTTCCGTTACATCAGCTTCAGATGCAAGAACTACTGTCTTGATATACGGTCCCTTTTTAACGGATCATCCTGTAGGAAACCCACCCAAATACGTGGACAAATGTATTGATCGGCTCTAGGGCTCAGTTGGCACAGGTAGCACAAGGCATGGACAATGTTATATGGTATCTGATGAGCTTGACAAAAGAGGAGAGGAACAAGGTAAGACTGAAAGAGGAACAAAATAAGACTTAAAGACTGGCAGAGCTCGCAACAAAATGTCGCTTAATTATGCTGCCACGGTTCTGCGTCTCTGCGCCGGCCTGGAAATTTTTTATTCCCTTCAAACACCCATCTTCTCCCGAAATTCTCCGGTCCTGGCCAAGAACAAAAGTGAAGATATTACTTTTTATATCGTTAGCAGCCAGCAATATTAAGTTTCTCGGCACGCCTGTTAACCTTCTCATGGGATCGTTACGGGAAAAAAAACACTTATAAAAACTGAAATCCTACCAAGAACTTCAAGCATAGTAGCAGCGCGAAAGACTGGGACCAATAGAAACACGTAACACAGGACGAGCGCTTTTCATGCAAAAAACTTCAAGTTTAGCGTCGTATGAAGTAGGTATGATATCAGAGCATAAGTTTAGAACGAAAAATATGCATTTACCCATCAGGGCAGTTAATGAAAATCAATTAAATTGAGGTGGAAGCGCACCGCATTGCATTTGCGAGTATGAGCCGCAAGTGATAAAGAAAGATAGAGAGAAAGAAAAAGACCGCGTGTGGCTTATATCCGCATTTCACATGGACGGTCTTAGCCAGCCCAGCCGTTGGAATATATTAGCGTTGTGTGCAACATAATTTTGGTTCAAGCACTGTGTGTCCAAAGCACACACGAAGTTAAACACCACACAAAGTGCACAAATACACTACGTGCTAGCGCCCTGTCCGACACTTAACAAGTTCGCCTTTGATTTTCTTTTCGCGATTCCGCATTGCGTTGTGGTGTAACGGGGCCAACGAGTGCTATACTTAGGCGAATGTAACCAAAAATTCGTAAAGCGTACTTTAGGCGCACTGAATTTTGCTCACCGTTGGCAATGGCTTATCTCTGGCACACTAAGCAGAGTCGGTAAAAGGAAAGCACGTCTATCAACACCCCTTTGATGCCTCGGTTAGGATACAGCGCCCGTGCGCGAAAGGTCGAAAGGGGGCGATGATATCCAAAGCACCCAAGCGCCACCACGTGCGTGACAGCAGCGACGCCGCGGTTCGTTCCGAAAGACGCTCGGGGTTCAACGGCCGCCGTATAAGAAGCGCGAAGACCGCTTTTATGGCTGTGCTGCCACAACACGACGTAACCTGATACGGTCACCGTCGACGTGCCGCCTGTACGAACGCAGGCGGCGGGGCGACAGCCGTGCACCATCCACACTCGACAATTATGTGCAGCGAGGCAGCGCCGTACTCTCGCGACTTATTTCACAGCATCGAAAGATGTCCCGGCGATGTACTTGTTGCTCTCCTTTGTACACGTATGATTTCCTTAACCCCTCGAGTACTAAATTTGTTTGAACATTTCTTAATCAAAAGTGCATATTCAGTTTAATTGCTAATTTTGAATCGTGTTGCACTAGAAAGCACCTACTCAACGTTAATGCAACATTAAGACAACGTTAAGACAACAGCTCTGCTCGTCCAAAGCAGTTTGGGAACGTTTTGGTTAGGTTAGCCGGTTAGCCGGGATTTCAAAATTATACTGCAGTCTTCCCTGCTTCTTCGCATTTATTCTTTGAACTGAACAGACACCGTTGCTGTGTAGGAGCTCAGAACGAGATCCTTTCGAGAACTTAATTTTTCTCGCCTGTGAATGAGTTCCGTGTTCTGGAGGACCTTTCCGCTGCCTAGCGAAGCAGCTGACGGCGATGCATGCGACTTCTCTAGTTTAGTACGAGTTCCTACTTTCCGTGTCACAGCTTTATTGTCGAGGGCACCGCGTTTCTCGCAGGGATAAGCTATATGACTAATCGTTCACTAAACGAAACGCATTTAGGCAGCGCGAAAAACCAGTCATTGCGTAATCAGAGCAAGCCACCAGTTATATCGCTTCACTCAACAGGAATTATCTAAATGCTTCGCAAAAGTTGTTGGCGAAGACATGTACAGGAAAAGACAAGAAACGGTGGTCCTCAGTACACGTTAATTCACGCGTCACTGACCAGTGTCTTCTACCGACTGAACGTCACTACGTCTGCAACCCTCAGTCGCCGCACTTCATCTGCAGCCGCCGAGCTAGCTTTTATTCTATTATAGATCAAATAGCCGAACGTTGGGGCAAGTAATATATACCACGGGTATCACTGTTGTTACTGTGGTCGCCAGGCCCACAAAAAGAGCTTGTCGTCGATATCAAGTGCCTATGTGTCAACACCTTTGAACTTCACCCACCACAAAGCTGCACCGCAGCTGTTACCCGCTCGCTACGGTGTACAAGACAACGTTCATGCTGTCTCGAAGGATGCACACGACACCTCAAGAGAAGTGATCCATGCATGTGACATCCTGGAGAAATGACGGAGTGCTGGGATCAGCACTCGCACGGCGTTTTCAGCGAATCCGCTTGCTGTGGTGGCAGCCATCATTACGGACCCCTGTTTACGACCAACCCAGAAATTCTTTGTACCTCGACCCGGTTTGTGCCACTTCTGTGAAAGTTGTTCCGTCGGCTGGTTAATTGTGTAACTAACGGAGTGCCCGTTAGGTTCTCACGCTGGGCGAGGAACTCCTATACGCTTGTGAAGGTGGCACCCTCAACAATGCACACGTATAAAAAGGAACGGACATAGAACTGCAAATGCGACCATTCGAAATGTTCGGCAGGCATAGCGCTATTCAAGTTGCATATAGTTCGTATCGACAGTACTACTTATCATCTATGCCTTTCTTTCATGCGCGTAGGGCTCATAATCATCATCGTCATCATCATCGTCATCATCATGATCAGCCTATTTAGGTCCACTGCAGGACGAAGGCCTCTCCCAACGAGTTCCAATCAACCCTATCCTGAGCGAGTTGGTCCCACTTTATGCCCGCGAACTTTTTAATTTCATCGCTCCATCAAACCTCTTGCCTGACTCTGTTGCGTTTTTCCTCCCTTGGTATCCATTCCATCGCTCTTACTGTCCATCTATTATCTTTCCTCCTCATGACATATCCTGCCCAGGTCCACTTCTTTCTTTTAATTGATATAATATCCATTACTTCCATGCTAAACTTCTGTCATGACGCTGACATACATGCGCTGCGAGCCAAACATGACAATCTCTCTAGAATAACGACCGCCATAATTGTGCATATATTGGCAATGTGGAAACACCTCGCAGCTGAAAGCAACTATGCATTTTCGACAGGCCATGTCCCCTCAAGCCCATCCACGGCTGCGCTAGGGGACTTCCAGCGCACGTTTTTCCTCAAATGGCGCGTCGAAAGACAAGAGGCGATGCAGCAGACACACCACGCGCTGCTGCTGCCGTCGTCTGCGCGTCTCGTGTCGCTCATACAGGGTGAACGTTCGCCGCGAGGGCAGCATCTCACGTTCCGCGACGGCGCGCAGATCATAATTAGGAAGCGTCGGCATTGGGGAGCATCTTGCCCGCAACGCGGCCTGCAGCAGCTTAAGCAGCGAAATCTACAACAAATAAAGAGCCAACAGGTGGCGCATGGTGGCGGCGCGTACGCCGCCAGAGCGCGCGCGCGTAGACGCGACGCTCGCGCCGCCATGCGGCGCGATAACTTGAGACGGCGTGCAGCCGTCATCTGCTCCGAAGAAGCATTGCGGAAGGAACGGAGCAGAAAGCGTCGTTCAAGCAGATAAATATAAGACGGCATGGCGCTGAAGGCTGGAAAAAAAATGTGTAAAGGAATTGTAGAAAGGAAAAAAGAAAGAAAGGCGGGTAGTTGTAGCGTGTGTTGTTAACGCTGGCTCCTGAGCAGGCATGTTGGGACTTGCACTCCCTGTTGTGTGCATGTATGGACTAAAAACGTCTGTCTGTCTGTCTGTCTGTCTGTCCAAAAATAGCCAAACGTCGCTAGAGATCCAGGGCTGGCTCAAAACGCGAGGTGTCGTGAGGCAGACTGCACTGATCGTAGTAGCCGCTTCATGACGGCCATATTCGAATAATCCAGGAAAGTGAGTCAGAATTCTTTTATTCTATTTTTTCGACTTCAAGCTGATCCTGCAGGACAATCAGTCCCTGAACATTCCGCACATAGGATGTACGTGTACGCATTTGTTCAATATTTTCAATGGAATGTCCAATACCATGCGACCTTTCATTGAAAATTTCCAGCAAGTACGCCCAACTAGACGCTATTTACAGAACGTGCATGAAGTGTCCTGTGACTACATAATAACTCTAAGAATATTAATAGGTATGTTGATTACTGACTTGTCTTCCTGATTAGTTAGTAGTGTTTTAGTGCTCCTCTGTTAAATAAATTACTTCAGAGAAATATAACGATTGAAAAATGCAGTGCACATGATATCAGGGAAGTGCTTTCTATATATTATTTTGTGTACTGTTATATTTTGCACTGTGCTGCGCAATTTGCGCAGTATCTGTTTATGTATATTAGATTTTGTACATAGCATTGTTGTACACGTATACAGGGTGTCCCACGTAACTTGAGCCAAGAATTTGAAAATGAAAGGCACTTCAGAGGAGAACTGAACCAAACGTATACTATTCGTACTGGTCTATAGATACTCAGGTTATTTTTTATTTCCCCCTAAGGTAATTAGTTAATTATTTTTAATTAGCTAACTCCTTAGTTATGGGCTGAAAACCCAAAATATGAACACTGAGCTGTAGAGCACCTTCATAAACCACCGAATGAATTGTTTCCTGTAGGATATGTCTTACGGTGTTAATTTTTCCGCATTCTAAAGAAAGCCCGCGAAATTTGAAAATGAGCCACGTGACGGACCGCGAGCGCACTGCTATAGTGCTGGTCTCAAGCGTGCAACCGGTGAACAAGGTCGCCTGCGGCTGCCACGGGGAAGCGACATGATGCTTTGAAGGTGGTCGATGTTTGGGCGTCCGTCTTTGGTTCAATGACGGTGCAAATTCACACTGCTGGCCGAGCGCTGCCGCGGTGGTAAAGCGCTCAATACTGCGAGGAAAAAAAAACAAACAGCAGTTTGATTCTGATTCACGAAGATCAAGAAAACAGAAGATCAAGAAGATCAAGAAAACAAGAAAATAAAGCTATTTTCTTGTTTTGTTTATCCGTCTTGGACGCTTATCTCGGCAGCGCTCGGCCAGCAGCGTGAATGTGCACCGTCATTGAACCAAAGACGGACGCCCAAATATCGACCACCTTCAAAGCATCATGTCGCTTCCCCGTGGCAGCCGCAGGCGACCTTGTTCACCGGTTGCACGCTTGAGACCAGCACTATAGCAGTGCGCTCGCGGTCCGTCACGTGGCTCATTTTCAAGTTTCGCGGGCTTTCTTTAGAATGCGGAAAAATTAACACCGTAAGACATATCGTACAGGAAACAATTCAGTCGGTGGTTTATGAAGGTGCTCTACAGCTCAGTGTTCATATTTTGGGTTTTCAGCCCATAATTAAGGAGTTAGCTAATTAAAAATAATTAGCTAATTACTTTAGGGGGAAATAAAAAATAACCTGAGTATTTATAGAGCAGTACGAATAGTATACGTTTGGTTCAGTTCTCCTCTGAAGTGCCTTTCATTTTCAAATTCTTGGCTCAAGTTACGTGGGACACCCTGTATTTTCACTTGTACTGCGCCACACTTTTCATGGTCTGTATTCATCATCCATCACCCATGTCCTCGTTGCTTCTATGTATCAGGGAGGCTCGGGTTCTCCTCAAGTGGCAAACGTCACTTTTCTCCCGAGCCTGCCCTCATTCTTGAGATGAAATAAAATTGAATTGAATTACTGATAGTTTTCCCTTCTTATGTCCGGCGTTCCGAAATTCGCACCACCGCTTTTAGCTTCGCAACCAGTTCCCTACCCCATCCTGAGCCAGTACGCTTTGGGTAATTTCGTACTGCAATTTCTACTTGGTCAATTGACATTCACGGTCTTTCGTCATGTGCCGCCATCACGCAGTCCCCTCGCCTTTATCTAACATTCTCTCATCGCATAAGCGAAATGATAAGTACGTCTTATCCACGCGAGAGAAATTTGGCCCGCCGTCATGAAAACAACTGTCGGCTCTTGCGGCGCGTCGGGCCAATAGCTGTGGCAACCCACCTTGCAACGTGTCTTCAACTCTTTCCCAAGACGACCGCAACGATAATATGTCAAGCTGCGGCGGGCTTTCGAGCATGTTGAAGACGTGCAGCCCCGGCGTTTCCGGTTCGCAGTAAAAGTCAACCGTTCTCGACGGGAAGCCCGAGCTTTCTTGGCAGCCAATCAAGGTTACAAAGTCTGGAAACAAACAGAGCGGCTTTCACATCCGTTACTGAGCTATAAACGTAATTTCAGCACCCATATCCTTTGTAACGGAGTGAGAGTGAGACGCAGGGTGCACAGCCAGGTGATGAAATGCCCAGGCTAGTCTGCCGCAGTCGTCTAGTGGTTATGGTGCAATGCACATCAGCGTCCCATTGCGTTGCCTTTCTCTGAAGAAATAATGTCCGGTCTATGCATCGCGAACTTCACGGGTTCATTATTTGGGCTCGACTCCCATCGGTAATACATCGACTCGTTCCATTTTCATTTATTTTTTTTTCCTTTTCTTTAGACTGTGGTGTCCACCCAAAATTGACCCTCATTTGTTTATATATATATATATGTGTGTGTGTGTGTGTGTGTGTGTGTGTGTGTGTGTGTGTGTGTGTGTGTGTGTGTGTGTGTGTGTGTGTGTGTGTGTGTGTGTGTGTGTGTGTGTGTGTGTGTGTGTGTGTGTGTGTGTTTCAGCTTTTAATAGCATTTAATTACCTTTAATATGCAGCTATAAGCACTGATGAACCTCTCAATGTGCGGCGACTAGGCAAAGCGCCCAGTTACACCCACACATTTCCCGTATATATCCGCGGCCTTAGCGTGTATACCATTATCCAAGACCAGTGCTATGTTAAGACAACGGCGTCTTGGCAGAACGCACCCTGTGCAAACGTTAATCAGACTGCGGTGTCTATGGCCGTCCGTGCACGCTCAGATGAGGCAGGAATACTCGCGTTCTTCCACTTCCTTCTTTTTATGCTTTAACCACCTTCCTCTTGTCTAAAGTAGAAAATCAGAAGCGCTCCTGATTGATATCCCTGCCTTTCCTTCGCATATGCGTTCGTCTATCCTTCCTTATACCCCTGACACACGGGCACGCTAAAGTACTTTAGGTAAGGGGACATCTACCGGAAAGGCGTTCATGCCCAGTGACACACGACAAAGGAGTATCTCCTTCCCGGCAAAGTTCCTTTGCAGAAAGGTAGATCGGCGATCTACTTTTCGAGCGTAAAGGCGTACCCTCGCCGACAGCGTACACTGCCAGTAAACGGTAGAGAACTTTTCACAAAATTACAACACCCCGCAAGTATTTGCTTGCCTCGCGTATAAGCTTTAACTTTTAGCCCTAATGAGATTTGTCGGGCCGCAAATATTTATTTTTACCGAACTCACGAACGCTCACATCGCCGCCATGCGGGATTCTGGCAGTCATCATCTTTTTCGTCGAGGCTTGAAACGAACAATCAACATTATTAGTCATCAGCAATAAAAACGATATTTATCAATCCACAATCGCTAAAGGTAATTAAATGCGGAACTTCTTATAAATGTTCACTATCTTGCTGCTTTAACAAGCAGCGCCATTTTCTTGCGGCGTTCGTCTTAGGAACCACCTAAAGAAGTTCACGTGCTGCCGTGTGTCATCGGCACAACTGCTTTCTACAGAAGGTCCTTTAGAGTAGAAAAAGGGGTTCACTACAAAGGACTTTACTTTCGCCCGTCTGTCAGGGGTATTACACCTGTAAGCACCAAGCGCGATACAAAGTCCTGTCATGGTAGCGTCAGGTGACATTTACGGTCGTCATTCAGCTCAGTTCGACCGCTCGACACAGAGGCTCTCTTGCCGTTCTTGAGAGATCTCAACCCTGCCCGAATGTATGCGCAGCCGACCTGTGGCCACCCACTGCATCCCACGCCGTCTCGGAAAGCTGGCACGCCCGTGGGCCAAGAAGTTTGTTTACGCAGGGGACGAAACACACGAGGCAGCTTGCAGCTTGCGGCGCGGCCCGGCGCACGCTGGAGCACGTACATCTATCTCGCAAGCGAGCGAACAAGCAAGCAAGCACGGACGGTCGGCCAGCCGGCTCGGGGTACACAAGCATCCGCGTCTTGAACCGCGGGCCGGCGTCTTGCCTGCGTCGACCTGGAAATAAACATCATGTTCGGTCCGCCGCTTATTGACGGCTCCCAGGAGCTGCTATGCGATGGCCACGGCCCCGGTCTGACCTGTTCGCTTAAGCCTTCGGTTTCTGTCTATGCATTCTTCTTCTTGTGCTGTTGCATTCCACGAAGTCTGATTCATTCACGCAGCCGCCGAAGTTGGAAGGCATGCGGTGATTGAGATAGCCTGCCGTTAAGCATAATGGCTTTCAGGTTTCAGCTCCGAGCGACCAGAAGCACTGTTCTTTCCTTCGTCGCGTCTTCGTTATGAGTAAGTGCACTCTACATGCCAGACTCTTCACACCTCAGGCCTCATTTAGAGGAAGCATACATAACCTTGGCTCCAGTTATCACCTGTTAGTGCGGCCAACACTGCATGGTCGGTTACGTCACGGCTGGTCGTGAACGAACACTGGAGTCGAGCACTTGATTAATCCAGACGCTGTCGTGGTGGTTCGTTCCATAAGTCTGTATTTTCCCCTGGAATCTCTCAGTGTTTGTCACATCCTAGGTGTCTACAGCAAGACAGCAACTTGAGCTCTAAAGTTTACCCTTTATGGGCTCCGCTGCTTAACCATTCTAGGTTTGAAGGCGAGAAACCGGTTGCTTTCTCATCCTTGCTGCCCTTCCTACTGCTTACCTCTTGAGAAGATAGGTATACAATGCCAGAACTGTTAAGTGTGTCAGCCACACATTTACCACACGATGCTTTTCGGCTCACGCTATAAAAAGCCTACCAAGCGAGTCGACAGAGCAGTACGAGCATGCGATTGCTTCGCAGAGCCTGGTAGCATACAGATCACAGCTGATACCCAGCGTATATGGACCACTCAAAGGCTTGCGCTCTAGTGAAGTCACGTGAATCCTCCCCTTGGCGTCCCCCATATCATAGCCGCATACCTTATCAGTCCTAACATATACGTGCATTTTGTTCGGGACATGCAGTACAATGGTGGAATTAACCTTGAAAATTGATTGATTTGTGGGGTTTAACGTCCCAAAACCAGTTCTGATTATGAGAGACGCCGTAGTGGAGGTCTCCGGAAATTTTGACCACCTGGGGTTCTTTAACGTGCACTGACATCGCACAGCACACGGGCCTCAACATTTCGCCTCCATCGAAATGCAGCCGCCGCGGCCGGGATTCGATCCCGCGACCCTCGGATCAGCAGCCGAGTGCCATAACCACTAGACCACCGTGGCGGGGCAGACTATCACCTAAATGACTGATTCATTTTGTGTACCTCTTAATGCACAGTGTAGAGTTAGTGCTGCTTGACTCCACCATCCCCCCCTGGTCGACGCCAACTATGACCCTGTGGCAAATGGGAAACCTGTATGCTCTGAAGACAGGTATTACATCACGTTACGAACGTCATCGATGTCATTGAGAAAGAAATAGGCGACGTTGCCACAATTCTTGCCACCGCGAAGGGAGACTGACAACGCGACCTGCACGCTGTGGTAAACGAATGTTCAGCTCTGTTCTGACGTTCAGTTCTGTTCCGACTTACTTTTTTTCCTGGTCCCCGCGGAAAAAATAAGTATAGTCACTTCAATAGTTAGTGTCAGCAGCGCTATATTACTGCGAACACGCCAGCGGTAACAATGGTCCCTGATGTACGTCTCCTCTACATTTTCCTTTTTTAGTTTCGTAAACACTGCCGAGGCAGCGTAATGCCAACAGTCGTCCTGGGCAATAACCCAATGCTAGACCTCCGGAGTTATTACCCCAGCTAGAATCAGGGAGCGTCGTTACAATATACGAAAAGGCTGAGCCCTCGAACGGCAGAAATGATCATGCATGGGAAACCGACAAATGAAAGTCAGAGAATCGTTACCACCATGAATCAGAGCCGTTTTTCTACTGCAGAAATGTTCCAGTAGCATATAGAACGCGACGTTATTATAAACAGGATAGGGTACTACACACCAAACTTCATTTGCACATGCTCTATTACGTCTTTAATCAGCGCATCACAGCAAAGAAACATGAAGGGTTCAACTTAAATCGAAGAGACCCATCCAGAAATGAAAACGAAAATGTTAAAGGGAAGGTATAACAGTACAGGGCAAGAACAGAGTGGAGTGCGTCAGGGAACAGACGCGTGTCAGTGTAACCGTAGTCGAAATCAAGGGGATATGGGCAAGCCATGTAGTGAGACGGCAAGATAGCCGATACTCACTGAAGGTGGCACACTTGGCCTGTATTCACATAAATAAGTTACGATAGAAATGTTCGTTAGAGAAAAATTCAGGTAATCCGGATTCCTGACATATCTTAGAGGAGCCGGTTGGCCAATGGTAAAAAGCAAAAGGAGCAAGAAAAAACTGGGACGTGGGTTTATGGGTGCATTTTTCATTAAAGAATTGGGCGATAGCTGCGCGAGTGACACATTTGTTACTTTGTATGGTGCTGACACCAATTTTCTACACAGTATGTGATGGTGTGATGATGGCAACACTTGTAAATCCTCTCCAACATTTGTTCCTTCATTCAACCAGTCCTCTTATCACCCTTTTGGGTGCATTTGAACAACGATTGTATTTGCAGCGTTAGAAGACAATAAACCAGTTGAAAGATAGCGCTCCTTCAGTTGACCTCGTTTTTATGTGTTCTCCGACCGTTTAGCGCAATGATTCTTTTTAGAGACGAAAGAGAAGTTTTGTGAATTCGGTGCTTGGATTCCAGGAGAAGAGAAGCGTAGCGGGAGACGGCAAAAAAGTTAGTTAGACAGATAATAAGAAGTTTGCGGGATTAGCACGGCCGCAGTCAGCACAGAAGCGCGTTAGGACAAATATGAGATAGGCCTTTGCCCTGCAGGGTCCAAAACGTAATGATGATTCTGATGATGCGTAATGATGACGGCACGCATCTCTTACGTGTATGAAATGCTCAGTTTCGAACCCCGCCCCTATTCTTGTTGCGTCCGTGTTGATCTATGTTGGCGATTGCCCTTCATCGTGAAGACAGGCCGACTCATTCAAATGTCCTCATCGCACCGCCTACCGTAGCGTTGTTCTGCCATGCGCAAGGTAGCGGGTTCGAACAGCAACCACGACCACTACGTATCGATGAAAATATATTGAAAGAACGCGCATGCACGTAAATTTGGAAGTGCGTTAGGTCGAAATTGGAGCCTCATCCTACGGCGTCTCCGCTATGGTGTGTGCTAGTCCTATGTCTTAATGTACCTTAAGATAATTTGCATGTAAGTTCATTCTGTTCTGCCCCAGCAAGTGAGAAAGGCGGATAGTTCGATAACATTTGGAGAGTTTAGCTCCTCCACAATGTTCGCACACTTGTCAGCCTCCGTTGGTTCACAGTGGAAAACAGCGCTGTCGAGCACCACTCGCGAAACAAATGAGAACGGAGCGAAGTTCGCGTAACACGGCACCCACTCACCTCAGGTTGACAGCGGTTGACAACGGCGTTTTATTCCGCTCTGCAAGACCGACGCCGTCACCGCTGCTGCTGCCGTCAGCTCTCTTGTTCCGTCAAACAAACTGGAGCACCGGGCGCACAGTCAAAGCCGCGGGCCGCCAGGTCAAGCGCAAGCGAACGACTCACTCACTCTGGGACCAAGCGAAGAACCCGACTGCGTCAACTGCGTGTCGAGCCGGGGGCAGGAACGGCGAGCACGACGGACCACGGAGAGATAGGAATCGGCAACCTCCACGACCACCGACTACAAGGACGGCACTCGTCTCACGCGCGCACTCTTGAAGGTATCGCGTCACCGTTCCAACATGCCGCGTCGTCAACGGCATCCCCCTCCCCTGTTAGACGCGGTCTGTAACGACGACTCGGCCGACATCAGACGTGAAACAGTTAGTTGTCTTTTGGAGAGATGCTCACTTCAAACACGCACACCAACCCCTGACGTCCCCGGTGTCCCACGCTGATGGTGTCCGGTGGGCACTTACAAGGCCTATCACGACTAGGTGTCCGTTCGACAGCGTTCCCGATGTGCCCATCGGGATGACCTGTCGTACCTCGTCTTCTCAATGTTGAATGTTCGCGGGCGTCTTGTTTGGTGAACGTGGTTCCGGTGCTTCGGCTCCCAGGTCCGACGGCTGATGTCCAGGGACGCGATTTCCGATGGCAGGCCAACGGTAACCACGGACCTCTCTTGTCGAGCGGCGAAGAAGTCGACCACGGTTGAGGGAAAGTAGCGCAACACTGGCCCCAGAGAAAGAGAAACCACCGTCGCAGGAGCAGAGCATTCGAGAGAGTAGAAGAGAAGAAAAACCGTTGACTGGGTGCGCGTGCACTATGCCAGCTCGGGTTCGAGAGAGAGACAACGAGAGAGCGAAGGGTGGCGTTTGTAAAGAGTGCAACTAGGTAGGGTGGGTGGGTGGTTGGCGCGGGGGGAAAGGGATGACCTCCATGGATTTAAAATTATCCCGCAGCCGCCGCGGCCCGACCGAGTTTTTGGCAGGAACCACCGCGGAACGGAAGCGCTCGCCCCCGAACAAGAGCGCGCGCACGCACTTCTTTCGAACTTGGGTGACGTTTTGTCGTCCATGCTACGAGATGTCGTTGATGCCTGCGTCGGCGAATGGCTGGTGTCGTCTCGTCAGTCTCGAGTACGAGAAAAAAAATGAAAAAGACTGTTTTGCCGGCGTCGAATACGGTCTTCGCTTCACTACGTAGCAGCGACGTAAGAGACTGTGCGCGATTGCTGCGTTGATCGCTGTCTAACCCTGTTCGCATCTCCCGGTGTTCGTGTTTCGATTACCGTGGCCTCGAGTATCGCGGGCTGGGCTTGTGTAACTGACTATGTCGCGCAGGCAGCGTTAGCGCAGGCAGCGTTAGCCCTGACTGGCTTCCTTAATTTTAAAAGATGTGTAACGACGGCGTTTAAATGCAGTTACATGGGATTTAAGAGATACATAACGTTAATTTATTTTCTTTTTTATGAAGTGCGGCATTTATTTATTTATTTATTTATTTATTTTTTATTTATTTATTTATTTATTGAAGCGGTATTAGCCTTCCGCTAGGAGAAGAGGGGGCGCAACATCCTAGGGGGCAAAGAAGAGGACGTTGAAGTAGAGACGCAGGCATTAAAAGATGGACGCACGTTCCAATGCAGTGTATTCTATTGTGTCCTTGTAAATAGGAACGCTACATTATTTTGGCGCAGCCGACAATCGACTACAAGATGTGGGTGACCTTCTTCCTTGACGAGGCCTCCGCGGAGGATATCATCTTTTCGAAATACCAAGCTCAAGATGAACCAGCGGTGGAACTACCTCGGGAACTCAGCTCTGCTGAACTTGTAAATGTGGTCTTGGAGAAATCTTCCATGGACACTGATGAACTACGTCGAAGAGGTGCTGTGAAAGTGAACTTGCGTCTGCAGACTTTTGACGAGCTAGTCCTTCAGCCGATGCGTCGAAAGCACTCTGGATCACGGTCTTCAACGGATGAGGTGAGCCTCATTTTGAAAGCTCTTCAGCTACAGCAAGAGCAGGTTGTACAACAGAACCAACTCGTAACGTCGCTGATCAGTTCCCTAAAAGCTGAAAAGCCCGTGCCTAAACTTGTTGAGCCAGACGCATTTGACGGCTCGTCTTCAAGCCCAGACAGTTGGATGGAATTCTACGAATATGCCGCTGTGAAGAACAAGTGGTACTCTGACGATGACAAGATTTCTAACATGCGCACTTACTTGAAAGGCGTCGCGCGCAAGTGGTACGAGTTACGTGTTATTGAAGACGCTAACAACCCTTGGAAGGAGTGGAAGGAATCATTCTTGTCAACATTTAGGACCAATCCAGTACAAAGATGGGACACTGCACTTAAATTCAAATTCACGCAGGGCTCCCTTCTCGAGTACTTTTTTGAGAAACGCCGCCTTTTAAAACTGGCCGAGCCTTTGCTGCCACCATCTGCTGTGGTAGCCCTAATAATGCATGGACTGCACGCCGAAGTTCAGAAGCAAGCTTTAGTACGGTCCCCAAAAACTGTAGACGGGCTTTTAGAGTGTCTTCAGGACATCCAATCGACTTCCGATGAACAACATCCTGCCACTTCTAGTGGACGCTTCAGGTGGTCTGTCGCGGGCGGTTCAAGGTGCAATGAACGAGAACCGAGCCGTCTTGACAGCAGGGAAGAAAAGTCGGGCTGGCGCGCCCGCACAGGTCGTGTGCATAACATCGATACCGACGCCGAGGGTCCTTCGATGACAAAAAACTAATAAATGAGGGTGATCAGTCCGACCCGATGACCACAACTGAGACTGTTTATTTAGCTCGCTCTAGCCTACTTCACATTCCTGTGAAAGTCGGCAACAGACACATGATGGCCCTGGTAGACAGCGGTGCTTCTGTGTCGATATTAAATGCCAAGCTAGCGGATGTGAATCATATTCATAGCGGAAGAGTGCTACGAGTGCAAGGTTATGACGGAAAGGTGGCATTGCACAATCAGTGGGCTTCAGTAACCATCGACTTTCAAGGGCACAAGATAGATAGTGAAGTATTGGTGATTGAGGGCGTGACATACGACTTTCTTCTCTCCAGGCCAGATATAAAGAAACTCAAAATCAATGTTTACTGGGATGATGTGGTTTTAGTTGAAAGATTACCAAGGAACGAGACACAGGAGGGTAAAGAAGATGACCTGCGAGTTGTAAAATGTGCAACAGATATTGAAAAGGCATACCCTGAACTCGTATGTGTAGGAAACTACCCACCAGCGATGACGTCACACAAGGTCCCTTTTGAACTAACTAACAAGACCGTCATCCGCAAGTCACCTTACAACATGTCAAGAGAGCGGAAGATGTGGTTGAAGAAAGAACTACAAGAGATGCTGGACGCTGATATAATTCGACCGTCTGTATCACCTTTCGCATCTCCTATAACAATAGCGCCAAAGGAAGATGGAACTTTCAGACTCTGCACAGACTACAGGGCTCTCAATCGTCAAACCGACCTTATACCATTCCCCATGCCAAAGATAGACACGATTATAGATGAGACAGGTGGCTGCCAACATTTTTCTCGTATTGACTTATGCAAAGGCTTCTGGCAGATTCCGCTAACAGAAGAAACAAAAATGTACACTGCTTTTATAACGCCTTTTGACCTGTATGAGTATAACAGGCTTCCATTCGGCTGGAAGAACTCGCCGGCATGGTTCCAGAAGATTATGAACGAAGTTCTGAAGCCTTTCTTAGGAGTATTTTGCAATGTGTACATAGACGATATTATCGTTTTCTCAAAAACAGAGGCTGAGCATCAAGATCACTTGTCTCAGGTACTAACTGCCTTGAGCACGGCGCACCTGAAAGTCAATTTTAAGAAAAGCGCCTTCTTTCAGAAAAAAGTTGTTTTCCTTGGAAGAGTCTTTGATGGAACAACCAAAAGCACTAAACAAGAGTCTGTCGAGAGGATCTCCCAACTGGTTAAACCATACGACGTACACTCATTGCGTGTGTTTCTGGGATTAGCAGGACATTTCAGACCTTTCATAAAGGACTTTGCCATAAAAACAAGATGCCTCACACGCCTTACACAAAGGGAAGTTCCCTTTGAGTGGAACAATGAATGTGAGGAAGTTTACCGCGATTTGGTACAGAAAATTTCTGCTGACCCTGTTCTACGGATACCTGACTTCAGTTTACCCTTTGAGCTGAATACCGACGCTTCACACTACGGGACAGGTGCGGTTTTGTACCAGAAGTGTTGTGACTCATCTGGCCGTAAAAAGAGACATGTCGTGGGGTATTACAGCTATACACTGAAGCCACCTGAAGTCAACTACACCACTACTGAAAAGGAGGCACTTGCAGTCCTTAAAGCGATTCAGTACTTCCGCACTTACCTCGAAGGCACGAAGTTCACTTTGTTCACGGATCACCAGGCTCTCACTCACCTCTTGAATATGACCCAACCAAAAGGACGTATTGCCAGATGGGTGAATTACTTGCAGCAGTTTGACTTCACCATCTCCCACCGACCTGGACCTCTTTTAACTGATGCAGATGCTTTGTCGCGATTAATGATACAATCCAGCAATGAACAACCGGACGAAATTAATGAATTGAAATTGTGGGAAGGCACCGAACCTCTCACTTTTATTGAAGGTCGTTACCAAGTTCCGCCAACGCTGGTTCCTAAGGTTCTTTATTTGTACCACGACAGCCCGGAGTCAGGAGGACACGATGGATTTTGGCGCACTTACAATAAACTAGTCAAGCGATTTAAGTGGCCCCGCATGAAGGAAGATGTCAATCAGTACGTTCGTTCATGCCACATTTGTCAAGTGAATAAGGTCAAATACAAGCAGTCTACGGATGCCATGATACTTCCTTGCCACTCGAAGGTGCCTTTTGAAGTCGTCCACCTGGACTTTGCCGAACTAAATAAGAAACGAGAAGGGGTCAGAAAAACGCAAGCGTTTCTTCTGGCCATAGATGAATGCACACGAATGGTCGCGGCACGCGCAGGAAGAGAAGACGCAAATAGCGTCATCGCTCTCCTCGAAAGAGATATGTTTAGGACAACGAGGACGATCGTGTGTGATAACGGTCCAGCGTTCAGGAGCGAAAGATTAGCAGGATGGGCTCGAGAACATAATGTATCGATCAAGTTCTGCGCGCCATACCACCCCGCGGCGAACGGACTTGCAGAGCGTGCGATACGGGATGTAAAGCAGTTCATGAGGATGTACGAAAATTTCCCTGGTGGATGGAAATGCTCTTTAGAAGCGGCCGTTAGGCATCATAACCGCTCCTACACCACTGGCTTGGGATGTAGTCCACAGTTCGCTTCATCAGGAGAAGCCCCTATTTTGCAGGCGGATCGTGAGTTGGGACTCCTAGAAAATCTCAAGATCATCGAGGAGCGGAAAGAAAAAGCGTTGGGAGGGAGGTACCGTACCCGAATGAAGCGAAATTTTGACAAGAGACATAACTCGGAAATTCCAGACATCCAGGTCACTGACCTCGTTCTAGTTAGGAAGGGAGTGAAAGATGTCAACGCAAAATTTTACGGTCCTTATTCTGTGACAAAGACAGCCTCTCAGCAAGGAATACTGAAGACGGTTTGGTATATCGGCGAGCACGGATCAGTTGAATGTGCTTCAATTGCAAATGTTTTCAAGTATTACCCCAGGAGGGGATAGAAAAGGAAACCTGGAAGTGTGAAGCGGTATTAGCCTTCCGCTAGGAGAAGAGGGGGCGCAACATCCTAGGGGGCAAAGAAGAGGACGTTGAAGTAGAGACGCAGGCATTAAAAGATGGACGCACGTTCCAATGCAGTGTATTCTATTGTGTCCTTGTAAATAGGAACGCTACATTTATTTACTTATTTATTTATTTATAAGCGTGAACATAGCAGGGAGTTTCTTTACATTAAATGTCTTCCTGTACCTAATAGCCCGACAAAGTTAGTAACAGCTGTCAAGCAAAAAGAACGTGCGGAACTACACGTCACATCACACACGTGCGTTCTGAAATCACTAAACCCGTAATGCCAACCACTCAAATATAAGCAATTCGTAAGTTAACCAGAGCATTTGATTGATAATACTGCACTTCGGCCAGCCGCCTATCATTCTTCACGGGGTTCCGCTGTTCGAATTCTGAAAGCACGACGCGCGGCAGACGCTGGCAATCGCGGCGATTAACTCCGCGTCGCGCTCTTAACGCTGTTTGCCGAGTCTATCGCTTCCTCGAATTCTCGGCTTTGCAATCGGCGCCGTTCGGAGAACGGGATGGGCGCCGATCTGGAATCTGCGCGTTATTTTCCAGCCGAACGGAACGGCCGTATGCGCAACGGCACTGGAGAAAGTTTGGGACAGTGCCCTTCGTCATCCTCGACCCCCTTTCGTCCAATTTTTATTTTCGTTGTCTTCTTTTTCCGCCATTTTGCACTCTTTCCCAGGTGTCTCCACCTTCTTGTTTGTTATTTGGAGCGAAGAAACGTTCGGGAACGGTGGCATCTTTTCTACTCGTTCTTCTGAGAACGTCGAAGGCGTCTCGGGGAAGGGGGTGGAAAGGGTGGGGGGGGGGGGGCAGCTGTCTGGTACTTGCTGTTCCTCGCCTGTCACCGCGTTCACTCCCGCAGATGCTGCTGCTAACCCACTTTGTTTTCGAGTGATTGAACGCGTCGCACCCCCCCCTCGCCACCCACCCCCCTTTCGCTGCACGCTCTCGCCCTGCGTGCGAACGACAGGCCGGAAAAGCCGGCGTCGCGAGCGTTACTTCGCTGTACTTCGGTGTGGGAGGGTGTGCGTGTGTGAACTAATATGTTAAACTGCCTCGTTGCGAGCGTAATTTGAGACTTGGCGACAGAAGCCGTTTCGGCTAGTCTCATCGTACATGGACGGCAGGTGATGTGGGAAGACGAAGAACATAATTTGCAAAGGCGGCCTGGATGTTTATTGTGGTGAACTTTGATGGTGCTACTCCTTGGC
Organism: Hyalomma asiaticum; assembly: GCA_013339685.2. NCBI lineage: Eukaryota > Metazoa > Arthropoda > Arachnida > Ixodida > Ixodidae > Hyalomma > Hyalomma asiaticum. The sequence continues at coordinate 9,787,325 of CM023491.1, forward strand.
GTTATTCGGTGCGGTTTTGGTTGGGTGAGGCGGAGTGTTGCTTGACTGGGATGGACTTAAGTTTAATTTTAGGCGGACTGGCATACCCGGTGCGGGTACCAGCCACACGCGATCTATTTCTTTCTTTCGTGCGAATCATACCCGCATACTCAATGCGGTGCGCACGTATTTGTGTTTAATTTTCATTAATTACATTCATGGTTAACGTACTCCTTTAAGCATCAAATCTACCTTGTGATATTACATTTGCCTTATTCAGCTGCACCTCATACATACTCCGGTGGTGCCTTCCATACTTTCGTACCCGCTCCGCCGCTCTAGCTGACTGCCGAATCCTCCGCATTAGGGTGACTTGCTGCCCAGATCCATTTCGTTCTCTCAATGCCAACTAGCGTGTGGGTAGGGTTGTTCGTTTACGGGTTTTTTATTTGTTTTTCAAATTTCGGGGGGGGGGGGGGGAGGGAATAAAGATCGGGTGCAATTTTTCAAGACGATATTCTGTGACAAATAGTCGTCGTTGTCGTCAAACCATTCCGAAATTATGGATCCTTGGGGGCTATATTTATAAGCTATGCAAAATACAGCCTTACAGCATCCAAAGCACTGCACGCAGCCTGTGAAATGAACTTCACGTCAGTGGAGCTCGCTTAAGCCGACACGGTGCAACTTCGTTGTACCGATGTCGGGCAGCTATGGCGCGTGGACGCCGTAAACTTAGTGCACAGAAAGAATAGGTTGGTACGGGGTACTGTAATTCGGGGAGGCATCGAGATAAATCCCATCTTCTTCAGACGTCCTTCGGTGTGTAAGAATCGGGTCAGCATGAATGTCACCTGAAAACGAACAGCCCCCATAAAAGTGTATTCTACTATATATCTTCATGGTGCGCCAATCACTTTACGTTCAATCGCTCGCTGCCTATAGTGCTTAGCTCCTTCGTAAGTGTTGTAGATTCAATTATGTCCATTGCGGTCAAATTTCAGTGAAGGTGAAATGCTACTGGCCCGTCCACATAGGGGCACGTTAAAGAACACCAGCTAGTCGAAATCTCCGAAGCCGTCCACCACCGCGTGCCTCTTTATCGTATTGCTGTTCAGGCACGAAAAATTAGGGCGATTGTTACTTTCATAAAACTCCTTTGTTATCCTCTTAACTTCTTCCCAATGTATTAGCAACAGCAGGCGCACATAATTATTAATTTCATTTCATTTCAGAGGGGAGTGGGTTTCAATCGGAAGTTTGTACAGCATAAGTAAAGCATAAATATGTAACACAAAATAAAAAATAAATGGACCATTGCAAGGTATTAAATCAAGGTAAGTTATACAATGAATACACGAACAAAACGCAAGAAAAGCAGACATACGTACGGAAAAATAAATCATAATCTAGTTAGCAATTCTATTTAATGCAACACGAAACAAGGAGTTATCGCTAATAGATACAATATCTTCAGGAAGGCGGTTCCATTCTAGTAACGTGCGAGGAATGAATGATTGGTAAAATGTGTTGGTGCTGCTAGAAGGAACATTAACCTTATAAGAATGATTGATGCGACGCGATATATAATTGACGAGAGCGTCTGCCATGCAGTATGATTTTCTAGGGCAAGAGAGAAAGTCGTTATTCGTAAGACACACCGAACAGCTTTCCTTGTAGGTCTTTTTCTTTCTCTCTCTTTACTTCTTGCCCAACTTGTTCTGTACTTTTTTCACGAACACGGCAATGGGTCTTCATTCTTCATTTTTCCTGGCAGGAACCGATGAAAAACGACCGCGTAAATGTCGGAGCTCATTTCTTTAGGCAAGTGGCAAACACATTTCTACAATCTTTTTCAGACGTTAAGGGCGCATCTAGAAAAGCTGAGCTAATAACGGAAGGAAGCCGCGTCTACGATAAGTTTCTTTTTATTTTACTTGCGTCGCGGCGCGTGCCCCTGTGTAATTTTTCTCTCGTTTTGTTTTTATGTCCTTTCCCTTCCTCTGGTGGTATTTTCTTAAAGTTTATATTTTGCGAGTGATACTGTACAATTTGCAGGGTTCATATCTGTTCATTTTTCTTATTTATGTTGCAGTTTCGTTTCGTTTAGTTGTTTTGTACCTTACTTATTCTAACCCGCTATCGCTTACAATGCCTTGAATAATAAATACATCGAAAGATATGTAATTAATAATTATATGTTAATTAAATGGGCAGATCTCGCTTATTAAACACCTTGAAAGAACTTCGAGAGGTTAACCAGCGTGGGACAACCGGTATGCTACGAGAAAGCCTTCGTTTTACACCGTTACCGATGGTACAGTGTTGTAGTTCGCGAGTTTTATCATCATGGTTTTATCATGGTTTTATCAAACGTTAACTTTCGCTAAATGATAAATATGAACGCATAGGTGAAAAAAGTGATCGACATCGACGTCTCTGAGGTCGCCCGCTACCACGCAACCACTACCTCTGTAAAGCGTGCTTCACCTTGCACAGTATCGCAATGCAACAGAGCCCACTTGCCTGTAAACGCATCGCGTTTTGTTTCGCAAAGAAACGGGCCCCTCGGTCTAATCGCCTTGTGCCGTTCGTAACAAATTCACAATATGATAGCGGAAAGTATGCACATTGACAGTGTGCTCTTGTAAAGTTTGATACACAGCGCAGTGACGAAGCTGAGTTTGAGTCATGTTGTGATACAACAGTTCGAATTCTTTTTGTTATTGACACGCGTGTTTGGTTTGTTCACGGGGAGCGCCTTTATCACTTCCACGTGACGCGCAGCTTTTGCATGCTGCTTTGCGAATGGTGTCGACCGTTCAAAAAACTTTGCATGCTCGATACACACATTTGACTGCCTTCAAGAACATTAGTGACAATAGCAGAACGCGCTGTGATGAATGCATAAAAGCCGTCGCATTTCACTACCAGTGATTTCTTATCAGTTGATCGACGCCTGTTCGCGTCACTGTCATCTCGCTCTGTGATTTGTTTTCCTTTGCTGGGCATAGTTTCGCCCAATAAACAGTTTGACTGTCGTAATACAAAGAAGGGGCGCGCAAAACACGCACACAGGGGAAGAGAAGTGGACAACACGAATGGGGTTAACGTTGTTTTTACGGCTCCCAATAAGTTCAGTAGCAGTTGTGCTGCCGTTCATATTTAAAAATTAGCGGGTGCAAGGGAAAAAGCGAACAGATATCCATCAGGTTAAGCACACTGCCAACCATAATTTTGCCGACTGTCGTATGGGCTCAGTTTATAAGGTTCCATTTAGCTGCGGACGTTTTTACGTAGTGCAGACGGGGCGTTTCATTAATCAGATTAATTGAACATAGAAGGTTGCTATCGGGTGGAACCGCCGTCTGATCTATCGTTGCATTGCCGGGGCTGTAACTGCACGCCCAAGTTAGACGACTGCGCGATTCTGTACACACATAAGAATGAAGAAACGCGTTTAATGGTCGAGGCCTGGCATATCAGTAATAGTGGAAGCGCGTGCGTGAGTCAGCCGTCAATTAGCTTAAACAGAGAAGAGATAGAATGCCTTAACAGTGGTATCTCGCGTAGACCGTCACGTGTACTCGTTTGACAGGTGGCGCCACCATTCCTGAGCATGCGCAGATAAGTTGCGTGTCTTCTTTCTTTTCAGCGCTCTGCTTCAGTTGACAGTCGGCGTTCGTGTTGTCAACTCCTTTTCCCTTGTATCCACATTTTGCACGCCTCTTCTTTGCATTACGAATCCTTATCAACTCGCTCAGCTTTCTGTTCTTTTGAGGTTTTGAATTTGGCTGTCACAGCTCGGAAGCCTCCTGCCTGCGTCCTTCATTGTCGCAACCGCGTGATCTCCGGTGTAAGTGCTTTTGCGTCCATGTACCGGACACATTGACTTATGGGGTCTTACGTCCCTAAAACTATGACATGACTATCAGAGATGCTGTAGTGGAGGACACCGGAAATTTCTACCACCTGTGTACCGGACACATTGAGGCGGAAGCACCTCAACCACATTTATCAGGGGTTCGCAATGTACGTACATCCGAACCTAAGTACACGTATATTGAATTTCGTTATTTAGTTGTTTGTTCCTTCACTTTGTTCAGCACTTCTTTCAACGCGAAGGGAATCAAGTCCAAGCACCCTGCACAAACCGTAACTGGCTCGCTTACATGTTCCCTACAAGAGTAGCAATGTGGGATGGTCGGTATTACATGACCTCGTTACTGATTGTACAGCTCAAAAAGCACACGAACGAAAGAAGCCCATCTGATTCCTATTTTGTCCGTGTTCAGCTTTAGCTCTACAATTATGTTTTGCAACATGAACGAAGGTAAAGCGTTCCAACACAGAAGAGGAGTATCACACAAGACAAACATGGGCGTTTTCTATTTCACCAGTATTGGCTGGCGGAGAAAGTCAATGCGGTAGCGATAACAGCAGACTGCCGGACAAAACAACCCATCCACATGATCTTAGATTCTGCGTGAATAAAGCTGTTAAGAATCAATCAACCAATCAATCAATCTCTTCCTCTTTTCCGGCGTCCGTTTTTGCACGCCTTACCTCCTTTCGTAATGAACCCTTTCAACTACTTCAACTTTCTCTGATTCGTTGGCTTGCTTTCTCCTCATCTCCTTTACGGTTTCTTTGTTGTCTTTATCAAGTAATGCTTCTTTGGCTACAATACCACGCTATTGCCTCTTCAAGTGGTCTATCTGGTCATCTTTATCCATCTAGCAAGTTATCTATTCAACGTTATCTCTACCTTGAGACCGCGCCTTTCTCCTCCAGCACTTATTTCCGTTCCTCCGCCCTCGCTCTCGCTTCGTTTATATCTGCGCACTTAACGTACGCTTTGTCATGTTCTCCTAGCGTCGTTCCGGCAGTGCCTCTTTACAAGAACCCATCCGAGCACTTTGCCCCCGTCGTCCTTGGCGCGCAGCAGCCGCGCGAAGCTTCAAGGCTACTGCGATTTAAAGCAGCTACTCCAACGTGTGATAGCGATGTCCTGCCTCCGTTGGAGACTGCGGGTTCGGCGCGGTGCTAAATTCAGTATCGAACAGCCTTGCTTGTCTCGAGGCTTCACAAATAGCCTTGCGCGGTTTCTGTTTGGCTGGCGCAGAATAAGTAACCGTGCTCCCATCCGACTACAGCCCTCCTTCCCTCGTATTTTAACCGGTGTCGACATCGGCAATCGTTTTATATTTCGACTGAGGGCACTACAACGGTGCGACACACTTATCTATCACGAATTCAACTGTACGTTACTTGGTACGATAAGATCGTTAAAGCAGTGCCCTGATAAACAGCACCTCTAACAGGCGGAGAAATAAATATAACTTGATGAAGTATCGTAAGGAACCGTAGGCTTTTTGGTGCGATAGCTTCTGCTGGGGTGCAGTAACCAAGGTATGCTCTCCGTAATTTCTTTCGCTGAATGAATGAATGAATGGCTTCTGCAGGAGTGCAGTTACCAAGGTATGTTCTCCGCAATTTCGTTCACTGAGTGAATGAATAAATGAATAAATTACTTTAATTAACTAATTAATTAATTTCTACTGAAAGGACGAAAGCATTGCTCGTCCCCTCGTGGGTGATCTCGTCAGGTCGAATCAAAACGAGCCAAACACAAACGTTACATGTCCATAAGTGCCTAAATCCGAAAACAAGAACAGCCCGCCATGGTCATTGTGGAAATGCGACGCCCAGCTAATCTCGTTCGCTTCCTTTATTGTCAAGTGTGCCCACGTTACCTTCTTATGCTGCCTCGTGGCCACCAACAATATAGTTGTAAGTCGGCGCTCGTCTGTGTGATTCATGTGTCTCCTGTCTTCGTCTTGGTCGCGCCGCAATTTTAAGGCCAACATCGCGGCACCCAGGCTCTGTACCACGTGCGCAGTGCACCGGCTATCGTGGCATTCTCAAGAACTTCCGAGCACGTCAGGCCTGCCATTGACAGGGATAATGTGTTAACAATGACGGAACAATAGGGTTAGGCTTGACGTATATCCATCCATTCGTACCTCCCCCACCTCATTACCGCACGTTATCCCCTTTGCCTTCAGTTAGTAGTAACAAGAAAAGTGCACCACTGCAGAACACCACCACTACCAGCGACAATAACAACATTGAGTGCCATTAGCTGATTCTGAGGAGAACACAGACGAAAGAACATGCTCAGCGCACGGGACGCTCACATTAAGCTCGCCCCAAATTAATCAATTCATTATAGCTCAGTACACGTCAATTCGCTTCATGCATCAATCATCCATATTAAATCACTTGAGTTCACGTTTTATTTACTTTAATTTGTTGTCATTCGTCATTGGTACAGGCTCGCTTTAATCCATCGTAATTCACACTTTTATCCCATTAATTCACTACATTTCATGTTAGATTCACAGTAAATCATTGTAATTCGTGTTAAGTCTTGTTTCATTTACTATACTTCACCTTCACTTTGAAATCGGGTTAATTTACTTTTATTCCCTCCCATTCATCTTTGATTTACAACTAATCTATCCACGGCAGCAAGCCACCACCGCCATTACGTACCAAAGCTATGCGGGAAAGCCATTCTTCTAGCGTGAAGAGCCAAACGAAACGCGCTGATGCAATCGCATTCGCCTCGTGCGTGGTACGGTGGCACCACCGCTCGGCAGCGCATGGCAACCTTCAGGGTGGACGCCGACGCTGCACGGCTTCCGTAGTTTGCCCCCTGTGCGGTGCGGTCAAGGATGAACGAAAAAGGCTTTGTTGTGTATCGCTCCTCCTTGGGTGGAGTGACCATTTGTCGTGTTTCTCAACTACGTAACAAGACTCGGCAAGCAGTGGCGCAAGCAACGCAAGCAATGATTACACACAACTGCGGAAGCATGCACAGGAATACCCAAATGACGAAACACGCGAACAAAATGCCGCACTTACCAGTGCGGTCAAATCTTGAAGCTGAAAGGACGGCGCGGCGGTCCCGTAAACGTAGACGTCCCCGCGCACGCGGAACACACACCCTCCGTAAATACACGCCCATACTTAACACCACGACAGCTCTCACACGCAGTACTGTAATTCGAGGGAAGGTTGGGCCAAGTGGTTCCGATTTAGACTTGAAAAGAAGCCGTAAGAACTGCCGCAAAAGGAAGACGGAAGGCATTACGACGCGCTGCCGTCAACTGACGTTTATTCGGGTGTGTACGTATTTATCATGCGCTTAGTCCTCGTAACCTTAGCAGTGACGTCAGAAATAAAGCGGACGTACAAGCGAAAACCACAGATGATTGAATCTACCCGTGTCGACAAGGAATTCTCTCTTGGGTCATTCTAAGTTAATCTAAACGCGGCTGATGTACCATAACCCAGCCAGCTCATAAGGGCTTCCGTTATCTCCCTCCGATGTTTCCATCAAACCTGTATATCGCCACAGTCTTTTCGAACAGAGGCTGGCATCTTCCCTCGTTGCACTCCTTGTAGTGCATTGCCAGGTTCATGAAAGGCACACCAATCAAACAGCCGTTGTGCTCCCGTAAAAGTGCACTTAGGCACCATCTGAAGTGTTATCCTGGGCGCAGAAAAACACCGCCGTATTGTCAACTCAGACGGGCCCAGGGGGCTGCTAAGGCCTCCTCAATTGGGTTAAAATGGCGCCATTCCATATTTGACAATGTGGTGGAATTTGACAGTGTACAGGGTAACAACCCCGGATTTTCCCGACGTAAACGTTCCCGCACGACAGTGGTAGCCGGTGCACGACGAAAGAAAGAAAGAAAGAAAGAAAGAAAGAAAGAAAGAAAGAAAGAAAGAAAGAAAGAAAGAAAGAAAGAAAGAAAGAAAGAAAGAAAGACATCTTAACAATCGCAATAAATCCGGTGAGGTAGAGTACCAGCTATCAATAAGTTGCTTTATTCTTCTTGGCCATGCGCGATTATTATGAGATGTCGTTTACTGAAAAATGCTGCCCTTTCTTTATTCTGGTTTGCAGCAGCCTTGAAGCTCCGCCCCGCCACTGTGGTCCAGAGGCTATGGTGCTCGGCTGCTGATCCGAAGGTCGCGGCATCGAATCCCGGCTGCGACGGCTGCATTTCGATGGAGGCGAAATGCTGAGGCCCGTACACTGTGCGATGTCAGCGCTGGTCAAAGAACCCCAGGCAGGTCGAAATTGTCGGAGCGCTCCAATACGGCGTCTCTCAAAATCATATCGTGGTTCTGGAACGTAAAACCCCAAAAATTATCATTATTATTACGAGATCGTGTCTCTTGAAAATGCTGTCCTCTCATTTAATCTCTCGTTTCATGCCTTGACGCTCCAGAAATGGGCGACGTGTAAGATGCCGCAACCCTGGAGCCTGCCGTGTGATGCTTGTCCTCTGCCTTGGCGAAAGTAGTTTTCAAACAGCGTCCATACCAGTACAATCACTTCTTAACAGCACATCGCGAACAATCGTTGTTTAAATACAAACTGGGCGTTCCTTTTCATAACGATCATGACTGCACATTCTTCAGTACGATCCTCTTCGTTACGCCATTTCATGCAAGAAGGGTCAAGAGAGCACCGAATTGTTGTACGACAATTAAATACGTTTCTTATTTACATCCACGGCTTGTGCTTGTTCGATAAGTGTACGAAAACATTATGAAAAGAGGGGAGTCGCGACCCTTCGTTGTACCGGTCATATTCACCAGTCTTATAGATCGTATATATGCTAGTCAATAAGCAATAATTCAACTTTAATGCAAAGGTTGATAAATTTAAACATGCAGAAGGTGCTTTTTGTAAGGAGGATACTAGGGCGCTATAGACGCGGTCCCCTACTTTGAAATGGCAAGGGAACAATCCATTAGAAATGTCTAAGACGTCCAAAAAACAAAATGGTGATAATGTTCTTTTATTACCAAGGCATCTCTCTATGACTTGTGGCAAGCGCAAAGCACGGCTTACGGCGTCGGCTTCTTACTTGTTGCATTTGGACAGCATTATCTCAACGCCGTTGTTTACCGTTGGTGCCAGAGTTATTACGATTCTTTTCTTTGACCTGGAAGGAAATACCACATGAAAGCGTAGTAGAATTGCAGATATACAATTTGCTTTTTCGTATAACACAGCAGAAAACAAGCAGAAGTGAATTCGGCCAATCGTCATACTACCAGTTGGTTTGTTTTCTTTTCAGAAGCAAGAGAAACATTCTTTTAAAAAAAGTTTAAAAAGCAGCTATAGCATCATCAGTGAACTGCGGTACGGGTTCACGTAACATTCAACACTGTTTAGTGTTTCTATATAGAAAAGCACAAATTCTTAAAAGTTCGGAAGACAACAAAGACGTCGTGGTGAATTTCGTTGATTTTGGAGAGCTAAAGTGTATTGACAGAGACTCATAAATGGATGTACGCATGAAAGTTGAAACGATGAAAAATTGTCGGAAAAGGAAATGTCGCTAAACGAGACGTTTCGACGAAGTATTTGTCGAAACGTTGCTTCCAGCGACATTTCCTGTCTCTCGAAGCAACAACTTCCTCTTCAACGATTTCTCACTTATTTAAATTGGCACTTGACAAAATAAGTCACGACATCTATCTATCTATCTATCTATCTATCTATCTATCTATCTATCTATCTATCTATCTATCTATCTATCTATCTATCTATCTATCTATCTCATGCCATCGCAACTAGTAAAACGGCGCATATCTTCTCGCAAATGGTCCTCAGTGTCGCATTAGAAAAGAGGCGGAGGGAGGGGGGCAACGGGGGGGGAGGATGTGGAGGTCCGTTCCACAGCCTGATGATACTCTCCTCCCCCCTTAACAGGAGAAAAGTGGGGATGTTGAAGTGGGTGGGCCCGAAGAGATTACGTACGCACCCACCCTGTATAGACAGAGAAATAAAAAGATTCTTGGAAGCACAGAAAATGCGAAATGCGCGGTGACTGACTCTCAACTGATTGTTGCGGTTCGGTTAAACGGGAAAGAGCGCTAATTTATGCAGCCCATATCGGGAGCACTGCTAAGCGTCCGTAGGGGGTGGGAGAAAGGGACGGAAAGAGGTAGAATAGGAGAGAAAGGCCGTAGTGGAGGGCTCCGGAAATTCAGACCACCTATGGTTCTTTAACGTGCATTGACAACGCACAGTACACGGGCCTCTGCCATCTTCGCCTCCATCGAAAATGCGACCGCCGCGGCAGGGATCGAACCCGCGTTTATTGGTTGGCAGCCGAGTGCCCATCGCTGCGGAAACGTTTCCCACGGAGAAGGAAGCGAAGCAAGAGAGTGGAAAGGAAACTCCACATTTCCGAGACAGGAAACAACCTTCACCCTTTCCTTATTTGAAAAACCGGTGGGTACCCGGGCACACTGGAAATCGAAGCCAGTACCTCCAATTACAGGCGGACGCTCTGACCACTAAGCCGCCGATGCGATTCCCCCCCCCCCCTCCCTTTTTTTGTTCTATACCGTGTTATGCACGGCCATGACCGGGGGGGGGGGGGGGGGGGGGGGGGTTGGCACCTTCCCCATTTACCCTACAGACTTATTCACTCTTCATAGGAACGTGTGCAGAGGGCTCAAAAAACACGAATCCACCCCCCTTTTTTTTCTATACAGTGTTATGCACGGCCATAAAGGGGGAGGGGGGGGGCGGAATTCGTGGTTTTTGAGCCCTCTGCACACGTTCCTATGAAGAGTGAATAAGTCTGTAGGGTAAACGAGGAAATTGTGGTCGATTTGGCACCTTCCCCATTCTAGGTGCTTTCTAGGTGCCATTCTAGGTGCATCATAGGTGCCATTCTAGGTGCCACTTTCCCCATTCTAGGTGCCAAATCGGCCTTATGGCCGATTTGGCACCTAGAATAGGATGGATAGGATGACACCTAGAATAAAATGGACGGGGAAGGTCGACTGCCGATTTGGCACCTTATGGCCGATTCGGCACCTTCCCCATCTATTTTACAGACTCATTAGAGCCACCTGCGTTGGCATTCGCACTGGGGGAGCGGAAGGGCGGCCACGGACTTCCGTCCGCTCTCATAGCGTAAATAAAAGACTGTACGCCAACATATCCCACCTGGCCACGGCGATGCTGTTCATCAGGGACACGTCCACCTTGTTAATCGCGAGCTCACCGCTGTAACTACTTCCGGCAGAATGCAAGCTCAGCGCACCTTCCAGTATGTCACCGAGTCTCGTCCCAGTTGTGGACAGGTATGTGTACCGCAAGCCGGAAAAATAACGTTCTTCCCTGCGCACAGACATGTTGGATTGTGCGGAACGTGAGTGTCGGTGGCAAAGCGTGGCTTCGCTTGAATAATGAAAATCGCGGACACAATTAAGCCCGTACGAAAATTGGAAAAAGTAACAAAAGTTATCTTCGAACAATAACGTTGTCATTGCTAAAAAGCAAATGAAAACTTCAGGTGATGTACACTTGCTAATGATATCACGCTTATGAACGTTATTTTAAACCTGTCATGCGTCTATGGCCGATGACGACAGGACACAATTGGAGCGCCGACAAATGATAACGAACTGCTTTCTGTCATCGGCACTTATGCATCGCTGCCTCGCGTTCTTTGGCTATAGCTGGCCGTTGCGCCAAAGAAAAAGCCCCATTAATTATCTTCGCTTTCGGACATACTCGAATATTCGTTTGTCCTTCGGAGCAACTCATACAATTACAGCTGCTACCTCTGAGCACTGTTTTCTTGCCTGTGTCCATGCCTACACTTCTATCCTAAACAAGTTACTCGGCCGTCAGGTTCAGAAAAGTGGGAGATTGTGACCAGCGATAAAAAAAACCTTAATAACATTTTTGTTAGGTGAATGCGTATGACCGCATGTACTTTCGCCCAAATTTGAGGTACTACGTCGTCACATGGACTTACTGATAGCAGCACTGCGTGACATACGTGGTCTATCGGCCAATTAAACAAACAGCTTGCACAAATATGCAGCTGTAATCAGTGAATTATTAATAACACATGTCGTCCATCTTGACATTAGAGCAAGTGCAAAGACAGTGACATCGTCCAGCAAACAGCTTGGTCCTACGGGTCAGCCAAAATGAACCGTCAACGGCAATGAAAATCGACGCATGAGGAATGCGTCATATGCAAGCGCCCATGCACAGCAAACGCTTATTCATGCCCGCGAAGGCCGGCGTTGAATATATACCGACATACGCTTTACTCAACGTCAAGGTTGCTTGTCCTTCCTGTCCAGTAAGGCGCAGGCTCAGTTTCCCAGATACCGGTGAAGGCACGGCAGCCACATGCACGACTATGTGATAGTGGTACACTGCAAAGCACAAAAGCAAGGAATACTTGTGTCTATTCAGAATATGCTTCGCAATTTAAACGACGCCGCCCTCCACACTTGTGACAAAAAGCCGAATTGCCGCTCGCTCGCTCAAACATGCATACATCCAACAACCCACCTAGCCAAGTCACTCAGTCAGCCAATCAATCAATCGAAAAAATTACACCATCTCCCGCTAAAGGGGACAATGACGCGATGCAAAGCAGCACGGAGGATGCACACCGCGTTTGCATCGGTTTGACGCTAGCAGACACTGCCTGCGTCAGCGTTGTCTCTCGCGGGCGAGGGCGCGTTCTTGTTCCTTGCGAGCGGGTAAAGCGTTCATCGAAGAAAGAGCGTTTCCATAGTCAACGCGCGCCGTTCGGAGAGGAGAGGAGGAATGCCGAGAGGAAAGGAGATGAGACAAGGAGAGGAGGGGGAGGAGGATGCGCATGCGCAGTGCGGGTGTGGACGCCACACGGCGGTAGGAGGGAGGGACATAGCCCCGACCATCAGCTGCCTCGCATCTAAAACAAAACCAGTCAGAGAAGACAGGAGCGTACTGACAACACTCACCGCAGAAAGGTGTGTCCTGGTTCGTCTGGATGTACATCTTGACCGTCCCCTGGCGGGACCGTGACGTGATTGACGAGAGACCCATCACGGCGCACCCGGTCCCGTCTGGACCGCAGTCGGCGCACTTTCCGGACAGGAAGGCCTCGTAGCTGGCGCAGGCGTAGGCGACGAACGTGCACTGTCCCAAGTCACGACTCGCCTCCGTGACCAGCGCCTCGGCCATGAACTGGTTGGCCCGCTCATGGCGGCATGTCACAGAATCCCGGAGGCCTGTCTGGGAGACAACGCGCGGTGTGCGTATACTCTTTGTAAGCGCTGTAACCCAGAGGGCGTTACGCGGAGAGCCTCTAAGCTACGGGACATTGGTTCATAATCAAACAATGCTTGTAGGTGCAGATTAAGTGAAGGAAGCGTACAACAGAAAGACTGGCGCCAACTTCCAACAGATTTTATTTCACGGTGGAAAGGTGACCTTTTAGCGAAGAGGGTGTAAGGGTAGTTGCACTCAGTTACCTTTAGAGTGAAGTAGTTGTAGTCGTAATCGTTTACGTTTTCGGTAACGCTTGCAACTATGACGGCAAGTACCCGCGCGAAACTGAAAAATAAATCTTTCATGTTCACGTTCTCTCTGAATTTTTAATATGGTGACACTAACGACAATAGAGCTCCCGCAGAATGGTTTATCAGTCTAAGCCACTTCACTGTTTCACATTGGTTTCGAAAACCTTTAAGGTTACATGGTGACGTCATTAGGCAAACGCGCGAAGTACCTTGAAAGGCTCCGTTCTTGAGTGAAAAGTTCCTGATGACCTTCTCGCAACCAGGCTGTGTGACTCCGCCGTTGGGATAGAAGTCGATATGCCCCACTGGATCGATCATGCCGTACCCGACTGGAAAAAAGGTAGTCACCGGCATACTTTACACAAAACGCGCTTTGACGAGATGCCCAAAGACAAACCAATGCTCTCCTTGATCTCCGTCACGACGGGCTTGCACTAGTGTAATTCAGAACCACTTACGAAGATCAAACATTGCCCTATCACCTATCTAACCTACTCCACAAATGCGGCTTTATCTAGACTTACTATTAAGCAATATAGTACTTCACTCAGTTTAAAAGAAAATCTACTTACTATCTGGTACTCTGCCTTAATTAGGTGTTCAGTTAAAATACTCTTCAAGGCCTTTGTGCGCCTCACGCTAAGATGACCGCGAAGAAACGGTGGCAGAAAAATATTATATGGCACAAAAAAATGTATTAAATATATAGTACAAAAATACAGCCCGACAAAAAAAAATCGACAACTCGAGTCTCGTTCACTTGGTGCATATCATAATAGGCGTGGAAGGGTACGGATCTATCACTAACATAGCTGATAGGTCATTACAGGTCAGGGCGTGTGTGTGTGTGTGTGTGTGTGTGTGTGTGTGTGTGTGTGTGTGTGTGTGTGTGTGTGTGTGTGTGTGTGTGTGTGTGTGTGTGTGTGTGTGTGTTTCGTACGTATGACGATGCGTGGGGAAACGTTCGCATTAAATCGTAATAGTTTGCCGACCAATAGCTTCGTCTCATTCTCTCTTCACGTAGCCATTTGTCTAACGACGATATCAGTCTCAGATACGTGCACCTTTTACGCGCAAATAATAAAGAAAAATAAAGCTTCGCTGATCTTCCATCTTCACAAAGTGTAGGGGCTTGAAGTCTTTTGTTAGTTTTTCACGCTGCAAGTTTCTCTTTGTTTTTGTTTCTTTTTTTTTCAAAGGCAGCTGAGTTCTTCAGTTGGCTCAGTTGCTTTCATTTCTGTCCTAATCTATTTCCTTCCGCAATGCTGACACAGGTTTTGTTCGAAGCTTGGAGGTCATGATACGGTGATCACTCACTGTAACTCTTTCGCCAAACAGTGTGTACGGATGTAACGCGCGTTCACGACAAAATGTACAGCTAAAGAAGAAGCTGCGCAGGTAGAATCAAGGACGAAGTTGAGCTTGGACGGGGAAAGTTGGTACTCAAGAACAAGAACAAGTTCCAGGTCGACGAGCCTGTAACACATCATTGGACGATGCCTTCAAGTCGCTGGTATAAATATAAAAACGAAGCTGCATCAATTACTTTTTTGTGTGCACTTGTGACATCGTGCTTAATATAGCCAGTAAGCCAATATTTACTGCACTTAATACGACCGTTAAAACTACAAGTTTCATTCGCGCTGTCGTCTGATACCTCGCTCTCGCCATGAATGCATCTGCTTTCGGACGAGACAGCGACTTTCGTTTTACCGAAAACAACTCAAACCATTTTGTCGACTAAGTGCGACGTCACCTGAACGCGACTACGGAGGTACGGCACAATAGAGAACAGAACGCAATGCATCTCACCTAGAGGAAAAGGAACCGCAAAACGTTTTCCGTCTGTGTGAATGGCGTCAACAAACACGGCGTCACTCGGGTCCAGTCGTACCAAGGGAGACATGCCCTCGAAGAATGGCTCCGCCGGATCGAGACCTGTAGAACGTCAATACATCACTAAGTTCAAGAAAGGAACGTTACATTACGATAGTATGAGCACTTAGTGAAGCTCATGCGAACAGTGATACAAAATTCAACAAATTAATTGAGATTTAACGAGGATGATTTTGCTGTTGTAACAGCGGACAGCCAACAATGGCGGCCGTTACGGCACAAGCCAACGTCATTCATCTAAATTTTGGCCCTGCAGGTCAACGTTACCTAACAGTTCACCAAATTAGCCGGTGCAATATTAGCCAGCGCTGGTAGACCGTAAGCTACTATGATATTTAGTTTCGGCCGGAATCTTGGCTCGGGACATTGGCGTATTACCAACTTGTAATATTACTTGTCTCTTTTTTAGAGGAAGCAGTGTGCTTTAGCAGACGGCTGGCCTTAGGCGCAAGGCTACGGGGCAGGAGGCTATCTGCTCACCCCACAAAAAATTTCCTTCAGGACTATTCTACGTATGTATGTATGTATGTATGTATGTATGTATGTATGTATGTATGTATGTATGTATGTATGTATGTATGTATGTATGTATGTATGTATGTATGTATGTATGTATGTATGTATGTACACGAGGCATGAGGGCGACTACAACGGCAGAAATCCGCTTCGTGTGTCTGTATAATTTCTGTCGCAATAAAAATCATCGCTGTCATCATACCCTGTTACACAAAAGTAAGTGGCCCAGGAAGCCATGGTGTTCAACAGAAACTGCACAACAGGCGATGACTCACCCGTGATTCGCCCCAGCGACCGCAGCTTCTGTCCAGCGTAGCCAGCTATGTGAGAGCCCAGGCTGTGCCCGAATATGTGAAAGCTCTCCGCCGTGACCCCGTATGCTTGCTTTACGAAAATGCAGAAAAGTAAATGAAAGTTAGCAACCGTATTTGTTGAATGAACAAAGTGCCGTGCACTGCAATCATATACACCAACTTACTTGCCCAAGGAAGGAAGGAAAACAGGAAAGACAGGGAGGTTAGCCATTGCTGAGACAGGCTGGCTGCCCTATCTATCTATCTATCTATCTATCTATCTATCTATCTATCTATCTATCTATCTATCTATCTATCTATCTATCTATCTATCTATCTATCTCGTGCCAATACCTGGAGCAGGGTGACAAGTCTGGCGATCTCAAGCCCGACAACGCGAGTGTTGGAGGTCGCCTGGATGTAGTCGTACTTGCTGCCGCTCGCCCAGTCTACCAGGATTACGTTGAAGTCTCCCGCATTCAGGAGAGCATCCTTAATGGTCTGAAAGCAAATAAAGATTCGTGAATTTTCGTTTCGTCGAAACATTTGGCAACTGAAGTATGCATGCCACTTGTAACAATCGTGCTAGAACCGTATACACTGAGATATAAAACCCACCAACGTTGCACCTGCCGCCCTTATGAAAAGTACACCGATTTCCAGCTCTTGGTCAAGACTTCCACCAGCCGAAACGTTTGACGACCCATTAAAACGTGTTTCACGCACGTCGTGCTTCCGCGCTTACTCTGTATCAACGGAGCCTGTGCGCTTTTTTTCACTGCCTCTTCTACACATATATATAATCTTCCTAGAAGTATGCTGTCCAAGTCCAAGACTGCCAGAACGCGTAATAAATTGGTGCTGCGCAGTATTTAAACATGCTCGGTGGTAAGTGTAATGGCGCACCCTCATCGGGTAATCGGGAACCTTCATGATCTGCAAAAAGCCGTGAACGAAGAGTTTGGTCTCCAGGCGCGGGTCGAAGGCGGAGTTGCGCAGCTCTTCAGCGGTGACGTTCCGTGCGAGGACCACCGGCACGTCAGGCTGGCGGGGCGTATACAGGAGGAACCGGGTGCCGATCCTCGCGCGGGGCCATGGCATGGCGTTGACGAAGCGCAGCTTGGGGTCGTAGAAGCCCGTCAAGTTGAGGCAGCCGAGATCTCCGTAGCACGTAGACATCGGTCCTGCGAAAGGTCGCAAGGGCAAGACCGCGGGTAAGGCTTGAGGGGCCCCTGCATTGTTCATGCAATAATCGAATGGCATCAGAACAGGATCCCACCGCCACATGAATCGCCTGCAGACAGACAATGAACTTTATGAAATGTCCTGAAGAGCACCGCCGCCGTTCAGGGCGACCGCGCCTGCAGCATAAAAATAATTCGCCCTTTACGTATCGGCTGAGTTGATTGTGAGGTTTTACGTCCCAAAAACCACGATATGATACGAGAGACCCCGTAGTGGATGTCACCGGAAATTTCGACCACCTACGGCGTCTCTCATAATCAGAGCTGGTTTTGGGACGTTAAACCCCACAAATCAATCATCAATCACCCTTGCAGTGTGGAATGGCTGCCGAATTGTTTGAATAAAAATAACGCTTACTGTCCCCGAAGACCAGGCAACGGGCTCCGTCCACCACTGCGACCAGGGTCACTGCGAACGTCACGCATTTGGGTGCCTCGAATGCGAGGAACGGACAGTTCCGAAACATCGTTGTCCCGTTTTGTCAACAGGGCCGGCCCCGGGAGTTCTCGTACGGAAACGACGCTGCTCGAACCATGCTTCGCACGTCGGTGATAGGACGAATACGAACTGCAGGACGCTCGCACAATTCTGCTCTTTTTTTTTTTTTTCTTTTTTTCTCACCGTCTTGAATCGCGATCGCCCGCGGCCGTGTCGCATCGATCACGGTCTCCCCATCCGTCAGGCCGGCGAAGTCACGGTCGTTCCCGCATAGCCGGCAGATTCTTCACTGCAAACGAAGCGGGCGTATCGTATGTATGTTTTTTTTATTGAAAGGTGAAAACGTGAAAAAGGTAGGCTATGCATTACAGGCCAGCTGTCGGGTACACTCAGTTTGCTCAGGCGCCGTTGATCCAAAATACTGAAATGAGGAAAGCGGAGTTCACGTTCAAGGCAAAGTCGTCGTCGTCATCGTTGTTGTTGTTGTCGTCCATTTTTTTTACCTACGTAGTTCCTGACTGATATTAGGGTGATCATCTAGCGCCTTCTCTCCTAATGATATGTTAATGGCGTTAATTATGACTGCGATACCTGTTGTGCAAATACCCCTACTGAAGAGAAAAAGAAAACGATATTAAAAAGTAATAACGGCCGTCTCTTTATTCACACGTCACACTAAGCTAGCTGGCGCTCGTAATTAATCAAAGGAATTGCGACTCCGGTTGGCTGCAAAGCGGAGGGAAGAGTGGCGCCAACACGAGCTTGAAATGCGCGGAGGTTTTCCACATTTCCAGCCCCGCTGAGCAAACATGCCGTTCGCGTGAGAACGGAGCTGAAGAAATTCGGCAACGTGAGAGAGTGTGGCGACGCATCCCAGCCTGCCTGTGTTTGCATTGTGTGCTTTGAGCCGGTGGCCCGATAAGGCACGTGGCCCCGCCACGGTGGTCTAGTGGCTACGGTACTCGGCTGCTGATCCGAGGGTCGCGGGATCGAATCCCGGCCGCGGCGGCTGCATTTCGATGGAGGCGAAATGTTGAGGCCCGTGTGCTGTGCGATGTCAGTGCACGTTAAAGAACCCCAGGTGGTCGAAATTTCCGGAGCCCTCCACTACGGCGTCTCTCATAATCACAGCTGGTTTTGGGACGTTAAACCCCACAAAACAACATTGTCCTTTTCACCAGATGCAAAAACGAATCCCAGATATCTGTTATGTCATCATTCTGTCGAGCGCAGTTCCTCACGCCGTATGCAACTATGCATAAAAGCCAACGGTCCCGGTTCGCCAAGAACCTTTGCGTCGCATTCTATCTTTGCTGCGATGACAGTACGCTATTTCTTTCCACACGCTTCATCGAAAACGTTATACGAAGCAGGCTAATGGTGTGTCACCATAACATTACGGAGCTCGACTCCGCCAGACACACTACGATTGTTCACCTGCAGTCTGCTCGTAGCGCGTACCGCGCGAGAGTTCTCCCTCTGTAAAAGTGGCAATAGTACGTGCTTCACCTGCTCAAACATTTCATCAGTTCTCATTTAACCGTGACCTTTTTCTTTCTGTTAACCTTTACAATGTGCAGTTTGTGTCAAGTCTTTGTATTCATGACGCGACAGCATCCCTCTACACAACGTAGGCGCAAACGTGCGTTATTGTAGGAACACCTGGCCATTACATTTTACATCGAATAATGTTTGTCAATTCTGTCATATTGTCGCCTGTCATGTTGTGACACTTGTATCCTGGAGACTGAACCGACAACCTGCGCGAGGGTAATTCGTTCGGTAGCCTCCGGCGGCGAGTTCTTCGTTCGCCCACTTTCACTCATTTTCCCTCCGTCTCATCATTACTAAACTTCAACTAAACGCCACAAATAACGTCTCAAGGGCATTCATTGGCCTCGCGACAGATGGTTTCATGTAACTGTGTCGACCAGCAAAATGAGTCCCTCTGTCCATTCTCCTTCTTTCGTGCACAATGAAAAAAAAAATAGTTCTCAAATATTCTTTCAACGAGGGCGCATCTTCAACATAGGCGGTGTTATAATAATAATAATAATAATAATAATAATAATAATAATAATAATAATAATAATAATTTGTACCTAGCACGCATGTGGTGAGCACGAAGCGAGGTTGCTCCGTTGGGCGCTCGTGAAACCTGATGCATGTGCAGCGCTTTCAAAGAAACAGGAGGACATACAGAGCGCAAACCGAAACGACAAGGCTGGTGGGACGCTGCCATAATAATGTAAATAAACGCATTACGGATATTTACGAAATTTTCTAGAAAATCATCCTGCTTCAAAAGAAGTTAACAGCTTTGTATAGACATACCTGTGACTAAGTCCCAACGAGGAGGCTCCCAGGGACAGGTGCAATGAAATTCGATTAAATGATCCTGTTTAAAATATATCATTTTAAAGAATATCGGCTACGGCACAAGAATAGACACTGTTCTATTGGTTCATCCTTAAGTACCACAAGACGAACACTAGAAATGGGAGCCGGAGCTGCTCTGTGCGTATATAAAACTTTTGAGTTCAAGAACTCGGCGGCGTAACTTTGAGGAAAGTACTTACTTTTCCGTCAGTTCACAACTGTCTGTATCAAGGGAATATATGAGCTGTCAGTGCCCGTTTAGACGCGTAACTATTGTGTTGCAAGGTTTTCCACACTGGTCGCCTTCTGAACCTATCGGCAGTGTTGTGTGCTGGCACCGAAAGTACGGCGACATTCGGGCCACTATGGTCGGATACAACTGAAGTCAGCAGTGAAACCCCTACCATTCCCTAATAACCTGTCAGCCGCTGTTCCTCCGTAATGTCGCGAATACTTCTTACTTCTAACTTTACACATAACCAAAATAAAGCGATAATGGCAAAAACAAAAGATGGAAAGGTCAGTTCTTCATTGAGCCTAAATGAAACGTTTGCACCCCGCCACGGTGGTCTAGTGGCTAGGCTGTGCCACACGGCTGCTGATCCGAAAGTCGCGGGAACGAATCCCGGCGGCGAAGGTTGCATTTCGGTGGAGGCGAAGTGTTGAGAGCCACGTACCGTGCGATGTCAGAGCACGTTAACGAACCCCAGGTGGTCAATATTTTCGGACCCCTCCATTACGGCGTCTCTTATAATCATAGCTGGTTTTGGGACGTAAAAAACCCAGAAATCAATAAATCAATAAAACGCTTGCAATGCAAAGATCCGTCGCGCACCACAAGCGCCGGCACCAGAGTTTTCCAAGTTTAATGCGTAAAGAGAGCACGGAAGCGAAATTGACTGCATCGCGTCCTATTTAATATGGAGACGCTCAGACTCCACGCACTGTTCTCTATGCCTCTTGCGCATCTCATTGATTGTACGGATGAAAGAACTCAAGAACAGCGGAAGATCTGAAGGTACCAACGACATAGACACGGCGCCATCTTGAAAAGACCCCATGACGATGATTCTGTTTGCTTCTGTGATTGGCTGACGGAGTAACATCGACTAGCGCGGTCCGTCTGCGCTTGTTGCCAGCTGCTATTTCTTTAACTTGTATCCTGTAAGAGATATGCTCTCGACAACCTGTCTCCTGTTTCGTTAATTTATATTCCTTCGTGGTCAGGCAATGAGGTAAACCTAATCAGAGCTAAGTCAGAGTGTCAAACGGAATAAACCGCACGCAACGTGTGCAAACATCTGTTTCCAGTGAGTGCTAAATACAGGTTCATAATTAGATAATCTGTTGCTATAACTGTCAAGGTTAATGGATTTAAAGTCCTCGTATGGTCATAATAACCGCCAAAACATGAAAATAAATACATGAAAGAAGTCAGGAAGTTTTAATGCGAATGACCATGTTGTTGTTGTTGTTGTTGTTGTTGTTGTTGTTGCTGCTGCTGCTGCTGCTGCTGCTGCTGCTGCTGCTGCTGCTGCTGCTGCTGCTGCTGCTGCTGCTGCTGCTGCTGCTGCTGCTGCTGCTGCTGCCGCCGCCTCAATAGGTCCTCTCTCTTTGCATTATCATCATCGTCATGATTATCATGATCTTCGTCTTTCAGTGGAAATTTTTGCCACGGGCCGGCGCCTGCCTCGCGATCACGGCCCGAGCCTTCAGTAGAAGAAGCGCAACCACCGCGTGCCCACGTTCCTGAAGATGAACGATCGGTCTCAGCGGGTCAAGAGCAAGTCCAAAAAGCGGCGCGCTTCCAAGTCAAGCCGGGTACGCATGCATTCAAACTTATACAGGCGCTAGTGAACCTTCAGAGCATTCGTCCACGCTAGCACGGTTAGTGCCTTACGTGTACATCGACAGCCTGCACGTCGATCACTGTGCGCCACACGTTCAACTGCCTGCCTAGTCTCAAGAAGCTGGCATGTATATTTAAGGCAGCCACATTTCGATCGGGAAGAAGTGCAAGTACGCAGCGTGGCCACCTATAACTAGTTTTCCTTAACGGAATTTTTCTGGTGATTTTTTTTTCTTCAGTCAGCTGTTAACATTGCGATGAGCGCTCCCAGGTCGCCTTCACTTTCTAGGCACCAGCCATTATCTACAGGGAACCAACAATGGCCAGGAGGCGCTGCGGTAGTTTCATTACGCTACTGAGATGTGTGGGCCCAGTCTACTATAGAAAGGCTGCGAAAAGGATACATCTTCAACTTGCTTTCGATATCTTCAATTTCTCGCTTTGATCAATGTTAGTTTATATTGATGCACCCAATGAAGCCTTGTCCATGGCCGTGCGCATTGAAATAAGAACATGTGTTCCTATATTTTAGCGCACCAGTGGCAAGCCAGGTCATAAAGTCACATATAGGTCTCCCTCGAGACAGGCTTGCATTTTGGTGACGTGGAATCGAAGCACGGGCTACTAAATACCACGTAATCTGCTCGCTTAGCTTCTGTGCTACAGAGCTGCTGTAGGCCTGCGTAGCTCAAGCTCTGGTTCGCCGTGCTTAGATTTTCTTATCTTACGAGAACCGCCATATTTCTCTATCACATGGCCAGCAGCCAGCTACTGAACACGTGGATAACATTGAACAAGCCAATGTTCTCGAGCACTGTCAAGGCAATTTCATCAAGTTGTTTCGGGTTTCACTGTTACCACATGAGTGCTGCTTCGCCGCGCATATAGCGCTGCTTTGGGAGAGCTATCAGCTGTGCTTGTTTAGGTTTCCCTGACGATCGCAAGGAAAAAAAGTGGTAGAACAGCAGCGTGGTAAACCATTCACTTTTTAGAAAGCAAAGCTCCCGTTGCTGGCTGACTGTGGCTTATTGTACAGCTGTCTTGCCGAATAGCTTATCACATCACCTAAACTCCAAGAACGGCATTCGCCAGGAGCAAACCCAACGAATCGGCTTCCTCGGAGGCCTGAATGTTGGCTACTAACCCTACAGGTGTACCGGCGACCTGCTCCGTTCTCTGTACGATTACGTGTAGAATCACCATTACGTGCCATTAAGTAGTGCCACTTAAGTATCCTTAGTGCAGCAAGCATACGCCTTCAAGCACCTGTCTCTTTCAGAGCGAAGCTTTATACGTCAGATTTTCTTAGGCTTGGAGCGTCTTCTCAGTCAGCTACCTGCGTAGTAATTGAAGTTCCGTAGACAGCTCAATGGCAAACAGCGCCCATCGTGCAAATTGTGTGAACTGATCCCGGATACACGCGCGGCGGGTGGTTCCGCGTGCGCCTCCTTCAATTTGCTAGCCAGGGAAGCTATTCTTAAGCAGCAGCATATGAATATTATCACCATCATCATCATTAACCATCATTGTATGGTCACGCAGAAGGCGGAGCTTTCGACTGCCTCCTCAAATGTGGACGAGCCGACACGGTCGACTCCTGAGAAGACCGCTGTTAGCGCAGGTCGGCCGTCCGATTCCGAGGCATCCACCGCGCTCTCCAGGAAAGTCGGGGAGATGCGGCAGTCACCCAAGAGCACAGCGTCAACGGCGTCTCAGGTACAGTCCGCGCTCGTTGCAACGGATCCGAGTGTACTGAAGACGTTCACACTTAGCATACCGTACTTGTTTCGCTACGTCAGCCTCCACTACGTGTACTACCGATGCCAAGGAGTACTGTCTAAACTGATCGCACACTTGCTCCAATAGCCTGTGAGCTACGGCACACAAGATCCACGTCTGATGCTTGAACCTGATGCCCCTTGCGCGCTGGCGTTTAGTGTCTCTAGCTCTCTTTTATGGGTTCCGTTTAACGGAATTCCCTTGTGTTCGGCAGGCAGTATGCCGGGCTTGCCTGTACATAAGTAGGACAGTAGCCTAGAAACGACTGCCTGCACTGCAAAACTGGATTCAGCCACTTTTGTTCTGTAGGCTTCTGTGTAACATTTGTGAAGCAGCATCGCAAAGTTCAAAGACGAAGAACAAATTAAAAACCGAGTTCACACTCAATTCAAGATCGTTAGTGTTGCAAGCTAGGTGACAGCAAGGCGACAAGCAAGTACACGTAGGATACAAGGCTTTCCAAGGTAAAAGTTTACAAGGCATCCTCGAGTGTCTTCCAACGCAGCATCCCTTCTAAGCAGCCGGCGGTAACACAATATACAGCGGTTTAGGTGCACTTTGCACCACACATTGTGCTGTAGTGGATGATGTCGGATACAACGGACTCCACATGCTGAATCATAGGAGGGTCCGTTGTAACGAGCTCTGGCTGTGCATCGGTCGCAAGGTATAAATTCGCGGCTAGAAAGTACACATTTGGGCTCCATCTATTGGCTCTTTTTATCTTTAGCTCCGTTTCCGTGCGTTATTTTGTATAGCTTAAGCAGTGCCTTTCCCCATAGCAGTGTGCGCGAAAGACGGTAAAGTTGAGGGTCGCGCGGCTGTCAAAGTCCAGGTGCAGGCGGCCTTCGGATTCTTTCACCCAGTCTGTCTAAAGGAGTTACTATCAAAGGCACAGCAACTAACACATTCCTAGCCGCACAGCGCCCAAGCGGCGCGTCCTCATGCTGAAGCAGAAAGGCGGATTTCTTAATCGTGTTGACGTTCCTTTGCAGTCATTAGTCATTATTCCACCCGCTGAGTACGCAAGTCACAAAGATATGTTGAGCGTCGTCAGTCTCCTGTATATAGAAGACAGTACCGCGATAGCAGGTTTTCTCCCCCAACCCCCCTCCACGTTCTGGCAACACCTCCGCAAAATCGACATTCTGGATAAACCCCTGACTACACCCTACTCTTACTCTTGTAGTTACTCAGGCTTATGATTACGATGTACGGTCACTACCTGCCCTACGTAAATGTACTCCCTAACCACTTCTAGCGCCTCATTAACCATCGCACACTGCTCTTTCCTTCAAAGAGCCTACGAAGTACTCTTTGGTGGAGATGCTGCGTATGGCACCGGCTTTAGCTTCAGGATGAGGTCGTCTAGCAGTTGGGCCTAGCCACCAACGCTTGAAATTAGCTTAATCATTATCGCGTCAACGTTCTAACACCGTCTGCCGGGAAACCTTGTCGGCTGCAGTGGCATTCTTCTCTGCATTTTTTTTTTCGGCAGCTTCATCAGGCTTTCGGTGGACACGTTCCAAAAGGTGTCCTTCCTTTTCCTAAGTCCATTTTGTGTTGATGGCACAGTTGCAGCCGCTAGCCTACATAAACTCGCTCGAATTTTCCGTCGCCAGGAATCAGCAGTTCCCTCCCCACAATGCATTTGCTCGACGTTACCTGTACCATGAATGACTTCGTGAAAGCAAGGCATGCAGACACGGACGCATGAAACGGGAAGCAAACTACACAAACGACAGACAACGCAGAGCTCTTATATTGTCTGCTTCTGTTCTCGTGCGTTTGCGCGCTTTACCTTGCTTCATTGTGAATCCATACCAACTATCTTCGTTCATGTAAACACCGGAAATACAACGTTGTCCTCTAGCCACCCCAGTTTAACCCACCACAGTAGCCTGAATCAAGTGGTGGGATGTCCACGTAACCGTAAATCAAATGTGCTTACATTCTGTATAAGAGATAAAAAAAGGCTAAATTATTTTGATTTCAGGCACATCGACACGGCAAGACGCACAGCCTTCCAACCGGTTCCGCGTCGTTAAAGCGTCAAAGCGAAGCCACGCACGAAGCCGCAGCCACTTCAGCAGCGGTCGCCAGTACATCAGTGTCGGGCCAGGCTGCGCTGTCGTCATTGTCAACGTCGACATCCACAGGCGGCGGTACCTTATCGCCAGGGAGCTCGCCAAAGTCGAGCGACCAGGGCGAGACGACCATCGAAAGGCAAGGCAGTCAACCTAGTCGCCACACCTGTTAAAGAGGCTCAGTCAGTGCAACTCGCAGAGCAAGGTTCGTTGCAGCCGGAAGGCCACGTCGCTGTCGATGTGCCGCTCGGAAGGCTGGATTCAGCACCAAGGACAGAAGGAGAAAAACCCGTGGTCGAATCCTTGCAGACGCAGCCACAAGAACTATTGAGGGCTCAAGCAGTCGAAGTGGAGCCACCACCAAAGGTGACGGCACCGAGCACGCATGTCGAGACACAGACCACAGAGCGGGCTCAACCTGCGACAGGTCCAGTGGCCAGGCCGCTGTCAGAGACGAAGGCAGACGCAAAGCCCAAGACGCAACAATTTAAGCATTCAGAACAGCAGACGGCGGACAACGTCCACACGCAGACCGGTACGCCGCCCTTGACACACCTTCAAGGAGAGCCGGTGCCCGTACTGGTGGACTCGGCGACGCAGTACTGTCTCCCCACAGCCATACGTCCCGCGCATCGGAATGCCGCAGTCGACACGGGAACAGACGCTCCCGACGACTTCTGGGCGGTGCCCAGTGCCCAACCGGAGCTCCCTTTCGCCTCTGCCGAGTACACGTCGCCACCAGTGCGTGCGGCCGGCGCAAAGGCGACACCTGTGGATGGCGCCCGCAAAACTGATCGCAAGCGCTTCGAAAGCACGGCTACCGGTGAGACCCTCCGGGCGTTGGGCAATAATCGTCAATGACCATCCCAAGTTGTACCATTCCATCTGACAAAAAAAAAAAGTAACACTTGGATTCGCGCATGTAACCTACAATGTCACTGGCAACATGTCGCTCTGGATTACATGTGCGAGTTGATTGATTCCTGGGTCTGAGAGACGCCGTAGTGGAGGACTCCGGAAATTTCGACCACCTGAGGTTCTTTAACGTGCACTGACATCGCACATCACATGGGTATCAACATTTCGCCTACATTTAAGTGCAGCAGCCGCGGCCGGGACTCGGTCCGGGACCTTCGGATCAGCAGCCGAGTGCCATAGCCACTAGGTCACCGTGGCGGGGCATTACACGTGCAGAGGACGAGCGAAGTAGATGACAGGCCACTCGTTAAAGGCTTCGTGCTTTGTCATTTCTGCTAAGTAATGAACAGGGTTAGCTGGTGGGCGTTCATGATAGTTTTGTGCTTAATATTACAATTGATCTTAGATACACTTAGATACATGGCAATTACGGGGATAGCGAGAGCACTGAACCTCCCCCCACCCCCTTCTCCATGACCACCACCACGTATCTGTGTTCTCTAAGAGTATAAGTTCGTTATTTGGGCTACGTCCGTCCACTTGTCCACTTTTCTCACTGTAATACTAAGCGTAACACAATCATGAAAAGTCATTTCTGCACTCTTCATGCAGAGCAAGAATTGCGGCTTTGTCCGCGTTCCTGACGGTTACCCGATAGGTTAGCTGGAGCTTGTAACTTGGATGCCATGCTTGCCTCGCTGGCATCGATTCGTGTTTTTTTTTTCTCTTGTCTTCGTGGCATGCTCTCAAAGGCAGATGGTACACAAGAACTTCAAAAGCAGCAGCGATCAACATTGGTCGAACGAGAGAAGTCTAACAAGCCAGCCCGTCGAAAACGAGACACATGCACATGGAGAACACAGCAGTTGTTGCCTTGAGAGAAACAAGTATTATGCTTCCCGTCTCCAATATATCCCACACTGTAGGCTTCATTTGTGATGGGCAAATACCCGAGTTCGTGTTTTCCATAGTCGTTCCACACCTCACAAAACCACGTACGAGTCATTACCGGCAATACGTCATAGTCCAGATCGGCCAAAGCCCATGTTCTTGCCTCCATGCGAATGTCTTGACCAAATTCAAATTACGATGCCATACTGCAGTAGGTGTAGGCCGCAAGTCCACGGCCGCAACGACTGAAGCGGGGATCGCGGCCACAACGGAAGCGACGGTCATGCTGGACGTGAACCCGTACGTGCGCTACCCGCTGCTCACCATGAACCTGCTCATCTGGCTCATGGGCTTGACAATGCTCCTGGTCGGCGCGTATGCCTACGTGGACACCTGGACCCAGCCGGACATCCCGTCGTATTCGACCACCTACAACGTCTACAGGTGCGTACAGAGACCGATATCGCTCAGAAGTACGTCGAACTAAGCAATCTAGTTGATCCAACTTCGTATCACAGCGCAACCCGCCATAAACTTAATGGTCATGAGAAACGACAACGCGAGTCATACGAGCCCTAAACGAACCCAATGCAAGCCGTAAGTGGCAATACGAACCCTGCTAAAGGCTCACTGTCAACTCGGAAACATATAGGGCTATTCGTTTCCCTGTAAAGCGCGAGTTTACCTTATTCTTACACCAAGAAATCGTGTTAAATCCGATTTCTCGGGTTAAACCCGATTTTTCCCCAAATTCCAATATCCCGTACCAACTTGCGTTTTATGCTGCACGGAGTTTGCGGTGAACATGCGTCCTCGGGCAAGGAAGTCACGTCCGGATGGCTTATACGAACTCCCATGATGTAAAGTTCATTTCAATGGCTGCGTGCAGAACTCTTCACGCTATACGGCTGTCATATGTAAACTCGAACTTGTAAAGGCAACCCGAAAAACACCCGAAGTTGGGAATGGTTCAACAGAAAGCGAGGTATGTCACCGAATATCGTATTAAAAAATAGCACGCGATGTTGACCCCCGAATTAAAAAAAAAATAGAGACTGTCCATATAATTGCTATCGCAATAAAAATATGAAAGCCGAAAGCTAAAAGCCCTAATTACCTACATATCCGCTTTGCGGAAGCCCGATAACTGGAGGAATGTTCATGAAAGGGAAATATTGTCGTCCGTAAGTTTTGTAACCAGAAGGTACAAAGGAAGTTTCACCCTGGAAGTGTCAAAGGAAGCGTCACAAAAATATCTACCCGGCTTTCTTGCTTTTTTTGCACGCAAGTGCAACGGAAATCCGTGTGGATTTCTATGAAAGCCAGTACCCAAATTGACGCGGAATATGGGCCGAATTTTCAGTCGCCTCGGTAGCAGTGTTCGACTTTTCTTACCTGACATTTGCAAATCACATCCCACCGGCGTGCAAGATAAACATGCCGTCGATCAAAGCCGCGGCTGCAAATGTCCCTATGCCGCGTCACAACACTGTTCAGTGTTGAGCGCACTGCCCAGTGCCAAAGTGCGCATCGTTCTCTTGCTCAGCGCCAAGGATCCCATCGTGATTTCAGAGATAAAGAAGCATTCTTTATACTGCCTATCCATTTTCGCTTTCCCAAAGACGGCCTGCTCCTTAAAGGATAGCAGAAGCACCTTTTTGAAGTTTTGCGAGTGGTCGGGCTACATTGAAAGAAATTTATTCACAATGCAACATAAGCGAAGCACCATGCAACAAGGGACGTCCTGCCAACTGTATATAGGTCACTGTCCTCTCAAGACATGCATATCATCTTCTCAAGACATGCAATTTCATCAAGCGATCATGGCTCTAGCCCGCCTTCTGCGACTATCCGCCGGCACGCAGAAGGTCGCGTAGGCCACGCTCTGTTTTTCATTGGTTAATCCCTATGCCACCAGACCGTCACCAACCCGGCCTCTCACGTTTCCTCCCGCAGTACCGAGGCCAAGAAGCCGATCTGATCGGTCACAGTGAGTGACGTCACAAGACTATGCCAATTCTTGTGACGGCGGGCGAATGGATACTTCTTGTGGCGGCGCCTCTGTGACATGTAGTGATGCGCATATTAATAACTTTGAGACAAATTACGCACACCACGCAGCGGGTCTAAATTGGTTCACTGATGGTCCGAAGGACTTCCGCAACCCACAAAATTGCTTTATAGACATGCGTCAAATGCGCTTCGTTTTCTCTTCAATGCGATCCAATATATCACCATGACGCGCCTCTTTTACTGTAGTGTGGAAGCTTGGTCAAGTTGGTTTGTCATTCTTAGACTGATACAGTGCACCAAGAGAGAGAAGAAACGGCCGAGCTGGCCAACAGAAAGAGGAGAGCGCTCTGTTGTTTCTGTTGGCCAGCTCAAGTGATTGTTTCTTGTTGCCTTGGTGCGCTGTTCCAGTTAAATAGTGCCTCGTTTGTTTTTCCTGTCCCGTAGCAGCTTTGTCTGTTGTTCTGTCCACTTCGTGAACAAACAAACCGCGACGTTCCCTGTCTCTCTCCGCTTTCTGCCGACAGCATGTTCGTGATCAAGATGGAGATCACGGTGATGCTGTTTGGAATGGTCACCATGTCGCTGTCCTTCTGCGGCTGCGTCGGTGCGCTGCGCGAGAACACCTGCCTGCTGAACGTCTATTCGTCGTTCATCACCGCGCTGCTGCTCATCAACCTGGTCGTAGGCCTCATCGTCTTCTTCCTGCCGTCGCAGATCAAGAAACTGCTCTCCGAGACCTTCTCCATGGAGCTCATCGTCCACTACCGGGACTCGCCGGACTTCCAGAGGCTCATGGACAGCATACAGGTGCGTACACGTTTTGATGAAGGGAGGACAAAGGATTGACGTCAGCATAGGCAACACACACACACACACTTCTCACTCTCTCTCTCTCACTCACTCACTCACTCACTCACTCACTCACTCACTCACGCACTCACTGGCACTCCACAGGAGCTTCGGTATATCCACAAAGTACCTTCGTTATTAATGGTGATTGCAAAACACTCCGTGTGTCTTGCCTGGTGAATTCCTACAGCAGATTGTGATGGTCCTTCTTTCTGCAGGAAAGAATGCAGTGCTGCGGCATCTCCAAGAGGAACTTCCGGGACTGGAACGCCAACATGTACTTCAACTGCTCCCGTGCCAACCCGAGCAGCGAGCGCTGTTCCGTGCCTTACTCATGCTGCAAGCGCAACAGTACCGACCAGGTTGGTGTCAGACCGCCATCACATATCTACCAGTGTGTGCGGTCAACTTCCGTATGGGCTCGAGAATGATTTTAAGATCACCGGAACTGTGGATACGCGGCGCCGGCAGTATGGGCGCGAGTATAGTTGTGCAGGTTATATACGATTATCTTATCCCCACGGTACAAAGCCGAACATGTCACCAGGGTTGAAACAGACCGCTAACCATAAACATGCTTACGACATGGTGCGCTGTAAAACAATGTATTTGCGCACAAGGATTTCGTACGTGCTTTGGTTGCTTATTGTTTAACAAGTTAGTGACAATTTACATGTCACATACAAGTTTAAAAAGTACCAAAGTTGAAGAGTAAAAACAGGTAAGTGTAGATATAACGCAACAAGCGAAATAAAAAAAGCGTTGTGCCTGTCTTGTTTCATAGCGTATATAATGGTTCCTTGGGGAAATAGAACCGCAATACATGTAAGCACACATCATATACTTTTTAGAGGTAGCACCTACTATTCTTACTGGAAACTAATTTAAAACGGTGTTCTAACCTTCGATAGCAGTATATTTCAGGCAGGCGTGCCGTATGCCTTGACAATTCATGCATTTTAACAAATATAGCCTCTTTTTGAGACATTTCCGAGTGCAAATATGTCTTGTCCCGATGCGATTCGCCAATGGGTCGCGCGGAGCACTTGATATACATTGTTAAACGACGCTGTTGTTACGCGAGCAGCTTACTGTGATGGTCCGCTGATGCACTGATCCATTATTTATCGGTTCTTATGTCAATGACCGTGAAAAAAAAATCGCTAGTTGGAAATGCGTACTCGTTTTGGGTTGCACTTATTGGAAATAGGGACACAACGAGGCATACTGAAGTGCACAAACATGTATCGATTTGCAAGAGCCCTTCCCGTTGCGTATTTAAGTCTACCTTGTCGTGTCCATCTCTTCAGCAAGCGCAACTGAAAACCAGTACGAGGAGCTGTCTGAGACGAGAGGCACGCAAATCTGAACTTTGCTCAAATCATAACGTGCCACAGGGATTTTGACTGCCTTTCGCTCCCTGTCACGGAATCATGGGCGGGGAGAAGGCCTTCTTAAGCCGATTTTCGATGGTACCCGACAACGAGAGTAACTCGCAATACCTGATGGCGTCTTGGTCTCAAAAATTACGTGAAAGAAGGCAAGGCGTGTTGACACACGGGGGTAGAAAACGAGACAACACAAGTACCACAACGCAAGCGTGCTTGTGTCGACTAGTTCTTCTCTCCTGTATCCGTGTCTCAGACCTTACCTTCCCTCATACTGAATCTGCACTAAGTAGCTGCGCTACGCGTAGCTTTATCTTTTAAGTGCCGTGTGAGCGGTGAAATGAAATAGGTTGGTGCTATCTGAGTATATCGCAGTGTGCGATTGATGTGGAAAATTCATGTCCATGCCCAATCGTACCTCGTCCACGCAGGTGGTGAGCCTTTCGTGCGGCCGCAACGTCCTCAACATGACCGACTACGACGCCTGGTTCCAGGTGTACACGGGCAACTGCCTCGACTCGGCGCACCGCTACGTGCGCGAGAACGTGACCATCATCACGGGACTCTGCCTCGTGTTCGTCATCGTGCTCGCCTTCGTCCAGATGGTCACACAGGCGCTCATCGATGAGATACTCATCATACGGCGGATATACGAGAAGTTCTACGAGCGCGCCTACGACATCCGCGCCGCCCAGGAACAGACCGAGCCGTCGGCCAACTGACGGACCCGGCGGGGATGACGGCGTACTGTCGGCTGTGTTCCCCGTCCTCCGTATACTTGCCTAATAAGACAGATCATCCGTCTATTAAGTCTCGCCATCCGCAAAAAAAGACTTATCTACTTGGCCCGGTCACTGTTATATAGTATCGTTAGTATCGAAAGACTGTGGCACTATTCTTCAGTGCTAAGGATCGTGCTAAGCATCGTGCAGCAAGCTCAAGCTGTTCTACATAACAACTTTCGGTGGCACCTGGCGGGCCCACTGTTCCCTGGAGATGAACTGCAGATATGTCACAGTTCACGTGACCTTCACGCCCTGCAGGACATTTTAATGTTCGCAGGGCATTTAATGCTCGGAAATATCTTTGTACCGGCCAACAATCTACGCAGGACCTACCGTAGGCCCCTATGATGAGCTGTGGAGTCACCTTGGAAAGAACTTTGCAAGGCAACGTTGACAACACAGCCGGTGTACTGGACATACGCCCTGTACAGGTTGTGCAGCTGCAGGACCTGCTGAGAACTAATTTTGTGAATACTTGGGAAGAGATCTGATCGGTCGCAGAACTGTCTGCGACATTTTGGCAGACAGTTCCTTGTCGCAGGCAGCTCTGCGCAGTCGCAGAACTGTACTTGACAGCGAGGTCGCACCCTCCCGCCATGCGCGTTACGCTAGTCTTTCAGTGTTCTGTGAAATAGCGTAGCGAGATACTACTTTTGTGTAGAAATGTGAGTCATTTCGTTTTGCATAGACAACGCTTTAATATAGTTCGATGTACACGCAGTTTTCTGCGCTGTACAGGCGTAAACCCTGCGAGTACGTGCGCTGCTTGTTTTATCTTTTCTTTTTGTCCAGTTATCCACCGAGAATTTTTATCTATAACTGTGTTACAAAACGAGTCACGCTTACTGTGTAATTGGCATTCGTATTATGGCCAGCACCCCTGAATAGGAAGTTCATCTTGTTTCAATAGGTGCGCTGAACCATCGTTCCTTGCATATGTCGTCCATTCATCCTTTGCCCTCTTTTCAATTTTAATATACTGACACGCATCGCGATAGCGGTCTTAAAATGCGCAGTTAAGAGCTATTTACGATTTTTGCAGGAAAATAAAAACGCTGTATTTTCTTTCGCCTCAAATCGGGACTATACGGTGTGGTGGCTGAGACGCGTGAGAAGTCGATAGATCTATGGAAGCCACCGAAAGGCCGCTCGGGCATGAAATGTTTCTTGCCTGCGGTCATGCTCCTTACTATCGCTCAAGCCTGTTACAGAACGCGGCGTGTGTGAAGCGTTCCCAGATGGCAAGGGCAACCAATGTTGCCCTTGCCATTGCAAAGCTACAGAAGGGCGAAGTGTTGATAGGGCTTTCAATTGCCATTCTCATATTATATCGTTTATATCTTTTATATTTTATATCATTTTATATCTCAGTTTATATCGGGCCTGTTACAAAGCGCAACAGCCACACTGTAAAGAAAGGGAAAATGTCCCCCACTTGATGGCGTGCGCAAAGATACGAACGCAAATGAAAAATGTTCATTAACGTGAAAGTTACTCAACATGAGCCTTTTCTATGTGTTTCAAGTTGACTAGTTGGGCCTACATCGTAATTTTCTATTCCACCGCTTTGCTCGGACCGGGGGTCCACTGCCCCATAAAGAGTTTTTGATGGGTTCGCTCTTTGTCGGAAGCCCGTGGGTTGCATTTGGACCCCTGTGTTTCTCTCAGGCGAAAACAATTTTGACTTAAGAGGACGCGTTTGTCCTGAACGCCTGTCCTGTGTGTCTTCTTCTTGTCCCCGTCCTTTAGCGCTCCAAGTTGTCCGTATCAAGAAAAGAATTTTCTTTTTCTTTTTTTCATTTTGTCAAGCTGTCCATCCCCACCTTGTACACTTCCTAAAACCGGTTTGGCAGTCGTGTGCTCCAAGAATTGAAGTAAAACTTTAGAACTTTGTTATAACTTCGCACGTTTCATCACATATTGACACATTGATTTGTTTGGCTTGAGATACACCTCTGAACAGCAAACGGTAAGTATCAAGCAGAGGACGAATGTGGAAAGGGAGATTCTATTCATATCAGAAAGCAGAGAATCCAGTAAAATATATTTCAATTATGAAAATTCGCAGATACGTGTGGGTTTGAGATGAAGATATGTTACGAGCCCTTTTCAAACAAGGTGAAACCGTCTAGAGCATCGCTACTCCTGCGTACTGGCTGCATCGTGTTGAGCATTTGGAATTCGTGGCACTTGAAAGCCCTCACCAGAGGGAACCAAATAAACCATTGTGCAACTATCATGGCTAAATGTAGTGATGTACTTAAACTCTACTGGAACCCACAAAGAGGCGGTGTCTTCTATTATGAAAAAAAAAAAATTCCCATGTGTCACATCGCTTTGCCAAAAGTGAGCTAAACGAAACTACACGTCATCATCCGTCAACGAGTATTCCTCGAAAAAAGTTCCTTTTTGATCAATATTTGCGCGTTTCAAGTGCACTACACCACGTGCAGTTAGGCCATGCAGTCTTGTTTACCTCGTATCCCGCACGGCCATTTCTGCCACGAGCTCCCCTGCGAAAAGCCGATCGCCCGACGCGAATTGGCCCGAGAAATACACCTCTGGAGCCAGCACGTGAACGTCGCCCCGGCCGTCGCCCAGTGGCCCACTTCCGACGACCGCTTTTAGTGCCCAGAAAACAAACCAACTCAACTTACGAACTCCCCCCATCAGACTCCCTTCCCACTCCCTATCCGTCTCGCCGCCACTCAGGCCAGCCCACTGCCATCCACTTGTCGACCAGCCACTGGATCAACTCCCCCGCGCCCCGCACGAGCCGCATCAGCAGGCGTCCCCGCGGTTGTAAAGAAAAACCCGGGGGCCGCGTGAGAAAGTAGTGTGGGCACGAGAACGTAAACACACGCGTGCGCGCGCCGAAGAACAACAACGGCATAAAAGCGCCGTCCCGACGGCGGCGAGAAGCGCTCGTGTTGCGTTCCACGTCGCGTATCGGCGGGCGCCGGTTCTTCCTCTCCCAGCCGTCAGCCCTCCTCCCGTCGAAGACGCGACGCCAAGGATGACTCGGCGGCGGCGACGGCGACGCCGGCGAGAACGGCGGCGCCGGGCTGACCAGGCGCCTCGTTTATATAAACAAGGAAACCAAGAAGCCGTCTGCTTCCCACACCCACCGCTCGCAACGACCACCGGAAGACTTCAAACCCTGGGACCGTTCACAACTCGGCCGCATCGCGTCCCGGAACGCGAGCCGCCTCAACCTGTAGGCCGCCGATCGGATTCCGATAGCGAGGGCGACTGGAACATTCGCGAGCGCTTTGCCCAGGTGCACGCACCGTCTCTGTAGTTGTGCTGCATGGCAGGTGTCCGGTTCGGCTGTCGCGGACGCGCTTCTGAGCAGGTGGAGAGGGACAAGGAGAGTTGTGGATGACTCGCACAGAGTGGCGCGTAAAGGGAGGGAGACGGCACTCACGGTGTGTAGTGTGACATGGACGCTGTGCTTCCTCGGTGCACTCGTGCTTGAGAACCTGCGCTTCATTCGGATGTACGCCCCGTCCAGATGTACTCTATCAGCATCCTGGTGAACTGCAACGAATCGCAGCTCTGCTGTAGCTGGACATCTTAACTTTCCTGTACGTGCGCATCTGAGCTGACCCGGTATTCCAGTCGAGCCAGGGCGGTTTCTCTGCTCTCTTATAGAGTAATTTTAGTGCGCAATACGCCGATGATCTCCTAGAGTCAGTGGCTCAGGGAACTTCAAGAACTGCAGAGAAAGGCATCCTGTTCTGCAGGTGAGCTCCCAACTCGTCCGCGGCGTATCTCCTGTGATATTCAAGGCAGGGCTCCTGTCGGAAACAACCTGAGCGGCAACGTATTTGAACACCTATCTCAAGAGTTTCGGGCATGAGAGGTTCTTTCAAGTCTTGTACGTTCTGTACGTTCCGTCGCAACGTGTTCTACAACTGGCAAGTGTTGATGAACGGCGCGTATGACACGGACCTGAGTGAGCGACTGACTTGACAGTGAGTGTGTAGCTTGGTGTTTAGCTATCTATTACAACGTTATCAAGCATATCCCAACTGTCATCTGCTATATACTTAAAATAGATTTTGTCTTCCTTTAGCAGGCCAAACTTCACCGTACACGAAAGGATTCGTGTTCTAAAGCCATGTCAGTTGGGGTGCGACAGTTCTGAGCTTAAAATGAGAATGCCAACTAGCCTGCATTTGTGGTTAGTTATACTGTTTACGGCTTGGTTCCCGGCACCTGAGCCATATGGCCTCCTAGTGGAAGGCCGTTCGCTTCACACTCGGTATCCGGGGCCGACTCCGGCGAGTGAGCGTCTCAGCGCGCTGGGTGCCATACTCAAGCGGCACGTCGCTAAGCTTCGAAGTGCCCCGAAGGTGGAGCTGGTGTTCCTCGTCGACAGTTCGGCGTCCGTGGGCGCCGACAACTTTGTCAACGAGCTGCGCTTCGTGAGAAAGCTGCTGGCCGACTTCACGGTGTCCCACGACAGGACCCGCGTGGCCCTGGTGACTTTCAGCTCGAAGAAGAAGGTGGTCCGCGAGGTGGACCACATCACGGTGCCGTCGTTCGAGAACCACAAGTGCGCTCTGCACAACAGGCAACTGGCCGGCGTGAAGTACTCCGGTGGCGGAACCTTCACCCTGGGTGCCATGAAGGAGGCAATGGTGAGCGCTTTCTGTTCTTGCCTACCGTCGCAGCAGTCACCCGCCATGGAAGCTTAGTAGTTAGGTTTTGCGCTGCTAAGATCGAGCACGCGGGTTCGATTCCCAGCCCCGCGTGGTTAAAAAAGACGCCCACGTGGTTAAGGAAATCCCAGGTGATAAAAATTAGTACGAAGTTCCCCCACCCGCTCCCTGACGTGCCTCCTATAATCGCACCGGGGTTCTAGCGCTTAAGACTCGATAATTTATTGTTAGACTGTCACTTATTCAACGCGTTCAAGACGGTGGTCTCTTGCTCCACTGCGTAGGCCGCGCAGCGCATACGCAGCCTGCGAGTAATAGAATGATCCTCGTTTATTTTTAAAACCACTTTTAGGTGGGACTCAGTTTACAATAACTCAGTTTACAATAGCCTGCTGGCCATTGGCGAGTCTCGTACGATTTACTGAGGCCAACGTATTTGCCTCAGTGGAAAGAGCGCGAATTATCAAAAATGAAGCGCGAAGGGCACGGAAGTGTGCAAGAACCTATGTTCACGAGATAATAGCGAAAAGAAAAAGCACATGTTCAAGAAGGTGATAGTAAAGATCGGCAAGATAGTACTGAAAAAAGGGAACTATATATTACGCGAGTTGATAGTCAACGATAAAAGAGGTGAGTGTACGGACGCGTCACCATCTCTGCCCTTTGTTGTGTCGCGCTGTTTTCTCAAGTGCACAGTGGGAAAGAAAGAAGCTCAAGGCCTGTCTCTGAGTGTGCCGCTTGCACGCGTATGACGGTTTTCTTCCCAAAAGTCTTGTTTGCCGTTTCTTACACGACCAGCAGCAACGGCTGCAACGCTGCGGAAAACGTTGGTATCGATTGGAACGGGGGTGTACTCACAGCGTTAACCTTTTGTGCGACTGAAGAATAAGGTAATTCGAAATGAATCGGTACAGTAATTCAGCAGTTTGTCAGTCAGCCAATCGAAAATCCTTAAGCCCAAGTACGACCAGGAAGTAAAGCGACACTCCTCAATCCTCTGTCGAATCATAGGTCCTGGTACTGAAACTTCCATATTTTGCTCACGTCGTACTATCTGCCTTGTTCAAAGAGTGAGACATACTGCTGGTCAAATGGAGAATTTGTGAAACCGCCGTTTCACAAATTGATTTCACCCCTCGTGTTTGGTTTTGAAAATGGATCGGTGTGTACTGAAGGCCTCTCACAAATACAAAGACAATTTTTCAGAGATTTGCTGGAAGCGAAGACAATCCGGCCGGGAAATCTCCCTTGCACGTTCTTCTTAACTCGGCAGAATAGGGCCCCGGTGGGCGGCCGCGCGGGAGGTGCCGTGCACACCACGTTACCTGATTAGGCTTCATTGTCATAACGGCATGGCTGATGGGGCGCAAATAACTTGGCGGGGCTGCCGATACAGTAACCCTACACCCGCAATGACGAGGGCCTACACACAGGCGCGGCGGGCGGCCGCGAATGAATTATGCCAGCCATCGGCCAGTAGCAACAATCTTCTCTATGACGAAAGGCAGTAGCTACACGGAGAATGAGAAGTAGCCTCTTTAAAAAAAAAAAAAAAAAAACTCCTGAGTAACTGGCAACATCGTGCTCCGCTTGTGAACGCTACGTGCCGCACACGACTACAGATTTTGGCTGAGCTATTCATTGCAACGTATGCTAGCAGTAGTATAGCACCCAGCACCTCCACCAAGTATGACGTCTCGGTAGCAACGACGTTTATTAGGACCGCACACTCAGCATCGAACCAGCCAAGGCCCACACACGATAATGATGATGCCGAGGCACTGAAGATGAAGCTCAACCACAGCAGGATGATGATGATTATGTACAGATGAGGAAGTAGTGCATAGTAAATGCCCACACTATGTATTGTTTCACCAAGCCCGGGGGCTGATTCAGGACCCCTTTAAAGCTACTCGTAAACGACACTGATAGCTCTGAGTAGGTCTCACTGGTGTTCATGTCCCGATAGAGTCACCACAAGTCGTTAACGCCTCGATGGCAACAAGACACCCAGATCCTTCAAAAGCGCAATAAAATCTCGAAGCCGTGATCGCTGCATTACGTTGTGGTATCCTGTTGTGGAATACCAATTCGTTCTCTGTCCCTTTGTCTCTTGAAGGAGATTCTCAAGTTCGCTCGCGAAGACGCGGCCAAGGCAGTGTTCCTCGTCACGGACGGTTACTCGAACGGGGGAGATCCTCGACCATGCGCGAAGATGCTGCGCGACAGTGACGTCACAATCTACACCTTCGGAATACGCAACGGAAACGTACGGGAGCTGCAGGACATGGCCTCAACTCCGTACGACGAGCACTGCTACATCCTGGACAGCTTCGAGGAGTTCGAGGCGCTCGCTCGAAGAGCACTTCACGAAGGTGCGTGTATCTTTCAGTTACTCTCGAGTCGATAATCAACAGAACAGTGGCTCTTCGTAAAATTGGCGCCAGCAGTGGACTGCCGGGGCGAGGAAGTGCAAATGCGCCACGCATACT
Organism: Hyalomma asiaticum; assembly: GCA_013339685.2. Lineage (NCBI taxonomy): Eukaryota > Metazoa > Arthropoda > Arachnida > Ixodida > Ixodidae > Hyalomma > Hyalomma asiaticum. The sequence goes on from CM023491.1 coordinate 9,827,211, forward strand.
GGCCCCAACGTTCCACAATAAATTTTTGTCAATTTAGAAAGCGTTTGCTAGCTGCGTACACATGCTGAGGAAAAGGGGCAGGCAGAGAGAGAAGCATGCTTAATTCACAATGCAGTTCTTGAGGGACGTCCTCGGTCCAGAATGCCAGAAACAGAGAGCGTTGCTTACAACTAGTTCCATGTTTATGAACAAGCAAATACGCACAGTGCCCGGAAGAGGGCAACTGGGCAAGGAGGCTATTACTCGAGGCTGGCACGCATCTACTGGCATGGCTCAAACGTGCTTCTCGCATGCCCTAAAACACAGCAAGATAATCAAATTTACGATCAGATAGCGCAGTCGAAAGTGACGTCACCCATTGAGCTGTTGCAGAGCTATCTGTACGCACATCGTCCACTGCGTTATCAAATCGTGAATGTTATAATCTTTCCGTGTTTTAAAGGAGTACTGACAGGAATTTTTGACATTCTGATATTGTTGCTGTGAGTGAAAGCACTGGCGTGGAGAACCCCCAAAAGAGTATCGTGGTGCCTCGCAACGCAATGAATATATCTTAAAGGGCCCATGACACCAAAATTTGAAACCCGATATGTTTGTGTTGTTTGGTTGTCGAACATCTGAAGGCACTTGTGGCCAAGTATTAACGGCGAACGTTGTCGTTAAGATATTTTAATATGTATTTAAAGTGACCAGAAATGCTCATCTGGGTTTGCGGGACCTCGCGACATCGTCACTAGTATGACGTAGTTTGTGGGCCATCTGTGACGTTTCACTTTTGTAAGTTGATATCGTGACGTCACAGAGAGACACGGGCGCGCCGCGCTATGGCCTCCGAGCGTGGCCTCCAAGATCGGCTCTCGCAGCCGATCGCGGAGGCCACGCCAAAAGCCGTATTTTTCTGCTTGCTCTCCGTGTTGGTCCCGCAAGCGTACATTGTACACACGCTATGATGCAAAGCGAGTGTGGCGAGCTGGTCTGGCGCTCGCGATCTCCGCAACGTCACCGAATCTTGAGCTAAAGTGATCAGTGCATGCGCTCACTTCAGACAGCCGCCGCGCTAGCCCTGCGGCGCTAGTTTCTTGCAGTTTTTGGCGCGCATTTCGAAGCTTCATTAAAACTGAACAAAATTAACGATGCTGTGACTAATTAAACTTCACGCTGGAGAATTTGCCACTCCATGCCGTGATTACAAGACACTGTTCTACTCATTAGAATATAAAAGTATCCAACAAAAAAATAGCTGTCATGGGCCCTTTAAATACGACTCCCTTAAATGGCAACTCCGGCGATTTTTCAGTGTTCACTGATCTCAATAAAATTTTCAATATATATTCTCCTCGGTACTACAATAATATATGCCAAGTCAGGCGAATTTAGGTCATTTAGTTTACCTGTAAATGAATTTTAAAATTTTTTAGCGGATTCTCACGCGGGCCACCCTGTGTTTTTGACGTCATCACATCCGCGCTGCCTACCCGAGCAACGCCACCTAGACAAACGTCTAGGTGGCGTTGACCCGAGCCAGCGGGCCTTCAAAAGCAAAACGATACTTCAGCGCTCAACTCGTCACTGCCGTGATCATAAAAGCTGGCACAACTCGATATATCATCAGATGATCCCGCCACTGCCATTTCTCTGGCGCCAGTTCCATATTTCTGGTGACGGGAAGTTGTGACGTCACCACACAAGCTGCACGAAGCGTCTACCCGTTTCGGTTTCGGTTTGAAGACAACTTTCAGTTGCTTGTTTAAAATTGTTGGCGTGTTTCTGAGCAAAATGAGCCACCCTGGCGGTTACAGGACTATGAGTACCATTTGAAAACATTGATATCGGGACATGGTGAAAAAAACGGGCGGAGTTGCTCTTTAAAAGCCCACTTTCGGTTTCGATTTCAACTGTGCGGTTTCCTAGTGACGTGTTAACAAGTCGGACGAACGTCTAAGTCGCGTAGGGAGAGCAATTCGTGATACCGTCGCTACAACTCTGTCGTCTGTGGTTAGTTACATGTGGGGCAAGCAAATAACGACAATTTCACGGTCGTCCAGCGACTCTGACAGCGATTTCAGCGATTTTTGAGGGATTGTGCTCATACGTCATCGTAGTGTCCATTGCGCTGGGGCTGGCTTGCAGTGCTGTTCGACGAAAACATTAAAACCAAACTAAAATATTTTGTACGTGTTTCCTGGCTGTATATTTGCGCCGCCGCAAATATACAGCCAAAGAAATGTATATTTTGCGCCGCCGCAAAATCGTGTCAGTACTCCTTTAAGGCAAACGGGAAGGCGTTTTCGGCTGACGATCAGTACGTATGATCAGTATGTCTGTTTGATTATATTTAGCCTCTTTGTCTAGTTTCCTTTCCCTCTCGCTTGGTGCTGGGTATATATTCATTTATTCACTAAATAAAGCTAGCACATTTTGTCTCTGCCTGTTTCTTTTCCTAAACATTTGTGCGCTGCAAACACCGTGGGAATGAATCATTATTACCTCGCCCAATGAAATACTTCGAAGGCAATATTTTTCGCGCACCAAATGTGTAAGAATAAAAATGAGGGAATGTCAGCCTTCGTAAAAGATTTTTTTTTTATCTTTAGCGCATTGTTCATAGTTTGAGCTGATTCTTATCAGCCGCTCTAGAGTGTGTAGTGGATTCGCGCTTTTGGAAAAAGAAGAGAAACAAATAAAAAAATCTGAAAGTTTTCTCAAGTTTGCTCAAAGAGAAATGTATACTTTGGGGCACTCTTTTTCTACACTGCACTCTAAACCTCGCCACATGGAGGTCTTGGGAGCCGCGATGTACAACGGCTTCGTTGTCAATACTACTTTGTTTCCCGAAAACTCCCAGATATGCACGTGGGCCCCCACCAGCTGGTGAACGCGACAGAATGCGCGGGGCTATGTCCGGAAAGCCGCCAGTGCTGTCACCACGAGGCGCTGTGCACGTGCGGCATATCGTCAGGACAGTACGCTTGCCTCTGCCCTAAGGGCCACTATGGATCGGGACTCAAGGGAGAGTGCTACCGTAAGTATTGAGCGGCACAGCCGAACTTCGATATAAAGAATTTAGATACAACGAATTTTCGGTTATAAGGAATTAAGTAAAGAATAGTATTGCCATCAAAACAGTGTTCTGTTGTACTTTTATACCGAATTATCGGATATAGCGAAGCTATTTCTATGACATTGAATTTGTTATAGTGAGGTGTGACCACGCTTAGGTGCCGGGGGCAGCATGTCGCCTGTTACAATGGGCACTGCAGAAAGAACAACGCGACACCAAGAAATCTCAAGTTTACCCCTTTCTCTTCTGTCTGCTAACATTGTTCTATATCTACAAATTTCCGTGTTTCGGCACATTACCTAAACACATATCACCGCAAAGCTTTTCCTTTCCCTTATCATCCATGCTGTCACTAAACCATATCACTGAACCATATCACTGAACCATGTCACTGATTACCGACTGTGTAGGTCCAAAACAGTTCCCATCCCTTATCTGCGCTGTCACCAGGGTTATCCCCACCACCCAACGCTTCGCTTTACCGCCCACCACGTTCGATGAACCAAGCACTGCCCCAACTGACTCATTTGGCCCTTGAAATGCACGTGAGGAACCAAAAACTGCATTTGTGCACACGTAATAGCTCCCAGAAGTGCGCATGACCAGAAATACGCATAACGCTTTCAATGTTTCTTGGGAGCGTGAACTTTTCACAGCATAATATACAATACCGAGAACTCCAGGTTGTCAAATTTCCGGAGCCCTTCACTACGGCGTCTTTCATAATCACAGCTGGTCTTGGGACGTAAAACCCCAGAAATCCATCAATTCTTTGATGAACTATAGTTTTCGTTCGGGTAACCACAAAAGTGCCCTGCGCATAAGTGATATGTTTTGCTGCACGTGTTGAACACTATCTCAGCCATTAAGGTGCTAATTACGCAAACCCTGCTAACAACTTGCTTCATGGAAGCTAATGTTGTTAAGCTGCATATCAGGAATGCACAATGCTGCTATTTCTAGAGTTTATGTATTTTTTCATATACACAAGTTGTTATATCCCCTAACCTCAATGACGATTTATCAATTGTGAGTGTGAAGAGCGAGCGGTTGTGTCCTAGTCTATCGTATTTACCTGCTGACAGCAGCATTCGTTAGCAATGGGTGATGCTGACTGGTGTTCGCCAAGTGATGGCTAATGTTGGCTAGTGTTGACGAGTGCTAGCTATATGACTGCTCATTTTAACTAACACTGCCTTTACTATTAGCAAGTGCTGATCAGTTAGTGCTCCCATATGTCGGCCAAGCGATTTCTAGTGTACACGAAATGATGGCAACTGTTGGATGGAGATCGTTGAGAATGTCGGCTATCCACCGCTTTAAAAGCTAAATATTTGTAATCTTCATTCAATCTCAATCCAGTGAAATCTGAGTTAATCCGCCGTGTTTTCAATAATTACGTTAACCTTTGCATTATGTCTTGCCCCCTGCATTATTCACCCGTTTCGTTTCAATTCAACGAACAGCTTGTCCCCGTGGCACATACCAGCCCGTGGAGGCAAGCGGAGACGCAAGCATCTGCATCCCGTGCCCGCACGCGCATCAGAACTCCTCGCCGGGCAGCACCAGCGTGGCGCAGTGCCACTGCAAGAGGGGCTACAGCACAGAGGGCGGAACCTGCAAGGGCATGTTGCCTTTTAACCTACTGCGCGTTACGGAAATAACTTGCATCGCGTATTTGACTGCCTGGCAGTATTGCCCGAGCTATGATTAGCATCGTTGGTTGTGTTTCGTATGCTTGTGCGTACGTTTCGACCAATACGAATGTAATAGAGTGAGTTAGTCGAACGGATGGTCAATTAGTTGGTCGTGAATGAACCAGCTACTAAACCAATGACTTAACGATTAAGAAATCACTTTCTGCGGGTGCGAAATGACGTATTTCAAAAAAGGCAGATAGTTCTGCTTGATCTTAAATATGCTTTAACGTGCATGATCTTAAACGGACTGGGAAGGAGAAGAAAGGCAAAGAATAACGCATGACAGTGACATGAGATGAGTACGTGCAATATCAGCAATGAACATAGTGATCTTTGTTGAATTGTTATTGTCAACCCCTTCCAGGGCAAGACGAAGACCTGTCCCAGCAATCTCTAACGTGCCCTCTTGTGCAAGCTCATTACAGTTTATGCCTGCGATTTATTTTAAAACTTTCATCGCCCATATTACTCTCTGTCGTTCACCGCTGCGTTTCCTCTCTCGTGGTATCCATTCCGCCAATCTAGCATCGATAGTTGTTCGACAGCAATGAAGTCATTGTAAGAAATGTCCATTTATCTGTGGCTCCCTAAAGCCATGAACTATCGTAAAGCGCTCTCGCTGAACATACAAAATTGTGTTTCTATTTATGTGATACAGTCCGTCCGTACTTGTGTTTGTGTCGCCCTTCCTGGTCCGCACTCACTCACAAACAGGAACAGCTACAGAATAGGCTTCTCATTTCTTAAATGATACCATGTGGAAGTACGTATATCCTGAATAATGAGGATGATGGTGGTCCAGAAGTCCCATATTTTTACAGCATTTACTTGACAATAGTTTATGGTCATTGTCGAAAGTGTGTACATGGATCATGTGTGAATGACATGCCGTGGTCATGACACGCAGTGGTACAATGTGACCCGCTCAGTCCTCCAACCAACGGATACATGGTGAATGCGGACTGCGAGGTGGTGTTCAACGCTGCCTGCGGGTTCCGCTGCAACCCTGGCTACCGCCTCACCGGAAACAGCATACGTGTCTGTCAACACGACGGCAACTGGTCAGGCAGTGACCCCGTTTGTGAAAGTGAGTCACTTGGACTGAAATCCCATAAGGCGCCTTAGCTACGTATCGACAGGTGTTGTACTGGAACTACAGTATACTTGACCAGTTCCTCTTGCCAAATGCTCATGCAAAGAGCGATCTTGTTCTCTATTCCCCAGAACAACAGCGTCCTTTTAAATATATGTCACTTCAGAGTGCCACTTTCGCATTCAGTTTCTTATCGTTCAGTTCTAATAACAACATTAGCGCTCTAGTTCCACGTTCCAGCACAAGGAGGCATGGCGTAAGTTCTGCAACTGACATACAGCGAGTCTGTAGCACATCGGAAACCGTTAGTGACTTACGCAGTCGGAGTGCTTCTCTGCGTAAAAGGGGCTTGATTCCTAAACGGTGATTTTACCTGGAGGCCAACACACGCATGACAAGAACGTCATGTTGCACAGTTATGTAATCTACAATACTGAGTATTTATCAACTGTTTCCCTCGCAGAAAAGAAATGTTCTCCTCTGGAATCGCCCCTCCGCGGATCCATGAGCTGCTCCAGTGACTCGTTTGACTTCGACACGACGTGCGAGTTCGAATGCCAGAGGGGCTACGCGCTCATTGGCTCCCGCAAGCGGACCTGCCTCTCGATTGCCCTCTGGGACGGCCTGCCTGCCCTCTGCCGACGTAAGGCGTACAAGCATAACTACACAGTAGACTTATTACGTGCTCAAGGGTACTGGTTTGTTCAGCATTTGACATACGAGAGCATATGTTAGTGCCCGCCACGGTGGCCTAGTGATTATGGCGCTTGATTGCTGACCCTGCAAAATGCCAGAGGCCCGGGCACGCTACGTTATCGGTGAACTTTAAAGAATCCCACTTCATCGAAATTTCTGGAGCCCTCCGCTACAGTGCGCCTCATAATCATATCGTAGTTCTAGCACGTGAAATTCCGGCAATCGCCAGCACATCATAGCGAGATCACCCCCCTGTTACATAAGCAAACGCTGTTAGTTTTGTCTTGCGAAGAATGCTTGCAGCCAGAGATAAGACAATGTGTCACACAAGTTCATACCCAGTGTTTTGTTTCTCATCGTACCAAAAGCACGTGCAGGGAGTTCAGCTCGGCCTTGAGCTCGACTTGTAGTCCAGTTAACCAGCTCGTGCCTTCAGCAGTAAGCTTCCCACTTCAGTGCAGCTTACGTAGTGAGACGACAACCTGGGCGTAGAGCTTATACTGTGAAATAAATGAATTCAGTCCTTTTTTGCGTTGACTCAAGAGCCGCTGGGAACTTAAATTAATGATATCTGTTTGTTTTAAAACATTACCGGTCTAGTCATTTTGCTTGTCATTTACATTGCGTATGCTGTTAATACGCTACCAATTCGACCAAATTTCGTTATAATGAAATTTCGACCGTGAGCATGTCCGCTATAACGAAATCGCATGCTACCGTAATGCCCCGCAGCCGTGACCTGCCCACCCTTGGTAGCTCCGGCTAATGGGGCCTTGAGCCCACCTCACTGCAGCGAGACGAAGTCTTCGTTCGGCGAGCAGTGCACTGTCACCTGCGACGACGGGTTCCGCGTTACGGGCCCTGGCGTTCGCCATTGCCTCAGCACGGGAACATGGAGCGATCCCGATGACATGACCATCTGCGCAGGTAAGGGTACTCGATGGGCCTTCATTTGAACTTTCGAGTGTTCGTCTTGATAGAAGAGAACAGCTCCGGTATACCGCATAGAGATTTCTTTTAAAAAATGTCACTGACCACTTAACATTATGCTGATTCGGTGTTTCCTTATAACTGCTAAGCTCGAAGACGTGGGTTTAATTCTCCGCCATGGCGGTCGCGTTTCGGCGGGGACAAAATGCAGGAACTCTGGTGCACTTGAAAGTAGGTGCACGTTAACGAAACCCGGGCAGTAAAAATTATTCCTGAATATTCCGCAACGGCGTGCCTTGTAATTATATTGGGGATTTGGTGAATAAGGCCCCAGAAATTGTTAAACGATATTATCCTGTTATTTTACTCTTGAGGCCAGTCAGAGTGGAGTGGGCCCGAGAATTTTAAAGGCGTCATCATCATCACCAGCCTGTCTTAAAGGCATCGCCGACTTACTTCACAGGTTATTGATTCTGTAGCTGTGGAAATCCGTACTTGTACATTTTGAATGGAAATTTCAACATTAAGAATTGCAAAAAAGAATGTCTTTTATATGTTTCATCGCACAGACTCTTCAATAGAGAGAGATGATGATGGTTGGAAGTCATTTCTGATTGCACATATCATACCAAATCATCGAGTACACTCTTTTCTGATTGAGAGGAAGCTGCATTTCCGTTCCTCATTGGCAGGTACTGAGCCCCCTGTCATCAGAAACTGCCCAGGAGACATCGTAGTCAACTCAGAGCCAGGTTATGGAGAAGCTATCGTCGACTGGGAGATGCTCGAGGCTGTGGACAGGGCCGGATCTTCGCTCTTCCTCAATGTGGCCCCATCAGTGATGCCGCCACACTTGTTCCCCATTGGAGAGCACGAAGTGTCGTACTGGGCCGAGGACGAGTGGGGAAACACGGCTTTCTGCAACTTCACTGTGACAGTAGCAGGTGGGCCAATATAACAGGCGCCACATCCAAGAGTGCGCCAACATGTATTGTTCAGGGCCACTTCACACTGAAGCCGGCATGTCGCTCCACGCGGTGCGGCGACAGCTCTGCACGCAAGTGGGAGGAGGGGACAGATGCGCCGACCTCGGCTACCTCCCTCTCTCGACCGTGGGCGGAGTGACTGCCGCACCGCGCGGAATGACATGCCGGCTTCGGTGTGAAGTGGCGCTTAACTAGTTGGCGTTGCTTTATAGCTTCATAGAAAAACCTTCTGCGACTGATGACTGTTCCGCCATGGTTATGGCACTCGGCTGCAGATCCGAATGTCGCGGAATCGAATCCCGGTCGCGGCGGCTGCATTTCGATGGAGGCGAAATGTTGAGGCCCGTGTGCTGTGTGATGTCAGTGCACGTTAAGGAAACCCCAGGTGTTCGAAATTTCCGGAGCCCTCCACTACGGCGTTTCTCATAATCGGAGCTGGATTTGGGACGTAAAACCCCAGAAATGAATCAATGTGACTGATGACTCAAACGACAGCAGTGATGACACTTGACAGACTCAACTTTGTTTAGTGATCAAGCAGTCACCGAACAATATAATCCTTAGCCATAAGCCAACACGTTCGTAATGTGACGCCTTTATCACCGTGACTCGCCGTCGTAGCTTACCGGTTAAGAGTCAACTTGTTAAACTCGAGATCGCGGAATCAAATCCTGGCCACGGCGGCCGAGTTTCGACGGGGGTGAAATGCAGAAAACACTTGTGTACTTAGATTTAGGTGCACGTTGAAGAGGTCAAAATTATCAGGGCGATCAAAATATCTTTGGAATGTTAAGCCCCAGCAAACTAAATCTCTTCCAGCGGAAAAAAGCATAATGCAGTCACGTCCCCAAAGTAAATAATTTGGTTCCAGGCATAGAATATACTGCGTAGAAATTACGCTGAACACACACACACACACACACACACACACACACACACATATATATATATATATCACTTAAACAAACATATACTGCACACAAAACGCAACCAAGTCACTGAATGTTAGCGTTGTATTGCTTGCTGTTATGATACACAAGATGTTTCAGCTATACTTCCTGTTTTCACATGTAAGAGTGTCGCAAATGGGAACTGTTTGTCCTCTTTGCTTGCAGATGTGGAGCCACCCTTTGTTGAAGGTTGTTCTGATCCGCCCGAGGCATTTTCGGAGGGTCTACCATTCGTGCATGTGTCCTGGGAGGAGCCAGTGTTCTCGGACAACTCGGGAGATGTGAAGCTTTGGCAATCCCACAAACCGGGGTCGGCGTTTCCTGTGGGTGAGACGACGGTAACATACGTAGCAGCCGATGCCTCCGGAAACAACGCATCTTGCGTCATCAAAGTCACTGTGAGAGGTGACCGCCTTCTTCATAACATATGCCGATGCACATTGCGGGGGCTAGCCAAATTGCAACTATGCTAAATGGACAAGCAAGACATTTTGGCCCTACTTGTCATGGTGTTGTCCAGTTGCATGTAAATCCTCAAAACATGACGTTTTGGAAATTTTGATGTGGCACCAGAAAACATCTTAGGGATAAAGCCAAGTGTTACATAGATGTGCATATTGAATTACAATATTTGACAGATCGTACATAGCGTACAGTGCTTCAAGCATACCATCAATCACATTAATCAATCAAATCAACTTTTACACCTACATCCATCCGATGTTATGGTCAACCCAACGCGAGTTTCGACATTCACAATTTGTTGCTTCGTACTGTCTGTTTAGTCTGCCACGGTGGCACAAAGGTTAAGGTGCTCGGCTGCAGGCGCAAAGGGCGCGAGTTCGATCCCTGCCGGGGCGGTCGCATTTTCTATGAAGGAGAACATGCTAGAGGATCGCGTACTGTGCATTTGCCACTATTACCACACCCACTGAAAGCTCCTAATGTATCCTCTCTTATTTCCTACATGCCACCTTTCCAGAGAACCGATGTAGCCAGCCGCCTCATCCGGCCAACGGGAAAGCAATTTGCCGAAGTAGCACTTCTGGTGTCACTTGCAAAATTTCTTGTTTGGATGGCTATGACCTCCAACCTGACAGCCCCAGTGAATTCTCGTGTACATTTGAAGATGGATGGGCTCCCTATCAACCGCAACATTTTCCTGACTGTTCCGGTAAGCAGCTTGGCTTATAAGCCCGTCACAACGTTCGTACTGGTCCGGATGGATAGTCTGCAGTTTCTTGCGATTCACACGAGGTCTAGAATAGAATCATTCCACGCACCTGCGTTGCAAATGGTTATAGTGGTGCTGCACTAGTGAGCACAGATCCTCAGGTTCAATTCTCTGTCGTGGTGGTAGCAGATCTTTAGGCATAGAAGAAGGAAATGACCGTGAGGAGAGATTCTCGTACAGTATTTCAATAAAATCAACCAGTAAAATTCGATCTATAACCATTACGGTGTTTATCACAACCCATTCAGAATTTTTAGTCTTTACTCATCCTTAAATTGGTAAATCTTTAAATTGGCAACGAAACTATCGTAATTTTGAAAAGGCAACCCAAATTTCTTTGTTGTGATCCTAACAAGACTCCACAAATATTATCTCAAAATTGATAAAATAAATGCGCAGGAGACATGTGCTTCCAATTTCTACACACAGCCTTCCACTAAATCTAATCAAGCAAAATAACGGCATATATTAGATTGGACTTAGCAGGTGGAATAGTTGGATGCCTTTTGAAGCACGAGTTTCAGAGGTTCTCGCACATTACTGTCGTTCCTTTCAATGACAGTCCGCAACAGCCTTCACTCACAGGCAGATATGTGTGATACTCCCGCGTGTCAATTCTTGCAGTTCTGCACGCTAATAACTTCCGTCTGTGCATCTCAAAAAGAATTAATTCTGACATTCACTAGCAGTAGTTCACAGGTTGTCAACTTCATTGTGAGAAAAAGCTGTAGCTCTGTTCTCTTGGCACCAAAACGCAGCTCTTCACAGTAACCGGACGATCATGAGGTATACAGCATGGGTATGGTGTTGACTGGGCCTTTTTTTTTTTTCACTTAGAGTCTGTACCGTACACATCAGCTGCGGTAAAAGCGAGGATGCTGTACTCGGCACCACTGGGTTTAGAGTGCGATGAATCAGTGCGAATGAGTATGCGAGACCACATCGAGATGAAGTTCGCATCGCAGGTAAGACACAGTCCAGATGCATCGACGGATTCTTTTCCTGCGGCGCCTTGAGGCCATCACCTTGTGTTGCATGCTATGGCCATTGGAGAACACGTAGTGACAGTAGAGTGAGCAGTATGTCCGGAGAATGCTTATGTTTAGCTGCTGTAAACCATGCGAGGATACGATGTGTTCTAGTCTGTGTGAACATGTTGCACATCGAGAAAGGTGTCACTATCTTTACTTTTTCGGCATTAGGCATCCATGTGTCCCGACGGCGTGAGCTGTGCTGTTGAAGACCTAAGCGTTGAATGCCGCACAGGTGGCTCTACATCGAGTCGTCACCGAGTCAAGCGCTCTGAAGAGACGGAAATTGACGTCTATTTCCGTGTCACAGGTAACGAACTGCTTTCGTCTAAGCTCTGCCAACATCTCAACTATGTCACATATACAACCCTGGAATTTCCGCAGCCAATGTATTGACAAGTGGACTCGGTCTCCACCAAGACATTGTGGTCTTGGCAGAGACCACAATGCTGAACGTTTTTGCTGAACGTTTCTTTAACTCGACATGATTTCATACGATGTCGCTACCTTTTTCTTATATCATATGCGTTGACTCCAGCTCGCTCAATTCGAGAATTTAACTCTTCATGACAAATGTTCCTCACAGTACATCAATCAAAACAAGGCCGTAAAATGTATATATAGATATGCATATGTTTCCTTCCACGAGGCATTAACTTTGAACTCACGGCATAAGGTCCAGGTAAACTAATCAGCCGCTGTGGTTACGGTGTTGCCCTGCAAACATCCAGAGCGCAGGCTCAGTCAGTGCAAAATGCAGCAACATCAGCGTACTTAAAAAGATCCTGTGATGTTTCTCCCGGTAATCCTCGAATGAAATCACCGTATGAGCCCATTGCCTCACGAATCACTTGCCACTAAAAGAATGTGCAGTTACAGCATCAAGTTGGAAGGGAGTTCCACTGCCCGAATGCTTTCACTCCCCTTTCGTGTCAACGAGCGTGCTGGAAGCTACACCGAAAGGGCGAAGAAGGGGCAGGAAGCTTCGCTTATCTAGGGACCATTGCTAGGCCAGTGCGTGCCATAACGTCAAGCATTTGCCTTGTCTTTTTTTTTTCCTTTGAATGCGAGTGCCGCCATAGTCACTGCAGGGACGTGGCGATGACCCACGACTCCCGCGGCAACTGCGTCTGCGAATCAGCCAATGGTAACTTTCCCTCCTTCAATATAGTCCGAGCCCCACCAGTGACGTGATTTGCGGAAAGAAGAGCACGATCTAGCAAGCTGTATATTGAAATTGAATGGCAAATTCTTCTTTGCATGCAGCGCAATATTACTTAGCTGACATTTACACAAGCCATTATGAGCGACTGGCAGCGTTTTCTGCCTCAAAAGGTGGCGCAGGGCCTGTTTAAATTATCGGCGTGTATTTAAAACTCCCAGGCAGTCAAAATTATTTCTTAGTGCCTCCAGTACGGTATATGTAGTAATGACGTGCTCATCTTGCCCCGTAATAACCCACAGTCTAATTCATAAGTTTAAGCGCAATTTTCGTCTCAACAAATAGCCTCTGAAGCTTAATGGACACCGCGACGGGACGTTCGCGAAGTGTCTGTAGTAACGTCCGAACCATTTTACATTGCGAGCCTTCTCTCTCTCTCCACAACAGGGTCACACAACGAAACAGCCTCTTCAACCAACAAACACCTTCTGTCAGCCATGAAGGCCTTTCTAGCCAGACTGAAAGAGGCCGTGCTTCGGAAGGAGCTGGACGTGACGCTGGAACAGGGCGACTTGACAGCAACGGTGCTTGAAGAGTCAGAAGACGGCAGCCGTATGTTTTGCCCTCCGGGCAGCATACCATCACTGACACATTGCGGTAAGTTCTGAACAGTGCTGGACCAACTCGGTCAGTTCAAGAGGCGGTTAGTTCTGGACCAACCCGCGCAGCAAGAAGTTCTAAAATTCGGGATTTTCATGAAGCTGAGTCTTAGGATGCAGGGATATTGTGTGTAAGCCGATGTTAAATAGCGTTATTGATGGAGAATATGTCCACCAGCACTTTAGTAGATATAATCACGGAAAGTTACATGGTCAGTGGAGAGACTGGTAACGGATGAAAATTGACCGTGAGTTTTCTATGTCGAGTTTTTTTTTTTTTCTTTCGATATTTTCCCTTCATCACCTTCAGCCTAAGGATTTATATCTCGTGTTTTAGTGAAATGCCCTGTGGGAACTTACTACGAGACGCACAACCAGACTGAAGCCAAGTGCCGACCTTGTCCCAAGGGCACCTTCCAACCGATCGAAGGGCAGGAAATGTGCGTCCGCTGCCCCAACGGCACATTCACAGCCGCTGTGAAGTCCAAGAGCGAAAAAGACTGCAAAGGTATGTTCAGACAACGCAACGCTGGTTCGCTGCATAACAGCTTATGTGGAACCGTAAATTAAACGGAATCATGCAGCACAAGATGAGGTGAATTGGAGATCATTAGCAGAGGCTTCCGTCCTGCGGTGAACATACGTAGATCATACTAATGATGATGATGATTATATCTAGTGGTTCTGTCTTATCCCGCAAGCTCCGAATCACCGGTACTCAAGGAACACGGGCGCGATAATTCTGTCAATCAATAATGATCGAGTGTACTAACAAGTCACACTTGTAGCAGCAAGCACTTCCGATATGTCACAAAGCTCCTCAAACTATATAAAACTAGAGAAAAGTGAGAAACTGACCGGCACCGCCTCCTTAGGGTTCCCGATGCCATTCTTGAGCTAGACGTCATGCATAGTGTGACACGAACGTTACATACTGTGAAAACGGCTTAATGAGACTGGTGAACTGACGTTCATTGACTTAGTGTTTAAATTCTGTTCCGAAACCAAATTATATCCGACTCTGCTATTTATGATGATGCACAAACACCTAAGCCCACACAAGCATCACGATATCGTTACCATCACGAGCTGACGTCTTCGGTGGTGCCGTTTGGGAAATGCGGCCTTGCAAGTGCGGTTTTCTCCACTCCGCGCAGAGCAGTGCAGGCCGGGGACATTCTCAGGGACAGGGTTAAGACCGTGCAAACGTTGCCGCAAGTCCCACTACCAGCCCGATTACGGAACGGCAAGCTGTATGCCGTGCCCAGGCGGGACGCGCTCCAAACGTCGAGGCTCCGTAAGCGTGAGCGAATGTGAAGGTGGGTTTGCACATGTGCTTTTTGACACTCAGCGTTATCCCTTGTTCACGCTTTCCAAACATTGAGAATCCACAGTGAATGGAGGCTCGTGTAATAAAGCAGGCGATGACAGATGCCCCCGTAACCCTTAATGAGTGTAATATTCTTCAAATATTTGCAGGACCGCAAAGTTTGAGTCTACAGAAAAAGTAACTAAGTTTCTTGGGGGCAGTGTAAGACTGTTGCATACTAAATGTAAATGCCTGATACAGCTGGCTGTTTAAGCAGGGCTTCGAGACATAAGATCGCATGAGTTGGAGCTTTGATTAGTTCCCAAGAGCTGAGGAAAGGATTGCAGCAGCGTCCGCTTAGGCCAGCCTAATTAACAAAACGTACCAGCCAATCACGCCACGGTATGTCTAACGCTGACATATCGGAACGTCTCAAGCTTTTGTCCGAGATGAGATATAACTATGCAACTATAATGTAGAAGATGTCACAGAAGGCCGAAGTGCGACACTGACGTTTTCTGTTTTGTTTTTGTTTCTTACCAATGTCTTCTGGTTATGACCATACTTACACTAAGAAAAACGCCTAGCCTTTAGCGTTTGTGTCCTTGGCCGATAGTGGTAACAATGCGAAACTGCCATTAAATTCATTATCCGTCTTTGTGCTTCACTTTCCGCGGGGTGTACAGTGACAAGGAGACTGGCACAGTGCAGGAAACAAGAATGAACAAACACAGTTGTTATTCTTCTCTGATGGCTGTTTTCAATGTACAATTACTTTTTAGAAACTAGGCCACGATAGTTATTCTTGCCTGCCCGAGTAAAATTGGACAAAATTTCATTTCACCTTCATTGACTGTCACGGTGGCGTGGCAGCATATCCGCCACATCCCGTTTTTACGTACCTAGCATTAGGGTGTTTCAGACGTGCTGGCTTGCCACACGGGGCGGCCGCATTCAGCATGTGGGTATTTCGGTCTCCGAGACCTTTATCAGCCGCTTTCATCATCTGATCAGGTTGCCGTATGAATCGAGCAACATGCACAGTTCCTGCCCACTAAAACGCCTACGTGGTAACCGTGACAGTACGGTATTACCGTATTTAGCGTTCGGTAAGCCGTCACTTCATAGACATGCTGTTAGGAGGGGCAAATGTGGAAGCCGCAAGATTCATGACGCCTACCCTGTTCACTCCATAAAAGCAGCACTTTTGGTTAATGTTGGCTGACCGATGCTTTGCATTTGTTATCGAGGCAACTGAAGGTAAATAGAGGAAGTTAAAAGTAATTCCAATGCATTTCGTCAATGTGGCGCTTAATCACGACTGACTTCTTCCCTTAAAGTTTGTCCACATCCGGAAGAAAGGGCTTGGGCATCGCAAGTTCAGCCTATGCGCATCCATTTCGAACTTCTATATCAACACGAGTCTCTCTTTTAGGTTTCCTTTAACGGCGTGTGTGCGTTCCACATCACAGCGCTTTGTTCTCCTGGTTTCGTGTCCAAGTCCGGCGTCGTGCCTTGCTTCAAGTGTCCGAACGGGTATGACCAGCCCAAGCATGGACAGAAGGCCTGCCGCAGGTGTTCCGACGGAGCCGGGAACGCGGTGATGGCCCAGGACAAGGCGGTCTCCAGTCGCTGCAATGGTCAGTCACTTGGCACACGCCACGCCAGAAATCACATACCAAGCACACATACAAAGTGCGCCAAGAAGCTGGTTTGACTGCCTATGGTCAGCAATATAGTGTTGTCAGCAACAACCACGATTTCAGTCCTTTCTTGCCACTGTTGAACAGGGGCGTAGCCGGTACTTGACAAAATTTGAAGAGAAAGAAGGAGGAGGAAGGGGGGGTCGTAACGCGAGGTGGTCAGGAATACTCGTTAAGCCGTCTCTTATACCCAGCCTGAGCGGTGTTGCCTTGGGTCACTGAATGCACAAATTTATCAAGTTGTGGACGGAAGTATTTGACGCATACACAGATGCTACTCGTGGACATTGTAGTGCTCGTGCACATTGTAGCGTTAGTGCAGGAGTATGTGATGTCATATGCTCGGCGCGAAATTCAAATGTGAAAGGAAAGACGCGTAGTCACAGGAATTAAATGGCAGTGTAGGGTTACTTTTGGAATACATAGCAGCAGCTTTTGTTCAGATTTAAATAACAAAAACCGTGTTTTTATGGGATTTAAAATTAAATGGTTTACTTGGCACCATTCCACTACCCCCTCTAGCTCCTTATTTAGTTTATTCAGTAGGGTTGCTATGGAAGTATTTGACAATGAAATGGTAGTGTCATTAGCACATAAAACTCTAATTATTAGAGATATCAAGAAAATCGGGTAAATGGTTAATGTGTACACGAAACAAAAACGGTCCCAGTATAGACCCTTGTGGAACCCCCTGATTAAAAACTTTGGACTCGAAATAAACTCCGCGGACAAAGACTGTTCACGATTTTGTAAGTAATATTTATGAGAGTATTTTTTTAATTATTGTGTTCGCTTTTCCCTAGCAGTACTCTGTAGGAGCACCCGGTTTTATGCGTGACGCCACCACCGCAGACAAAGACTATACGATCAAGAATCGCCTGAAAAATCAAATCTCTGTCATGGAAATTTTCTGCAAAAAAGGGATAAAACTTGAGTCGCTTTCAGAATCTTCCGACTCGGTGTGTAGCTACTTATGTTACAAAGCCTCTCGCACTTAATTTGCACTTTCGGCGAGCGCTTATTTCTCTGTACAGTCGAATGCATACGTATAAATAGCGCAATATGCATCTTCCTTTCTTATACAGTCGAGTTTGGTTGTGACGGAAACGCTTAGGGGCAAAACGTTGGTATACAATGTAACTTATTTACGTATCCAGCGCAACATATAACAAACGTCAAATTCTTATGGCGTGCTCGTTTTAGACAGATTTTCTGTCTTCAATGGGCAGAAATGTCAGGGAAATTATGTTTCACAACGTGCAATAAGCACCAATTTTTGCCTGTACCTTGAGTTGTTTCTCAGTACCAAGAAGCCCATCTCACCATGTTAATCAAGTTTCTCAGTTAATGAAGTCGTTGATACCATGCCCGATCGCTTCAGCGTGCAATTGATGCGACAGATAAGACAATTTTTCTCACAGATTGGCATATCTAATACCCAGTACCCACTTTGCGAAAAGTAGTTACATGGGTAAGGGTCTGAGTTTTCTGCGTTCGATACAGGGAGTAGTCATTAGTTTTCCCAGGTTTTACTGTAAAAAAGGGGGGCCTATTAACACCGGAGCTATTCAAAGTCCAGGCTGTGCAGTGCGTTGAGCCTCATTCGTTGTCGTAAAGGAGGGAAAAGCGGAACCATTCTTGTCCTAGACTCACTACCCTGTGCCGTGCATGGCCCCCTCTTGTCCTCAGACCACTGTGCTATATAACAGTGATTACGCGATGGCTATTGTGCGATAAAGTGCACAGGTGATTAGCTCAAAGTTGCAGGTTCGATGCCCGCTGCCCCGGCTGCGAGCACAGCATTCGCAACTTCAAGCTAAAACCGTCCCCTAATCCGCATCGAAAAAGAAAGAATGCGCATGAGGCAAATGTGCCCTAAAGTGCAGAAAAAGTTTAGCTCCAGATTGTGGATTCGATGGCCGCAGTCGCGAAAGAAAGAAAGAAGTGCGTGAGTGCATGGTGAAGTATCACCTACTGTTGGTAGGCAATGATGAAGCGCGGTATAAGTAACATAAATGATACGTGGTGACTTCAGTAATTTCACAGATAAGTAACAATGAAAGACCAGCTTCGCTGTTCAGACAGTTTTCACAGCATAGAACTGGCTTGAATTTTTCTTTTATGCTGTGACTTAATAATAAACATCATTGCCCACATCAGGCGAAAAAGTGCTTTCGTTACATCCAATATTTATTGAAAGCATGTATTTGGCACATACCGACGTTGACAGAAGCCTCTTATATTTGGCATTTAAAGATTCGTTACGCCTATGTCCGTTATATGCAACCACAAATGCAATGAAATTAGCGTACAGTTTGACAAAATAACACTAGAGTCGTCTTCAACAGGCCTCAATGCATTCTTGCCATATCCTGTTTTCAGGATCTGTTCCTTCAACTGAGAGCGTGGATCTGCGAGACTTAGTGGAAGCCAACCCTTGCCTTTCGCAGCCTTGCTTGAACGGAGCGACGTGCGTCGTAGTGCCTGCTGGCTTCCTTTGCGTGTGCCAACCTCCATATGCAGGTGATGTGCGCGTGAGTGTGCGTTCCGCTTGTGCGTTTACACAGAACGTAGCGTTCTGGCAGTTCGGCTAAAAGTAAAATTACGACTACCATCACTGAAGCACCTGAACGTAATAAGCATGCAGACCTGTGTGATTGCCACAGGGAGTTACAGCACATAATTGCGCGAGCGGACAAGAAGGCGCATTGGAAACGCACACAGCGGTGAACCTTTTTACCTGCATGTGCGTTCCACCAGTTGGCAACGGAGAGTTTGTGTAAGCGCTTTACAACTTGGCAAACTTATGCTACCCTCGTGGCTCATACTAGACAGCATCAGTATCACCAGTAAAGCATCAGTAAAGTTTCCAAAACATTTTGTCCTCCTGAGGATGACATTGAAGTACGCAAGTAAACTCCATTCAGAAAAGCTCAGATATTTTTACACAATAAAAACGACGTTATTGTATGTCACAAATAGCCATGAATTTTTGTGTGTGTGTGTGTTTAACCCTGCTCCGCAGGTCCTCGATGCGAACACAGAAGAAACCAGTGCGCTAGGAATCCGTGCCGATTTGGATCAAAGTGCAAAGAAGAACCGGGTGGCTTCAGCTGCCACTGTCCGGCCGGTCGAACAGGCACAGATTGCTCTGAAGATGTCGACGAATGTGCATCAAACCCCTGCCAGAACAATGGCACTTGTTCCAACACGCCCGGTAGCTTCAGCTGCAACTGTAAGCAAGGATTCGGAGGTAACTGTATGCACCATCATTTCTATCCTGTTATCGCACGCTGCCATATCGGTGGCTTAAGCTGTAAAGGAGGATATTCCTCCTCGAATTTGGAGAGCTTACTTGAACTCTAGTTCAAGAGTAACTCTAGTTCAAGGATAACTCTAGTTCAAGAAGAACCCTATTTCAAGAAGGATGAACGAACGGGGCTCCTACGGGCTTGGGCAGTAGATCAAATGTGTGACAGTTGCATTTCAGTCTGTCTGTCTGATCTTTCTTTCTGATCTGTCAGGCATTTCCTTGCAGGCCAAACCTGCTCTGAGGACGAGGACGAATGTCTGAGCGCACCGTGCCTGAATGGAGGCACATGCGTGGATCGACCCGGAAACTACAGCT
Organism: Hyalomma asiaticum; assembly: GCA_013339685.2. NCBI lineage: Eukaryota > Metazoa > Arthropoda > Arachnida > Ixodida > Ixodidae > Hyalomma > Hyalomma asiaticum. The sequence goes on from CM023491.1 coordinate 9,847,353, forward strand.
GCATCTGTCCTGCGCTCTTCGGAGGCCACTGGTGTGAGGAGGAACTGGATGCCTGCTTGAGTGGGCCCTGCCTCAACGGGGCGGATTGTGTGAACCTGGGATCCCGCTATCGGTGAGAATGTGCTGATATACCGATTCCTTGAGCGGTCTGTCTCCGTTGCTTACCAACTACCCTGCAGTGACACCCCGTCAGCTGCCAGATTCTTCCATGATGTCACATTTAACAATACCTGCGTGTCGAGCTAATCAAGAGCATGTAGCCGCCATACAAGCTGACAGGTGAAACGTAGTGACAGGACATCTACTAATGAATATGCGCAAACTTTCACAATTGTAGTATCTAAGAAAGTCACAAGATAAGGCCGTCGTAGTCGTGTCATAGTCGTATTGTAGTTGGAGAACGCAGCAAAAATGTTTGACATTCAGCTTGTAGCTCATCTGAAGCTTCACGTACATGGATCCGTCCCTTGCTAGCGTGTCGGCCGAGGTGCGTTTAAGCTCATCACGCATTCGTCTAGTTAACGTAGTCATTGGATGCCTTAACTGCCATTAAATTTCACACGTTTCCAACGCGTACACTTTTACACTTCAACGTACGCCTAACAGTCTGCCGGGACTTTTGACGACTGCCGCACAATTTCAATTTACTGAAACAGCGAAAGCGCAGTTTTGAACTTTTTGTGCACTGATCCGCCATAACATTACATTATGAACGCCATCAGAACCGAGGACACACTGGACAAACACTGCCTTGTTTTTTGTACTCGCCTGATCGTGCACTGGTTGCAGTGAATTACTTCCAGCTCGCCCGCTTTACGATCACCCCTCAATGCCAGAGTTCTCTGAAAACTCGCATCGCCGACTTGTTTCGCAGATGTGTGTGTTCACCCGGATACGACGGTGAGCAGTGCGATATAGACATAGACGAGTGCTCCACAGCACCTTGCAATGAAGGGTCGACGTGCCTAGACCTCGTCGGTAGGTTCGAGTGCACCTGCCCGCCTGGACTTACCGGAAGACTGTGCGAGTCAGGTGAGACAGCAGCAGAAATCGCTTGGATCATGGGGTATCACAGGGAAGTGGAATGATAGTCCGCCACAAACATCCACTTAAACATTAGGGAATGCTTAGGCTTCGCCTTTTAAGAGTGCAACGCGACAGCATTGCCGTGCACCGTTTGAACACTCAGTGACAACTCCGCCAACGCCTTTTCTCCCACATGAACCGTTTCATGTGGGAGAAACGCGAAAGATGAAGACGTATCTCTCAAGATTAAAGATGGATCTATTGCGTCCTCCTAACCACATACATATTAACGCTCTCACGTTAACATGTATGTGGTTAGCAGGACGCGATAGATCTATTTCCAATCTTGATAGGGATGTCTTACATCTTTTGACAAGGGCACCAGTATCCAGCGCTGCATTTCACAACAACGCGTCCGTTGGTTTCCCTGAAATGCGTACCCAATTCATTTTCATCTTGTTTATATCAACATTTTCGCATGTTTAGTCAAATCTATATTATGCAGAAGACGTTTAAACAATAGAAGCAAGCTTCGCAAGCACCTTTTCATCTCATCATCATCAGAGGCATCTGGAGTCCAGGCAAGCTGATACGCTTGTCCGTTAACAACGTAACCATGTGCAGCAACGCCATTACTGAAGATGCACTAAGCAGTATATCCGTGGTTCTGTTGCAGTGCATGTAGGGATGCCCAAAACAAAGCTATAGAATATGTGCGCATGAATTTCCTTTTTGAGCAACACCGCGATATTGCTATAAAATGCGCAGTGTAATTCAATGTTTATTCGCGTTGTCTGCCTCTGTGTGCTACACGCTGAGCCTCGAAACGTTTCAGTAGCTATAGCTCTCTGGTCAGCTGCGTTAACAGTAACAGATATGATCACACCATGGGCTGGCCAAACAGCCCACTCACATAGCAGGTGTTTCCACAAAGGCTCCGAAAAGAGCCGCTTTCGAATAACGTTCATCTGACTCCCTCTCTTCCTGCTTTTGCTACAAGGGCAAGCGTTTCTAATCTTTCTTTTCTATTTTCTTACAGAAGCTGATCCTCGTTTCAAGCTTTACTTTTCCGGAACTAATGTATTTGACAAGGCATCCGTCGAGTCGCTGAGGAAACCCTTGACTGAGCTGACGGCATGTATGTGGATGAAAACGACAGACAGATACAACTACGGAACTCCGTTCTCTTACGCAACGGAGAGTGTTGACAACATGCTGACTTTCACAGACTACAGCGGGTGAGAGCCAATGAGCAGTCTCATCTTACACACGATGATACTGCTTTCCGTACTGTTTTAATTATTAAGGCGACAGTCATGCATGTCTATTTGGAAAGTGTACCTGACTGACTTCGGCGCCCACACGAGCGGTGCGGTGCAAAACGTGGTGCGAAAAGTATCGCGTTACGTAAATAAGGAAGGCCAGAAACAAATCAAAGTTCAGCAACATAGTTAATAATGATTTATTAGTGATCACGGATAGGTTAAACGCCTATGGGACCCGAACCCACGACCTTCTAGGAGTCAAACCCCGCCATACAAGGGCTCCAATCCGTGACCCAGAACTCTAACTGGAGACCTTAACAGGAGTGGAACCTCTGTCTTCCAAGGGCTCGAGCCCAGAACCTCCTGATTTGAACACACCACCTTCTAGGACTCGAACCCCCGGCATTCTACAACTCAAACTCAACTTTGATAAGAGTCGAACCCGTGAGCTTGCTTGGGTTAGGATGGATTAAGGTGGGTCAATACATCGATTTTTGGGGGATCCTGCGTGAAAACCATGAGAACCCAATCACATCATTACGACACATTACGACACAGTATATGGACAACATGTGGCGTTAGGCTCATCATGATCATCTTGAGAGAGCATCAAGAAGTATAATTAAAATAAAACTAAATCCACACTCAATACGACATTTTAAATAAGTCTGACGGTACAAGTTTTACCACGCAACCCGCTTACAGATCGTTGTTTCTCAGTCCTTGTCTATATACTAGTCCAGCAATCCTGTGACGTTGATCGGACTTTTTTGTGAAGCTGTATTGGGAGCGAGGACATACCGTGGCGCCGCCACGCGGGAGAACCGGTGTGACGCGCAAAGTTGGATTGCTCCCACAGCACTGCCTTGCTCAGCCCGGAGCTGCTTTGCGCGTCGCCTTTTTATTGTTGTTGCCGTTTATTTCAGCTAGACGATATCTGTAAAATACTATTGTGGCTACGTTATTGATTCTTCAACAAGGTAATTAACTCTTCCGGAAAAAGAATAGGTTCATTACAAAGCTTTAGACACCGCGTCGACTGCTGTTGTCGTCTGCTATGGTCACCGGCGAGGATACCGCGCGTGCGGAGTCCGCTGGTTTTTTTTAGGTGAGATAGCATTTTGATGAATGAAAATGAATGAAAGGTAAGCATCAGATGGTTTTAGCGCGTGGTTGCGGTAAATACACATAGCTTTTGGCCGCAAGAAAGGCCTGCGACGTGTTTCTCGTGCAATTCATTCATTGTATGTTTGCATCAACAAAGGGACCGCCGTTGACAAGATGAAATCGAATTAGCAAATTTGTATTCATGCTGAACACGCATACCCCTATGCAGCGCGATGCGAGTGGTTCCTTCATTTTTGCGGAAAGCAGCAGGCATAGAGCTGCATTCAATTGCGACGTCGACCTTTCTCACATGATTTAAGGTGTACACACGACATACGCACATGCGCGCCTCATTAAACCTTGTTAATTTTGAACAGGGGGTTCACCTTAGGACGCTGTGGCTTGATCACAATTTGAATTATCGCCAGTATGACCCCAAGGACACTAGCCTGGAGCACAGTTGTCCGTTGCTTCTCTTTCTGTTGCTTATTTTTCCCGCGTATTCAAGACGGTCGTCACACGGCGATTTTCGATCGCGGTCGAGCCAGTTCATGGCTGCATTTTTTGACGAATGACTCCCGTCCGTATTTTGCACGAAGGGGCCAATAGCGATCGAAAATACAGCGTAAGACCGGACGTATTAGTTTACTCATTTGAATGCACTAGCAGAGACTCCGGAACGAGGGGGGGGGGGGGGCGGGCGCCCCCCTACCATTTTTCTAGAGGGGGCTCGGCCCCCCCCCTCCCACTTTCCAACCGTTTCCGCGGAAATAAAAATTTTTGACAAGAATTTTCAATCTGGTGGTAGTTAAAAAAACCCCAGGTGGTCGAAATTTCCGGATTCCTCCAACACGGCGTCTCTCATAATCAAAGCTGGTTTTTAACGTACGTCAAACGCCACAAATCAGTCAATCAATTAAGCTGGTGGTTCTGAGGTGCAGTGCTTTCCAAAACACTGGATCACACAACCACGTGGGTTGCGCGGTGTGCCGCAGGTTTTCAGTACTTCTGAAAGTCCCAAACATTTTGAAATGTATACCAATGTGAAATAAGCGATGATGCAAATATGTAAAATATTAAACGGATAAAATGAATTAAAACAATAATTGATTTCATTAATATTATAGTAAATAATAATACATAATATGCATTTTAAATAAATTAGAATCGACAAATACTGAGAACAAAAATAATCAACACAACATGCAAAGACGACAATAAATGCCCCCCCCCCCCCCCCGCACACACACACTCCGAAAAACGTTCCGGAGTCCCTTTGCACTAGTATACGCTGCAAGGTGTAACTTATTGTGGTCTAAATGATTCAGTGAAACTATCAGTGTCCAGCATCTACACCTTCATCGATAAGCCGTATGACACCCAGCAGCTGCTGATAGAAGGAGAATCTATGTTTGAAGCTGGCCACGTCGTCGTCTGCAGTGTAAAAGGGGAGAGAGAGAGAGAGAGAGAGAGAGAGAGAGAGAACATTTTATTGATGAATCCGGAGATGTTAGCCTGGTTAATGGCCTGGGTGTAAAAGGGGAAGAAGTGATACTGGCTGGGTTCATTTTGCAGACGACGTTTTTTAGAAAATACCAAGTTTCCAATAACTCCGAGCGCACTTTTCAGCTTTTGTGGTCGCTAGGTGTCCACGAACGTGAAATAAACGCGAATCGACGATGTTTGTAGATAAAAACGCTGGCCAATGGCTGTTGAAGCGCGCGTGAAATGCGTGAACCGTCCGCTTCGGAGGAGGCTCGGCGCGAGGTGGGATCGTGGGGTCACGTGATCCAACTTTTCACGTCAGAACGACCGCAGTGCCAGCCCCTCCAGTGGTGGCCCTCGCGCCCAATACTGTCCATGAACTCTATGCCGCCATATGATGCAAGCTGGTTTTCTTGCTATCTTTATGTACGCAAACAGCGCAGGGAATTGAAGAATAACGCATCATGCAATACACACAAACATGAGCATAGAGGTAGGACATGCACAGAAGTATGTAACTTTATTATGAACCAGCCAGTCGCAACTAGGAACTTGCAACGTACAATGCTTTCCTGTTAAGACACCTTTCGATTCTCCAATTTCTTCTTGGACCAAGAACTAGCGGGCGTCGTTTCCTGTGCTAACCTCTCTTTGAAATAATGAAAGGGAAGGGGTCAAGGGCTCGTTCTTTTTATTTGTCAGAAACAACTTACTGAGCAAACAGACAATGAAGCCTCAAGCTTCATTGTAGCCTCAAGCTTCATTGTAGCCTCAAGCTTCATTGTCTGTTTGCTCATTAACCTCTCTTTGAGTTACTCATATTTAAAGAATTCCCAGGTGCCCTTAGCTATCACCTAAAAGATGCTAAAGCCTAAGGTCCTGGGTCAGGAACAGGACAGGCGAGGAGGCAGCTTCTCGATATCGGAGTCCTATTCCGGCGAAATGACGCACGTAAACGTGTGGAGCACCGTGCTGGGCTTCGAAGAGGTGGCCCCGCTGCTTACGCGCTGCGAGTTCTACTTCAGTGACTTGGTCACTTGCATGCCTTAATCCATCTTATTCCACCTTAATCATCCTTCATATACCTTAATCGACCTTAATTCAAGCAAGGCAATTCGGTTCAAAGTGTGGAAGGTCGTGTTCTCGAGTCCTTGAAGGTCGGCCTGTGACTGATATCATGTTCTTGGTTTCGAGTTCTCGAAAGTCGAGTTGGAGCTCCAGTAGGTCGTGGTTTCACTCCTAGAAGGCCGTGATCTCGACTCAGATCGTATACTCATCACACCTGCAATTGCTAATCAATCAGTAATTAACTTTGGCAATCATTAATCATCACCTATGTATGGCTGGAATGTTTTGACTCTCCTCTGGCCTTGCTTGGGTCACTTGATTTTTTTTTTTTTTTTTTTTTTTCACATTTCGTGTCGTGCCACTGGGTGAACGAAGAGGTCATTTGAGGACCTCGGCGACGAGCACAGTAAAAAAAAAATTCACAATGAACGTCAACCAACTGGCCTGACTTCGTAGAACATGTCTTCGGGCAAGTTGGTTTATACTTATACTTGAAACGGAAAGGGAGAGCGCTAAAAACGACGGAGACAGAAGCGAGAGGCACACAGGAGAGGCACTCAACTTTCAACCAGTCGCAAGTTGAGCGCCTGTCCTGCGTGCGTCTCGCTTCTGTCGCCGTCATTTTCAGCGCACTATCTTTCCGTTTCTAGCCTGACTTAGTGCTTTACCTCTCAATGAGACGCACCAAACTCCCGGCTTAACGTAGAACAAGAATGTAAACTTTATTTCAAATCAATAAGGTTTGCATTTGATATATTTTTATGGGCACTGGGTGCCCGCCAGGGACACAAAGATGTTTCATTTTGCTGTACGTTTACGCTATGTGCATCTTCGTACTGCCCCACAGCTTTGTGTTGTACGTCAACGGGCATCGCATTATCACGGACGTCACAGCAAACGACGGCTACTGGCACCACGTGTGCTTCAGCTGGTCTTCCGCTGGAGGCCTTTGGAGCGTTCTGAAGGATGGCAGACTGGCAGAGAATGGTAGCGGACTCGCTGCCGGCACAGAGATACCAGGTACAATACACGGACATGCGACAAGACGAGAGAACTTGTGGTTCTTTGGAATGCAACGAACAGTGTAGCCTAGCACAAACACACACGTAATACTTCTGATAGGAAACATGTTTGTTTGATGTCCCAGAAGAATAGCAGTTCACGTCTCATGATGACAAGCACGACGCTGCACATTTTCATTCAGTCTGAGACATATCTCAAAGGAACACTGAAGTGAAACAGTGAAAGGTGTCCCGGCTTGCACATCTCGCGCAACGCAAGGCTCTTTTATCGAGGCCGGCTGGAGATACCATGGAGGTGCGAGCCAGTTTTCCTAAACGACTTTCCATGAGTCAGAAAAATTCAGACAGCAGTTGCAACGCCAGGACAGAACAGCATCAGTCCTTTCTCAACAAATGAGCGACGCATCTGGGGGAAGCGCTTCCTCGGCGCCGCTTACCGAGGTAAATGTGCGGGAACAAGAACATAATGTATCCCTCAAATTCTTTTGCTCATTATACTGCAACATAATCACGCCCGTAGAGCTGCGCTCACATTTCGCGTCAGTGAAAATCGTGACTATCGGTAATATTGTGTAATCTGATGCGTGTAACAGCCAACGGAACCCTGGTCCTGGGTCAGGAACAGGACAGGCGAGGAGGCAGCTTCTCGATATCGGAGTCCTACTCTGGCGAAATGACGCACGTGAACCTGTGGAGCACTGTGCTGGGCGTCGAACAAGTAGCCCCGCTGCTTACGCGCTGCGAGTTCTACTTCGGTGACGTGGTTGCGTGGACAGACTTCCGGGAGCGCCTTAGCGGGCACATCTTGGCAGCCAGCTGGGGATTTTGCCAAGGCAAGCAGTTTTTTTTTTTTTCTTATTTGCACACATGCTTTCGTTTTTCTTATCTGTGTAACAGAATTCTTCTCTTATACTGCAGCAATGCCTTCAAATATGCACAGATTCAATGCACAAATTTATTATCTCTACCATAAGGTTTGGAAAGAACAATTCATTTGCTTCGGTTAAGGAAAGCACGACATTTCTTACAGCCCTTGTAGGGAGCACGGCTCAGCGGTGGTAGGGATGATCGTAAAAGTTGCCGCTTTGATTATTTCAAAGATATATGAATAAATAACTTTACAGCTTTCACATAATCTAAGCTTGCTGCAGGATAGTGGAGCGGCCAAGCAATACACACGAACAAAGAGCAGTGGGAGACCGCTGCTCGATATAGTGAGGACCAACTAAAAGCCATGAGGTAGTCGAGGATGCCGCTAGAACACGAGGGCTCCTAGCCGCTACCTTGGGGAGAGCAGATAAGGCTAATCTGACACTTGCCATCTTCAATAATAGTTGTTTCATAATAACGGGTTTCGGCCTCCTAATTATTCTGCTGCGAGTATTTTGAATTCTATTGAAATGTTTTCGTTGAGAATCGGTGACACTGTAGTCAGTGATCAGAGCTTGGACAGCTGTCACTGTCAGCACGTCACTATGCGTGCAATTGTGATTTCCTTTCAGCAAATTTCCTATAAGGACTTGCAGAAAGTGGTGCGGCAGTTTCCAAATCGCTCACTAAATGGTGACTGTCAAGCCTAGAGCTACAAGCAAGGCTTTGTTGTCTTGGACAGGGTGCCCACCGCCACCGGCGCCCGTACACGGAGTTGTCAGCTTCTCAGCGACCAACACTGCATCTGTGGCCACATACAGCTGTGACCAAGGACACGCTGTTATGCGCGCCACAACCCGTAGGTGTCTCGCATCGGGAGAGTGGTCGCATCCGATACCAGTTTGCATAGGTGAGTAGAGTCACTGCTTAGGTTATTACTCTAATTATAATAGGGCTGCTACGAGTTACGTTATGGACAACTCCGTTAACATTGCAGTATTGTAAATAAATGCGTGAGCTGAATGAAGCAAGTTCTTAAAGACTCGCAGAGCTTGGCTATCGCATAATAGACCTAAATGCGAAAGCCTTATCGCTTTATTTTGGGGCCCGAACATGGAACCTAGGGGGTCTGACTTCCGAAGGTCGTGTGTTCGAGGCCCGTACCCATGTCTATGCATATCCTACTATCCAATGTATATTTCACCATCAAATCCAATCACTTGTACCCTTTCATTCCTTTGGCATATACCAAGTGAATGAGATGCGAGTTAGGGCTCTTGGTACCATAGTCTGTTAGGCAACGCCGGACAGTCACATTCAGCAGCTCGGTAAAGTTTTCACCTTTAAAAAAATGAACGCTACAGCTGCAGTGAGAGCCAGTTCACCAGCATTGCTAACGTGTATGGCCATCATCTTATACAAGCTGTAATCACAGTCTGCTGTTCATTTGCATAGTACAGTTCGTAAAATCGTGGAATAAATATGAGGTATTCATATGTCGATTCAATTTTCGTCAATTCCTTTCGTTTCGCTGTGTATGTCGCCCATCCTAGCTTAAGGACGCTAAATGTAAAAGGAGCGTTTCCTTCTCTCAAAGAAACAAAACCATCTAATGGAGTAGTTGCACTGGCTGCGTGTTTAATCCAACGTCACAAAAAAGCAATAGGATGAAGCTCAAAGGCGAAGACCATAGCAACGCCTCAGTGACCCATAAAACACTTGGTACCGCACACAAGCAGTTAATAAAAATACAGTGCAATATACAAATACACAGGCAAGTACGTAACCAGTTGTCTGTGTATCATGGTTCATTGTTGCAATTTTGCGCTTCCACTGTACTCATGAAACAGCCATATTTTGCAACAAAACAAAAGTAATGCTGAAGGGAGCTATTCCTATGGCATGTCTACACTGGTCTGTCAAAAAAAAACACGCTTAAATATCTGTGCAGGCGTACCGTGCGGGATGCCTGCAGAGCCTGCGAACGGGAGCGTGCGCGGGTCGGTGTTCTGGTACTCGGCCAAGGTCACCTACGTCTGCCGCAGAGGATACCGGATCCACGGTGCTGCTGAAAGGCGTTGCCAAGAGAACGGACTCTGGAGTGGGGACGAACCACAATGCGAGAGTAAGACGTCACCAGTGTTGGCATCATGGTTTTGTCTTATTGCATGTTATTGTATGTTTTGGGGTTTGATGAGGAGAGTGTTCGATCAAGATAGACTATAGTGGCAGTGATGTTGTCCAAGGGCTAGTGGTGAAGGAGGCGTTTGTGTGCCGTCATCGCTGCATTGGCGACGCGGGCTGACGACGGGACACGTGCAGTTGGTAGGTGGTGCAGGACACGTTAATCACCCTGCTCACTACTAGCCGCTTGAACGTGCGATGGTAGGAGCGGGAGCAGATGTGTCGCATGATGGCTTCGTTCGCCGCATAACACAATCCGAGCAAGCCCTCGATGAAGGCATCCACCGTCAACCATTACTACTCCCGCAACCATTACTAAATGCATCGGCATTATATAGGATACAGGCACGGGCAAGAAGCAGCAGCCCAGTTCCCTTGACGCTTGTATTTAGTAGATACGGTAGTTTCGGAAGGTCGAAGCGCCTCTACATTTATGCGGTGATTTGAAGTGACTAGCTGTAGTCAAAACGCATGTGTCGGTTGAACACCTAACACTTCAACTAACATACGTGTCTTGGGTAGTGCGTTTCAGGAGACAATATGTTCAGTAGAAGAGCTACCCTATTCATGCAAGACTCAAGTCACAACTAAAAGGGGAAGGGACGATGAGAGTGTGCATCTCTTTATCTCGCTAGCCCTCCTATGGTGGTAGCGCTAGCTCTCCATATGCGTGGTACCCTATATCACTTGCATGCAATCTGCAACGGGTACAAAGCCTAGGAGAGTGGAGGATTTTTGGCGGCTTTGTGTATGCTCGCTACGTCCTCAGTGGTAACCATTAAAATGACAAATGTCTTACGAACATCTTACTCGGCCAATGCAGCCAGACTACGAGGAAAAAAAGAGAGGAGCTCGTGACGTCACGTGCTCCTCTCTTCTGTTTCGGCGCAAAAGTAAAAATGATATTTTGACCTACATTGTCTACAACAGCGAAATTAACGCAATGAACAGCAAGACTACGAATTCTCGAAGGAAAAGTACATCAGTATAAACCTGTTTAGTGTTTCGCTTTGGTGTTCCCTTAACGACAAATATGTAAGCAAGTTATTCAAGATTGCACAACCGAGGAAACATGCCCTGTCGTTTTCTGTGCTTTGAAGTTGTAAACGTAGAATGCCAGACTCTCAATTCTGCTATAGAATATCCTTGTTGTTTCTCTCACTTTGCAGGCATCTCGTGTGAAGCCCATCCGCACGTCACAAACGGGGTGCTGGCTCCTTCCAACGAGAGCCTGTTTCGGCCAGGCTCCAAGCTTCGAGTTGTCTGCGATAAGGGATACGAATTTGTCGAGAGCGAACTCGTGTGCACGGAACACGGGGAGTGGAGCCCTCCCCACGCCATCTGTCAGCCAATCAGCTGCCAGGAACCATTGACTGTGGCCAATGGCGTCGCAGGACTCATCTCTGAAGTGGACGGCGCGCGCGTCATCGTGACGGTCACCTACTCATGTCACAACGGCTTTGAACTCAGTGGTTCACCCATCTTGACATGTGACGTAGAAGTGGGGACTTGGTCGCACAACCCACCGACATGTGAACGAGTGTCGTGCGGGCAGCCCACGAACCTGTCGGCAGGAGTAATCTGTGAGGCCGCAGACAAGCACTTCTTCGGGGACGTCGTGAGGTCGGTGCTTTCTTTGATTTGTAGCTCTGTCTTCGACATGCAAAAGCGACCTTTTCTGAACCCTACCTATCACTGTACCCGGTGCTCCTCGTGCACCAACGGACATCGTACGTCCATGAGGCTTAAGGATAATTCATAGCTATAACGAGACTTCTTCACATGGAGCCAGATGTACACGGGAAACTGACAAGCACTGACTTTCAAATGGATAACTTTCATGAACCATAGAAATATTATGTGTTACGGAAAGGGACAACGAGCCAAAAATTTTATGCTACTAAGCTTCAAGGCATTCACGAGGAGGGTCTGATGACTTACTATCCGATGTCATTTTTTTCCTATTCTGTAAACACCTCTTAAGAGTTTTTCTAAGAGAAGTGTGGTGTTAATGCATTCCTACAACGTTCAAAGAAAATTTTATGAGCATCCCAATGGATAAAGCTTGTAATCACACATGTGAATATGTTCACGTCTAACAGGTCACTGTCCTTTTTTATGTTTATGTTGCCTATGCAGCTGCCGCTGCAGTCTGGGCTACGAGATTTCTGGTCGCATTGAGATGGTCTGCCTGGCAAACAAGACGTGGTCATTGCCGGAAGCGACGTGCACGCCCGTGAAGTGTCCAAAGCCCGCACATCCTCAACACGGCGAAGTATTTGCCACGAACTTGGAGTTTGGAGCAATGGCAACTTACATGTGTCACCCTAATTACACGTTACTGGTGAGAGCTTGTCGCCTGCGTGCACGCTCTTCTGTCTCTTAGACTGAGAGGATCTGAAAACTATCGCGTGCAGGCGGACTTTGTACTCAGATGAAATGTTGCTACCACATGATGGAATCAAGTTAACATATACGTGTACGTAGATGAAGTATATAGACAGAACAAGTGCCACCTCGAACGATTGATAGTGGCGATCGCATCTTCTGTACTTCATTCGCAAAATGTACACTAGTTCACTTGTGTCCGTCTTCCAGTAGCTAGGTTTTACTGAATAGTCCAGTAATGATGTCTGAGATTGCCCCTACATTGTGTATGTGTTAATTCACCTGCACCTCTTTCCTAATAGCTTATTCACACACATGCTTCCTCAATGTGGATAATAGTGCACAAGTGCATGCTCCTCGTATGTTTCAGCTACAAGCTTCAGCTGTGGCACGGCAGTGCTAATGCAAGGGCAGTTTTGAAACGGTAGAAAGTAAAGATACCAAGATTGCACCAGGATCAGCTTCCGTCAGGAAAGCTAGGGCACAAAGGCATGGTGGCTGTGAGCATGAAGATCAGAAATGTTGCTCGAGCTGGCGTTGACCGGTCATACAAAGGATGTTTTCATGCACACTTAGGAAGACCCCGCATGAAGCATGTGTTAACTGGTCTCAGCATGGAAAGCCACTTCATGTCCTATTTGGGGATCCATGCTTTTTTTTTCTTAAAGATGTGCACTAAAACAGATTATACAGTGCCGGGAAAAATATCGACAAGCAGTGCAAACAAGCCCAATGAATCCTTTTTCGATCTTCAGGGAAGCCGCTGGAGAAGATGCACCTACGACGGGTCATGGAGCGACCAAGAGCCGGCATGCGTTCCTCTCGAATGCCCTCCTCATCCGCCTGTCGCCAATGGGAGGCAAGTACGAAAAGCGTTATGCTTTTGCCTCAGGCGCACCTCGATTGTTTGCTGCACAGGAGAAATGCAACGTTATGCTTATGTTCATGGTATCATCTGGCCTAAGCTCAACTCTTGAAGGTCGTTGAACTTCACACAGAGCAGGAAAAAAGCTTGCTGTTTGTGCTGTCAGTGAGCTGTCAGTGAGCACGTGCCACGTCTTCTTAGCACGCCACACGTCCAACGCCGCTCTTACAGTTTCGATAGTTTACAGTACGCTGAATGTGTTAGAAAGGGGCTTTCAGTGCTATCGAGCATGCGCCATTTAGGACACATCTTGGAGCCAAGTAAACACGGTGGGCACAAAACAACACTGGAAGATTTCTAATGTCCAGGTTGATTCATAGAACCAACCGTAATTTCCTGAGATGAGAATATTGTCAACGTACGCCACATGCGCTTTAACGCATAGTTCGTTCCTGCTGCACTTCTGTTCGCAAGCACGAGTACAAGGGAGCGCATGACACGATCCTCCCGCTCCGTTCTGCAGCACCTATACTAATCTTTTTCCGTTTTGATATGTACCCGCTAATCTAATGACGCATTGGCTCAGTGAAGACGAACATGACAATGGAGTATTTTTGATGACTGGAACAGTGACGCAGTGGTGACATGAAGATATGGAAGACACTACTGTGTTATTGTAGCCTGAAGAAGCTATTATGCTGTCTGCACAACGCGTTCGTGCCTCTTGTGCTGTACCACAACAGTGTTGATTTGATATTTGCCTTGTCTATGAAATAAACATCTGTGGTTGTTTGCTAAACATCTGTTGAAATCGTTGTCCACTTTTGTACGGCTATGTGTTCCGCATTACTGCACCCCGACTTCTATAGCACAACCTCACATAGCGTATGTCAAATGTCCACTTCTTCACCAGAACCACCCCATCAGGCCGGACTCTAGGCAGCACTGTCGCGGTCACCTGCTCCCGCGGCTTCAAACTGCGCGGCGCCTCTACGCGCATCTGCCACACCACTGCCCAGTGGTCACCTCCCGAGATGCCATTGTGCGAGCCGGCGGACTGCTCCGAGCCCATCGTGGGCCCGCACACGGTGCTATCGTACACGGACACTGCCCTGGGTAGCTCAGCACGCTTCTCTTGCGCGGACGGCTACGTCCTGGCAGGGAACGTTGCGGCTGTGTGCGGCTGGGCTGGACTGTGGGCGCCGTCGATCCCGGAGTGTGTACCGGTGGACTGCGGACCGCCCAAACCGGTGAGGTTGAGAAAGTGGCGCATTCTTATGTTGCACTATACTGAAGACGATGTCGTCCTAGGCCTTTTTCCAGTTTATGTAACGTTACGCAATGATTTCCACTATATGGGCAATAAGACGTAACATCTCGAGATAATGAAGCCTTAATTCTTTAGCTAGCTACATACTCGCATGCTAGCAACATTGGTTTCAAGGTGGGCTGGTGAGGCTGACGGTGACCACTGTTTGGTATGTTGGTTATCCGCGTTGTCATAATCACAGCACTCTCCTGGTTCATGTTCAGTCGGACGATTAGCTGCGGGCTGATTTTTGAACGTCGATCACAGAAAACATTGACTGCACGCCGTTATCAGTGTGCCATCAGTCCCTGTAGCACTTAGGAAGCCGGGCATGCAGTACGAGGCAAATGCTCTTAAAAGGCACTCAAACTGGCTGAAAATACATGAACACACACATTGCACTTGCATGAACTACGTATATACAACCGATCCTGTTCATACAGCCGTCTCTGCTGGACCTGTATACAGCTTGGCGTGATTAGGACTGCTGTTATGTGGGGTTTAACGTCCCAAGACCACCTGTGATTAGGACTGACATATACAGCACTGACTAAGCACAATGAATTTCTCTCTGCAGCTAGAACACGGAGAAGTAGTGGAGGCGGAAAGCACGATGTTCCAAAGCATCGCCAAGTACACCTGCCGACCTGGTTTCCGTCTCTCGGGCTCCGACCAGAGGACGTGCGCGGCGAACGGAACGTGGGTTGGTGAGGACATGAAGTGCCACGTCGTATCGTGTCCAGAGCCGGAGGAAGTGCACCACGGCACTGCTGTCTATCCAAGCACCACGTACGTGGCCTGAAACGCGCTTCATAGCGAATCAAGTAGTTCCTGAACCGTTTATGACTCTATAAAGCACCAGGCCGTTAATCAGCCATCTCGACGCTAGTAAAGAAATGTCTTTACAGTGCAAGGACTGATTAACTTTATGAAACCGTGCAAGAACAAAGACACAGGGGAACACAGAAGACGGGACGAGTTTCCTTTTTTATTTTGTTACGTTGCTGCCTCCTTTTTGTAACTACACGCACCAAGGAACTAAGAAATGGCAGGATAACGTTATCGCACTCAATTAGTGCGCCCTCTCACAAAATATAATGCACAAGTTCTTAGTTGCTGATGGTTTCATAATAGGCAGCCACCTTTTTCCAAGCACACTATCCTCGGCGTGAAAGGACTGACCCGTGTGCATAAACTGCCTATATCAAAATAGCCAGTATCTACAACACAGAATGACTACCGTGTCCATCAATAACGCTATCATGCAAATATTGCCTGTACAAAGCTCAAGAATGTGAAACATGATCCATGCCATGTTATTCCTAGCGCAAACTGGCCTTACCTGCCTCAGGATATGCTCCAGGAAAAGAATAATGACGACTCCTTGCTCAGAAGGAAGTGCTTGCTGAAGAATTACTCTCGAATTTCGCATACTCGTCGGCAAATCGCGTTCAAGCTGATGATGCGCATCGATCAGTAGTACAAATAGTGCAAAACAAGCATTATTATTTCTACAATGTGCCCAAGTGTATTTGGCCTTCAGGCACCACAGCGTAAAACAGTGAGTGCGTGTAATGTAATGGCCCCATGTTTCGGTACCAGAAAATGTAGAATAAAGGACTGTTCAGTGAATTGACAGGGAAGATGGCGAGCTTATTGTCCGAAGACTGTTCGAAATCAGAAGACCGCAAGCCACTTGCACTAAAACGCTCGTGTCCACATGCCAGGCTGTTCTCGTGCAGGTTTGGTTCTAGCATCGAGTACCAGTGCGACCCCTGGTTCGAGTTGCATGGCGTCCAACAGAGGACGTGCCTGGCTGATGGAAGGTGGTCCGACTCCACTCCGCGATGCCTGCCTACGTCGTGCGCAGCGCCAAGACCTATCCAGCATGGGCGAGTCCATACGACGACGTCCTTTAGCCTGTTCTCTTGTGAACGAGGCTTCAGACTCGTCGGGCCCAGGGCTCTCCGGTGAGCCTTCTCGGCATGCATGTGGCTATAGCAACGAAGCAGATGTTCTTTTACGATTCATGCGCTAACTTGCTCGTGATCAAAAAAGGGCATGGCCAAAATGTTGCACATTATCACTGTGACGAAAGGCAAAGATAAAAATGTGCTTGAAACAGAACCTAAATACCTCACCATTCCAAACATTTCCGTTTAACTACGCCAAGCTTCTTGATTTCATCTCCACACCTATCTGCCCCGCCACGGTGGCCCCACCACGGCGGCTGTGGCACTAGGCTGCCGAGTCGAAGGTCGCGGGATCGAATCCCGGCCACGGCGGCTGCATTTCAATGGAGGAGCATGTTTGAGTTCCGTGTACTGTGCGGTGTCAGTGTACACTAAAGAACACCAGGTTGTCGAAGTTTCCGGAGGCCTCCACTGTGGCGCCACTCTTCACTCCATCCATTCACTCTTCATCGGAGGCCTCCACTCATCATCGCCTACGGCTGTATTTTGTGTCCCTTGGTACTTATGCCGTAGTATAGGTAGCGGGAATTATCAAGCTACTTAAACGCAGCTTTTTTCCCTCTATCCCTCACGTACCACATCAAAATGAAGGTTCAATTCAATCCGACTCCATTGCTTGGCCAACAGTTGTCTTTCACAATACGCAGCCCACCCAAAATGGATGACTTGCAAAGAAATTCATGGAAAGGGAGCTCATTAGATTTGTGCTTATATGTGTGCAACGCGCTCCGTAAGAACTGCACAAAAATGTTCCTCCGAAGTACCATTTCTATTTGTATACCAAACACAGCCGAGGCATTGTCACTACCCATTAAAGAGTTTGAGCAGTGCTGGCTTGCCGTATGGAAAGTATGGTAATACCGTACCATCGTGGTTGGCACGCAGCCCTTTTAGTATACAAGACGTGTGTCAGCCACACTCTTCAACTCGTTACCTTACCATGCGCGACCGTGCGCGTGGAGCATTTCACGTAGGTCTCACCGAATAAAGCAGCCAGAATATGTGCCAACCACGACGACACGGTATTGCATTCCCTACCATACGCTGAACCACCACAGCTGAAACTGGCTTAGAAAGCCCCTTCCCACGTAAGAGCGGTCGCTTTTAGTGTATGTTCAGGAGCTCTGACACCACACCGCCCTGGCAGTATCTCCAGCATTGTCATATATCATAAACTGAAAATGCACCTCATCACTTGCATTTCAGGTGCAACGCAGATGGAACCTGGAGCGGCGAGCTTCCCGAATGCGTTCCCATGAACTGTTCCCTACAAGATCAGGTACCCAATGGGAGACTAGTCCAGGACGACGCAACGGGAGAGACAGTCCGAGTATCCTGCCAGCCGCGTTACCGGTTGCAAGGTGTGGACCGGTGGACATGCCTGGCCAACGGGTCGTGGTTGGTGCCAGGCGAGACCATGTGTCTGCTAGCCGAGTGCCCACCCCCGGACCCTCCCGTCAACGGAGTCGTCTCAGGAACAGATTTCAAGTACACTGAAAAATTCCACCAGCTGTATATATTTAGCCGGTCGCTCGAGGCACCAGAGTTACCTTTAATCATCTATAAGTACCTTGAGGGGCAACGGTTGGCCTGCGCTAGCCAACAACAGCCACTGCTAATATTATGCAAGTGGGTTTCACACAACGGCCCTTAGAGAAACTGTCTACTCATTCTCTTTCATTTTGCACCTCGTAATGCATGCATTAAATAGACTCCTCTCGGGAAGAGAAAAGGTATTTACTTCATTACGAAGATATTTATAAAAAATACAAGGGGATGGGGAAGGGGGGGGGGGGCAGAATTAACCTCGACATTATATTAGAGGACCAGTTCATAAGCGTACGTTAGTTTGGGGTGCATTCACTGAGGGTCATAACTACAAGTTTATGCGTGTTGTACTACATGTCTCACACGATCACTGTGTTGTACGTACTGGTGAAAGGAAACAGACCTTTACGGTCGTCATTAAGAGTGCCTCACAACATAAACGCAGCCTTGGATGACGTGGAACATATTTGACTCGTCAAAAAGCACTTCCATTCTATAGAAATAATTCATATCCTTTGAGGCCTAGCCCGCACCACGTGTGCCAAGTTCACGCATGATCAAATTCTAAACTGTTTACGGAACATATACCTTGACTGACCAATATAAGGCATACAATTGCGATCACAGATTGCATGCACATAGGCGCTGCTCAGGTGTATGTTGCAAGGTATAGTCTTCGGTAAATGGATGACAATGTTAATCAGATGACAAAACAGATGACAGATCAGATGGCTCGCGTGTTTTATGAGCAAAGTTTTCCGTTATTCTTGTGTGTATTATTACCTCCGTAATCTACATTAATCTCTGAAAAGTTCATATTGTTGCTTTTGTATCGTGTATTATCCAAACTTGGACCCAAGTGTCTGCAGAGTGAAAATAAATAAATAAACGGTCCTTGCTGAAATGCGAAAACATGTTAAACATGCATCGTTGAGGGGTGAGGAAGTGGTCCAAAAGAGAGATACTGTGATCTGTGCTAGAGCATAGTTAATCCTGAGTATACCCTAACCCTTTTAGAACGACTTCGCTATTTCAGCGGTCATTTCCTTACAGCATATCAAGCGTCGTGTTCTACCACTGCAATCCGGGCTACACCCTCGAAGGCGTACAGCAACGGACCTGCCTGGACACTGGGCAATGGGAACATGATGTGCCCACTTGCAAGCCGGCGAAAGGGTGTGGCACGGCAGCACGCCCGTGTCCCAACTCGTCCTGCCCGCAACCTCAGCATCCCCTGAACGGCCGCGTCACCTACGACCGGCTGGAAGTGGGGGGCATATCCAACTACACCTGCCAGCCAGGTTACCGCCTGTCGGGGCCGCCATCTAGGCTGTGCAGCCGTGACGGACGCTGGGAAGGCAGGGAGCCCTCGTGTCGAGCCAGACGGTGTCCCCCTATACAGGTACACAGTCCACGACAACGCTTTGTCTACGGTAAATGACCCTTGCTTGAATGGCTCTTGCTAAGGCACGTTTGAGAGACAACATAGAGTTTAGCCTTAACGATAGGCAAGAAGTGAAGACGGAGCCAGCTTCATGCCTTTCTCTGTCGACTGGTTGTCGTGTTGGGAGTACTTAGTAGTCATCGGGACGCTTTGCGACTGCGTTTCAAGCATCAAAAATCGCACTCTCACTATTGTGCATTTTGTTTATTTCTGACAGTGTCTTGTTCTCGTAAGTAGATATGTAAAGTACAGAGGGGTCCACTGTCAGGGAGAACACTTGCCCTCATGGTATGTCGTCTCGCAGAACGGTACAGCTAGCTGCAATTGCAGCAGATGAGACTTGTGGCTGGAAGCTCCGACTCCTTTCGACAAATTCGTGCAGCGCAAAAACACGCTTTTTACAGCCATTGACAGTTGGAATGCCAGCAGCATGAGAGATGGACATCTGAGTGTTCCCTTTAACTGTGGACCGTACTGTACATCAATCGAATTGAGAACTGTAACCAGCATTGTGGACCATCCGATGACAACCAGCACTTTCATACGCCGACTAAAGAAGGCTAGCGCCTATACAAATCGGCAGACAGATATTGCCCACATAAACGCCCAGTGCCTCGTTATAACGAAGTTTGTTCAACTGCTCCTCTGCAACTTGCAGGCCACGCCCGAGCACGCCCACGTGGACTACACGGGGTTCACTCAGGGCCACAACGCCACCTACTCTTGCGACACGGGCTATTCAGCCCGCGGACTCTCGAGGTCTGTCTGCCAGTCGGACGGATCTTGGAAGCGAGACGAAAACTTCGAGTGCCTTCGCGATCACTGTCCACCCCTCCAGAGCCCTGCACGAGGAAGGCTGATCCTGGAGGGCGCCTGGTTGGGCGCTAAGGCCCATTATGAATGCGACGCTGGTCTCACTATCCTGGGTGGTGCCCCTCGAGTTTGCACACCTGACGGAACCTGGAGTGGAAAGGAGGCCTCCTGTATACCTCCTTGATGAATTAGTACTGATGTGCGTGCTCTTCATGCGAAGAACTGTGCACAAGGAGGGAAATTCGACCATACATGACAGAACAGTGTGGCTCTAAATGTGAGCAGGTGTTGTGCTAGTCTTAGAGATCTAGAAATGTTGTATTTAATTAAAGTTGTAGTTCTTGCCCTGCCGAAGGGCTGGCGTGCTACTGTGTGTTGAGTGATGCAAACACGATGATCAGACATAGGAATGGCATGTGCACCTACTGGCGCGCATGCGCTCAGCTTGTTTATAAAAACGTCTGTTTTAACTACCCTGCATTCAGTGTGATTCATTCAGTGCCTTAATCGTCTCACAGAGCCGAGAACATGGAGTAAATGCATTACTGCTCATCGTACCCAGTCTGCTATGTGGATTACTTGGGCTGGCGACGCAAACAGCTTACCTAAATTTCCACCCACTAAGTAAAGTAAGCCCATCTATATATTTCTGAGCGTCTGTCCATCGTGCCCACATAAACCAACATTCAACATACGTGGAAGTGCCAGCAAAGGCCTCCGGATATTACGAGCCTGTATATTATGGCACATCCTCTCATGTTCGATAGACTGTGGCAGGCATGGCTTGCGAACGATGGGATGGAGCGCCAGTTGGCTCTCGTCGACCAAGCCCAGCGAGCAGCTCCAGCCAGTGGAGCCCTGGACTGAGGGCCCAACCACGCTCGCCCGACCTTCTCGCTCTCCCTCTTGGCTACTCACTGAGGATCAAAGGTTGCTAGCGGCTAAGATCGAATTGGTAATTGTGCTAGTGGCCAATAAGTGTCGAGGCTAGATGAATATTACAAGTGTCCCCTTCATAACGGGGCGGCGAGATCAATATTTTGGTTTGCCTAATGTACTGCCAACCAGAATTGGTCTTGTTTTGTTGTGTTTTTATTTTCATGCAAGACATTAAATCAATAATAATCACGTTTTACGGCATAGTAACCTTCTTTTTCACATTACTTCATTTTTGTTCTTTCTCACTACTTTTGCGTCACCAACCTTCCAACCGCCTTTTACTGATCTCATCGCGGGATTGTTCACCCTTCCCATGATGTCCCCGATTCCTAAATTTCTTAAGTAGGCTGACGTCCAAGTTTACGTTTGGGTGGACATCTCACGTTCCGCCATTACCCTAGCTTCCCACAGCAAGCACACAAATCTTCATTGTTGTCAACATCCCAGCAAGTGCGTTCCCCCATGTTCTTCAGGGCACTGGAACACGAAACCTGCAGCATATCGGCTGCTTGATGCTGGTTTTATGCCGTCGCACTGCGACATTTTCTTACTGCTGCTTGCCGCTATTCACGCGATCGAGGATCCGTGATAACGCCAGGAACAAGAAAACACTAATTAACCAAACGCCTTGACTATTCGAGCGATAGGATAGAATAAAGCGTCACTGCCACGACAACGGTCTTTTCCAAGAGACTGGCGTTGTGTGTGATCGGGATCGGGTCTCGTATTTTTCGCTCTAGCTTACTATTGCTCCTCGCTGTAGATACAGCCATAGAAAAGCTGTAGATACAGTCGAAGACAGGGGCAATTCATGTTTCTGTACTGGTAACAGAGCTAGGCACAGCGTCATTGGGGCAGTGCAAAATTTAAAGAGCCGAGTAGAGGCCACCGTGGCGAAAAATGATCGAATGGCGCAGGCTTCCTCATTTTCTCAGGAACCACCTCCGTATGCCATGACAACTATGTGGCTCCCACTCTACTAAGATGAAAATTTTAAAAAACAGTTTCTCCAGAAGGGCGAAGCAATGAATGTGATAGCAACACGTGATATAATATACGAAGTAGGACTAGCAGCTTTAGGGCCAATCTGAATTGTAGTGAACGTGCGCTCATTAAGTTAGCATGCAGGCGCGTGAAGTACCATGTGAAGGTCGAGCGGCCCAGCAGAGCTGCGAGCTAGGTCATTTTGTTTTGATGTCTTCTGGCATGAGCTTCACATCGCGCGACCGCGTTAAGCAGCGTGCACTTTACGCCATCGAGAAACTTGGCCTAGCACAGCGGCATTAAGCAAGGGCGTTCCTTCCAGCACTCGCAGACGCATTCGCGTGAGGGCTATGTGGTGAGGGCATTGCCGGCGTTGTGACGATATGCGAAGCACCTGGAACGGAGCACATGATCAAAGTGCTGCTACGCAGTACTTTGAACGCAGTACTACACATGGCTGCTGATATAGCGCACATACACAAACATGAACGGCCACCCAAACGAATGTGAGGGTGAGGAGGAGAGGCCTGGGCCATACTTTGGGTGGCCATTGGGTCATATACTTTGGCTGGAATGATCACAGGCCTCTTCGACCAATCTGAAGGGCGAATACGTTAATTGTGTCCCTCCATGCCATGTCGGCTACCTTTGGCGAGCGCTCAGCTGCAGCTCTGAAAGGAGGAGGTGAGCCCTCTGTTAGCACGAGCGGCTCGGCAAGTACGTGCGTCTCCTAACACCAGCACTACACCTCGCTTCTCAAGAATCTGCACCCGATGTATGGCTCTGCTGCACGGGTCTAGTGAAACAGAGCAATGCGTTCACTTCTGAGACACGACGGTGTTGCGCGGAACCGCCACCGGTTTGTGCTCCCATGACGCTGCCGCCACACCTCGAGTCCCTGTATATACTTTCGCAGTACAGGGTCACCACATACGACTTCTCGCGCGCTGTCTATCAGGACAAACAGAAAAACTCCCAGAACTGCACAGAGGATGCACCACAATGGCACACATTCAAAAAACATGCTCCTCAACGCTGTTGGCGCTGGGGCCGTATTCCGAGATGTGTTGCCAAAGGCGATACTATCGCTTTGGCAACATAATTGTGTCGCCTTTTGAGTCTCCTGCGGTGGCAAGTGGCTGCTCGAAAGAGTGACGGCGAGTCTCTGGTTTGTTCAACCAGCCAATCATCCCGCAGGTGACACAAAAGGAGATACTAACGTCAGCCAAGCGATAGTATCACCTTTGGTGACATCCCTAAACACTCCCCTGGTGCACTCCACTCTGCCGACAGGCAACGAAAACGCATTTCCCTGCCATTCACACCCGCCTCCTTGTGTAGGACCTCTTTTGCATGCATTGCAGCAGCCTGACCAAGCGGAACAACCATAGCTTTCAGTATTAGTTACGACTTTCCTTATGCTGCTATATTTTTTCAATAATGTCAAGATCCAACAAGGCGGTGTAAACCAAGTTTCTGATAGTAGTATGTTTCACGTTGCATTTTCTTAACGTATATATATAGGCTTAAGAAAAATAATACTGAAGGCACAGTGTTCTGATATTCGATTCAATATTAGATGCTGTATATTCGACCCGTATTTGAAGAACTTCACATCCGCACACCCCTACTTTTCTTGCAGTTTCCCTTTCATAGTGGAACTGAAATTGAATGAATGAGCGACCATAGAATAAACGTGCTCAAAGATATTTTATCATAACATCCACTCTTTATTCAATATGGGGAGAAATAAGACAATACTCTTAAGTAAAGCTCTTTTTTGAGCTACTTGGCGAGACATACTGGTACAGTTACTAAGGTTCAGAAAATACCAAGATAAAATGCATTGACAGGACAGGCGCAAACTGCCAACCGGTTTTTACTCAATCATGAACATGTGCACATAAACCGTAAACATGTATCAAACCAGCACGAACAGTACCATTATGAGCAGGAAAGGTACTGTAAACCAGCAAACAGCACTAAGCAAGATGCATGTCTAGACAATGGCTACTACACAGGGGCAAATGCTTGGTAAAAAACAACACTTCGAGTAATGACAGTGAACATTTGCCGGCTTATCACGAGTCCTGTTCCCCAATTTGAAAACCGTCCACAATTCAGTCATCTAATGGTGCTTGGCAATGAACCTCATGTTCTGGAACCTAAGGAAGCAAGCACAGCTTTTAATGTGCACAGCCATGCAACTGTTGCAGCAACTGCAGTAGTCACCGAACAGTTAGAGCGTCCACTTTAAGTGCTGGAAGCACTGCGTTCCAATCCAAATGCCAACTGAGCGCAGATTTTTCCAATTCGGAGAGAGGAATCCCGACCTTGCACTCTGTGGTGCGGACAAGCTCATGTTTAGAGAATGTGACCTCCCCTTTCCACTCATTTGCTACCCTTGCCTGTCCCTCCCACAATGCTAAGCCATGCTCACGACCACGGCTGCAGAAACTGCATCTTTCCCCTCGCCTCCTTGCCTGCTGCAGCCATTCTTCATGTATACAAGGTATGCAATACCGTGCCCGTTAGTTCAAGCATGGACCAATTTCGCTGATATATTCCATACCACAGCTGAGCGGAACAATGCAAACAACATCAGAGCAGCACTTTGTAAACATTGTGAAGTGTTTGCTTCTGCATTGCCCGTTTCTTTCACCATGGTGAAGATCTCTGGCACGTTTACAGGTGTAGACCGAACAATGTCCATGTTCCACACCTTTGACAAGCAATAAACTTAGAAGGGCAGCGCATTGGACTAATTTGTCCAGCACAATGCTACAGGTTTTGGTGTCCTCAATGTTGCCTTTTCTTTCTTTAGCATGAAACCACAAAAGGATAAACGTAACAAATAAAACGAGGAGGCGCAATTTTTAAGTGAATTCCTTTTGTACTTCCATGATATCCTTGCTGACTATGCTGCCTCACACACCAAAAACGGGAAATGCTGTCTACCCTTCACTACAAGTGGCCGATATCTGTGACAGCAGTACTAACCACTTTAAAAGATGAATGCCACTTTAAATGACGAATTAGATAAAACATGACATTAACACTGGAGCTTTCACACTGACATTTATTAATGCCTAAGGGATTAGAAACCTCATCATATGCAAGTTGAGTGAAAAAAGAGAAAATAGGGTTATAAAGGTCTGTTGGAAATGCCTGTTTGATATCACTAAATTTATACCTTGTTTAGCAGTGCTCAGTGCACAGCTTTACTATAGCTTTAATTGTTGCCACTGATGTCAGTGCGCATGTCTCTTTGATAGTACGGTAGAACCTCGCTGATACGTTCCCAGTTGATACGATTTCCCGGTTCCAACGTTCGTGATCGCAAAAACAAGAACTTTTCTTGTAGAGTTACGCTTCTTTTCTTCCCGTTAATACGTTCCCACGAAATGCGATTATCCGGCACCAACGTTCGATTTATCGTCCAACTACGATCGGATGATACGTTTTCTGGCCTCTACAGTCCATGTGCAACCGAGAAGTCTGGAAGCTCGCGCGATCGAGAGCAGTAGCTGCCCACCACGGTGGCTGCACCGCAGTACTCGCCCGACCAGGTCACAAAAAAACGCCGGTGTGCTGTCTTTCGATACTAGCATATCACCTAGACGTAACACACCGCGTTCATCAGTATCACCGCAGACACCCACAATCATGGCAGCTTTAAAGGGCAACTCCGGCGGTTTTTTCACCATGTTCTGATATCGATGTTTTCGAATAGTACTGATAGTCCTGTAGCAGCCAGGGTGGTTCAGTTTGCTCAGAAACGCACCAATAATTTTAAATAACCGACCGAAAGGCGTGTTCAAACCGAAACCGAAACGGGTAGATGCTTCTTGCAGCGTATGTGATGACGTCACAGCCTCCCCGCCATCAGAAATATGGAGAAAAGTGACAGTGGCGAAGCCATCCGATGATGTATTGAGTTATGCCAGCTTTTCTGAACTCGACAGCGACGATTTTAACGCTGAAGTACCGCCGTTTTGCTTTTGATGTCCCGCAGGCTCGGGTAGGTAGTGTTGAAGGTGATGACGTCAAAAACACAGGGTGGCCGGCAGGGGAATCCGCTAAAAAATTTTAAAATTCGTTTCCAGGAAAACTAAATGACCTGCAACCGCCTGGTTTGGCATATATTATTACAGTGCCGAGGAGAATACATATTGAAATTTTCATTGAGATCAGTGGACACTGAAAAATCGCCGGAGTTGCCCTTTAACAGCACGCGTGCGGTAGCTGTTGGAAGCGTACGTAGAGTGCACTTTAATGGCCGATAACCAAGACACGTCGCCATTTCTTTCAGTAGGACCGATTCGCGAGCGCAAGCGCAATGGCGAGCGCAAAGTTTTTGTGCGGGTCGTCTCTCGTCTTTTCCCCCACAGAGCGCCGCCACCTTGATAACGTTTGTAAGCTGAAAGTTTCGACGGCCCGTTTCCGCTCACCTCACCTTTGAAGACCACGCCCCAAAAGCGCAAATAAAAATGTCTGGCACATTTAGATAGCTAGTGCACAAACACTGCCAGAGGAATTCTCCCAACATGTGAAAATGATGATGTGAATGCGCGCATTTTGTTACATGTTAAATAATTTGCCTGACGATGCGGAGTAGTTAAACACTGAAGCAAGGGACAACACGCGTGCGTTCCGTTCCCGACGCATTCAGTGTTAACGGCTAGCACTCGCGGTCACTGCCGTGCCTTCGGGCGCGTTCCAGCACACTTCAGTAGGTATATAAGTAGACGTTTATTGCTGTTTCGTGACGTTTTATTGCCTGAATTATGTGAAATTGTAAAATACATTAATAGTTATATCAATGCATGCTTTTCCGGCGAAACTGCACGATTTTTTCGTGTGTTTGGATCATACGTTTTCCCGAATAATACGTTCAATGTTGCGGAATTTTTTAAAAACGTATGAACGAGGTTCTACTGTACTTGCAGCTGTATTCCATACACTCATGTTACAAAATGAAGAAAAATCGCCTAGTAGCTGGCAGCTGTCCTGTTGATGAACATTTTCAGCCTTTTTTTGTACTTTAATAACTACACCAATACTGTAGACACTCTTCTAGTATTACGACCCAGTTTACAATGACAAGCATCATGGTTAGAAATGACTTCTGTAAATACAATGGGCCCATAAGGTACACAATGTATGCCTGTTCTGGCTATAATTCATGTTATACTTAAAACTGAGATGGCCTCTTCAAAATTGAACAACCTCTTTAGAAGAAGACTCCACAATGTCAGTATTTTTACAAACATGGCATGGGCCATGCAAATTGATAAGGGCAGTTTTACGCTATGGAACAGCAGCGGAAGCAGCATTTGCAACACTGTTGACCTGTTCAGGGCTGCAAATATCTTCAAGGAAGAGCTTGGCTAAGTTGCTGAGCCTTGTGTTAGGAGATTCCGAATACCGCACCATGCAGTCGATCACAGATGCCGTTGTGATATCTGTTTCAAAAACGAAATTGAATGGCATTAAGCCGCAGTTCAATGAAAGATGAATGTCAGCAAAGAGGCGCTGAGTGCGACCCAGTTACATTGGTAGCTTTACTATAAGCAAAGCACTCGTACTGAAATAGTGAGAGGTTTATTACAACAGAAACCCTGAGAGGTCAGACTCAATCAATGTCCTAACCCGTTACGCAGTGCTGGCTGAAGGGCAATATGTGTAGAAAGAAAGAAACAGATTACACTGATTACAAGGGTGAAGATGGTGGCTGAAACACTTGTACGGCCCAAGAATATTCAAAGTCTTTTGTCCAGTGTGCCCTCACGCAAACTTTTAGAGCCTAGAGCCTGTCAGACCTCAAGCCATGTGACGCTCTTCTGGCCGTCTAGCAACCTAGCGAATGAGGGCAGTGAAAGATGTCCTGGCTCGAGCTTTTCGAGCAACACAATGCTTATCTTCTTTTGCCGAGGCTGGCCTGACTGCTGTAGAGGTATGAGTCGGTTTTCCTAGAACAACCTTCCACGAGTCAGGAGAACCCAGAAGTTTGTGCTTGCAAAACCGATGCTCATCAGTCCTTTATGAACAATGAGCAACGCATCCGGAGGAAGTGCTTTGGTGGCACAGCTCACCAAGTTAAATGTGTGGGAACAAAATACCCGCCTCTTAAATTCGTGTGCTTGGTACATCGCCACACAAACATGCACGCACAGCTGCACTCACATGTTGCATTACAAAGTATCACAATTGTTAGGATTTTTTTTTTTTCAATGCAATTACAATTATGCAACTTGTCAACCTTCAGGAAAGCAGAAGCAACATGATAAGAATAGGGCTGTCAAACCAGCTGCTTCGCACATTAACAAGCTGGCCTGTTCAAGGACTCTCCTGTGGCGCATACTAAGGGGTCAAAGCAAAGCATGCAAGCAAAAAGAAGCAAGCTAGATTCACAGTAACAAAGAGACACTTAAATTTGAAGTGTTGCATTCTCATCTGTTGTCCCTGTATTTTTCAAGTGCTTTACATTATCACAATGTCTCACGAACGAGGCCCAACTTCAGCATTGAAGCAATGTAAAGGCTTTGAAGTAACCAGGCATTTTTTACGTCACCAGTATCTCAGGTCCCCTGAGTGGTCCCAAGCATTGTCGAAGCATCAGAACTGAAATCCCTTAAAAGTGCAAATGTAGCTCGCAAACTTGCGCCCGAGTTTCACTGTCGCCCATGTCGAAATGGCAGAAGACAGAGGACAGTTCAGTATTTTTCTCATGCCTTGGTGAACATGTCACCCATTGATGCAATCAACAACATTATGAACATTTCTTCTACAAACAAGTCCCTCCTGCACACTTTCAAACCTTGAGAGAAACCCTAAGTGTTAACGGACTACAAGAGACTGAGTATATAATCCCACGATATGCTGCAGTAACACGAGTGAAACAAAAGTACGAGAAACATGGGCACGCACCTGTCTGGCAACCGGAAAGCCCCAAAGAAATAAGTGTTGTTATCGCAGACAACACTGTCTCCTCCTGTGACGTAGATAAGCAGCTGACCAATTTGCTGAGGTTCTCGGGCTTCAGCACCTCTGTGCGGAAGTCCTGGTCTGTAAACGATCCAATGCAGTATAAAGTGAAGAAAGCCATTAGGGAGTCACAGACAGTAGAGGGTCTTTCCTTGGCAATTTATTATGTCATTCATAAGATCAACGAATATGCTAATCTGGTCAAAAAGAAGAATACCCGCGTCGCGTGTGTACGATCACCGACAGCTTCGGCCACTGAAGTGGTTCACCTTGTTCTTCACTACGGACGACAAATTATCAGTGACAAATCAACTCCAAACTTCATCACTTAGACGAATGTCGCACAGCGGTGCACTTTCTATTACGCCCGATCTGGCTGAAATTGCCGCGAGTGGCTCATTTGATCAATCTGCAGGTCAACCGCGGTTAAGATATTCGATCAGACTCGGGCTCAGTCACAATGGAAAGAGCACCATGTGACATTAGTATTACCTTGAATCATGGAAACATCAATTATTAAGCATGCTTGCTGTAGTGGAAGGTAAGGGGAAACGAGGTCAGCCGCGCACAAGGTGGTTAGGTGGTATTTTTCAGGCCACAAAAAACTAAATACGTACCTCACTGTCGTTAATGCACCGATGAAATTGTAATCGACGGCACTTGATATCAACACACAAGCATTTCAACGCCGCCGCCAGTGGTGGGCGGTCAGTGTGAATGGGGCGTGAGTGGCGGTAGCGCAATGTTATATATACGGTAACACGTAACACGGTAACACGCTTATTGAACACATAGCTGCAAGCACATCGATACTTATCATTTACAACAGAAAAACAGCGGTAAGGAGACTCACCTGAAGAGAGGTTGCAGATCCCGCCAATGGCAAACTCCCTTAGGTTATCGTTGGTACTGTCCAACTGGTCTGTAGTACATAAACAAAGAGCACAGTAAAATGCATTCACGCAAAACAAACGTGCGGAACGTACCCATAAATAGGCTGAGGATATTCAGGCGCTTGAGATGGTCGTAGTTTACTGGGTCGTAGGCAAAGTTAGCCAGGTTGGCGAGAACTTGCTCTTTCGCCTCTGCAACAAAACACTCGAGCTGTCAGAACGGTTTCAGTTTCACACGGACATAGCACGCAACGTTCGAGTGGGCAGCTTCTTACCGTTAGAGCTGCTGGTGTGAAACTCGGTCACCAATTCCTTGAGATACCTGAACCTTTCTTTAGGGTCGTACCGAGCCATTGCGTACGCAAGCTCGCCACACGAAACGTGCCAACGTTGAAGGCCTACACGACTGACAGATGCTCGGAATACTGCGCGTCAACAGGCGCCATTTAAACCTGCCTCAGGGAAGCAAGGTCGTTTACGTTACTATTAAGAGACGGCGCCACATGTCAAACATGGTCATTGGCCGCCTATGAAGGGTGAGCCACGCTACCGGCGGATGGCGACACCGACTGAAGAAGAATAAGGTCCCTAGTAAAAAAAGTTTTCTATCTAGAGACCTTAGCCACATAGAGTTAATAGACCTTACAGGAAAATAGAGTTACCGTATATCATAGAGTTTCTTACTATAAGCAAGTAAGTAAGAAACTCTATGCTGTATACGCCTCGTGCAAGCCGACGGAAGCGCTACTGGTGGCGACCCTGCTAAGTATTCGCGGGAGAGTAGGCAGCCGTGCGCCGTAGCTTCCTACGACTTTGTTCGCGTTCGCCGTTTAGTTCGCGTTGTCGCAGCGAAATAAGCAACTTTCTTTGCATGTGTGGGGTGGCCGAAGCTTCAAGGGATGTCGAATAACAAAAGCCATCCAAACACGACCTCTTCCTGTACGTAGGCGTTTAACCAGAATTTTGATTTCGCAGGGTGGGAGGGGTGTTACCCATGGCGTTAACGAAAATGGAGGGGGGCTACCCACCTGGCTAAGTTTTAAGGGGGAGGAGTGTAAACAAAAGCCTGCTTGTACGTTTAAAGTGCTCACACAGAAGTCCTGCCCTATTTTACGAGTTACACCAGCTCTAATAAGATAAGAAACTCATGTGTGCTCGGTATGCGTGTGCCCCACCACTGTTACTAGAAGAAAAAAATTTATGTTACAACAGTGGCAGTTCGGGCATGTTCATACACCATCTTGAAAAGTAGAAGCACGCAGAACACACGGACGAAAGAGCATGAAGAAAGTTTGAAACCAACACAAGACTAAATATAGCTTTGGTGCGTGCTGAGCATTTCATATACGGAATAATGGGAAGATGCTGGACCGCAAACCACCATGATAATGGCAATACTTGCATAGGCACATAAAGCTCTAAAACAATGTGGTGCACTGCAGGCCCACAGAAGACGCATATATGACGAAATCTCCGTAAAGTGACGAAGAAATTCAGTAGCTGTTTAGTGTTTACATGTTTCTACATACATCTTCACGATAGAGCGAGCCCCTGCCTTGCTGTCGCTCCCAATTAACTTGACCAACCCTTCGCCGCTTTTCAATATATCATGCGCCTTCTCTTTACTCAGCATCCAAAACACAAAAATTCTCACGTAGCTTTGTGCGCTTTCAAGAAGGTCGCTCAGAAAATTGCAAGTTTTGACGGCTGCAGCAGGTAGGGTAGTTCGACGAACGCGGCGCTAAATGGTTTTATCCGCTGGCAAGTTTGGCGATATCCATGAGGAGTGTACGCAGGTTCATTAACAATCTCTCAGTTGCGCTTCATAAGGTGACTTTTATGTCAATTATTATGCGATTATGTCACGTATGTAATCAGTGCTATCAAGATCGCTACATAACGCACGCCAGCATCACGTATTGTTTGCTTCATTGTTTGAATTACCACTCTGCTCAAATTATGTGTGTTTATTATTAAGGTACAGATATTAAGGTACAGAGACGGCAATGTGGCAACGGTGCAATTTAAAAAAAAGAAGGAAATACAAGGCGGCTACTTCGCACGAGCTCCACTTCGCAACTGGACTTTTTCACGGTGGTCGGCGGGATGCACCTGACAATTATATGCGGACTGGTTTGTCCTAAATTGTGTTAACGGCACGCGCGTGCCCACTTTCACAGAGGCCCGATTCTTTCATAGAGTTTCTCACCATGCTGTATATGCTCCCTACGGGATGTTCCCCAAGGGGAACATATACAGTAACTCTAGAGGAGAACTATAAGATAGTGGTAAGCAGTGTAAATATACCTGCGATTTACTTCAGTGCTTCAGTTATTGATGGTCTAGGCGTTCGACTACTGGTTTTACCCATAGAGTTTCTTGCTTAGATTGATCCTTAGATTGATTTCATGAGTGAGCTAAACTGTGTTACGCTAGCCGCGTGTGCAATCTCGGAGGCCACAATAAATTGTGAGGTAGTTTATATTTTACTTAGGAGATGACGCCACATGTCAAGGCCGGCCACTGCGAATGGTGCGCTGCGTTACCGATGGATGGCGGCACATATGTAAAGAGAAAACAGCTGTTTATAAAATAGTGGTAAACACATCTGGCGATTTTCTTGAGTTGTTGATGATCTAGGCGTGCGATAGCTACAGGTTTTAGCCTCATGTTGGTTGCACGCGTAAGGTAAAACTGCGTTACGCGTAAATTGTTGTCTAGATGTGAGCCGGGTTCTCGGTGTGAGCCGACGTACCGAGTTTCGCACAGGATCGAAAAAAATAACATGTGTTTTGGTTTGGAGTGCTGAGAAAAAATGGCGGACAAATCGCAACCTCAAGGCGCTCAAGGGCAGCCGCTCGTCAAAATAGGACACTATATCCTGGGAGAAACGCTCGGTGTTGGCACGTTTGGCAAGGTGAAAAGTGAGTGCACGTTTCAGTACCACTTGCGTTGCGATGGCAATCCTTCACGTCCCCGCATCAACTTAGTCCGTGCTGCGCGCATCGAGCGGCCGCTGCAGCAAGGCTCATCTGCGGAAAAAAACCTCAATGCGCGAAAACGTAACGAGCACGAAATGCACGCCGGCGACAGGACTTCGAAATCACCGTTGTTCTAGCCGGTTTCTGTCGCCGAGAATAGAAGCTGCTGACCTTTACTGTTCACTCTCTTACACTGTCGTGAAACTATCCGGCTTGCGGGAGATCGGAAACCTGACATGGACGTTCTGTACACGTTGTCGCTACTCTTAAACTTCTTTCTTCGTGCTGGCATTAAATTCACAGATATGCTGTTGCTTGATCTGGAGAAGGAAGGTCTGATCTGCTCGGCACGGCTTTCGCACGTTACCGAATTCATAAGGGGCTCTGAGTGTTTTTCCTTGTCCTGATGTCGGCTTTCTTTTATCTAGGCGCAATGATCGGAGAGTACACAGTGTTGCGTGAAAGGGCGTACAGAGTAAAGTAGCCACATTATTTGTTTTGTTCCTACAGCTGCGTGTCACCAGTTGACTGGTCACAAGGTGGCTGTGAAAATACTGAACAGGCAGAAGATCAAGAATCTCGATGTCGTCGGAAAGATCAGACGTGAAATACAAAACCTCAAGCTCTTCAGGCACCCACACATCATCAAGTTGTAAGTGGGACCTGTACTAAGAGGCAGATGAACACTGCGGATGACATAGAGATGGGCTTACTTATCGTCATTTACTTTGTAGGTATCAAGTTATCAGCACCCCCACTGACATTTTCATGATCATGGAATACGTGTCTGGAGGAGAGCTTTTCGATTACATTGTTAAACATGGAAAGGTAAGAAACAACATGTACAACCAGACGTATAAACACAAGTGGTCACTAAAGCACCTGTTACTGCGAAATGATTCAAAAGACTAAAATAATGAGTGAGCAAAAGTCTGTTTATGCATAAACTGAAGGCATTATTTAATGCATTAAAACATAGTGCCGTAATAGAGTTCAAAATGAGAACATGCTTCCAGATATTTTCTAGGATTTTAAAACTACCGGATTCATGATGAAGTAGCTCAATGAAATGACACACGACGGAGGTAGACAAGACAACACAGGTGCAAACTACCAACAGATTCTTGAAGACAAATGACAGGTATACATGTCTCCACAAGCTGCGTAAGGGCATTGATGAAAAGAAAACTTGGAGTTGTGTGTTGTTTTGTTGTGCTAATTCATGATGAATTCAATATCTAAATATTAACTAGCCCAACATACAAAGTATATCTTAGGCCATCATCTTGTATTAATGTTCGTGCTGATAAAATGTCTCTATAACAGGGTACAACTTTAAAAAAGCAGCAGTTGTCAACAAAGGCAGATGCACCGCACATGTTAGTGTTACTCCCCCAGCCAGTCGCAGAATCCAATGAAGTCTTTCATCCTTTTCATTATGGCATCAAGGGTCATTTGGCATCAGTTCAAATAGGAATTCGGCTTTCTATGTTCCACTCTAGCAAATAAGTTGAACTATTCGCACATAATATTACTATTTCTGCAGTTGTCATTTTGATTTTGCTTACATGGAATGTTTCATGTCAAACCATTTGCAGCCTTGTGCAGAAACGGTGGCTGTCGTTTATGAGGGCGTGGTGGCGGCTTCACTACAGACTTAAGTTGTATCCACATATATGTTTATAAGCACAACATCCCTTCAGTTTTCTTGTCTTTGAACAAGCTCTAGAATGTCATTATGTGTAGATACCAGCTTTCATCTCTGCTTGAATATGGTACATCAAAGGACTGCCACCTTCCTGTGTCTCCTCTCAGAGAGATTTGTATTTCTGCCAAGCAAAGTAGGTTTTGTGTCTGAAGATTATGTATTACGGTCATACACAATAGCAGTGCAGCGTGATAGGCCTGTAGTAATATGTCTCCTCACTATATTGTTGATTGAAATGGCTCTTAATGAATTCAACATTGTGTGGTACTGACTAAAAACATTTTGCTTCTTATCTCTGCTGACACATGCACTTGCAGACAGTTGGTAGCAAACACATTGAACTGTCTAGTTCTCAGAATCGATGAACAAATCGCAAAATACGATTTAGAACAGGGAATGTCGCAGGAGCCAACGTTTAAACAAGCGGACTTGTCTTCGTCAGGGCCCTGACGAAGACAAGTCCGCTTGTCGAAACGTTGGCTCCTGCGACATTCCCTGTTCTAAATCGTATTTTGCGATTTGTTCATCGATTCATGCATCCATCTTCCCCTGAGCTTCTTTTCTAGTTTAGTTCTCAGAATGCCACACATTTCATTGCATTTTAATTTGGTCATTTATGCATTTATCATGTTACAGCTGAAAGAGTCAGATGCACGTCGTTTCTTCCAACAAATAATCTCGGGCGTGGCATACTGTCATCGTCACATGGTAGTACATCGAGACTTGAAGCCCGAGAACCTTCTCCTCGACCAAAATCTGAACGTCAAGATTGCAGATTTTGGTGAGTTGTGCTACAGCTTTTGCTCAGAAGGAGGCAGAATGCAGTAACTAATTCTTTGCTTGTAGCTGTATCGCTTTGAACGATTTTGTCAGCGCCCAAAAATTTGGTGCACTTCATACGATGACTGCCTTCCATTATTCCCACCATCTAAAGGGCTCTCCAACATGATGATGGATGGTGAATTTCTCCGAACAAGCTGCGGATCCCCCAATTACGCTGCACCGGAAGTTATTTCTGGAAAGTATGTTACTTGTTCTCAGCATCTAGCCCACAATCTGAAAATGTGATTCTTGCCTTCTTATTCATAAACCTTAAGTAGCATTAAACTGTAATACCATTAACTGGTTCTATGTGAATGGCACTAGCCTTGAAAGTGTCAGTGGTAATGTTATTTCTTGTGGCCATGTTGAAGCAACATTACATTGAACCTTCTTTTGCACAGGCTGTACGCTGGCCCTGAAGTTGACATTTGGAGCTGCGGTGTCATACTCTATGCTCTTCTCTGTGGAACGGTAAGTAATTTAGCTCTGGCAGCTTGCACAAAATGAGCATTTGAAGTTGTGCTCCATGCTGTAAATCGGTATCTGCTTTTCCTCGATGACAAGGACCTGTACTCATACAGATGCCCATACTTAAGATAACTTCCTTATTGACCTGTGATCTGTCGGCTAGATATGGCATAATGTTAATCTGTCAGACTGATAACTTATTGATTAACACGCTCACGATTGATCCTAGGCAGCACTTCTGTGAGTGATGCACCACAAGTAAGGGCACAAAATATTTCCGAAGTAGTTTGTGTCACCTATGGCGCATAAGCTAAGGACTGCTCAGCAAGAAATGGAACAAGAACTAATATCTGTAACATGCAGACATGGAAGGACAGCAGTGCAGCTTAGAGTGTAAACTGGAGTAGCCACAATTGCAATTCAGGTTAGAAAGGAGAAATAAAGTTGGGTGAGCTGTGCTATGCATAGGAGAATTCAACGGTCCAGTAGAATAAGTGTTCTTGCCAATGGAAGGGAAGCACAGTCAAAAATAGCAAGTAACTATGCGGTGTGATGAGATAACAGAGATTTGCAACCTGATAGACGTGTAAGCTGGCACAAAACAGTGATGAGTCAATGGAAGAGACACTCACGCTGCTGTGGGCACAGAATGGGATGATGATGATGAGCACTTTCAGTCATGAGGCCACTTTCTGTGAGTGTAGTTTGAAAATGAGCAACTCGTAAATGTGTACAGGAAGTCAGGTACTGAGCAGGTCTTTTGTTCCAAGAACCTTAAGCAGAGTCTCCTGTTCCTTGGTATTAGTGTGTGTGTGTGTGTGTGTGATTAATGTTTATCTTGCCATTGTACCGTTCCTTTGCAGCTTCCATTCGATGATGAGCACGTCCCAACCTTGTTCCGCAAGATCAAATGTGAGTTGAAAATTCTTCTCATCAGCTTCTTCCTATTTGCGCGTTGATGTTCAGGTCTCGGAAGTACTATGAGACCTTAGAAATATAAGAGAAGACTGAGATCATCCTAATGTCTTTTAAGGCTGTTACAAGGATTTAACAAAACAAAAAGGCTGCTTGCGAGTTGTATGATTCTATGCTGCCGCCCCACCACGGTACTCTGGTGACCATGGCACTCTGCTGCTGATCCAAAGGTCGCGGGATGGAATCCCGGCCGCCTTGGCTACGTTTCGGTGGAGGCAAAATGTTGAGGCCCGTGTACTGTGTGATGTCAGTGCGCGTTAAAGAAACCCAGGTGGTCGGAATTTCCAGAGCCCTCCACTATGGTGTCTCTCATAATTATATCGTGGTTTCGGACCACAAAACCCCATGAATGAATCAGTCAGTTCTACGCTGTCACCTAAATTATATGAAAGAGCTCAGTAAGTAGTTGTGCAATGAATCGGAATGGCTGCATACCAATTAGCAAATGTTTCACTAATTTTTTAGATTGGGGCGCATGATCATTCAGCAGAATTGAAGCTTGTCAGTAATGGAGTCATGTACAAGCAGATTTCAAAGTAGTGCTTATTTTGACATATCAGATACAGTGCTCTGCCATAGAGCGAACTGGTGTCTTAAACAGTGAGTCACATCAGACTTGAAAATGCCTTTATTATAAGCGTATATTCATATAGATAACACCACCAAGAAAAGGCCTATTGGGTTCACTTCATTACATACAATAATTTTTATAATAATGTTTGGCTGCGCACATAATTATATTTTTATTTCTCAGTGTTTGTTCCTAGTTATTTTGCACCATTGGTTTTATCATAAGCCTGCGGCAACCTGCCAAAACTCCTTTCAATTTTTCTTACATTGGCACTTGCTATTTCTACATTATGCTTGAAGTCAAGTACTGCTAGATCAGGAGATGCCTCCCATGTACAGTCAAACCTCATTGTAATGATGTCTACTTGATAAGAAAAAGCTTCATTGCAGCCAATAATTTGTTATAGATGTGTCTTCCTAACACTGCTTTAATTACACCACTATTATAAATCTTCTTATAATTTCACATCTACTTATGATTGTTATGCACTTCCTTACACATAATCAATCATTCCTTATATCATCATTCGTTACAAAGTTTGGCTGTACTCCGCAGAAGCTGTGTCTGCTACAAGGACATTAACAAATCTGGACCAAAGGAAGCTTTAGTTGCTTTTAGTGTCACCATAACAAGCTGTTATGCCTCTGTATGGTGTGTGTTGAGTGGCTATGCACTTCTCTAACATTGGTTCATTTGCACGAATGACATGATTGTTATGCATATTGTTATGCACCTATGCAGCTGGTATCTTCCCTATTCCGGACTATCTCAACAAGTCAGTTGTCAGCCTTCTTATCCACTGCCTGCAAGTGGACCCTATGAAGCGAGCCACCATGGAAGACATCAAGTGAGGCTTGTTCTCTTGCCAGTAATGATGAATTGCAGCTTTAGCTATCGGCACATGTCCACATAGCCAGCCATAAACTGCACGTAGATTCAAATGCAGCTGCATGGGCCTGGAAAGTCATTGTTTATTCACATGTGCAAGAATTAGATAATTTATTTTGTAGTTGTGTTACTAGTTTACGTGCATCGAAGGTACGTGTGTGATGCTGTAGTAGGACATTCTGGTGGCCTAGTTAGCTCATAGCTTTTGGGACGTTTAAAGCTTTGCATACAAGACAAGGATGAGTGGAAGAAACACACAGTACACCATGAGCACAGTCATACTCTGCATGTGTCTTCCGTGTGTTTCTTCTGCTTGTCTTCGTCTCTTGCGCAGTTTTTAATGTCTTGAAGTTTGTGATACTGGAAGCCAACAGAAAAAAAGTTGCTGGGTAGGCAGCTTCACAAGGTACCGTATATGATCACAAGTCTGTGTAACTTGTTAATGACACCAAGTTATATACTAATGATTAAACCATGACTGTTATCAAGGAAGACTACTTATAACCAGAGCAGTAACTTTCGTGATATTGTCACGTCAAGTGGTTGTGGCACTTGTTTCAATTATAGTATTACATTGCCATAAATTAAAGCAGCTTCAACAAATCAGTGGTCTCACAGTATGTTTTGTAGAAACTTTAAAACCCATTTAATTCAGACATAGCACTTGTGCACATCTGCTAACCTAAATTTCTTGTTTTATTCTGAGCTCCGAATTCTTCGTGGTAATCTAAATTCTTCTGTTATTCTTAATCCTTAACTCTCCAAGGCTACATCTGTAGCCTCATAAAGTGTAAGTTAATACAAGCCGACTGCACCTATCTCAGATACATGCCATATGGATCAGTGATTATTTGTAATTTCCAAGACTTGGTTGTTAGGGGACTTGTACTAACGTGTGCATATTTGCTTTTTCCTGTAACGCTATTTCACTTCTAGTAAAAGGACCTGACTGCAGTGTGGATAACGGCGAGGCCATGTAAAGATGTTGAAACAAATAAGCCCCTTTACCTTTGATGTGGACCACTCGCCGCAGAGGTCTAGTGGCTGTGACACTTGACTGCTAACCTGAAGGTAGCGGGATCAAATCCCGGCCGCGGCAGCCACACTTCAACAGAGGTGAAATGCTAGAGCCCCCGTGTTACTGTTCAATGTCAGTGCACGATAAGGAATCCCCAGGTGGCCAGGATTTCCAGAGCCCTCCACTACTGTGTCTCTCATGATCATATCGTGTTTTTGAGACGTAAAACACCAGAAAGGAAGCACCTTAGATGTGGACAGGCCACATTAGTATGGACACTTGGAAATAGTGCACTCAAGGATGTTCGCCTAGGTACCCAAATCCACATGCTCTGCCTGCATTCTTTTGTATGCCAGTTAGCATTCTTTTGTATGCCTGGTGGTTTGCATGGCAAAACTTTGGGCTCGTTATCACAAGGATCATATTATTCTCAATCAAGGTTCACTCACTATCCTGAGAAGTCTAGTGCATACTTACTCTTCACCTGTTAAAAAACCGTTTGATAGACTTGTCAGCTTTACATGACTTCGTGCCCCTATGTTCGATGTCAAATCGCCACTTGATCACGTGTGTGCAATCTCTCCGTCTTCTTGCTAACATTGGAACAGGTCATTGTCATCAGTAGTTCACATAAACCTGAGGCCCCCTGAAAGTTTTTAGGGTTTCTTACACGTTGTTTTTCTTTTTCCTTTTCAGGAATCATGAGTGGTTCAAGAAGGATCTGCCTGCATACCTGTTCCCGCTACCGAATGACAATGATGCTTCGATAATTGACATGGATGCCGTGAAAATTGTTTGTGAGGTAAGGTGTGTTTTTGTTGTTTTCATGCTGATCACATGATAGCTAATCTGAGGCTGCCTGTGCTTTGCACCTTGCCTTGATTATCTTGCTGTTTTGCACTCGCTATGGTATTGCCAAGACCTGTGGTATACTTCAGAGTAAGCACCATTATCAGTGACTGCAGCATGTTCATGCAAAGTTTTAGGTCTAGGCTTCAATTTCCCTCTGTGACAACTACACTTTGATATATTTTAACTGCAAGAAATCCCCACATACTTATCTCGTGATGGTTAAAAAAATTACTAATATAGAGCTCCCTACTACGGCACCTCACATATTCAAGTTGCAGCTTTATAGTATGAAATGTACTGTCAAGAAACATGAGCACCATTGGTAATATGAGAGGAAGACAAGTGGTTCTAGGAGTGGGAGGCATGCAGAGCATATGTACACCAGTGTGTTTGATTGCATTGGCATTTGTGTAATGAGACAGAGACAGGCCTGTTGCTTTCTTAGGTCATTAGATAATCTCAATGTCCGATGGGCTTGGCATCATATGGAGTGCTTTTTGTGCTAGCTGGCCACACTTTAGGCAGAACCTATGGATTAAGCTGCTGCTTTCCCATGTTTTAAAGGCTGACATCATTGTGGAAACTGTCTCAGATGATAAAATAGCAGAAAGAGGCTAATATGCGTGCTCTCTATTAGCAATAACAGCAGCTCATGGAAAGTGGAATGGGTGTATCACTAATAAAGACCCTAGGCAGACAATCAAAAAGTCATAATACAGAACATGTGGTTCAGCTTCTCTCATCACCTACACGTTTGCCTATGTTTGCCATAAAACAACTGTGATAGACTTTGCTCTTAAGGCACCATTTTTTTATTGCTCCATTGCATCCATGCAATTACTACCAGTATTCACATACTGACAGACTCTTGTTTCTTCTTTCACTACGGTGTCATGCGAGCGCAGAAGTTTAATGTGCAAGAGAAAGAGCTTCACAGCGCGCTGCTGAGCGGCAACCCGCACGACCAGTTGGCCATCGCCTACAACCTGGTGGTGGACAACAAACGCATCGAGGACGAGACGGCCAAGCTGGAGATCAAGGACTTCTACCTGGCTTCCAGCCCGCCACCCACGGCAGCCCTGCTTGACGTGAGTTGCCACCTGGAGAGACCTCGAAATGCTTTTCTATATTTATTGTTATTAGTCTAACCTGAGATACATGCTTGAATGAATGTAATCACGTGGTCGTGACGATGAAGAATACGGAACACAAAGAATTCAAGCAAGATCAAACTGCTTACGGGGCAAACATGTGCCCA
Source organism: Hyalomma asiaticum (assembly GCA_013339685.2). Lineage (NCBI taxonomy): Eukaryota > Metazoa > Arthropoda > Arachnida > Ixodida > Ixodidae > Hyalomma > Hyalomma asiaticum. The sequence goes on from CM023491.1 coordinate 9,889,064, forward strand.
GAAAAGCAAGCAAATCACGCTGTACGGCAGTAGCAGTGAAACATACCTTTCGACTTTCATACAGTCATGATAGAAGATTCCACTTTTATCAGTTGCGCTCGCACAAGATCTGAAACATACTCGCACATATGCATTGGGCATGCAGAGTTTATAGAACAAGGGGAGCCATTCGCAAAGTTGCATACAGTTCTGAGTGTGCCCTCATCATAGCCAGAAGAAGCAGTCGTGAAACATTTTAGGATTATTGTTTCAGCTCCCACTTGGGGAGACTTGTTAACAATGAGGTCTTTGTTGTCAACAACAGGAGCAGGGCAGGTGTCTTTCATCTAGTCTTATGTATCTACTTGTATGCATTTCTCGTAAGATCAAGCCATTTGAGCTAGGCACGCAGTAAGTCCCACTTACTATACTTTTCGCACTCATTTTTGTCTTTCATAATTCGCTCTTTTTATTGTAATTCTATAACGTGATGCTGTTCATCCTCTGACTTTTGAGCTTGGCTAACGAAATTGGCAGCTGCAGCCAGTGAAGGCTTTTGTTGTAACCTGTACTCCAGCCGGTGTACTTGTTTGAGCTGATTGTTTGAGCTTGTGTCAGTGAGTGCAGTACAAGCATTTACAATGGGTTGTTAATCCCAAAGATAAGTCTGTACTGGATTCACCATTTCGCATCAGTTACACTCATCATCAACACTAACAATAACCCCAAGGCTAGTTTAGAGGGTGCCTCATACCTTTCGTGAATGTTTTCACTGCATTTCGTCCTTACACCCCACTTCATTAACACTCTCCGGCCTTGGTGTCGCATAAATGCCAGGGCACTACAGTCATACTTCATTATAACAAATTCAGTATAACTCGGAAATAACTTCGTTACATGCAATAATTTTTATAAATGTATATTTGTAACATCGTTTCAGTGGTAGCACCATATTCACCATATTTCTTTAACTTTGTTATAACCAGTCATTCATTATATTGTGCTTCGACCACATGCCTTATGCAGCAAAGCCCACAGAGGCCACATCCAGAGCGCTTGGGGAGTCGGCAAAGGATGCTCAGCGGAGGCAACGGAGCGGATCGCAAGGGCACCCCAATGAAGAGGGCAAAGTGGCATCTGGGTGAGTCTCATCCGTTTGGTGGCAAGTGCTAAATGGCAGTAGCTAATGGTAATGCGAGTGGCCAATGGCAAGCTCTTGCAAGCTGCTCAGGTGATGTTCTTGTTATATTGGCATAAAAATGCTTTTGTGCTTGTATGTGGCTGCTCTGACGACGTTCACGTCTTGTTCTTCGACAGGCATTCGATCACAGAGCAAGCCCCATGACATCATGAACGAAGTTTACCGAGCTATGAAGGCTCTCGATTTTGTAAGTCACACTCTCCTCTGTTCCGTTTATTACTAGGTTTAGTTTCACTCCTTGAGAGATAACGGCGTAGCGAGAAATATTTTTCAAGGGGTGTCATACGATGCAATCTGCAAATATGGTTTGCAGAAAAAAAGGTCAGAAGTAGGGGGAGGGGGGTTGACTCCAACACAACCCCCCCCTCCCCCCAGGCTGGTCCCCTGCTGAGATACAAGGCTGAAGGGTATGCAGAGTGTTCATTTTTTAAAGATGCAATTGCATTGTTGTGTAGAAAAGATAAATTAATAGCACAGCCTCAGAAGAACTATGAGAAGCAAGACGCAAGTCAGTATGCCATGTGACTAGTTGAGAAGCGTTGTGCACATATTATGATGCACGTACATCTTAGCATACCTTACATGCTGTGACATTGTGTTGGCTGTTATGTAATGCAGCATTTGCTATAAAGCATAAATTGCCTGTAAGATTATCTAATGATCCATCCAGAGCAGCAATACGTCCACTCGAGACCACCTTCTGAAGTCTTGGTGTTGATTTTTGGCCGCCTACATTGTTTTGATTCGTTTTCAAAAATTAAAGGCCTCTTCTACAACTAGTGGCAGTCTTGGATACTTGTCCCTCTGCATCCTGTGTGACAAGCTGCAAAAGGAGCATCAGAAGTCATGTGCAAACCCTCTGCGATGTGCATATCACGTGTGAATCCGTGCTAGTTATGTGTTACAATGCCTGCGGTGGTCAATTGAAAATGTAAAATTGCCGCCGTGTAGTTTGCGATGATAAATAGGCTTCTTCTTGCCACGAGCAAATAAGCAAAAGATAATGCCAGCATCTGGCTATTCAGGGCAATTGAGGCTTTGTAGGCATAGGGATAAAATAGTACAAATAGCGCATGCATCGTACATTTCATGTTCACCGCAATCTTGGAACACGTCATCTGTCGAGGTTGCATTTCCGCATGACTTCCAGCACTCTTCATGTGCCCAGTTTCGTATTGAGGCAGGGGAAAAAAAAAAAGGTATTCCTGTGCTGCAGGGCTTTAAGTGACGGTTTTTTTACTTTGTTTTAAAAGCTGGATATGACATTGTCATCTTCGTGGCTAAAAGCTCACCATTGACAATCGAAACCAAGAGCCTGTAAATAAAAAGTGATTAGTTAATCTTAATTTAGCATCCAATAAATTAGCGCTTTCTTGAGACTTCCGTATGTACGCCTCAGCAACAGTTTATTTCTGAAGAGGTTTTCATTTTTTTCTCAAACAGCCTATTTTTAAGAATATTTTGGTGTTCACTAGAGCACTCTGTATATGCTCATTTAATATGATCTGGTCATGTGTCGTCTTCCCTCAAAGGTATATCCATAGCCCATGTGTTGCATTGTGTGATAGTAAACTCGATAGATCCATTATCGCTGGTGTTTTAGCTCATTGTGGTCTTTCTCTATACCTTTAGTGCACTCACATTGTTAGTGTTATTGACAATTACTTTTTTTTTCTTCCATTTTGTACAGGAGTGGAAGGTAGTTAACCCATTCCATGTTCGAGCTCGTCGAAAAAACCCCACTAAGGGACGGCCGGTAAGAAATGTTTCATCTGCTATCGGCTTCATTGTCAGACTGGGGGTTAATAAGCATGCTGTTCTCATCGTAGGTGAAGATGAGCCTGCAGCTGTATCAGGTGGAGTACAAGAGCTTTCTTTTGGATTTCAAGTCCCTTCCTGCAAATGAAGAGGCCGTACCACAAGACCCAAGTGAGTTACAGTTAATGAGAGCAGTGACGCTTTTTCCTACACAGAGGACATTTCACAATTTTTGAAGAAGACTGCACTTGGCACTGCTGTGGCATTGCAGTGCTGAACTCAAGGCTGTGGGTGCAATTCTGGCCATGACAGGCTCACTTCAATTGGAAAAATATTCAGAAATGCTCATTTTCATTGATTCAGATGCATTTTAAATAAGCCTTAAAAGTTCTCTCTCTGTGGGATGCCTCATAATCATGTTATGGTTTTAATGTAAAGGCCTGGGAATTGGAGAACTTCAAGAATGAGGGCTGGACAACTCAGCAGAAGTTTGCCTCTAAATGTTGACTTGACGTCATCAATGTAACAGTGATTTGATGACAGATGGCTCAAGAGAGAAATGCGAAGAAAAGACAAGAAGGTCAACCAGGAGGGATCTCCAGTCAGTTACCCTGTACTTGGGAAAGGCAGAGGGTGAATGAAGGAAGGAAAGAAGAGAAGACACAATGACACATCATTGTTGTTGTCACCTCAGAGGACACAAACTTCTTATTATGTGTAGCAGCTAAAATTCCAGAGTACTACATGATGAAACCTAAATGCCAGGAAAACCACAGTAAGTATGTGTGTTCAGTCAAGCTATACAACATACTTTGCTGCCTTAAAATGTGGACAATTGTGCACCTGTGCATCAAGTTTTGATTGCAAGACCGTTGTCTATTACAGGTGTGCTGCCTCCATTTCATCTTGAATATGCATTCTCACATGTTTAGCTTCAGTTCAAAGCAAGATGTGATCCTGTTGGCATCATATGCACAAGGCTGTCAACACCCTCTATATCTTTAGCTTGTACGCATGCTTATGCACACACACACACATGCATACACGCCCCGCCACTGGTGGTCTAGTGGTTGTGGCACTCGGCTGCTGATCCGAAGGTCACGGGATCGAATCCTGGCTGCGGCAGCTGCATTTCAATGGAGGCAAAATGTTGAGGCCTGTGCGATGTCAGTGCACGTTAAAGAACCCTAGGTGGTCGAAATTTCCGGAGTCCTCCACTATGGCGCGTCTCATAATCAGAGCTGGTTTTGGTACATTAAACCTCACAGATCAATCAATATACAGAAAAGCTGTACGCAACCTCCCCCCTCCTCATAATTTATTGACATCCTATCCTGCTTCCAATGAACTTTGAACTTCAAAACTTGTATTTAAATCGCATGCCATAGAACGAATGAAAGAAGGGGGATGGATACAAGGGCTCATTCTTTTGTTAATCATTAGATTCCACTGAAATAGGAGTTCATCCTGCATTTTCAAATTCTTACATTGGCATTTTGATTACTTTCAGGTTTAAAACAGATCTAATTTCATTGGTTTTAAACCTGATATTTTTTTTTATTTCCATAGGTTTTAACAAAGGGTAAAACTGTAAGGAATAGTACCATGCTGTTGTACTGTCAAGCATTTGCCGTCATAATGCTTCATGTCTAGGTGGTATAAATCCAATTTTCTTTGTATTTATTGGCCTTTGCTCAGTGTCAATTCCTTTTCTCCCAGGTGTTGCAGAGACGAGCTACAACCAGATCCACAACACGATGGAGTTCTTCGAGATGTGCGCCGCACTCATCACGCAGCTGGCCCGCTGAGAAGCCTGTTGGTGCAACCGTTGCCAACGCCCTCCATAACAGCCTGCTTTGTATTAAATGTAAACCCACCTCTATGTTGCGTTGGCTAGATTGGGCTAGTGTGCCATTTTTGCCAGTGGTGCTGACACTGCAAAAGATGCAGCTAATTGTTCATACCAAGTCTTTCCGTGGTGCCAATGTTGATACCCGTTTTTAAGTGCCATGAAGCACTACACTCACACGCCGGGTTTAAGAATGTCAAGAATGTTGGACTAACAGCCAGGTCAGTTGCAACTGTAGGAAGATCAATTACAGTAGACTCTCATTAACTCAAATTTCAGCGGACCCCAGAATTTTGTTTGAATTATCAGATGTAAGCATAAGTATGTCTCTGCAACATACCAGTTAAAGCAAAGATGGCAAGTTATCACATGCATTGTTGACACCTTGGTGTCTTTCTTTCTGCTAGTGGTTTGGGTGCTTTGAAAAGTCCTGGCAGTTAATTTTTATTGTAATTAACGGAAAGTTTGAGTTATCGAGTCTACTGTATTTGAAATAAAAAGCGAAGAGTGTTCTTGTCAGACCCTGGCTACGTGCTCTCCTGTTCTATCTCAGTTCATTTCTTTCATAGTCGCGAGGATAGTATGGAAGTTGAATTCACAGTGACGCACATAAAAGCCACAGGATCAAAGGATTCTAGTTGACATTATGCAAGGTATCAATCGTAGCAACTCACTCATGCACTGTAGTGACTCATGCAGTTGTAGTCGTAGTGACTCACTAATGTCTTGAGGACATCAACCACTCAGCTTGCATAGAAGCCTTAAAGGCCAACTGCAACGAAATGTTTCACTCTTCAAAAAGCTGGGGTTCTTAGGCAGTCTAACTGCAGGAAATGCTGCCTCCAAAATGCACATTTCGAAATGCAAGTGGTTACCGCAGGAAAAGCTTGCAAGCAACATACCTTTTGTACAAAAACTATAAAAATGATGTCACTACCACTGGCTGGAAGTGACACAGATCCCGGCCTAACCATGCGACCAATGCAGGCGGATCGCCTACTCGCCATAAAAATGTGCATCTCGGTCGCGTCCCAGAGGATTACTTACTGATGCTGACGAACTGTGAACGTGCACCATGAGGGATACACTGACACATCTTAAAGCTTTTTGCTCGCAATAAAACATTTCTCTTGTAGAACACTAATCAGCAGCCTTCCACTTACAGTGCTGGCAATGTGAGGCAGCAGCCTGGGATGTTGTCATTCTGGTTGTCTTCCAACTCGCTGCGTAATGCCCGGGCACACTGCTATAGCTCCGCATCGCCTGCTGGATGGCAATTGGAGCACCTATTACAAACGACATATGCGAGTGCAAACCTTTCTCACTGATCGTTACTTACCCGATATATACTCCGCATTCCTAGCTGATTCTGCACAAGTCCAATTTTGTTGCAGTTGGCCTTTAAGTGGCACACTAGCCAAATCTGCTCACTCGGTACAGTCCTTGGCAAGCTGCTTATCTGCAGTCTTCATCAAAAGTTCTGCAGGCACCATTGTGCATGAACTGGTATCGGATTGTTTTTGTTGTCCTTAGTAAATTTTACACCCGAGGTTCAGAGGAACCATGGTCCTCCCTCCCTGATCATCAATTACGACCTTCTGGCGACACAGCTGGTTATATCACACCAGCATTGAACTACTATTACATTGGACAGCATTTGTTCATTTGCCAATTGCAAAAGAGAATTTGCTGAAGAGAGGGGTTTTGTCAGTGTGGACCTTGATCTCTAAAATACTGAGCATGTTATGTAAGCCTTGAAATAGAATCTAGTGTCACATTTTGTTGCTGTGAAACCTGTGACAGGGTTGTGTTTGATCATGCCATGTTGGACAGGCAGATAGGAAGTCAGATATAAAGTGTCTGGTTTGTTCAGATTTTTTCTGATGGCCTACTTAAGGACAAACATGCCATTTCTGTATTGACTGAAGGGGCTGGCACACTGCAATTTAATTTTGCAGGCTGTGCATATGAAGTCACTCCTAGATAAATTTGGATGGACGACAGGAATTAAGTTTGCACAAACATGGAAGACATTCATTGGTATGTCACGGTAGCGCTATGTTTGCACACGTAGCCATTTCTTGCTGTAACACACATGTTGAGACTCTGAGGCCTGCTGCTTTCCACGTTATGCCTTGCCAATAGTAGTCGACTGCTTTTGTTAGCGGGGAGTTCTAGCTTGTTCATCGGTGTGTTGCAAGGACGTTAGCGGAATACCGTGCTACGAGGTGTTGCACAGATCATGCTACGCTCCATTTAGTTGCAATTACAGACATGCCTTTTGTCTTTAAACGAGTGTCCTTGCTGAAAACAGGTTTAAAAGGGAACATGCACTTTGCCACAGCAATAATGGCTGTTGTCTGTCTGAACTCTGAACCTCCGGGTAGTAGCACCCACCGCCCCCAGTTACTCACACTTGCGCCACGAGTAACCCAACATTCTGCAACACCCAGAAGTTTTCAAACTGTACAGTCTCAAACCTCATTATAAAAAATTCAATGTGACATAGAAACAGCTTTATTATAACCAATAATTTGTTATAAATGTATTTTTGGTACACTGTTTTAATGGCAGTACCATTCATTAAATTCTTATGACTGATAATTCGTTATATGCACATCACCTTAATAGCTGTTCTATCTGCTCTTGCTTTAATTTGTGCCCTTTCCGTTACAACAGTGTCTACCTTACAGTACACAGTCGGGAATTTGCCTTTCCATTCTATGAAACTCTACATTTTGTTGTTGCATGTTTTTGACAGAGTGTAAAAGATGTTCATTACTTGGGCCTGTTTCATGTGCAAGTGGGTGGAACAGGTCTGACAAGGTATGAAGAAAAAGTGTATGAGAGCATTACATGTGCAGAAGTTTTTGAAGGACCACAGCCTACACAAACAGTATCTCTGTTGCACTTTTGACAGTGCTTCTCAATCTCAGTCTATTCTACACACAGCAGTATTAAGCAGCAGCAAGGAATGTGTCTGGCTTTTTTATGATGCAACATCACCTCATTTTCACACTACTGCACAACAGCCATTGCTATGTCAAGGGAAGAGTGCATGCAATGCAAATAAATTAACATGTCACGTAACTTTTCCGCCAGAGTTGAAACAACAGTTCATGGTTGGTGTGTTCGTATTCGTAGACAGAAAAAAAAAAAAAATCACAAGGCTGACTGTATCAAAGAAAAAGAATGTTCCCTTTCTACAACAGCCCGCTCATACCGATTCTAGATGGAAATACCCTTCAAGCATGTAATGTGCAAATGTGAAAAATCTTCCAACAGTTGTTGAATGTAACGCCTGAAGCTTTATGCAGAAAAAGAAATATATGCTACAAGATCTTTGTATACTTGGGGAATGGTACTGAATTTGTTGTTTTTCTTCTGTAGTCTAAGAAGAGTTATGCTGTACATATTATAGAGACAAATATGCATATATGTCAATACAAGAGTGATGTCAACACATGTGTGTGTCTTCATCCTAGCAGTCAGAGCCATGTGCCGACTGATTGGGGCCATTTGAAGAGGCTCAGTAATGGAAAGCTAGTAAAAGAGCTTCAAAGGGACTATCAACCAATTTTTAAGGTACCTGTTTTATTCCAATGGAAAGCTTACTGGTCAGAGTGTCTAATCATGGAATGGCAAAAGGGAAAACGCAATGAAACATATTTTGTTGAATTTTTACCACAGGCAAACATTGCAAACAGTGGGTGACAGCTGTACAGTGTTTGTGCACCAAGCTCTGTGGGGACGCCACATGCATGCAGTGCATTTAAATGCAGGCTTTCGGTTGCCGTAAAGCAAGTGCTGCTTCTCAGCGTGTGCTATGTGGGGATGAGATTTCATCTGCCAGATTATTAATCCAGTTATAATTTGAACAGTAGCAGGTAACATTTGAAAAGGTCACATGATGATTTGTTTACTTCCGTGATTGGCTTCCGGAGTAACACCGTACTGTGGTGGCTAACTGCACGCACGGTCCGTCGGCGTTTACCAGCTGCTATTTTTTTTAGTAGTACCCTACTATAGCTTGTTATATTGCAACTGCCTTGATAAAATATCACAACATAAGATAAGAAAATGTTGTACAAATACTAAGGCAATCAGTGTGTTCAACATTATGACACCACTGCCCTGCATGTCGCTCAGATTCTGCGCAAGGATGGAGCCATGAATGGCAGAGCTGTAGTTCACCTTTGGTCCATTTCTTCGCGCTGTTGTCTACTTTCAATGGATCACTGCCAACAACTTCCCAACTCTCAGTTCTAATGCAGCAAGTATTGAATTAGCTATTAAAAGGGTACAGTACACCAGCATTTCAATGCGACTTCCAACAGGGCCATCAAGCATGTAGCTGAAGATGCTTGTTGCTATCGCACCTACGTGACCTACTGATGCCTATGCCCACAGGCATTGCTGGTCTCAACAGCTTGCGTAAATGTGGAGGACGAATCACTTTTGGTAAGGTGCCGCCTTGGCCACGAGTGGCGCTGCTAACACTCCCAGGATAATACGTACATAAATACACAATAAAGTGGACGGGGGGACGACCACCGTCATAGCTCAGTTGGTAGAGCATCGGACGAGACATCCTAAGGTCATGGGTTCGGTTCCCACCGAAGGCAGGTTTGTCTTTTTGTCCACTTTCTTTTCTACTTCCTCCACAATTACAATACCACAAGTAACTTCCCCTATGCTTTCCTAGGCTTCATTGTCTGTTTGCTCATTAAGTTGTTTCTAACAAATAAAGAACGAGCCCTTGACCCCTTCCCTTTCATTGTTTTGGTAAGGTGAGTGGTTCACATATACAATCTTCCAGAATATTTGAAAAATGTTGAATACATCATTTTCAAATTAAAAACTGATGTTGAAAATGGAGTGTTCGATGAATAGTCGAAACATTCGAATGTCCACACACCCCTAGTTGCAAGTGAAGCATGATGTACGAACACAAACCTCAAATGGTGCTATAATGTTGTGCTTAAAGGCTGTGTGAACTATTTCAGTGTGTGCAGTGGTAGACTTACACAAGCAAAAATGTCAATTGCACTGAACAATCTACAGCGCTCATTTAAACCTCAGGCAAGCCTTCAACATGATCTGCTCAAACACTTATCTGCTATATACAGGGTTAACACTAGGCTAATTCCAGAAATATCAAATTTGGTGTGGTTATACCTTACACGAAAATTTTGTACAGTGTGTATATTACAATACTGGCCCTCCAATTCATAATATATTTTGTTGCATCGTGTGTTGACTTGACGAGATAAAAAACACTTTCAATTTCTCAGTGCTTCTTCCCCTCAACTCCATAGCCATCATCATCTTAGTCGCCACCACGGCCTTCGAAATTCATGCACCCTCAGTGGCCATGGGAATACAAACCATGCTCCGGCCTTGCTTCCACACAGCGACACCACACGGGGTCCCACTGCAGTGAAACCTCGTAACAGTTTGAGGGGGGAGTCGCAATTCCTTCATTATAACCAATAACTCGTCATCTATGGAAATTTCAAGGTGAATTACGATTGCTTTGTTACATCCATCAGTTTGTTAAATGCCACTTTATTATGAGGTTATACTGTGCTTCCTTAGTTTCTAGCTTTTATTTCAGAACAAATGAAGGTCAACAATATGTTTAAGTTTTTAAATGTCCTCAAGTGACATCACTGAAACATCACTGAATAGTGCCTATGCCAGCCTGCGGTGTCTCATGGTTCTTGCGGGAGCACAAGAATGCTAGGGTTTCAGACAGGGCATTTTTACACTTTTACTGAACACTGCACAAAATATTTCAGAATCGGCACGTCCAATGCTTATCGAAGCAGCGATAATTACAACCAGGCAGGTTCATATTCTTTCCACAACCCCTTTAAGGCTGTCGAGGTAATGTCCATGTTGCTGCCAGTCTAATAGTGCTAGAAGCACTACTCAGTTTAAACAATGGCAGATAACAGTTGAACAAAAAGCAGCAATGCACTATGAGTTGACACACTACAAATCTACAATCCTGTCAGCTGACGACCTTTCAAACTATAGTGAGGCCCTCACCAGTGCAAAATAAAGCACTTAGCCACAGAAGCAAGTTAGTCTGAAATCATAACTGGAATGTATGTATAGTCATTCTGGATGCATCAGTACAATAGTCGCTTAATTTAACATGGAATAACCGTTCCCCCCAAATCCCTAATGGAATTCATCATTAGTACTCATCTACATTATCTGAGAATGAAATGACAAACCAGGCATCTTTCAGAAGCAGCTACTGGCTAACAGCTCACTTGAAATCTGTGAGCGCACTCAAAAAGCAAGTCGGGAATGCCCAGTTTTATTGTCTGAGCATTTTGTGTTGTTTTTTTTATACACAATGTTTATTTGCCACCCGATGCAGATCCACCAGCGACTGCGTGCTTCTGGGACTTGGGAAGACCTCCCTCACGGAAACCGTTCCTGCATAACAGGCACCAACAGAGTTTGAACAAGTTCCTTCTAAATGACGTACAAGACACGCAGCTTCACATAGACCCTTTTGCTGGTTACAAACAAATGCGTCCCTCGCATCCCCCAGGCAACTTCCGGGAAGGCGAAGGTGCTCGAGTCTTTTTGTACTCCCGTTGGGGGTGAGAAAAACAATAGAATACAGGATTGCAGCTGTTGGGGACACAAGCGACCAGAAGCATCCTAGGGTCGCAGACCGGTTTGCGGCTCGTCAGCAACCCACCGGTGAAAAGGTCTAAGTCTGTAAGCTTTCAGATACATCAGGGTCATCCTCAAAAAGTTGTCCATTACATAGTACACTAGTTTTACCGCTTTCATTGCTGGAATATCCTAAACCTTCTATCAGTGCATCCAGCAATGATTCTTTTTTTAAAAAGACACAAAATTTCGCTGCTGAGATAGCCTGCAAGACCGATCTCTGTGGACATGTACAGGTCATCTGCCAAATGTCACGAGCAAATGTAGCTTGGAAAGTAACTTGATTGAATACTGAAGTTTGCGTGCACAGCCAAGCATACGCACTGTGCCTCATGACATCAACATAACGTAAGGTAATCTGAAGAGGCCCCTCCAACTTCGTCTCCCACGGCAGCCGAGCACGTGCTAGCACTAGCTAGCAATGGCGTCTTAGCCACCACTGGCCTTCTGCCACGCTTGCGCTAGCAGACTCCCATGAGCCTCAAGAAAATAGTCTCTACCAGACGATAGCAACGACAACGTGCAGGGACATACTGCAGGTTGAACACAAGCAGGCAGTGCAGAAGTGCATAAAGTCCCAAGCACGCGCACGCGATATTACACGAGAGCGACAAGCTACGCAACAGATAGACACGGTCACACTGATGTGACATGGCCTGGAGCAACCACATGTACACAAAGCGACAAAGAAGAAAAAAAGGGGGGGGGGGGGGTGCAGCAAATCTTGACAACCCTCGCGATCAGACCCAGGACGTTTTAGCAAAGCAATCTTCCCAAAGTTTTACACCCTCATAAGAGTGACACTGCAAAAGAACTAAGGCCTAAATAATCTCAAAGCTGTAATGAAGAGTGTAGTGAACACTGAAAAGGTACAACAGCCAGAACTGTGATTGTAGATAACTGATATCTGATTGACACAGCTGTACACAGATCATGCCACTGAATGTTCATACTATAATCAATAGCATGGCTTACCTGAAACGCCTCCAGACCTTCCTGAGGTGGCGGAGCCGACCAGTGCCGGTGGTCTTCCTCCTCTTAGCCTTGACACTCCAGTTGTCTGCAGTACGTGTGAAACACACAAGCAGCAACAAATTGTAACACAGCAACAGCACAGGCAGGCTTTCGCAGTAGACAGCAATGCATCAGTGGTTCCTTAGATCAGCACGATCCATATGATTATAAAAAAATTTTACATCACATGCACACAGCAAGTGCAGACATCAATACATATTTAACAGTGCTCGTACCGCATAGTACACGTATCACCCCAACGAAACTCGAAACACCGGGCAAGAATTTCTTTCAACTTATATATTCTGGTGTTGTACACGCCAAAGCCACGATTATGAGGCGCAGTAGTGGAGGACTTAATTAGTTCGTTACCTGTAGTTATTTTATGTGCGCGGTGTTTTCAACTGAATTACGGCCTCGCTGAAACGAGGCCGCAGTGGCCAGGGGATCGAACCTGCGCCCTTGTGCTTCATAACGCAGCACCGAAGTTGCTAAGCCAATGCTTATGCAGCCAAGTCATCACACTTGTGGAAACTTCACATGACAATTGCAATTGTTCAATGTTACGCATCCAAAATAATGCCATGACGCCCATGCTCGTACGTTCACAACGCTTGACATCAATGTTCCAGTGACTAAACGGGTGCCGTAACCGATGATCGGAAAGATCTGTACTCTGCGAGTACTTGACCGGTTAATCGTTAACCGCTCGAAAAAACTCGCACAAGCGACACCCTAGAGAACTATGTACGGACAGACGCGTCCGCACATAGACCAATCGAACACAACGTCTACTATGCGTAAAAAGCACTGCCAAACACCATGACGAGATTTGGAGAAAGACCACGTTCACTTACAGTGGCGCATCTTGCTGTTGGGGTAGCCGCATTGGGCGCATCGCGACTTCTGAATGTGGTAGCTGCTGCGCCCGCAACGCCGGCACAGCGTGTGGGTCTTATTTCTCCGTTTTCCAAAACTGGAGGTACCCTTCGTCTGAAATGGGAAAGTCACAAAAACATGTGTCAAACACGGATCGCACGACGACGCGTCCCGGGCTGAAACCAAGGCGGCTGCATGGGCGCCGACAGCTCGTTTTCATCGAAATTACACATTTGCTGACAAAATATAAGTATGGATGCATTCGCAGAGGGCGATACAAGAGTTCAATAAATGTCTCACTGATTAGCGAATCCTAGAATTTACGATTAAAGCAGATTTTCAAGCAACGAGAGAATGCTCACCATCTTGACGATCTACCTATCCAGGAAAGGACTCGTCTAGAAGAGTAATGCGGTGGCCGGGCTTGTGATGGCGCTAGTAGTTGGCTGTTGTGATTTGGTCACTTGGTGTTCGTGATGTGTTAAATGAGGTACACGCAAAAACGCTACTGTAAAATTCTAATAATACCAGTAAAATTTAATTATGCTAGTAGGTGTTATGTAAGCTTACTCAATGAACGCCTGCCTTAGAGACTTTGTCAGTGTTGGGACCAAGCCAAGGGACAGGGAGCGTTAGCACCGCTCATTTGGCGCGACTTTGAAACTTCCAAGCACGCTGCTTTCAGCCCTTCTTTGCGCGAGCACGATCCTGCAACTAGGTGGTATAGCACTAGCGAGAGGTAGAGAAGCTTTACTCTAAAATAGGGCTAGGAATTGTCCTCGCAGGCTGGGACCCTTAGTTAAGGTCGCCGTTGGGTCGCGCTACTTCACGTGCCCGGCGCATCAGCCATTGCTGCTAGCCACGGTTATAGTCGCTACCACGGTGTTAGAAATAGCTGCTCTACCTGTCGCTTTGAGCTCGTCAGCGCTGTCAGGCATTAGAAAGGCGAGGGCATATTCTAGGCACAGCCATATCACATATGGACGCTTATTTCTGCAACGTTCTCTCTCTCTCTCGTTGTTTCGTGGGGTTTAACGTTCCAAAACCAGCTCTGATTATGAGAGACGCCGTAGTGGAGGGCTCCGGAAATTTCGACCACCTGGGGTTCTTTAACGTGCACTGACATCGCACAGCAGACGGGCCTCAACATTTCGCCTCTATCGAAATGCAGCCGCCGCAGCCGGGATTCGATCCCGCAACCCTCGGATTAGCAGCCGAGTACCATAGCCACTAGACCACCGGGGTGGGGCCTCTCTCCCTCTCGTGCGTGCGTGCGTGTGTGTGTGCGTGTGTGCGCGCGTGTGTGTGTGTGTGTGGTGTGGTTGACTTCCTTCGGGTCGCCTATTTGACCAACCTTCAATAAATTCCAGTTAATTACCTTGCTTCGTTCAATATAGTAACAACCCCACCAAGAAATGTAATATTTGACTCGATATAATTTGATTCCTCGAAAACTCTTGTGCGAGACGGATTTGCTAAAACTCCGCCTCATGAAAAAATGCGCTAGGCACCGAGGCGTTTACTCGCAGCTGGCCTGTGCGCACCGTGAAAAGGAGAAAAATGCAAGGTGGACGTAGCTGCAAATATTTTATTTGAATGCGCATCACCTCACGAATATGCTTCCAAAGACTTGTACCTGGACTGAAGTCTCCAGAGGCTCATCAGGTCGGACCCTTTGGTCTTCTCCGCTATCCTCGCCTTCATCCTGTCTCTATGCTCCAGAGTGAAAAGTTCCTTCCAGTCGTTCACTTTTCCCGACCGAAGAGCGCGGCAGAACCCGTTGCCATCTTGCAGCAAGAAACCAGACCCAGAAGTGATGACATGTTCCACTACCCCTGGAGGCGAAGCCGATGCAGCAGAGTGCGAAGAATCCAAACCCTGCTCTTTTCCGTACACTCGTTTCATGTAGTCGAAACTCGACTTCTCGCAGACGTTCTTAAACACTTCATCGCAGTTCTCTAGCGCTTCGCCGTACTCTTCACCGAGGAAGTGGCCCAGCTTCAATACGACGGCCTCCCTGTCCGCCTTGAGGTCTTCGAACGTAACGAAAAAGACGTTGTCCTCGTTTCGGTGGTCGTAAGCGCACCGAACGTGATCGAAGTAGTCGCCGAAGCTGAACTTTCCCGCTAAGAAGAGATCGAAGAATTCGTCGAAGTTAGAACGAGTTGCCTCGTGCGCAGCGGGTGACTTCGCAAGGCTGAATTTGACGCGATGGTAGAGGGAGGCGCAGCAGTCCCAAGGGTTGCGGGCGACGTAGATGTACTTGACTTTAGAGTGCGGGACACCGCCGCGAAGTACCTGCACGTGAGTCCTGAGCGTCCGCGGCCCTTTCGAGACTGCGGAACCGGACTCGTGGCTTCGTCTCCCTGCAGCGATCTGCGAAACCAGACATGAAGTGTAATATCTTATTTCGTAAAATGTGTTCAACATCAATTCATGCGGAGCATATTATATCAATGCAGGATACCTAACGCATGCGCCTTCCGGAAACGTGTGGTTCGGGTCGCTTGACTGTATTTATTTATTTATTTATTTATTTATTTATTTATTTATTTATTTATTTATTTATTTATTTATGAGGCCCTGAGCGTTATTTTAAGTACTATACCCCGTCCTTGTGGAGAATCTCTTCAACGCAGCTAAGTGACGTACCAGTCTACCAAGGAATGGCGTGCGTTTCATGAACTCGGCGTAGTCCTGGGCGCTTTGTCCAGAGTTGAGGATGAGCTGGACGATCTGTTGGAGCCAGTGGACGCCGCTGCCTGGGTATGAGACGAGGACGACGTCGCCATCTTCGCAAACGTACCGCGGCGACAATTCACAACCGTACGGCAGGAAGTCACGCTGCATAACAAGCACCGTGTGACCGCCTTAAGTTGATTGGCTGACAGTGCGCCGTTTCCTTCAGCGCCTCGAGCGTTCACGCCGACTTTCCTCTCAGGTATTGCACCTGCGATGAAATTTACTGGTTTCGTGAAGTGCAACCGAACCTTGGTATAACGAATATAACGAATTGTCGGATATAACCAATCAGATGAGAAATGGTATTTCCATCAAAATAGTGTTACGAATCTAGTTATAATGAATTACCGGATATAACGAAGATATCCGTGCGTCAGATGGATTCTTTATAGCGAGGTTTGACTCTATACAATGTAAAAAATCGTTATTTGTAAACTGCCAGGATTTGCATGTTTAGATACATTTTAGATACATTTTTACAAGGATTAACATGGCTTTTGTACTGCCCGTGTCGACACCAATGTCGCTCAAAAACACCTTCCAATGCGACATCTAAAGTGAAACAGTAAATCAATATATACTGACAGATCGTTCTTCTAGTGTCGTTTATTTCGTCATCATGGCTTGAACATTAGAAGAGAAAATGAAGATCAAAGTTCTTTCTTTTTTAAATTTCTCGCTGAAACCTCAGCACCTCAGCGCAGCACGACAACGCAGCAGCAGAAGAGCCCATTTTTTAAATACATTGAACAAATTGTTCCAACGAGGCAGTGTTCACCGAGCGCTTCCTCAAGTAATTCATATTCCAGAAAAAGAACATGCTTTAGAAAATAAAGAGAATTTTTGGGCGCGTATCAGCACAGAAAGGTTATCTAATCAAGTTTTAAAATCCATATACATTTATTTTTTTCCCAACAGCACGTTCACATGATCTACATGAGCTCCAAAACGAATGAACACGTACATATTCAATGCGACATTCTTTGGGCGCTTTGAAGTAATACGATTCCTTTAAGACAAAAGGCCACTGACAAAATCTGAATATTGTCATGAAAACAACATTCGTTATAGACAGCGGAATACGATGCGTTTTCTTGAGAGTGAGGCTTATACGATGCTGTAAACAGAAATTTAGCGCTAGCATACTGTCGACAACTTACCGCTCAGGCGTGTTGTTTTGATCTACGGTGGTTTTTCAATGCCTGCCTGTCGCGCATCCGGTCCCGTGAGTCAGTATACATACATTTCTCTGAAATTTTGCTTTTAATTCTTCTTTATTCTTCGAAATCTGAGCCGCCAGCTGAGCGCAAGCGCTTCTCCGCGTCTGTACGACAGAAACCGAAACCTGTCGGTTCCTGTTCGAACAACCAATTGCACTGTATCTCTTTGGATGTAGTGATGTAGTTCTATATCAGATGTTATCTCGGGTCGCTCGCGCCTTTGATTTCTCGTAAATTGTCCTCTTGGGCTAAGCGATCGAGTGATAGCGCAAGCTCCGACAACGCACCTTGCATTGCACGTGATCGTTGTTCACTCCTTACTTAATATTTTCTCTCTCTTTCTTTAAGCCGTTCTTGCGGTTTAGAGATACATAATGCGCCAAATACACAAAGAACAGGTGGTGCAGCATCAGTGCGTTCTTTGCGAAGAAATTTGTGCGGTAATTTCTCTTATCTACAAGTTACCTGCTTTTCCGCATTTGGCGCCGCGGCTTGCACACCGAAACGCCTCCCAAAGAACATGGCGCACGTCATGTTCCGCCAGCGCAGCTCAAGAGGCGGCCGTTCTTTAAGAAGTAAGCTAGTCCGAGTTTTCTTTGACGCTGTTTTTCGTCCTTAACCTTTGCCGAAGAATGACATGTCCATCTTTTAATTCCAGGGCGCCATGACAGCGAGGAAGAGACTGTTCACCTTGATTTAACTAAAGGTTAGGCTTATCAGCTTATGAAATAAGTTGTCTCAAACATTTTATGGTTGTGTTTTTCGTCGCGCCGAGCTTGGCATGTTTGCTCGGTGATAGCTTCGGCAGTGGTGTTTTACAACTTCACTGGTGACCCGCAGCACTGGGTCAATCGTTTGCTGATCGTAAACGAAACTTGTTGCGCCTCGAGGGTTTGTTTATTTCCGAGCGCCTCTCAGTACCGTTATGTTGGAGTACATCCCGGCGCTATCTTGGCTTTCTGTCACTTGTTAGCGCTCGCGCTAATCGAATCACGGAGCAAGCGTACAATATCTCATTTTATGTTCGAGTTGCTCGAGGCAGTTGATTTCGATGAAGCTTTGAGCGAAAACGTGTCTTCGTGCTCGCGGAAGGTCCTCACTTTAGTGTGTGGCAAACTTGTGACAGTAGCTTAGTTAATTGGATGCATCTCATTTGTCTCACGTTTTAATCAGTGCACGTTGCTCTGTGTTTTCACGTTGTAATTTTCGTCCGATTTTTTTTCCCCCCTCGCGAAATCTCCAAAATTCCACAGGCGTGGCTGACAACCTGAGGGAGATCCTCATCTTTTTGGTGCGCCAAGACGGCAGTAAAC
The DNA here is from genome assembly GCA_013339685.2 of Hyalomma asiaticum. Classification (NCBI taxonomy): domain Eukaryota; kingdom Metazoa; phylum Arthropoda; class Arachnida; order Ixodida; family Ixodidae; genus Hyalomma; species Hyalomma asiaticum. The sequence goes on from CM023491.1 coordinate 9,907,718, forward strand.
AGAGAAAGCTAGCCTACCTTAACTGTCTTGTGAAGCTGAGCCCCAAGATCACCCCTGAAACGGAGCTCGGCCTGACCTTTGAGGATATATTCTGTTGGTAAGTTTGTTTGCGTCATTTGGTTTCACTATCAAGCGGTGACTGGTTGACCAGTTGAGCACCGTGGTTGCTGCAGCAACGGCGATGATAAAATTGGTCTAAACCAACAGTGGGTATTTTGCACAGTGCGATGCAGTATGCATTGAGTTATGGGGCACTAAACTTGCGACATGAAGTCGGTAAACCTGAAATTTTGTCATTCCTGCGGGTCTGAGTGAGCGGATCGGGTTATCGAACCTTCTAACTTGTCATACCGGTGTCAAACGAAGGCCGTTAATCGCGATGAACGCCAGTCTGGGTCACATTTCTTAATCACTATCAACGCTGACATCAGCGAATCGAGACCTGGAAGACAGGTCGCCAAGGTCGCGATGCGGATATCGCGATCATCTCTGATCTCGATCAGGCTCGATCGCAATTAAAAGTGACCGTGTAGCTGCAACTAATCCAAGTCGAGCCTAATCCGGACCGGCGTCAATCGCAATTAAAAGTGCACGTGTGACACCAGTATACTGGTGTCTTACGGCCACTTTAATTAGCGATCAGGCATGATTTGAATCGAATTTATCGGTTGTGACTGGCTCCTTCAGGCAACCAGCATCAGGGAGCCAGTCAGTGTTAAGGAACTTTATCCCGAAGAGGCTCAATCTCGATCAGCAGTACACCCTGTTACTGCGGTGTCAGAGCTGTATGAAAGTTCTATGCGAATTTTAGAGCCATGGTGCATCTTTCTTTATTTTTTTTTTTTTATTGTTTTCACCATGCTGTTAAAATTCCAGTGAGCAAACCGAAAGCGATCTGTCATTCCTCCTTGTCTACCTTAAATGAACAGCAAAGGTGTTCGGACTGCATTCTATCACATCAAAAAACATTAAAGTTGCTTGTGGCTTTTACATGCGTGGCTTATGTTTGATGTTCTTGTCACCTTCACTTTGCTGTCCACATTGTCATACCTTGTGTAACACTTATGCCAGTGCATTCAACTGTAATAATTCAAGCGGATGTCCAACACCGGCAGCAAATTTTTGATTTTGCTTTAGATTTCGTAAGTGAAGGCTGTGGCGTTGATATAGTTCTGTTCCATAGATAAGGCCCATTGTTTAAGGTCTTGTCAGTTCATGCTTTGTTTTCCCTTTGAGAAGCTGGTCTAATGGAGCACCATGATATACTGCAAAAGCTTTGTTGCAGCTTTCATGTGGCAGACATACTTGATGAAGCGCACTAAAAAAGGGATGTGTACACACAGTATTTCATGCAGCACATTTATGAGAAGGGACCGTGAAATGATTCACTGGGAATCCATCAGAAACACATTGTTCCCGTGTTCGTTTGCTGACATGCTGTCTGCTTTCTTGATAACACGTTACGTTATTGCATTATGTGCAATACTGGAAATGGCTTTGTTAAGATAGCTTATCATAGCCTCATCACATGCTGGCATTTTGGTGTTGTTACAAATGCATTCATTTCAAGCAAGTGCTTTCTCTTATGTTTAGTTGCTTCCTTGTTTTAGTGTTGACACATTTCTGATGACCAGAATATTACAGTATATGCAAATTTAGATTAACGGTACGTGGTAGGAGCCCTACATTGCAATGGTTGGGCACTTATTCATTCGGGCAGATGACAACAAGACACGCAGTTCTGCATTTTCTTTCTTTCTTTGATGTGAAAAAAGTAATTTTTTATGTGTATTGGGAGAGACCATTTCATTCAGGCTGCAGGAAACACGTCTGCGAACAAAACAGATATATCTCAAAAGCTTTTGTATGTATGATGATAGTGTTCGACTTATTTCCACAGAATTACTTCTGCTGTTTCTTTTAGCCACTGTGTTGTTTTGGCATATTAAAACACGTTCAGTAAATCAATATCTTAATTGTATTTCTGCAGCCTGCGGGTGCTCCTTGTGCATGAAGCCAGTGAAGTGCGAGCAGGATGCCTTCGTGCCCTGCGCCATCTCGTCCGAGATATCGAGGCTGCCCGGGCACTTGTGGCATCGCACATTCCACGCCTTGTGGCACGTGCACTGGATGCTGCTCTGGAGAGTCGTACAGAGCGGCTTCAAGCCCTGAGGCTGGTGCGACGCCTGGTGGCCGTGGCGCCTCTTGAGCTGCCAGCTCAGCTTGCTCGCAGCCTCGTTGCCGTGGCAGCGGATGGCGCTAAGGAAACTGATGACCTTGTTCGGGCCTGCTTGGCCACCATTTGCGAGCTGGGTATGGTGGCAATGTTGTTTCGGTGGTTTTGTTTGTGTAGAAAACAATGTTGTATGTAACCGATGCACAAGACTATTAAGCAGATTTATTTGCAACAACTTCAGATGTGCCCAAGGTGGTGATTTATCAGGAAGTAACACTATTTCATCCCTCACATCGTCTTCATTCAGCTGCGCTGGAGATACTTTTACTGCATGCTCTATATTATAACCCTCTGCAATAAATGTACCATTCTGATGTGTCATTTACGCATAAGTGGCTCGAGAAATGTGGTATATGTCATGAGCCTGGTCAAATGAAAGTCACTTGATGCCGATGGATGTGTGGAGGGTTTGGTGAGGACTACTTGATATGTGATGTTGATCAAGTGATATCACGTGGTATGGACTAGTATCATGCATTTTTAGCCCTTAGCATGCTTAGAAAAAATACTGCTAATCATGTGACTGAAGTGAAAAAGAAAAAGAGCACTGTTAATTGTACCTCAATATCTAGGGGAAAACAAGGGAGCTTGGTGGACTTACTAATGCAGTATATCACGGTGCTTCACTGTCACCATCATGGAGTTTTGTGACAGCTCAGTGACATGTCCCGTAGGAAAATTTAGTAATTCTACTGAACTGACATTTCTTAAAATGTGCATGATTGGCTTTCTATGAATGACCAACTATGATTTAGAAGGTACAAATTACAGAATGTGTGTTACATTAGCAGAATATCGCAGAAAATGGTGGCACAGTGGCACTATCATGGCAAGAATCTTTTGTTATAAAATAGGGCATGCAGATGCAAATACAAAAGGCTTGAAAGAGACAACACAAATTCCGCCATTTGTATTGTGTATCTTTTTTTTTTACTCTTGCATAGGTGTCTGCATGCCAAACATTTTCTACAATGAATTCCTACTGATTATCTTAGCATTCTGTCATTCTATTCCTTCCCTAATTTTCTGTTTTCTTGCTTGCATGAACTCTGCCCACTATGAAGTTGGCTTGTACATGAACAGTAATTACTTTAGCCTCTTGAGGTGAACTAATTGCTACTTGGAGATGGTGAACCCTTTTGTACGCTGTACAGCGTTGCTGAACCCAAAGCTGTGCGTGGACACTGGAGGATTTCGGACACTGCTACAAAGCGTGCTCGACTGTCATCACCCACCTTTGGCAGAGGCGATGCTGGGTATTATTTTCCACTCGATCAATGACCCAGCCACACGCCAGCTGCTCAGTCGAGACATTGACCTTGAGGTGAGTCAGGTGATCGTCGCATTTTAGGAATTCTGTGCTGTGGCCTTTCACCACTGTACTTGATGTTGAAGACAACTTAAGTTCATCTGCTAGGAGAAGTCAAAATGTGTTGGCAAGAGAGACCTACATAAAAAAAGGTTTGCCCGTATTGTGGCGAGAGTTTGGTGTAATAGTGTGGTGGGGCGAAAATAGCCTCATCTCCAATGTTTACGGTAAAACTCTACCGTAAACTGCTGCAGCTGCGGGATATTTGCTCCGTAACTTTGGATTATTTGTATTGTGGGGACCGGCGACCCACGCGACGCCATGTTTTGCTCGGAATGCCCCTACATCCCCCTCTCCCAGCTGGACGGGGCGGCGGCCCATCACTGCCCGCTTCACCCATGTGGTCTTAACTAGTCTGCCGTTGGGCAGCGAGTAATTTCTGACGTTTGCACGTTTCTGGTTTGGGAGATGCTTGCCAGAACTCACTGGGGACTCGGAGGGGTGTGCATGTACTTTTGTGACCCTCCAGTCGACGTGGCCATCGGTCGAATTGCGCGCCTTTGCAGGCCCCAGCGACCACGGTGGCGACCTGCGATCGACACCCATCTCTGTATGTTCTTTCTATTTTCCTTTTCTGGGGGCGCGCGGTCGCAGGTGCGCTGGCCGGGGTGAGGTGGTTCTCCTCCCAGCATGGTCTTTGTGTTTTATTGTGCGTTCGCGTGTTGTTTATCGTTGTTGTCCTTTATATTTTATTAGACTTTAGATTCGGCCTTGTTTTGTTTTGTTTAATTTAATGTGTTCATTAAATTACCATGCACGGAGAGTGATACCTAATGTACTCCTTCTTCATTGCGTGTGCCTGTCCTTGCTGTGCCGCCTCGAGACGGGCCGCGGGCTGACGCGCTCGGCAGCGCGGCGATGCATGGCTGAGATGGCGAGCGCGCGGACGCGACGGCCTCATTCTCTGCTCGTCGAGCCCACGACACGGGGTTGCTAGCGGCGATTCCGCTGCTAGTAGTAGTAGACTAACCCCACAGTATAAACTAAATTCGTGTTCAGAAGGAGTATGGAACGTGTAAAACATGTAAAACGTCTGCTGCATTCTGTTGTGTTTTCTTCTCTGCAGTACCTGGTGGCTCCATTCACGGACAGTCACTTCAAGTATGCACCAGACACGCCAGAAAACAATTTAGGGTTAGTTCTGTCCCGTTGGCTATATTGAAAACGAGTTTTCAAAGCGTGATCATCTTGAGTCAATGGAGGATCATATTCTGTGAAAAACCTACACACTGCAATGTTGATGAACCAGTATGAAAAGTAATAGAAAGCAGCCATCACTTTTCCTTTTTTTAATTACTGTACTTGAATGTGTGATTACTCCATGAATTGCTTGGTCGGCCAGCTGGGTTAAAATGTCAAAACCAGTGGCTAGCCGTAATAATTGTACTCTGGGTGCTTGCGTTTACTACTTACTCACTACTAATGTTTACCTTGCTTTGGCCTGATCATTTTAATGAGATATATTATAGCTGCCTTTTATAGTCAAGCCTCATTATAACAAATTTATTATGGCACAGAAATACCCTCATTATATCTGATAATTTGTAATAAATGTATACTGGTAACACCGTTGTAATGGCAATCTATTTTTGTTTAATTCAGTATAGCCTGTGCTTTGTTATATCCATATTCATTATATTGATATTCAACTGTATTGTGTTAATACAATTTCATGTGTGGCACAGCATAGTCGTCATCTTGACAGTGTTTACCTTGCGTCTCTCTGGTTGCAGGTACGACAAGGTGCTCAGGTTTCAGTCAAGTCGAATAGCCATGACTTCAGTCCTCAGGTCCTGGCCTGGTAAGCCATCATGATACAGTAGGCTCCTAATTTAAACTGATAATTCAGACTCTTGATTAATTTAAGCAAACTATAAATTTTTGTTGGCCTGCCATGTTTTCAGTGGATTTAAAAGCTGCTTAATTCAAACTGCATTATTCAGTTAATTCTATTATTTTTTCCAAAAAAAGAAGTTAATAACAGGAACCCCTAACCATGAAAAAGAAATTCTCCGTAGAATAAGGATGGGCTGGAGCGCATTCGGAAGGCATTACGAAATCATGACTGGAAACTTACCGCTCTCACTAAAGCGAAAAGTATTCAATCACTGCATTCTCCCAGTACTAACGTACGGTGTAGAAACGTGGAGGATAACGAAAAAACTAGAGATGAAACTAAGGAGCACGCAACGTGCAATGGAAAGAAAAATGATAGGAGTAACGCTAAGAGATAAAAAACGAGCGGAATGGATCATAGAACAGACAGGACTAGCCGATATTATTATATCAATTAAAAGAAAGAAGTGGACCTGCGCAGGACATGTCATGATGAGGAAAGATAACAGATGGACAGTAAGAGCGACGGAATGGATACCAAGAGAGAGAAAACGCAACAGAGGCAGGCAAAAGGTTAGACGGAGCGATGAAATTAAAAAGTTTGCGGGCATAAAGTGGAACCAACTCGCTCAGGATAGGGTGGATTGGAAATCGTTGGGAGAGGCCTTCGTCCTGCAGTGGACCTAAACAGGCTGATGATGATGATGATCTATTATTCATGCTTTTTGCTTATCATTGCCAGAAATATTGGCTACAATTGGTTCCTCCTAGCTGAGCATTCATACTCATATATTCTTTAACGGCAATAACTACAGCCAATAGCCTGTCAGATCTTGTAGGAGCACTCAAAACCAATAGCAGAAAAAGGAAAAACACTGAGGTGGCACCAATGCCTGTAACAACTGGCCAGCTCTGTTCTTCCTGGTATATTGCACTGAGCCATACTTCTGCTGGCATCTGATAATTCAAGCGTCTGATAATTCGTGCAAAATTCTGGGGTACCCCCAAGTTTAGATTGGCAATGGTCTACTGTACTCCGATGAAATAATGTCCAAGCTGGCCTAACATTTCTGTTACGGAGCGTTTCACAGTGATGGTAACTTGAATGTGCCCGCATTTCAAGTGCCACATGCATAGTTAAAGTGTGTCTTTATTTGCCTTTTCAGGGATGGTGTATTTCTGCAAGCCTCCACCATCCGGTCTGCAATCTCTTGTAGAAGTCCTTTGTCTTCCCCTTCCTGACACCAGGGTAAAACATCACATTAACAGATGTTATACGCTTGAAGCTGTGACGAACTGCCTTTTGCGCACCATAGAACCAAGTTTGTCATCAATCAAAGTAGTGTACTGCAATGGCAACAAGTGATTGTACTTTCTTTCATAAGGCAGAATGCTTAAGGTATCTTTGGTTTGGCTGCACTACCTGCAGGATTTCAGGGAGTGCAGCACTGTCGTATATGTTTTGCCAGTGCAGTGTGCACCCAGTGCACTTACCTCTTTGTTTGCAAAAGTGGAGGACTAGCACGTGACCAGTTCACATCTGCGCCGCACTCACTTTGGAGCAAGTGCCGACCAGTTCACGTCTGCATATGGACTAATCTATTCGTTTTGACCACAACCGTGCTGTGGTAGCGTTCTGCACTGCTAGTAATGGTCTTGCATGCTGGCTGCACGGCTGGCACGGTGGGAGAACTTTTCGGAACTAGTGCGGGCAGTGCAGGCCGAACTGAGGATACCTTTGGCGGTTAACACTCAGCTGCAATTTTTGTGGCATTACTGATCGCTGGTATCATGCATAATAGGCAGGAACATTCAGCTAAGGAACATTAGTACCTTTGGACATAGGTTGTGCTGTCACTCTTGCCTCATTGTTGTAGTAAGGGAAAGTGCCGCTTTCAAAGGAGTGTCTGTGTTCACGATTTGAGGATTTTATTCGTCATTTAATTATTTGTCCATGGCCTCAGTGTTCTCTAGTCACTGTAGCCTTTGCATAATTGAACACTGCTAATATTTCTTTCCCCAAAAAGTGTCTTCCACCATGCTAGTCTGAGTTTTGTTTTCATGGCATTGATAACTTGCATGACAGTGAGGCAGTAATCACCTGCCTAACTTTGTTGTGACGTTATTTGGTTTCACTGGCACATTAAAAAGAAAGAAAAGGCAGTAAACATTAAAGGAGTACCGACACGATTTTGCGGCTGATGAAAACATACATTTTTCATTTTCTAGTCATGTATTGTTAACGCCTTCCGCACGCGGAAGCCAGGAAACATGTACGAAGTATTTTAGTTCGGTTTTAAAGTTTTCGTCAAACGGCACTGCAAGCCATCCCCAGCGCAATGGACCCTGCGATGACGTGTGAACACAGTTTCTTAAAAATCGCCGAAATCGCTGTCAGAGTCGCTGGACGACCGTGAAATTGTCGTTGTTTGCGTGCCTCACGTGCAACTGACCACAGACGACAGAGTTGCAGCGACGCTATCACGAATTGCTGTCCCTACGTGGCTTAAACGTACGTCCGACTCTGTTGACACGTCACTAGGAAACCGCCCCCTCGAAATCGAAACCGAAAGTGGGCTTTTAAGGAAGCCGTATTAAAAATATGTTCATTGCGTTGCGAGGCACCATGATACCCTTTTTGGGGTTCTCCATGCCAGCGTGTTACTTACAGCAACAATACGAGTATGTAAAAAATTCGTGTCAGTACTCCGTTAACGTTACATGGAAGCTTTAGCTTGAGTACTCCTGATTCAAATGCCCATGAAATACAGGTGCAATTTCAATTTCCCGGTTGGCGATTTAACTGATGTTTATTGTATTTGAGAATATCAAAAGCTAACATACATTTCTGAAAGTAAGTTGAGCCATATAAAATAATACCCAATTGCTTTCCTGGTCTATGCAGAAAAACATAATTGAGTTGTTGTACGACGTGTTCTGCCTTCGTATCCCGGAATGGACGAGTGATTTCGAAACGGCACTGAAGTCAGCTGGTAAGTGGTGTAATGTTGTAATTGCTCTTACTGTAGTTGTTTAAACATTAAAATATTGGTATTATGAGCACAGATTAAACAAATGTCTTCAAGCTGCAGCGAAACGATTCTGAAATAGAGTTTTGTACACCTCGCTTTATTCTAATAAAAATTATACTCCTATAACAAATAAAAATGTATTTGAGCAATATTAGTCATGCTGGTGTGACAACGTGCTTGTTCACCGGGAAATATTCTGCAAGAGCAACCTGAAGTGGCATGTTCTGGACGTGCACGCCCATTTTGGCCAATGTATTGGCTTTTTTGGTCTAGTGCAGGCTAGCTGACATACTAGTTTCATGTGATGGAACTGATTGTGCAATTACATGCTAATATGTGCACTAAGCATGTTTAGTCAATACTACATGCCTTGTAATGCACTGGCGTAGGCAGAAATGTTTTCCGAGGGGTTGTTATACGGTGTTCTTCGAGGGGGTGTTATACGGGGCGGTGTGTAGATATCATGGACGGAAAAAAAATGTAGAAAACCCATTGAATCTTTGTTTTAAACGTGCTAACCCACCCCCCATGTAAAGCCTTCCAACAGAGGGCCTTTGAGGCATTTTCAGTAAATACATAAACAAAAAGTAAAGGGAGGGGGCGGTTATGCAGCGTTCAGAAAATTTTGGGCTGTGTTTTGACACCACGACACCCCCCTCTGGCCCTGTTGTACCGGCATGAGTCAACAGGGCAGTTAAAAATGGCAAGGGACCATGTTCTAGTTCATTTCAATTTCATGTAGATGCAGTTGCAATTATCTTTTTCGTGCCAGTATTGGCATGTGTATTTACAACATAACACTTGTCACGTAAATGTACTCTCATGACAAGTGCTACTTCACTTAAATGTGTTCAACTAATAATGATTTCAGTATTGATCTCTGATTCTCTCTCTTGCTGTGTAAAGGGCATACGTATGAATGGAAAGGTTAGCGAAGGAGTTGAAGGAAGTTTATGTCGTAAGTTGCGCATGTTTGATAATGTGTGACACTTGCTTCGCTACAATAGTATCATGCAGCTCGCATCCCTTTTGTAGATCGGACCGCTATCCGGGAGTCATGGAAGCTATACGAGGGCTTTGTGGTTGCAGAGGCGTGTGATCTTTTACCACCACCGTCAAAGCATAGGTGACACTTCAAGCTTCTTCTCCCCCTACCCCTCTTTTTTTCTTGCTTGTACATTAATTCTTCAGGAAACTTTATGGGCTTGTCAAGCTTGTTATACGGTATGAAAGCAAAGTACGCAATAGTGTTTTTATGCCTTATTTAGTGATGGTAGTGCACTACTCAAACACTGATGTTCAACCCTTCCTCCCCCCCCCCCCCCCCCTTTTTTTCTTTGTTATAAAATTTAACCGAAATTTTACTAAGAAATTTGTATGCAAGTATGCAGTGGACTATCATTTTCTCAGATACATAAGGCGATGATTCATTTGTATGTGATGGTTATCCCAAGTGTTATAAGACAGCTACTCCTCACAGATATACTGAATTTGTCCATGAACAGCAAGGGCTACATGAAAACACCGCCCCTGGTGACTTGCTTGTCTCCATAGCAACCACCTGTTGAAGCATTTACTGCTGGGAGAATTGGCGAAAATACAACAATTAGAAGATGGGTACAAATTGATGCGTACTAAAGTAGGTTAATTACGGGGCTTATTCATTCTGTCCTCTGTGTATGTTTGTCAATTTGTGCCTCTCATTAGAAAGTTGTCCCTCTAAACTTCGGGGAGATCCAGTTTTTCCATTGTGTGCATGTTGTTGAAAGTAATGAGCAGATGTTTCTTAAATTTGAGAAAAAGGGGGTAACGTTCAGGAACACCTGTACATGTGTTGCCCAAATGGCTGCATATGAGTGCGTGCATGGCCTCTGGCTAGAACAACCTTATGAAGGCAGCAGATAAAGATGTCTAGGAAGGCATAGGTGGAATTCATTGTATTTTGTTAGTTCTGTAACAATTATGAAGTAAAAGGAAGGGAAAGTGTGTCGAAATAACTTGCTACTGGCAGGAACCAAACCCACAACCTTTGTTCTAGTAAGAACATCTATAAAAGATTGCCAAGCTTTTTTTTTATCATGTACATATTTTGATGTTAAGGCTCTCTCTTGTGTCAAGATGTGCTACTATGTCCAAAAAGAAGAAATGCTCATTGGGTGTTTAAATTACAGATGAACTTCTATGCAAGGTTGCAGTCTTTTGCATTTTGATGATTTTGATAGTGTGGTCCTTGTCAGACATAGTATTCTTGGAGTCATAATTTTAAATTCTCTTGATTTATTTTCGGTTCTCCTACTTTCAGGTCAAATTTAGTGGCAAACTACTTAGCTCTCCTTCTACTAGCATTTGTGCAAGCTGGAATCCTAGAGGTAAGCATGGCTATTAATTTCCGGTACTGCATATTGCCTGGCGATGTTGGAACATGAGTATCCTCATTACTTGACTGTACTTCGCTCATGTATACAAACAACCACATTTGTCATCATTCAGCAAGCAAAGATGAGTGACAAAGCGAGTGATTTTTTGATGTTATAGGAATACCCGTTCAGTTAACTCTCAATAGTTCATACTTGAATAGAGGCTGGCCATCTTGCACAAATCTGAAATTTCTGGTTGGCCAGCAGTGTTTCAGTATGCATTGAAATGGTTTGGAGTTGAATAAGGTTGATAGCTGGGCGAGGAGGTGACTGACTGATCACTGTCCTTGTAAATGGGCGCAGCAATGACCTTATTAAAGAAATATTCGGTTTGATTTGCATTAAATGGTAATATTCTAATTCGCTTTGTGCTCTAAATTTTGCTACTCACACAGCTCTAGACTGTCTTGTTTCCCTTTTGGTCCTGGTAAAAGTGAGCTGCTTCGTCTATGCATTATGGTGATGAAATGCTTTGGTTGTTTGAGTAGTTCATCATGATTTTCAGCACGGAATAAACTCGAACTTGATGTTTAGTTTTTCCTGTCAGTCTTCCCACTTGTAAGAGAGATTGGACTGACAGGCGCGTAACTTGAGAACATATCGCTGTAGAACAGCAAGTATCGTAAGATGAATGCATACATGTGCACGAGAGCAGATGTACATTAGATGATGATGATGATATTGGGTGTATTATAGTGCAAGTAATGGCCATATGGTGTTGATCAAATCTTATCAGGAAAGTTCAGAACCACATTTTATTTTATGTATTTATGTAGGGCATGCAAGGTTCATCACTGTGATATAAAAGTAAAGCTAAACTAAATCTTTGTGTGGGAGACTCCTGCGTCATTAAGTCAGTCAGAAAGCCAGTCAGAAGCGTAATTCTATTTGCTAATGAAGCGAAACGTATCTTTCCTTTAAGCATATATTTTAAAACATGTCACTGCTATACAGTGCAACACTTGATTTTGCACATAATGTTTTTTAGCCTTGAAAATGGCTTTCGGACTGCATAGCTATAGTTGGTTTCAGCTTTTTAAGTACACATGGCCCCATCAGATGTTTGTACATAGACGTACATAGAAAACCTCTGACACATGACCTGCAAATTCTGCGTTTGTGTGCAAGAATAAGAATGCTGTCTTAATGGATGCATTGTGATCATTTTTGTTGTAATGTGAACAGTGATATACTTCACTTTTGAGAACTTTATTTACATTGTAAAGAGAAAACAATACCATTTTCAGTGCACATTGAATCACTCCAAGTGGTCAAAATTTTTAAAGCCCTCCACTATGGCGTGCTCCACAATCATATCATGGTTTTGGCATGTAAAGTTATTGTAATTGAACAATAATTATCCATTTTATGGATAAGACTTCCTTTGAACTGCTAAGCAATTGAATGGTATATTCTATTCTTTTCTTTCTCCTTCATTCTGATGAAATGTAGGCACTGGTTGAAGTGATAGTGTCAAGTGAAGACGCCTTGGCTATTCAAGCAACAATACTGCTGGCAGAACTGCTGTACATGGTGGGTTCCAAACTTTTCTTTTTTATTCTAGTAGTATTATAAGAGTAAGCTGTCATAATACAACTATAACAGCTCACTGTTATATAATATTTTGCTTTTCTAATCTTTTGAGCCACTTCAAGAGGTTGAAAAAGCATCCGCATGCGCGCTTACATCAGAGCCACTCTTTGAAGCCTTCGCGACTGATGCAGAATCATCCACACATGCGCATCCACACGGTCTCGAATATCGCTGACCATTGCACAGGGATCCAGTTCTTTGCCCAGTGAGAGCATGCAATGCCACCATTGCAAGTGCACCAAGGAGAAAATAGAAAAAAATTGCACCATCTCCCCGAGGGGACCATGGGGTGATGTGGAGCATCGCTGGGAGTTTCAACGGTGCATTTAAGGGCGGTGTTTACAGGTTGCAGTGTTTTCGGTGTTACCTTTGCGGTGAACCTTGTGTGTTATTACGTTGTTAACTTGGTTCGTTACCACGCATCGCGTGACCGTTGTCAGAGTGTGGGTTGATGCTGATGCGTACTTGCGTCAACCCACTCGTTGACGGAACTGTTGCTTCCATCACACAACACCACCAACTTCTTTCATCGGAGAAGGAGGAGATACTACTGAAGCGAAGCGCGCGCGCGCTCTCTACCCGCTTTATTTATTGCAGCAGCTGTTGGAGAGAGGGAAGGGAGAGGAGAGTTGCGCATGCGTAGTGTGAGTGTGGACGCCGGACGCGTGACATACCCGCGAGCAAGAGATGCTCCGCATCTAAAAAAGGGGGGGGGGGCTGCAATTGTGGAGTGAAGCTGATGTGCTCCCTTTATTGCGGCACCTACTGTTGTGGTGGTACAGTGTTTACGGTGCTTGGCTGCTACTAAGCTGATAGGCACTGGTTTGGTCCCGTCCATGGCGGTCGCGTTTCGATGGAGGCAAAATGCTAGAGGCTTGTGTGCCGATATGTAGGTGTACGTTAAAGAACCTCAGGTGGCCACAATTTCCAGAGCCCTCCACTGTGATGTGCCTAGCTAGCCAATGCATAGCGGGAATGTGTCAGCTTTGGTAGTGAAGCAGGCCTTCTGGTGGTGTCCTGGTAACAGGACATTTCACTTTCTTTGACAAACAAGGAACCATTTATAAAAATTCTTTTTGTGGAATGTTCTCCAGGTGGCGCCTCACAACTGCCAGCATTTAACTAGCATTTGTGATGGTACCTGGTGAGCGGCCCTTTAAACTCAAAGTAAGGTACTAAATAATTGTGTTTAGTACACGTGGATTATTCACTATGCAGTTCTTAGTGCACTCACACGTGTTTGTAACAGTCCTGTATGTCTTGCAGTGTTATGCTGTATCAGCTTAAGCGGGTTTTCTTTTTCACTGTATCTTGTACTTCTTTCTACTCGTCTTTCTCTCCCCAAACTCCCTCCCCACGCAGAGTAACATGTCGGCGATATTTCAGCGCCGGCTAAATTCTCTGCCTTTCAATAAAGAGCTCTCTCTCTCTTTTCTTAAGCGGGTTGGAAGCTTCACTGTGAATTTACATGCAGAGTGGCATCCCTTCAAAAACAAGCAAGAAGGAACCCTGGAAGTGTGCCTATTGCACCAAATATTTGTGTTTGCATAAATGTTAGTAAAGTTAAAAGTTGCTGAGCTAGGCTTATTAGGGAATATTAGATGAAGTCTTTCTGTACGTTAAAATGTGTTCTTTGCATGCTCTGCGTTGTGTGGTAGAAGTCTTGTGTGGTTTAGCTTCCGTTTATTCCAACAATTGTTTATTCAAACAATTTTTCTCGTTTTCTTCCTTCTGATTGGCAGGCCAGCGTCTACCTGCCCTCCGAAGCTGGTCGGCACTGTCATTGCCTGCCGACATTGATGTCACAAGCGGCTGCTTTCGGATCACCCCAAGAAAAGCGCATGTGAGACATGACTGCACATTCTTGTCCACACACTCTTAAGATATTGCATGAGGTGTCTCACCTCATTTCGACCATTAACTATGCCAGCTAGGCCTACTCACCGAACTAGACAATTAAACAAATGCTCGTTCTTGCAGCCGTGCAAGCACTGCCGTGGCCCGTCTGTCCCGCCTTCACGCGTTGCGCCGGAAGAGCACAACGCCAAGCAGTCTCTTTCTGGACCAGCTCCTGCAGTTCTGCAGCCCGACCAAACACCGCAGCGCCAACCAGGACTTCTGCGAGGCAGCGGGCAAAGTGCGCCTCAACGCCTGCCTTCGCAAGGAAACCGACGAGAGCGCCTTGCAGAGCATCCGCGACTCCCAGGTGCTCGTCCGGGAGTACAACTCCTGGGACTGGCACCTCGTCAGCTCGTTGCTCAAGTGGCCCAGCGAGTCTTTGCGCGCCCTCAGCGAAAGCACGCACAAGACCTTCATCCGTCGCCTCGTCCTCTTCTACAAACCGAGCAGTCGCCAGTTCTCGCTGATGGAGACCAAGCGGGAGTGCGCAAACCAGGTCATCACTGTCGGGTGTCAGCTGTTTGAGTTCCTGCTCGAGGCCGAAGAGGGTCGTGCAACCGAGTTCATTGAGGACTTCTTGATTGACCTGTGCAACTGCCTTCACGAAGCGCAGCTACCTGGCGCTGCCATGTCGGCCCTCCTGGGGACATCGAGGATGTTGGCGATGGTTTCGCACGCCTACTTCCTTTTCGTGGGCCGGCTTGGGAGCTCTAGCAAGGGCTCGAGGCTCTTGGAGAGGCTCGGAGTGTACCAGCACATTTCAACGCTGGTCACGCTGGAAGGCCATGACCTGTACCTGAAGCTGGCGCTGGCATCCATGGACTACACCAAGCCGGGCTTTGCGAGGTCCCTGCTGTCAGCAGCATTGACGACAAAATGTGAGGTGGGTTGTCCTTTCACGCTGGCTTTTGAACTTTTGGGTTGAGTAGTGTATTATTTGGGGATCCAAAGGATGACATTTAGCCTGATGTAATCGATGTGGTCAGTCATTAGTGCCAGCACATTATGTAAGTGATCTGTAGTGAGAACTACTGGTGTTCTGACCCATGGAAATTTTGAATGCCACTCTCTTCTTCACCTTGAGCATGTTTCTACCTGCGTATCTTTGGAAAAAAACAAGGGGCTGCAGTAGCCTTCCAGCTTTCTTGGATTCAGTGTTGCTCTTACAAATAAGTCTGTTTGCAGTTTTTTGGTGTCTTTCTTTAGTTGGCTAAATTTATAGTGTGCTTAATTTTGACTTTACATGACGTTGCTATGTGCCATATAGAGTGGCTGTGTACAAGCTAGTAAGTTATAGCTACAGATTTACCACAGCTACTTGGTTTCCGTTTCATACATGGTTCACCTGCAGTGCATCATGAGTGTTAATATTTGTGAATGACATTGCTGCCATTTTCTATACAGGAAGCACGACTGTATGCAACAAAGTTCCTCAGAGTTCTGCTTCGATTGGAGCTCTTGGACTTCAGAAAGTGGGTGATGGAGCTCCTTGTGACTCAGCTCTGTGACCCAAACCGTGCTGTCATGCTGACGGCTGCTTCCATCTTAGATGAAGCCTGTGATGTCAAGGTGGGCACTCCGTTACATTTTATCAGCTATGAAGTATGCTAGAACGCTTTATCATAAAGAATACATGCTAGCACAGAATACTTGAACATACAATTGCCGCATTTCTAGTAGCAGTTACTATACGTATTTACACGACTGTAATCCTGCACGAATGTAGGTCAATCCCATGAAATGTTCGTGCCATATAATCGATCCATATAAAATGGGCGTGGACATTTTGTCACATAAAAAGAAAATTGACCCATATAGTCCGGTTTTTACAGTGCCCATCTGTGAAAACAGAAAAAGTGTCAAGCAGTGTAGTCAATGCGCCTTCTGACATCATTTGTTGAAAGAAGAGCAGTTGATTTTCAGCTTATTTGAAACAAACTGTGAATTCCCTTGTGCTTGCAGCACTTTGATATTTAGCTCCGTGTTCACAGGAACCTCCTACGACTGATTGGCACCGTTTTCTGGCTATATTCAGAAATGAAAATTCAGCAATATTTTGTTCTGTCTGCTGTCTTGCCTCCTTCTTAGTTTTAATCGCTTTCTTTTTTTTCCCCCACCAGGAAAACCTGGAAGCCTTGATCGCAATGCGTCCAGTGCTGTTGTCATTTGGAGACCGAGGCCTGCTCTTGCACATCCGTTTCCTCTCTGTGCCGAGTGGCTTCAAGTACATGCTGGAAGCTGAACTGCTTGGGCATCAGCTGCACAAGTGGGATGAGGTTTGTTCAAGCACCCCTCTTGACTTCCACGTCCTTCTGTACAGTGCTGCTCCAGCATGGGCACCAGCAGTCTTATGCTTGAAAAACTTAACGCAGCATGTTAATACCCTGGGTTTACGTTCTTGAGGCTTTTAACACAAAGATAAGGACACAGTCGTCAACTATAAAGCATATTCTTTATGTATTACAGCATGAAGTCAAAAACCAAATTTGCCTTGGAGTGCTCATTGCAGTCCGAGGCACCTGAGCTGGCGTGTCTTTGTCAAAACGATTATCTGGCCATTCCACACCATCACTGGAGTTATTGCTACTGCTGGATTGCAAAAATAGGTGGCAGAAATGGCTGAAGCGCTGGTAGTCGGCTATCGTGGCGCACAGCGCCGTCAGCGCTGCCATTCTTGTGGAAATCAACACTACCTTCACTCAGTTCAAGTTTCTCTTGCAGCAGTGCGTCCACAAGCAAAATGTAAGCATAGGAAATTGGAACTGGAGAGGAGGGTTCAAATGATGTCCCACGTGGCGATAGTTGCCTGCAGGGCTTTCATCCAGCCTCTGGAGCAACAGCCGACTGGCAGCCACCATTGTCTCTTTGGCCAAGCGGCCCCATAATAGTCTCTCCTGAGACACTGAGACATGCTCCCACAAGGACTGCAGAGACTAGTGCCATTTTCCTTTCCTTGGAACCACCTCTCTGCAGGGCGCGGGTTTTAAATTTTGTGAGCTACTCGAAGTCATCAGAACTCTGTGTCCGATGATGCCAAAACGAAAGAGTTACACTTTATGTCAAAATGAGCCAGCTCTATATCAAAATAAGCAGGCGACACAAAATGCACCCGGCTGCCATGCGAGCCAACAATCATGTTCATTTGATGAGCACTTTACATTGTTGCCCTTCTGAGTAGTCTTGCGTGGCCAAATTTCTTTAAGGTCAGTATTGGTACAGTGAAATGGATGCTTAACTCTCAAGAAACCGTGACATTAGACATGTTTATAGTGCCTTGTGGTTAACCAGTGACGGCCACATTGCTCTTTCATCCATGCTTTTTAACAAGCAGCCACTACTCTAAATAAACATGTGCTAAAACATGTGCCTGTAAGTGGTGTGACCATGGCGAGAAAATGAAAAATACTGGGATTTACATATTGCAACAGTGTTATGATTTTGAGGCGCACCGTAAAGGAGGACAGGAGATACATCGAAGCTCCTGGGGTTATTCAGCATGTGCTTAAATGAAGGCACACAGTTGTTTTGCATTTCATCTCCTTGGAAACATCGCCACCGTGGCTGACAATTAAACACGCGTTCTTGCGCTTAACGGTGCAACAGTTTTCGCAATGGGTGGTTAGTTCTAGTCAATTTTATGGCTACTCTGTAAGCTTGTGTGCGTGACTTGTCCTTTGAGGACACCCAGTTAAGACTGGCACCCTCTGTTTCTTTTGTGCAGGTTGATAATCTTCGGTATGTGAAGATTGTTGAAGATGCCATCAGCCAGGCTGTCACCTGGCACCAGCGAGGTGAAGATGGAACCTATGGCAGGCGGAGTAGCAACACAAGGTTTGTGTTTGTCAAGCCTTAGTTCAGATTGTACGGTTCCATACTCATCATGCAAAGGTGCCTAGATTGGGTGGACGTCGGGCAAAATTCATGGTTGTGCATGCACTACTTTGTACACAGTGACCATGGTGGTTCCTGCACCATGTGCAACCTAGGCACTCTATTTAATAGTTATAGCACTTAGGTTGTACTTTAGCCAAGTTTGTGCCATTCGGTGATTGCCCTTAAAAAAATGCTGTATGTGGCCATATCAGGAATTGGGCAAATGTGGCTATATATGGCACGTGCCGTATGTGGTCGTATTTGCCCAAATCGTTTTAGAAACATATGTGGCAATGAAAGACACACACGAGGAATGCCATGTAAGACTGATGCGTATTGGGCAAATACGGACACGTACGGACACGTGCCATATATAGCCAGATATGCATATATGGCCATATATGCATATCTGGATATATATGGCACGTGTCCGTATTTGCCCAATACGCATCAGAGTCGTACATGGCATTCCTCGTGTGTGTCTTTCATTGCCACATATGTTTCTAAAACGATTTGGGCAAATATGACCACACACGGCCACATGCGGGCACGTGTCATATATAACCACATTTGCCCAATTCCTGATATCGTCATATATGGCATTTTTGTAAGGGTGTGTGTGGCAAAAAACAAAGCTCTAATGCATCAATTCTTGTAGCATTGGCTGGAATGAAATACGGATTGTTAATACATGGTGTCACGTTACCCAGAAGGTGCTAGTACAATAGAAATCTGTGCATAGCATTTTATAATACAGCTTGTGCGGGAGCGTCAATCATGCGATCTGCCTGCATGCAGACAGCTTCTGAGGGTGAGCCCTGTGTAACAGTGCAGTTGCAGTTTGTGTGCTCTGGTAACGGGAAATAAATGAACCTGGCTGCTAATCTGTGGATCTGTTCCAGCTTTTTTACATACTTGACACTGGGGGATCACATACTAGTGAAAAAAAGCATGTTTTATTAAGACACACCATGTCTAGTGCTTTTGCCTTTATAAATGCTGCCCACTCTAGGCATCAACAGTGGAAGCAACATTGGCACTGTTGCATTATTCTCCTAAATTTCTGAGCGATCCATATTTTTCTAACCGCGTCAAGGTAGTAAGTTTTCGTGTACACGTATATCATTGCAAATTGTTGCATTAATGAAGCAATAATTTGCCATGCGTGACTAAAGTCACAAGGCCACATGAAGCCACAAGAGTGACTCTTAGTCAGATTCATGTGCTGTCCATTCCAACGCTGGCTGAGCCATTTTGCTTGCAGCTCTTGCAGATACTATTAGCATCAGAGTTCTCTTGATTGGTTATTTTAAGAAGCTGTGTAGTCAGTACAGTCAAACCTCTTGTTTAGCAAATTCAATATGACACGAAAATAGCTTCATTATGTATGATATTTTGTTATAAACATCTATTTAGAAAATGTTTTTTATGGCAATGCTATATTTTATTCAGTTTGTTGTGACCGGTCGTTCATTATATCCACATCTGTTACAGCAATCTTCAATTGTACAGTGCATAACAGTGACACGGCACGGGGACGATTCTTGCCACTTGCAAGGTTGGAGTGCCAGCCTGGTTAAGATTTGTGGTTTGGCACTGTGGAACATCCTCAGCTTTTGCTTCATGTACTTGAGCGGGTGACTAGGTTGTCTCCAATGCCTCTTTTCATTTGAATGTGGCTGACTCATCCTGGAATCTAACTCATGACATGTTGTTTGGAATGTAGCATTCAGCTCTGAGAACGTTTTGTCATTGCGCAGTGCATAACTCTGTTAAAAATTACAGGTGACTTTACTGGACTACTTTTACTTTATAGGCTCAAAGTTCAAGACGTGTTCGTTCCTCCGCACCTCTATGGCCAGATGGTTCAGCACAAAGAAGGGTTGGAATATCTACAGAAGCATGGCTGCCTGGAGCGCCACTATGAAACTGTGATCGCTGGCGACATGTCAAATGAAGAGGCTCTCTTGCGACTCAAGGCATCACTGTGGACAGTGGTAGGCATCTTTTGCGTCATGATGGAGCTGCTGATAAATGATGATCTAAGTTCAACATGGGTTCAGCTTTAGAGGCATACTGAAGGAAGACAGCAAATTTGAACCCTGTACAGAGGGTCTAACATTGCTAAGTGTCCAAAGGATTGCTTCTACTGAGGTTGGAGCTTTGTAAGTGATACAGTAGAACCCCGCTGATATGTTTTTCAGGGGACCGTAGAAAATAAACGTAAGAGCCGAGAAACGGGAAAAATGGAAAAATGAGAGAAGTGGTGATCGGCACACAATTTTATTTCAGTGCTAGCGCTTTCAGTGCATGCATCGGCACACTCGGCTATGATTTCATCGACAGAGAATACCTCGGAGGTGACAACGGCATCATCGATGGAAACGTAATCACTGTACGCGATTCCGTCACAAAAAGTTTGCATAGCTGTGCCATAATTGTGCTGGCGGAAGCCAGAAACGTAATGGGCGTCGCCCATAGTGCAGCTAATACAGTCAAGCCAAGTCAAGCTACGTGAAAAGTCAATATTGCCGTCGGCAGTGGCCGCTTGGAGTGTCGATTCGCAACGTAACATACGGGAATGTTCCCACACTGCGACGTAGCAGCGGGGTCCCTAATCTTCATTGAATCCTATGGGAGCTATGCCGGGACTGGCCCAAAACAACGTAACAGCCAGGAAAACGCAGCAGCTGGGAACGTAACAGCGGGGTTCTACTGTAAAATGATGGCGACTTGAGAGAAAGGATTGGTAAACTCTGGGCAGGTGTTGCTTTGAGCCATGGAAGTGTGTCATTTATGACCTCAATAATGTGCAGTACATTATCCCCAGTGTAACAAACACATTGAGACACGTGCGCACATAACACAGTCACACGTCAGTGCACTGAACACCCAGGCAAAGCGGTCTCACCACGAGTCGCAAAGCAGTCGCTCGCAGCATGGTTGTGGGAAGCATGCCTCTCCAAACTAGATTCGGCAGGCCAACTGGTGACCCTAGACCAGGTAATTCAAAACACGGAAGCAAGCGAGGCCCTTTCGGAGGGCACCACCCAAGATTGAGCCATGTGGATTTTCTTATATGGTTTCTTTTTCTTCTGCCTTTTCTTCTGTACCCGCAGCAACTGACACTAGCCTTATCAAAGCCTGCCTTCCACCAGAGCCCTTGAACTTAATCCTGCAAATAGGATGTTTCTCTCTGCTGAAGAGCTAGAGCCCAGGTTTAAAATTTCACCTAAATCTCTGTAGTAGTACGTCATAAATGTAAGTTGGCAGCAGTGGAATGGGTAACTCATGGTAACTCACGATATTTTTCAGGGCCACGTTGGAACTTCACCCGAGGGCTTTGCACTCGTGGCAGATGCAGATGTGCTACCTGCTATTGTCGGAATGGCTCGGGAATCACTGATATACTCTATCCGAGGGTGAGTTTTTTCCTTTCGTGGAATTGTGTTTTCAATGGTGCGTGGTCGATATCACATTGGAAGTGGCAGCAGCCTTGAGGTTTATCATTCGTGAGAAATATTGAAGTCAGTTCATGTTGTTCGGAGTAGAACCAACCCAGGTTCCCAGTGTCGTACTTACGTGGATGCTGCAGTTGTGGATGTCATTGTTATGTCATTAGCTGGCTGTATTCAATCTTCACAGGGCAACTGGAATCTGATCCTCGTAAGTTATAAAATTTCGACGTAGCCCTTTGTCCTACTGTAGGTTGTCTTGACTGATGCTTTTTATAAAATTATTTTGCTTCCAGAGTTGCAGAATCTCAGGTAAAACTAGTCACTTTTTGATCAGATTGGCAGGTATGCTGTAGAGGCCCTGCTTATGTGGGTTCTTATTCACAGATTGAATTCATGACTGCAGAGATTGGGAGACTATGCTGCCTGTATAACTCCATTGTGCTTCCTGTTTATGCATGGTTAACATGGGTAGTGCAGCCATAAGGCTTTTGATGCACTGTAGTGCTGCAGTCTCACCTTATTTTGCTCCATGGAAGATGGTAACCATGCAGAGTAAATTTTCTCTTTCGTAATTCAAAATTATGTGCAGGGCTTGATATTCAGTGTGCTTTCATAGAACTCTGCATGCAACATGATGATGAACTACAAGGCGCATTGCTAAGTGGTGTATGTGCATTGTCGTTAGCATCATAGTGACATGCCTTTTGCCTGAAATGCTTTGCTTGTGTGTTAGGTTCCACTTGGTGGTAGCAGTGCCTTGTTCCCAGTGTTTTGGAGTTCAGATGGCACTGAAGCAAGCAGAATTTGCAACGGCC
Organism: Hyalomma asiaticum; assembly: GCA_013339685.2. Taxonomy (NCBI): domain Eukaryota; kingdom Metazoa; phylum Arthropoda; class Arachnida; order Ixodida; family Ixodidae; genus Hyalomma; species Hyalomma asiaticum. The sequence continues at coordinate 9,930,246 of CM023491.1, forward strand.
TTGATGTTCACTCTTTCATAATCCAAAAACAATGAGCTTTTCTTGTAGTATGATTATTTTTTAAACTCCCAATCTGAGCCAGAGCAAATGGCTCTCTGTCAACCTTTGTTACATTATCTCCCTTTCACAGGGTGTGCTTTTACGTGCTGTGCCTGCTGGCTAGCACGGGAGACTCTGTCGAGTACCTTAGCGGCCTTGGCTGGGACTGCGTGCAGCACAAGCATAACGAGGTCTGGCCCGTGGCTTCGGACGCTCTGCGCACCGTGAAAACGTCGCCAGCACCGCTCCGTGCGCACACGTGGTCCATAAGCAGTGCAGGGAGTCAGCAGAGCGAGGTGCTCACCGCCAGTGCTCTGCACCGCCGCTTCCACGGTTCAGCTGCTTCATCCCTGAGCTGTGTCGATGCCGGCGAGACACCGCAACGGAGGACACTCAATTTTGTGTCTGAGCAAGTGAAATCCCAGGCGGAGAACAACAGTGGCATGCGTCATTCACAGACTTTGCCTCGCAATGTGACACTGTCCCCTCGACACGACGCACTGGTTGCGTCGTCTCGGAGGCCACGTTCCTCGTCGGACTGTAGGCCAGGTGAAGGAAGGCACGATGCTGAAGGAGAGGCACCGCAGGGGCAAGTTTACAAGAGCCCCGAGGTTCGTAAGCTGTTTCACTTACCTGTTCGTACTGCGTCTAAGGCACACCGGCCAATGTTCATAAACCGACCTTATACTTAGCACTTGCTTTCTTTGTATTCCTTGTGCCCTTGACAACTGTTGAGGGCACGGATGTGGTAGGGAGGGGCAAAAGATAACGATAAGATTGATTTATGAATACGGGCAATGAAAATACATGATTGTTTTCATCTAGTGTTGGTTAATGTTGAGAAAACACGGGGCTGAGAAAGCACGCGGAGCCAGAGCCTAGAGGTAACTTTTTAGTCTGTGGACAACTTCATTCTTCCTTCCCTTTGCACTGTATGAATTGTGTCCTTTGTCTAAGCATTCCATTTTTGGCTGTTAAATTGTTCTTGTTGCATTTTTCTCAATTGTGCACTGCACATTTTAGCAGTGAAGGTGTTATTTGTTGACCTTGTCGCATTTTCAAGCAGCTTGGTGTCATGCAAGAGGGAAAAGTCGACCAAATTTTCCCCTCGGTGCATTACTACAGTAGAACCCCAACGCTGTGTTCCTGAGTGCTAAGATTTCCTGGCTGTTATGTCATTTTCTTCTGCTCCCAGCATAGCTCCCATAAGGCCCAATGTATTGGGAACCCCACTCTTATGTCGATACCATGGGACTGTTCCCACATGATACATCACGAAGTGCACACTGAGCCGGCCAGGCAGCCATAAAGGAGCATAGCCCTGTTGACTTTTAGTGCTATTTGGTCTTGCTTGACCGTGGTAGTACCAGCAGATGGACCCATGGAGCCTTCCTGTTTCCTACGAGCCAAAGCATGGCCTCTGAATTTTGTATTTGCTCTTCAGAGATGGTGTATATGACATATGTATTGGTGCCCACAGTTATCAAAAGTAAGGTCTTCGAAATCTGCCTATCTTCGCACTTGTGCAGGTATACCCATCATCGTTCTTTGTCAGAAGTATCCATGCCTTTCCTGCAGTGTTTTTTATCACTCTTGTTTTTGCATTGTGATGATAGAAGCGTGAAAGAACTAAGCATCAAAGCACACATAGCATGCTAACTGTTGATGCCAGCAGAACCACTTACAATTGTATTACATTTCCGTGATGACAAGTTCTTACCTCCGCAGTTCTATCTCTTGGCAAGGTCGTCGTGGCTAATTTTGCTGCTGTGTGCATTAGTGATGAAGTTTGGGAGGAGGCAAACAGGTGCCATGTTTTCGGGCAGTCGCTTTTGGAAGTACCATCACTTTTGCGGGATGTTCGGTCACCTACGGACGACAGCGATTCAACATTGTGCTGTCCTGATAAGACAGCATTCCCTAAACGTTGCTTGTAGACACCAACACATCCGGTGATAACCTCACGAAGGTATTTTCAAATGCGATCGCTTGGCTCGTTTGGGAGGGAGCCAATGCTTTTATCAGCATTAGCAGTACCGGACTCGAAGATATGACAGTGCAGGTGCTCGAAAATCTCGTGCTGACCAGGCACAAGCAAAAGCACCATGCAATGCTGCATTTTTTTCTTCTTTTTTTTTGCTATAAGCATTGAGATAAACTTCTATGCAGATAACAGCTGCTCATTTTCTTCATTTCATCGTGTTTATCAGTTATCGCGTTTTCAGTTCTTTATTTATTTATTTTTTTTTTGGTGGTCCTGTAAAAAATGTATCAGCAGGGTCCTACAGTACATGGTGGTGGTTATGTGAAGCTTAGTGTGTAGCATTTGTGCACACACCTCTTTTATCTCTTGCCCTTGACCCAGTCCTTCCCTCAGTACACTGCTACATGATGGGGATTATGCGATGCCCATTGTGCGATAAAATGTAAAAGGTTTAGCTCAAACTTGGCAGTTCGATCCCTTCAGCTGCGGCTGCATTTCCATTGCGCAAGATGCAAAGAAAAAAAAAAAAAAGAGACGAGAAAGAAGTGGGTGAGTGCATGGTGAAGGATTAAATACAGTTAGTAGATATTGAGGAAGTGTGGAATGCCGAAAGAACGCCGGTAATATTTTGGCTGTGTAGGAATGTATGAATAACATAAATGACAGGTCATAACATCAATAACTTGACAACCCTGCCAGTTAACATCAAAGCTAACTATCAGAGAGAAGCTTCTGTGTTCTGTCTGTTTTCACTGCGTGGAACTGTCTTGAATTTTTATTTCTGTAGGCAAAAGCTTAACTTTTGATCTGATCCTTTGCAATTAAGGCTGTGTCTAAGCCATATGTGGTTGCTCATAAAATTTGCCTAGATTTTTTTCTATCTTTCGTGTTGGATGTTGAAGTGGTATCTCGTTTCAGTTTTCTCAGCTTTGAAGTGTCGTATTTAGTGTTTGCAAGGGTCGCTTGAGTTTCACGGAGCAGTGTTCCAAGTTTAATCATGCTGCTTGAATTTCAGGCAGTTGCAGTCCACCCCTCTGTTGCGGAATGCCGGCTGCTGTCGGTGCCCGACAGTGCAAAAGAGCGCTCAAGCTCATTTGGAGGGAGTCGCGACTCTGGCACTGAGACATCATTTACAGAGAAGAGCTCCAGCAATCCCGAAGTCAAAGGGGAGCGGAGTGACAGCAATGAGAGTGCCATTACCGCTGGCACAAGCAAGAGCCGGTCTGACAGTTGCACAGACTCTACAACAAGTGGCGTGAGCTCGTGCGACGAGAATGCCGCCACAACGAGGACAGTGCAGACGCTGAGCCCAATTGCGAGCTCGACTTCGCTGAGCACTCTGGGTGGGAACAGGGGCGACGGTGCTGTGATGCCGCGGAGACCTAGGGGCTTTGTTGGTGGTGTGCGGACGCTCTCACGTAGCAGCACCTCGACGAGTCCCGTGTCACCGGACTCCCCGGTGCTGATGTACACAAGCGCACGTGATGTGGCAGGTTATGCGACGCTGCGAGCAGTGCGTGAGGCCTCGTCGATGCGGCGCCGTCGGAAGCGTGTCTGCTCGGTGGGCTGCGACGGGACAGAGCCGCACGGGGAGCTCTTCTCGCCTCCGTCGTTCGCTGGCTGGAGCTTGGATCGTAGTGGCTTCTACATGTGAGTGGCTTGCGAGATACTGTTTTGGGGACGGCAAGAGTTGCCCAGTGTCATGTGGTGCAACATATACTAGCCTATTTTTGTGGTGTCTGTCATAGGTATGACAATGACACTTGTTTTCCTTGCACATAAGGTAGCCAATAGGAAAATAGCTCAAGACCTGCTTTGGCTCCGTCCACCTCCTTAGTAAGGGGTATCAAGAATACCAAGTGTGAGCTGTTGCTTGCGCTATATTTAGCTGTTCAAAGTCATTCTGTCTTTATTCTTTATTCAATAATTACCCTGCTTGGTCCAAAGGCACTGTAGCAGGGAGTTAACGATGTCGAAAAAAGCATACCTTTAGTGGTACAGCACACTTGATGGCCTTGTAAGCAATTCCATTCACTGATGGAACATTGTTTTAGCATAACCCCCAACATCATCAGCATGCCATTGTTGAAGTTGTTGTTCCTGCTCATGCATGGCCTTTTTGTTGTTACTGGGGCTAGGAACACGACTGGTGTACTGAGAGCCACATGCTGTTCACCGCGTTTTGTTTTAGTGCATCACACAATGGGCAAGGCATTAGGTTCAAACACAGTGACCACATTTTGGTGGAGGCAAAATGCTAGAGGCTCTTCTACTCAGGCTAAGTGCACGCTAAAGAACACCAGGTGGTCTAAATTTCTGGAGCCCTCCTCTCTGGCGTGTTTTGTAAACATGTCGGGGTTCTGGCTTGTGAGACACCAGCAGTTATTATGATGGGCAAGGCATATACCTTTGTTGCTGCAATGATGGCTGCTTGATCAAGAACCTGCCATCAGTGTCACAACTACCTCGTGAGAGAGTTATGTGCCCCTTCATATGCCTGTCTTGCTAGGCCTGTCTTGCTACATAAATAATACAAGGGCTAACATATGCTTTCTCGTTGCCTTTGTTTACAGAGGGGAAGAACCATACCCAGATGACACCACCAGCATTCGAACTATGTCCGTATCGAGCACTGCTTCTGCAGCAACGGCACGATCGGCTGGACGGTCCGAGGAGAGGTACATGGGACTCTGTGTGCCTGTTGACACTGCACTCATATTTTCAGTAAGTTTTTGCACCTGAGAGTGTTTGTTGTGGTCACAGTACACTGAAAATGGTCACGGATTGGCACCTTTCAGTTGCAGTAATGGAATAAATATGCAGTGTTTTGTGATGAAGTTGGCACTAAGACTGAAAAACTTGAAATTCTTGTTTCGCTCCGATGCTCTATTTGAAAGAACTGGGACTCCCCTCAGATGGGCTTAGCTATGAAATCTTGGGACCACATTTTTAGCACGAAATGGAAAAACAAGGGCTTAGAAAGAATGGAGGAGGAAGTGCCCAACCTACGGATGAAGAATAATTTAGGAGGCATAACTCAGCTTCTTCACCAGCGTGAATAATGTCACACCGAAGTGTAGTAGAGGATGGTGTGGCAACGCCACCTACCGTATCAGTACCAAGTTTTTGCGCCAAAACGCCGCCGGAAACATGGCCGCAGGTTCGCTTGTCTACGGGCACATCTCTGCCATCTATCACGGGGAAAAAAGTGAGGGTTCCTTCCTTGGCGGTTGCCACTAGGTGCGCTGTGCCTATGTCCACCATGCTGAAGCAGCATGTGTGGAGCTGCATGCCTCCTACTCAACCAAGGTGAGATTAACTATGGTGCTGGCCCAGAGTTCCTCCGCCTGTATTATTCTTTCTCCGTGGCTCATCCTTTCACTTCCCCTTTCATTGTTTTACGAGTCTTTGTTTTTACATTTCGTGCTAAAATGTGGCCCCATGATTTCAAACAACTCACCTAGCAACAAGTTCTGCATAACAATGAAATCCTGTAGGTGTTTGCAACGGTGACTGTTTGTGTTCCATGTCTTGTTGCCTCATAAGCCTGTGCAGTACCCATGTCACATTATGTCACCATTCTTTGATAGTTCCTTGTATTTTGACTTGCTCTTTACTGGTTACTATTCACTGCATGTTTAAAGGAAATCTTTAAACGTCTAGACTGGGAAGAAAGGGGAATTCGAATAGACGGAGAATATCTAAGCAATTTAAGATTTGCAGACGACATTGTGCTCTTTAGAAATGATGGAGACACACTACAAAACATGATTGATGACCTAAACAGGGAAAGTATTAAAATTGGATTAAAAATGAATAGGCAAAAGACCAAAGTTATGCTCAATAGCCTAGCTAAGGAACAGGAAATTAAAATCAACAATGAACCCTTACAATGTGTAAACGAATACGTGTACCTGGGACAGTTAATAACAGGAACTCCTACCCATGAAAAAGAAATTCTCTGTAGAATAAGGATGGGCTGGAGCGCATTCGGAAGGCACTACGAAATCATGACTGGAAACTTACCGCTCTCACTAAAGCGAAAAGTATTCAATCACTGCATTCTCCCAGTACTAACGTACGGTGCAGAAACGTGGAGGATAACGAAAAAACTAGAGATGAAACTAAGGAACACACAACGTGCAATGGAAAGAAAAATGATAGGGGTAACGCTAAGAGATAAAAAACGAGCGGAATGGATCAGAGAACAGACAGGAGTAGCCGATATTATTATATCAATTAAAAGAAAGAAGTGGACCTGGGCAGGACATGTCATGAGGAGGAAAGATAACAGATGGACAGTAAGAGCGACGGAATGGATACCAAGAGAGGGAAAACGCAACAGAGGTAGGCAAAAGGTTAGATGGAGCGATGAAATTAAAAAGTTTGCGGGCATAAAGTGGAACCAACTCGCTCAGGATAGGGTGGATTGGAAATCGTTGCGAGAGGCCTTCGTCCTGCAGTGGACCTAAATAGGCTGATTACGATGATGATGATTACTGGTTTACTGCATTTATTCTTGGTTTTAAATCTGTCTCTACTGTGGGAAAAACAGGTGTTTTTTATTGTTTTTGTCTGATTTTTTTCCTTGAAGGAACTTCTACACTCACTACTTTGTGATATATAAGTGAATGGCTGAGTGAGCACACTTGTCAGGCATAAGTCTTACCAACATACGAACGTTGTTTTATATCATAAAAGAAGTTATAAATTGCTGAAACAAGGGATGTGGGATGAAACAACACAACACTGGGCAAATTTTCTAAAGACGCACTTGAGTTTTCTAAGAAAAAAATGTCATAAGAATTCTGAGGTTCAAAAATTATTGTTCTCTAATGGGCACTATCTCCAAACAAATTTTTTGAATTTTTATTGAACAGGTATATCACAAGAAAAATGTAACTGTAAGCACTGCATTTGACCGTGCTGTGCATTGAAGCAGGTCCTTGAGTCAAAGCAGCAGAAATTTCTTGTTCTGCAGTGAATCAGCTTTCCTGTTCAGTTTTACTGTTGTTAAAACATTTCATGCAGTTTTTATAAGCTTTCATCTTATCATGTTGGCATTAAATAGATTCAGATGGTGGAGGAAGGAAAATGATGGCGAAAACTGACCAGGCTTTGCCCTACCAGTTTTCCAGGCTCATTTGCTTCGGCGTCACTCTTTCAATCAAACTGTGACGTAAGGGCATAAATCGATGGCGTGAGGCACCTTCAGACTTCATGTCATCAATATAATAAGCCACAGATGCAGCAGAATCATGTGATTTTTGCAATGCTCGAGCCACTTCCAGAGGCGGCCATGTTCATTTTCTACTTTACGCAATTTCAAAACTTCAGTGTGTGTTCAAAAACTGCTGCCATGTGGGAAAAATGTGAACTGTCTGAAAGACAGAGCCATAATTTCTTTCTCTTTCACTTTGGAATGCACAGTGAGTCCAGAAGCGACATGGAAGGTCTCCAAAACGTCATTTCAAACCATTGATAGTGAGCTAACGATGTCCAGCGGGCATAGTAGGATAAGAATTGAAGGTATCGTTAGTGGAATTCTGGTGTGTTTTGATGGGCGCTTCCCATCCACATTTCCCTCTGAGTTGGGCTGAATTCCTGTCTGTCACTAGTACGGTCAGAGCGGAGAGTTTTGACATAGGGACACCCCTTTTAGAAGGAGACCATAACGATAGCAGCAGTGGGCTGAACTGACATAGCCTTCTGTTGCATATCTGTTTGCTGTTCCTATTAGCTAGCAGTTGTTTTATGAACTTATTTGTAGTGTCAATGACTGCATTTTCATCCTCTCTCTGCATTGCTTTTTTCAAAATTTAGAATGCTCAAGCTCACACATCTTTCCATTCATCGAGAACTAACTACTATTAGGCCCAGGATCCTTGAGGGATGCCCTCTCGCATGGTGTGTCATCAAGGGGACTCAGCTGCCTTGCTGCAACCGCAGTTGCTATGCATTTTCCCGGCTTGAGTTGTTAAAAGATTAGTCTTCACATTGACGGAACAGCTTGTTCATGATGTTACAAAACACCATGACTTGCCAGCTTGCAGAATGAACGTTGGGAGCACATTTACTGTGGGTTGCTCTTCGTGTCGCCTGCTAGCCATCAGTGTGTACATGTCCATGTATGGCATGTTCTTATCATGACTGTTCCATGTCTGGAGAGCAATCTTGACCCTTTCACTGTCAGGTTTTTTTGGCACTGCTCCACAACCCCAGCCAGGTTTATTTTCCATGTTATATGTGGACATTTTGTGCTAGCAGTGCAGTAGGATGCTTTTTAGGTCATTTAAACATGTTTATTGACAATTATCTTATCAAATAAAAAGCTTCATATATTACAATCAAATTGTCTATTGCTCAACAAAATCATTGGCCACTAATTAGGATTCTAAATAGTTAAAGAAAGCATGCCCAGTGTGGTGCTTTAGCTCTTGAATGCTTTTGTCCATAATCAAGTAGTGTCTTAGTACTCTTTCGTTCATCTTTTGTTGCAGGTTTATGATCAGGTGCTGCCATCTACAGGTGGCAATGGAGAGGACAAAATGGCTGAACTAGTTGAGAATGTTGAAGAGCGGAGTGACGGCTTTGAGCTGCACACATCGAAAGAGTGTCTCCTATGTCACAGTGTAGAGCGAGTCAACAAGATAAAGGAGAGACTTGCTGGCAGCCCGGAAAAGTCAGGTGAGGCCTTCAACTGCTCCTTCCTTTTTCTTTTTCTTTTCTTTTGTGAGCACTTAATGGAGTTTTATAAAATGACAGGTAGCTTAGTGAGTTGTGCACTTTCCAATTATTCCTAATTTTCAGCAAAGCTTATGAATTGGATCTTGTTTTACGAGTTTGTGGATGTTGCAATAAGCTTTACAAGACACAAACCCTAGTTACAAAAAAGTGTTGCTTGTTGATCCTGGAACCTTCTGTTGGAAGGATGCAAGTGGGGCATTTTGGGCAAGATTATGCAGAGCATGAAGGGAGAGATTGCAAAGAGGCAGTAGTGTTCAGAGCTTACACTGATGGTTTTGTTCTGACTGCAGTAAATGCTTGCTCTTGTTCATGTGCATCGTTCAGTTTGTATTGCCAATGTTGGATGTGCTGCTGCGGCTTAGTTGCCTGGTGTCACAAACAATGAGTTTTTTGTCGCTGATTTGGGGGTTAGTGAAACAAAGCCAAACATGTGTTGCTGGCTCTGACGTTTCAGTTAGTCCAGTTGGCACGGTCAGTCCGACAATAGAGGAGAACTGCAGTGTGGATACTCGTGAAACAGTCATCGGAGCATTCCCATTTTCCCGTTCTAGTCAAAATAGTAAGTACTGCTTGCACCTGCTCTCGTGATATATCTTTCTCTATGTCACCTTTTAGTTACTCATGATGTTTCTGGGGCTGCACTAAACCTTTGTAGTTCTGATTTTATACAGACAGATTAGTAAGCACAGTCTCGGTTACATACTTGTAGTGATGTAATTAATTGTGTGGTATTAATAAACCAGACATAAGGCAGTGGCTAGTGTGCTCATTTCTTCTTATGTATCTTGTTCTCTCCTTACACATGCAGTAACAAATGGCAAGGAACTGTGCGAAAAGACCACATAAACCAGACACAGACGCGAGCGCAGGCTCGCAACTGAATTATATTTTGTGCAGACTGCATATAAATACATCAAAACTTGTGTCACTACATGTGCACAGCATACCATGCTTCCTAACAATGGTCATCAAAAAACTTCATCTCACTGTTATACAAGGTAATCGAAGTGTCACTTACACAGTCAAGACCATTTTTCTTTATATGGTACGCCTTGTGTATCTCCCTCGCTCTGCTATTGCACATTCAGTACAGTTTAACATTATTATAGTGAATGCGTGTATAAAAATTATTAGTTGTAAGTGAAATGTATTGCCATTAAAATTGTATTAATGAGAATACATTTATTACCAAATACTACAATGAAGCAATTTCCATGTTGTATTGAATTTGTTGTGACGATGTTTGACTGTAGTTGCACTGTCTTCACTGTGATGTGCTTGTCAGTTCATGAAATCTTAATGAACGCTAACTGTGCCAATGTGCAGGCATGGAGTGTGCCTGCCTATTAGCAGTGTAGCATTTCATATCTTGAAAAATGCAGGGAAGAACAGAAAGTCAGGTGAAAGGACAGCTGAGATGGACTACGACCCCATTGCCGTTAGGCGGGAGATGCTCAAGTACATTGCTAACCTCAACAGCTCAGTCATCATGAAAGGATCTGAACAGGCTCTGCTGACGTAAGTACTTGTGCCCTCATCTGAATATATTTTAGTGAGGTTGGAACATGACCCGGTATTTTGTTGCTTCAGTAAACAGAAACCACTTCTCTATTTCTCATAAGCTGTGTGCGTACTTCCACTGCTTAGTTGAACATTTCGGAAAAACACCTATTAAGCGGTTCTGGTGTGACATGATAAAGTGGTTTTGACAGGAGGTGTAGACGCAAGGCTTTGTGAATTGAGCAGTAATAAAGGGTCATACCTGAGCATCTAGCGAAAACACAATTTGATCTTCCTGTGTGTTCATCAAAACGGCTCCACCTTTATCTGCTTATAACGCAAGTTGCCAGAATTGCGAATAACCATACCGATAAGTGGTGCCTTGCAATATAAGCAAAAAAGATTTTTAGAAGGCTACATGTGTGCGGAAAGCATTGAGCAGTCACTGGCATACATCAGAGAATTAAAGCGTGTGATTGCAGTGCTTTCAGCCGTGCAGAATTTCAGTTATTTAATCTATGTCCAAGGCTGTGTGGCGGTGTTCGTTTTCTAAGATGCGCGTGCAATGTAAAAAATGTAGCAGCTGCAAACCAGCGTTCGAGTGGTTCACCACGGCAACTATCATGTAAAATCCTTCCAATGAAGCTTGCAAGACCGCATATTGGTGGAAACAGTGAATACTGGTGCCATAAAGTCATAAAGCTTTCAGTTTGACGCAAATCTGCACACACAATATCTGCACCCTACAATGACACAACTGTCCTGTTCCTGAAAGAAAGAACTGGAGACAAACAGCAATGACGTGGATAGCGGGAGCACGGGCGCAGACTCGGTACAGAGCACTCTCAACGGACAAACAGACACAGTGGTCTTCTCCATCATCATGGCAATGGCCTTCTCCCATCACAGCATGCACGTGTCCATGACATGCTGCTGCCTCTGCCTTTTCTTTGCTTTTTTTTCCTCCCTCCACTCCTTGTTCATTTGTTCCATGCTTCCTCCTCCTTCATGGCGATTTGCTACGCTCTCCTTGAGCGGTGCACTTGCTTTGTGAAGTGCCCTCTCCACCTTGACTGTCCGTGGGATTTACCGGCAGACACATTTAGACACATTTCAACCGGTCTTTCATCTAAGAAGGGGGGGGGGGTTGCACAATAAGCTGTGTGCCTGCACATGGGGTTTATAGCCGTTCCTGCTCTGTAAATGGTTACATTATGAGCGTTCTGAGCTGTATAAGTTGTTGCTTGTCCTAAGACATTGATTATCCCTCCCTTTTTGTCTTAGAACACACTGATCCTGAGGAAGCTATGGCAGGAGTTTACGGTATTTACTTGTCTATGACCATGCTTGGCTTTTCTTAATTATAGCAGAATGCCCCCCATTGCTACATAAGTTGGAATTGTGACTGCCACAAGAGATGAGAATTAAATCTGGCGAAAATTAATCTGGTGTTCACCCGTCTCTGCATGCCTGATAATCATATTGTGGTTTTTGTCATGTAAAAACCGGTAATTTAATTTTTGAAGCTCGCTTCACCTTTGTGCAAATGCTTGCAGAGAGCGCAGCGGCTGCGTCAAATGTGGCCTGAAGTGGTTGCCTCGTTGCAATAACTTCCACAAGCCATTGAAAGCACAAAACGCTAAATCTTAAAGAAAGCAAGCATATGTAAGACGGAAAGTTTCACTTTGTGTTCTGTTGATACAGAATATAGAGCAGCTGTTTTATTTCACATGCTGTGGTTTTTTTTGTAGGGCATACTAAAATTTGTCTGAATTCCTTCATTTCAGCCTGAAGCAAAAGTACCCAAGCGCCTTTCAGGACGTGTGCCTTTACTCTGAGGTCTGTCTGCTGATGTCACGGTATCGGTACAGGCTAGCAGCCCGCACCTTGCTCCAGGAACTGTTCTTTGACCTTAGCCTTGAGAAGGTGGGTACTTTTTGATGCCAGCAGATATTGTGACAGCTCGAGAATGTGGGACAGTGATGATAAAGGTGCTTGAGCAACCATGTGCATTTGGATAAGCCGTTATAAAACTGTAACCAAGCTTCGTTATATTAAGGTGGGATCTAGCACTAAGTTGGCTTTGCTCCAATATTCACCATGATCCTGACCCTGAATATCTGATACTCCTTATAAGTGCGCATTTGTTATAACAACATTGATACTCATTGTGAGTGTGTATTTCTTATAGAAACATTTTAGACTCTGTTATAGCATTTGACATTTGCTGCACAGTCAATATTCAATTCTTCAAACTTTTTGAGGATTGTGAACATGTCACAAAACATGGCATTAAAAATTATATTAATAATGCACACAGAAAACACCATTTCGTGGGCTTGGCTTGGATATTAGAGGGTCAAGGACAAAGCAGCAGTTTTCTGCAACTCCATAAATGCGCAATTATAATGCCTAAAATTATTCGTTATTTCTTTAAGTAAAATTTAGAAAGGTGCGCTGACCTCTGAGCATTGTGCTGTTCTAAGTGTGTCGCACCATCCTCACCTGGAGTCTTCTATGCCACTCAGAAAGCTGTCTTTCATTGCCTTAAACTAATGGATTCATTTGGTCGAAGGTTGTTAGAACCAGTTGATCATGGCAGAACGTGAAAGAGTTGTTGGCAGAGGGCTTTTGGCATCCAAAGTTTTTGACGTCATTCTACACTATCCATGCGGGCAGCCCATTCATCGGACTTGTCCGGAAAATTTGTAGTTGACAGTACATCCGTGTTCATTAAATCGAGTTTTAGCTGCTGGGACAGTGCGAAAGATGAAATGTGGAGGTAGTTTTAACTGGACCAATGACAGCCACATTGCTGCAAAAAGAAAATGCCTCAGGACTGAACTGTGAGAAACTTCCTCTACTTGAGCACCATGCCTGACAATGGGCAACTCATGTGACCTGGTCATATGAAATCGGTGCAATTTCTACGCACATCTGGCACATGCATCTAGATTCAACTGTTTAACTAGAAAGAAGTAATTAGGGCTACTTCATGCATAATTATTTGAGAGTGCGATGTGCTTAGCTGCTCATTTCTGAACATTCTCATAGTTGAAGACATGTGCATTGTAGTCTGAATAGAAGTGTTACCACTCATGAGTAAGGTCAGAAACATAAACATGTTCGTTCACCAGCCCACATTAAATGTGTTAGTAATACACCCCCCGCAGCTATAGTATCTGCATGCCCATAGATATGAAATTAATCTCTGTATTTTTAAAAGCATTGTCCGCTTCAATGCCCTTTTTCAGCAATTTTTTGAGGAAGCAGAATGTATCCTAAGGATACCACACGTTGTGGTAATGCCACCCAAGGAGGAATCGGAGGCCTGAAAAAAAAAAAAGAAAGAAAAGAAAAACGGCCAAGATCAAAATGTCGTCGGTGAGACCTAAACCATCGCATCTGCAAACTGTCAGTGCCATTATCTCTGGCATTGTGGTCAAGTCTCGCTACATCCTGCTTGAGCGTATTATGGAAAAAGATCTAGCAATGTGAGATGCAAAACAGCGCCAAATCAAGCCATCTCGAGCCAAATGTGAAGACAGATAGCCTGTGATGTAATATTGGACAGTTACAATGAGCTTAGCAAGTTCAGCCTGGCTGCCCAGCAGTAGAGATGCTGGATAAAACTGTGATGGGCACATCGTTGCTGGTAGAAGCCAAAGCATTGTCGTAGCATTTGCTCAGTGATTGCAGTCTTCGGTAGTGGCTTGATAGTGCTAAGGTGCACGTTGGTGTGCTTACGAGGGGCGCAGATGTCTCTGTGGCGTTTATTCCATAGACATTTAGTTATGCAAGTACTTGCTGCGGCCTGTTTAAACATTTCGCTACGACCTCGCGTGGGACTCGATTGTGTGCAAAATGTCAACTCCTGGTACTACGTAAAGTAGCTGAATTCAGCTTTGCTAAAGCGTGGCATCCGCAAGGTGGAAATTCACTTGCATTTTGCATGTTCGCGGGTGAGGAACGTACTGTATTTGCATAAATATAATTCCTTTCTTTTTTCTGTCAGAATAACCACGGGCTGGAAAAGCAGCTTACCGAAAGTTCAGAAGCGTGCTCTCATTATAACTTGATTCATTTTTCTTTTTATTGCAACTGTGGGTTTTGCACTGTGAAATGTAGTGAGCTTGGCCACTATGCAAATAAGCCTTGCCGGGAAGCCATTCTCCCAAATTTTGAAGGTACAAATAGGGATGTAACGAAATAAATAAAAATGCCTACTTGTTGTGAAGGTGGATGGTCAACTCAGCCATCAAATATGCTTGAATTGTACGTCACTTGTTCGCACTACATTGACATGCTTTCTGGTGCTAACAACTTAAAAATTTTACATACCACTGTTTATTGAACCACTCAGTAAAACACCTGGCATTTAGTATTATTTGCCTGGTCTGTCTTTAACGCCTCTTCTATGCAAAAATGTCAGTTGTTTTATCAGATAACACGGCTCGAAGAAATATAGTCTAGTGAAATTTAAGGAATAAACAAGGCAGTGCCAAGCAGGAAGCTATCCTCTAAAGTTGCTAGCATTAAAGCAGTGCTTAATGTTTGATCATAATGTGTCCACACTTTTTCTGGATTTTGAAAGCAAAGCAGCACTGATTTGTGTGGCTGCACTATATTTATGCAAATACAGTATCTCAGTCATGTTGTTATGTAATTGACACTAAAAGAAGAGAATGAGTTTGGATGGTGTAGTAACTTACATTTGTGACAATGCATGTTTTTTTTTTTGTCACTGCATAGCCAAGAACTAAGATCGTGCCAAGCTGCTTTGTAAATTGTTCTCAGGTTTACCTTTTTCTCTTATCCCGGTGTGGTGCTTTTACAGTTACCAGTACATGACGCCTGTAAATATGTAAAGGGTTTCCAGCACATGTACATAGACCCAGGCGTGCCTTTTTGCTGGTATGTACTTCAGTGAGAATGATCGTGTATTTTGTATTTATGAAAAGAAGTGGATTTGTTAGTATCTTTTGCCTAGGGGGCTGTTCTAATGCAATGTTAGCTGGTGTGTTACATTTGGTTTGCAAGAAGTTTCTTTAGTGTGCGTGTGTCTGTGTACATACATGAGTTAACTTCTTGTAACATATTTCTACTTACACCTGATGAATATTGTGAAACTTTTCAGTGCTGATTTTTTTATGGTTATTTGCTAGTATATATGTAGCATACTAAGAAAAGAAAACAGCTAGGTTATGTAAGGATGAATGTTTAATACTGAAGGATCGTGGCTTCTTCTTTTTTTTTTTTTTTTTTTGAAGTTAGGTTTTCTTTAATCATTCAGGGGTGTAAGGTCATCGCAAACTTATGCACAGATATTTTAGCATAAGAATGCTTCTGGTAAACATAGCACAGTGCAGGTGATCCACAGTTATTCGAACTGGAAGTTGGGTTACTTGGCAAATTCCTAAATCCTGGTGGGACCCCGCTACATAATTAATACTTCTAAGGCTGCATAATTACAGCGAGTTTGTTAATTAAAAATTTCATTAATGTCAAGCTTCTTGCTTTCCTAGTGCAGGTGATAGGGTCAGCAGTGGCGGCTTCAAGGCAATAAAGGTAAGCTAGGTGCAGTTATTAAAGGGTTCATGAAAAGAATACGGAGCTGCCCTGTTGTAATTTTTATACTTCAATAATTGCGACATGCTGATTCCGAAATATTTTGGTGCAGTGTTTAGTGTACATTTAATGATGCCCATTTGAAATCCCGTTGTTCTTGCACCCCTAAAATGACCGTGCGATACAACAGGCCGTCATAGGCTCTATTCAGTGGTGTCACTCCCTGGCATTTAAAAATGTAAGCATGTTGTTAACTTTTGTTGGCTGTGAAATAATAGCTCTATATGAAAGCCAGAGAATAAGAAAATAATCGGACTCCTTGTGGTCCGATATCCGAGAGCGCGTTGATCTCGGCGGCCATGGTCGCTGACGTCAGCTGCAAAGTTGAGGGGAATTCTCGCTGGGAAATTGAAACTCTTTTGTCACTGTAAATCAACCCAGACGACGGAACGAAGCAATGTATATATACATTTGAGGTTGAAGATTCTGAATACTCGTACCTTACAAAGTTTTCAGGAAACATTTCTTAACACCTTCGAGCTATGAAAATTGAAGTTGTCATTAATCTGTTAGTAGTGAAAATGTGAGAAGATACACCAGTTTGAAAAAAAGTGATTTTCTGACATTTTGGCCCCTCGTGCGGGAGCCTTGATCACAGTAATATCATTTTCCCGGCCAGACGGATTGCCATCAAATCGTGGAATTCGTCATCCATTAGTAACATGAAGCTACAATGGAAGCAATTCATTTGCCCTCTCACTGGGGGTCTGTCGGCCTCCTGCTCAGTGCAGATGGTTGAGCAGCTGCTCTAGAAATGTGTTTGCCGGGTTCAAATCGCAAGCCAGAAGAGGCTTTCCTTCAGGCGTGAAGCTTTCCTTCCGAGAAGTTTTTGCAGGCTTACATTGTATCTTCATGTTACAAACTGATGGATGATAATCTTTTCTTCCACGACCCTTCCTCCACTTTACAAGCTTCTGCGGAATTGATTTGTCGTAACATTTGTCGTGTCGTTGAATTAAACATTCACACATGGAATTGCAAACAGGTCAGTGTTGCTCAGAGATGAGGCCTAGTGTAGTCATTGCATTCTACCAACACTAACATATGGGACAGAAATTCAGAGGGTAACAAGGTAACTCTAGAAGAAATTCAAGACCTTGCAACATATGATAAAAAAAATTATTGGCCTAACATTAAAGGGGTCATGAGAAAGATATGGAGATGCCCGGTTGTAGTTTTCACTGCTTCATTATGCATTCGACAAGCCGATTCCAAAGTATTTTGGTGAAATATTCAGTATGCATTTAATAACGCCCGTTTGAAACCCCAGCATTCTTGCACTCCCGAAACAACTATGTGACGCTACAGGCTGACATAGGTACTATCCGGTGACATTTCGGTGAAGTCAAATTAAGATATTTTCCAAGTCTAAAGGCACAGTGAATTTGCATTTGCTCTAAAATGATAGATTTACTTGAAAGCTAGAAACTAAGAAAATACTTAGAAACAACGCGGTGCCACCATTCGAACACAAGGCCGCTGCATCACTGTTCCTTTTCCTGTGTCCTCCGAAGACGTGCCAATCTCGGAGGCCTTGTGGAAACTAAGGTAATGTCAACTGCATATTTGAGGGGAATACACGCAGTGAAACTGAAATCGCATTTTTGTCATTCTAAATCAACCCAGGCAATGCAACAAAACAATGCATGTCATTGGTTGGAGGGTCAGGATCCCGAATAAAGAAAACGTTTCACGACCCCTTTAAGCCTTTACTGTTTAAAACTTCTGCAGGTCTTCCGGCTGCTCTGGTCTGAAATTGCTTCACTAGCTTTGGTCAGTGTGAGAAAAAGAGAAAGGACAACATTGCAAGAAAAGCCTTTAGGACATTTATTTTTTCCTTTGGCTTTTTATGTCCAAGTCTCTCATTGATAATTTGGGCTGCGTTGTCACTGCATGGTTTGCAGCTTTTCCCGGTCTCCTAACCCCGCCATGGTAGTCTAGTGGCTATGGTACTGAGCTACTGATCCGAGGGTTGCGGTATTGAATCCCGGCCACGGCGACTGCACTTCGATGGAGGTGAAATGTCGAGGCCTGTGTGCTGTGTTATGTCAGTGCACGTTAAATAACCCCAGGTACTCAAATTTCCAGAACCCTCCACTATGGCATCTCTCATAATCATAGCTGGTTTTGGGATGTAAAACTCCAGTAATCAATAAATTACCTGTCTCCTATTGTTGTGCAGTCTATGCAAACAGTGCAGTCGTGGCAGCTTCCGTTAAGGAGCTTTTTGTACAAATCAAATCAAACCAAATTATATAGCCTTTCTTTGCATATGAAACGTGCTCCGTCATGATGGTCTAGTGGCTATGGTACTCGGCTGCTGATCCAAGGGTCATGGAATCAATTCCCGGCCGTGGTGGCTGTATTTCGATGGAAGCGAAATGTCGAGGCCCATGTACTGCGCGATGTCAGTGCGTGTTAAAAAACCCCAGGTGGTCAAAATATGCAGAGCCTTCCACTACGGCATCTCTCATAATCATAGCTGGTTTTGGGACGTAAAATCCCAGAAATCGATCAATCAGTTGCATTTGAAACATGCAGGTGGGCCCCACTAATTATTATGAACCTTCAGTCACCAACCAGCTGCTTGATTATATTCTGGCAGTATTGCATCTGCTACTACTCTTTCTTTGCCTGCTTTAGCGACTGCATCTGCAGCTGAAGGGACAGTGTCTGGGAAACCATCTGCTCATGCTCTCCAGGTGCATGGTTGCATTTTGGTTCCATTGCCTCGTGTGTTGACAGAATCTCTGGTTTCAATTGAACCACTGTCTCCATCATCTGATGAAGGCACATGAATTCCTTTCTCGCTGAAATTGTCTTTGCCTATGTTAAAAGCTTCAGTATTATCGCTGTAGAAGGCAGACGACATTGTGCTCTTTAGCAATGATGGTGACGAATTACAAAACATGATTGATGGCCTAAACAGGGAAAGAATTAAAATTGGATTAAAAATGAATAGGCAAAAAACCAAAGTTATGCTCAATAGCTTAGCTAAGGAACAGGAATTTAAAATCAACAATGAACCCTTACAATGTGTAAACGAATATGTATACCTGGGACAGTTAATAACAGGAACTCCTACCCATGAAAAAGAAATTCTCCGTAGAATAAGGATGGGCTGGAGCGCATTCGGAAGGCATTACAAAATCATGACTGGAAACTTACCGCTCTCACTAAAGCGAAAAGTATTCAATCACTGCATTCTCCCAGTACTAACATACAGGTGCAGAAACGTGGAGATAACGAAAAAACTAGAGATGAAACTAAGGAGCACGCAACGTGCAATGGAAAGAAAAATGATAGGAGTAACGCTAAGAGATAAAAAACGAGCGGAATGGATCAGAGAACAGACAGCAGTAGCCGATATTATTATATCAATTAAAGGAGAGAACTGGACCTGGGCAGGACATGTCATGAGGAGGAAAGATAACAGATGGACTGTAAGAGTGACGGAATGGATACCAAGAGAGAGGAAAACGCAACAGAGGTAGGCAAAGGGTTAGATGGAGCGATGAAATTAAAAAGTTTGCGGGCATGAAGTGGAACCAACTCGCTCAGGATAGGGTGGATTGGAAATCATTGGGAGAGGCCTTCGTCCTGCAGTGGACCTAAACAGGCTGATGATGATGATGATGAGAAGGCACCTGTTGAGGAAGCGGCCATGCTTCTCAGCAAGCGGCACACTACTGAGAGCATTCAGATGATCTGAACATCTCAGTCCAAGAAATGCTGCACCCTGGTATGCAAAAAGAGGATAATCCTCAAGCAAGAGAAGTTCATTTATTCTTCAAGAGATGGTCTCTCATGCTTAAGAAAAGTGGCATTCAAAGGTGGGGGAAAAGGCATGCAATTCAACCACAGAAAAGCTTGGTCATTGCCCCGCAGTGGATCGGTATGTCCAGTTTGCACTGTCGGGAGCAACCCGCCAACGGACCACTGTGGATCAAGAGATAGGAAGAGAGCAAAGTGGATCAGAGAGCAGACTGGGGTAGACGGTATGCCTGTTGCCATTAAGAGAAAAAGAAAAGGGGGTCATGGACAGGTCACGTAACACTTAGGCCAGTCAGAGTGACAGAATTGTCACCAGAGGTACAGTAGGCTTTCGATAATCCAAACTCTGGTAATTTGAAGCTTTGTTAATTCAAACAAATTTCAAATTTTTAGTTGGCCTGCTGTTTTTTCAATGTATCTCAAACCTGCTTAATTCAAACTGCACCATTCGATTCATTCTGTCAATTCATACCTCTTGCTTACCGCTACCAGAATTGTAGGCTGCCTTGGTTTCTTCTAGCTGAACATTCGTGCTCATATATTCTTTAGGAGCCATAAACAAAGCCATTTGCCTGTCGCTTGTAAAAGCATTCACTGCTGCCACCTCAACTGGGGTGGCAGCAGTGCGTGTGGCAACTGGCCATTTTGTTTTTTTCTGGTATGTTCCACAGAGCCCTACATCTGCTTGCACCTGATAATTCATGCAAAATTTTGGGGTACGTCTAAGTTCGAACTAACGAGACCTTACTCTATGGGAAATTGAGCTTAGGGCAGCAGGGAGTCAGCTGGGATGATCAAATTAGGTTCGGAGCCATAAAATGGAATCTGCTTGCACTATACTTGGCAAATCTGAGGTCATTTGGAAAGGCCATTGTCCTGCAAAATCATAGAATAGGCTGACGATGACGAGAAGGAATGGTATAAAAACATGGGACAATTAGTGAAGCCATTATGCAGTTCCTATGCCAGCTACCCATGATGTCAAAGGAACACTAAAGTGTTAAGGCCGATAAGTTGTTCTTAACAAACTTTGTCATTAAGTTCACTATTTCTTGTTCAGTATTAGAACAGAAAATGAAGGTCAGCATTTTCGTGTCAAAGGTGCTTTTTCATGATATGTGTTATATGTGCTACTATAGGTCATGATCTTGGAGTGGGCCATCCGTGACAGGAGTAAACAGCGCTCAGTTTGAAATGTGAGGTTGTTTTGCAGCGCACAGGGGTGCGATTCTTGGCTGACACGATCATTAGAGCGCAATTTATGCTCTGCGCTTGTCAACTAAAAATGGCCAGACCTGGTGAAAGGGCCCATTAAGGAACTTGTAGCGCAGCAAATCCACTGTTGTCAGCATTGAGCATGCGCGAGAAACGGTGGTGGTATTGGCCATTAGCGAGAAATCCAAACGCATATAAAGAATAGAAACGGGTCAGAGAATGTTCGTCTTTGTGCCAAATGTGTCAGGCCAGTACCTGCAACCAAAGTCACATCAATTTGAGAATTATGTAATCAATCAGCATTTATTCCTTAACGACCTTACGTAAGAGTATTACATAAGGGGTGGGATTACGTAGTTGAAATAATATTGATGTGTGAGAAAAACACAGGCATGTCTTCCTTGAAGGTAGATGAGCAGGCGATGGCAGCGATGTTGTAAGAAAGTAAATGTAATTCAGCTGAAACTAAATTTGGGAAGAGTTTGGTTAGGATGAGAATCGAACCCAAGCTTCCCGGTGGCGAGGCAAGTGCGTACTATAAACGTCAGGAAAGCCCTGCAAGCTCTCACATTTTCTGCCTTAATGGCTGCCTCTACAAGCAGAAGCCTTTACGTGTATTGTAGTGACATGATGCCACCGTCTCATGATATCCGATGCACACATTAATGCTATCACATTCCGCTTTTAATGATGAAGGTTTAGCGTCCTCCAATATTCTTGCTTGCAATGCACAAAGCTGGTGAGGAATCCTTTAAGGAAAGCAGTGCAGTTTGGGGGGAAAGAAAATCATCACACAAACATGCTGAATATGGTGTTACTCCGGTAACATGCAAATTTAGGTGGCTTCATGTTATTGCGTTCGTTTTTTTTTTTTCTCATCTTTTCATATATTGGTTGCCACTAAAGAAAGTATGAGTGACGCTATAGTACATTTGTGGGACTAGTTTTCAGCTGTGTAAACTGGGAAGGTTTAAAGCACCAGCGAGACTAGACCTGTTTGCATTCCTGTTGTGGTTCGGTCCCTACCGAAGGCAGGTGTGTTCTTTTGTCCACTTATTCCCTTCCATTTATTCCATAATTACTACACTGCAGTTTCCCCTATGCTTTCCTTAGCTTCATTGTCTGTTGGCTTCATCAAGTTGTTTTTAACAAATAAAGAACAAGCCCTTGACCCATTTCTTTATTTCGTTATTTCATAGCTTGGGCCTCGTACCGCTAGACTTGTCGCCTTTAGGTAGCGTGCGAGGGTCTGTTCGGCAGCAGCCATGTCGTCTTAAGATAATGTTCTACGTGACTTTTTCTTGCAACAAGAACGTCTCACACTTGCCGCCATGGCTACGAGCGGCGCTGTCTAGCACTCCCAGGATTATACGCACATAAATACCCAATGAAGTGGACAGGAGAACGACTGTCTTCATGGCTCGGATGGTAGAGCATCAGATGCGTTATCCGAAGGTCGGAGGTTCGGTCCCTACTGAAAGCAAGGTGTCTTTTCGACTTAATTCATTTCCATTATTCCTAAATTAAACTACAATTTCCCCTATGCTTTCCTTGGCTTCATTATCTGTTGGTGTCATTAGGTTGTTTCTAGCAAATAAAAGACGATCCATTGACCTATTCTCTTGTTTCGTTGTTGTGGTCATACTTTTGAGAATAGCTTTAAATTCCCAAGATTGTGGTCCAGTTTTGACAAGTGGTGAGGTCTCAGTAGTTGCATACCTGCTAACACTAAGGAAATGGTAGAGTTGGAGCTAGCAGGTTAATAAATATACTGTGTTTTAAAATTGTCCTACAGATCTTGTGTAGACAAACTGTGGATCAAATTATCTTTTTGCTGACAAATAAATATTTGCATTGTGTGCATAATGTTTATGTAACAGCCAAAAAAAAATTTTTTTTTGTTATATACATTGCTTTCCTGCATTAGGGTTACAATGCTGTGGGTGCGTACGAATATATTTGAGTCGATCCAAAGCATCTGGCTCCAAATAATGATCGATGACTGTATTGGTGGTGTTATGTGTGCATCATTTCCCAAAAAGGGGCTCATGTGAAAAAAAATTACACCATCTCCCCGAAGGGGACCATGGGGTGATGCGGAGCATCGCTGGGAGTTTCAACGGTACATTTAACGGCGGTGTTTCCAGGTTTGCAGTGTTTTCGGTGTTACCTTTGCGGTGAACCTTGCGTGTTATTACGTTGTTAACTTGGTTCGTTACCACGCATCGCGTGACCGTTGTCAGAGTGTGGGTTGATGCTGATACGTACTTGCATCAACCCACTCGATGACGGAACTGTTGCTTCCATCACACACCACCAACTTCTTTCATCGGAGAAGGAGGAGATACTACTGAAGCGAAGCGCGCGCGCTCTCTCTCTACCCGCTTTATTTATTGCAGCAGCTATTGGAGAGAGGGAAGGGAGAGGAGAGTTGCGCATGCGTAGTGTGAGTGCGGACGGACGTCGCACGCGTTCATTCTTTACCCGCTTTATTTATTGTAGCAGCTGTTGGAGAGAGGGAAGGGAGAGGAGAGTTGCGCACGCGTAGTGTGAGTGCGGACGCCAGACGCGTGACATACCCGCGAGCAAGAGATGCTCCGCTTCTAAAATACTAAGTTATTGGTTTTATTACAGCATTCGCAATATAGTTGTAGAACTGAAGCGGGAGGGGTGGGGCGCTGCCACAAAATTTGAAAGCTCCAGAGGTGTATTGCTGATTTGCCTTCAACATTATATGAACGACGCAGAAGGCAATGCAGTTAGAATGCTTTTTCAGTGGAACAGATGCTTTGGACAGTGCTGTAGTGAACTTAAGATCATTCAAGCTGGGAGTAAGTGGTCATTTTGAGTTTGCCTTAATGTGCACTAGCTGCAGCTTATTCTCTAGAAATGAAAGAAAAAAGAAACACCCTCACAGTTATGAACTTGGAAGTTGTGTGCAATTGTTAAATTTGTGGTTATAACTTTTCTTTCATCTGTAGAGTTTTATATAGAGTATCCAATCTTGTATGTGTTGAGCGTTTCTGAACTGAAATTTATACAGGTGTGTGCAGGGTATCCTATAACTCGCCCAGTTTTTGATGTCCAGGCCTTTCTGTCTCGTCTCAACACGTTGCCCACTGACACCATGTTGTACTGTCCATATTTTAGCATTATTGTAATGGATTAGCCAAGGTGAATGTGTTTGCCACACTTGCTTGACCTTTCTGGATGCAGTTATTTGCAACAGGAACTTAAACAATACAGGTTCATGGAAATCACATCATTATGAAGTGATCAATGAGTGCTTGTGGCTGAGCCAGACGAAGACCCTTGTCAAAATATGTGCTGGTTTTCCCCGACGAAGGCTAGTACACCATTGTCAATGTTACCTCCCGCCTCTTGCATTCTCTCTTCGACCGTCTTACTTTCCCATCGCAGACAAGCACTAAATTCATTTGTGTTAGGCATGCAAGAAATTTCAAGGGAAAAGTGCAAATCAAAATTAATTTGCGAAATTGCTTTGTTGGGGTGGTGTTCTGTATTGCCGTGAAGCCCCGTAAAGTCAGATCGCTGTACAAGATTGAAATTGAGAATAGCATTGTGATTAAAGCAATCTCACTAGTGTGTATTTATAATGAGTTATCATATGTTACGAGGCTATTTCTTTTCTGTGACAAATTGAATTCACTATGACGAAGTTTGACTGTAGTGTTTTGACAGAGAGCAACACAGAGCAGCTATGGTTGAACACATGCCTGTGAAGTTGTTTGGGAAGCTTGGATATGCACCACTATAACTGTGTTTTTAATGTGACAGTTCGAGAACTGTTGTTCGTGCAAGGATTTCTTGCACATGTTCAGAGAGCTGGAAATGTATGTTTGTTCAGTCGGGGGCACATATTTGCAAAATATGTTGTAACCACAGCAAGCAGATACATGTTTGACGTCTGTGACCAAAGATGCGGCAAAGGCTGAAAATGAAGATTGTGATTACTTCTGTTGTACAAATGATGTGCTTGTCCATTGTTCAGCTTGTGTGCAGGGTTTGTTTGGTGACAACCTAGTAATATTTTGCCGTATTTATTAAACATACGATATGTAGCGCTATACTGGAGACACTGTACATTTTTAAGAAAGATAGTTTCCCGAGGAAAAATAAGAAGTGATCCACATTATGGGTTTTGTTTCATGTGCCTTCCCTGCCGTGTGCGACAGTGACTTCCAGGATGAGAGCTTGTAAATACATTTCTACTATTTTGCTATGTGTGCGAAGGGCTGGAACAGTAATCCTTTTTGTTTTGCCTTTGTGAAAAAGGCATTGGTTCACTGTCTCACCTCCTAAACATATCATATGATAGTCTTGTTTGAAAAACTCCTGTGTAAATATTAAAGCTTCCAATTTAGGAAAAAAAGAACAATTTGACTCTGTGTGTTTTCTTTATCTTGCATGTTTTTCAACAAGGCAAGCTCCCTGCTGCTTTGAATACAGCGGAATGCTGCGTTTCGAATTTGAATAAACAATGACACTGTATTCCTGGAAAGTACTTCCTCATGTGCACTGAACGTTCACGTTGAAGGATTTGGAAATAACTGCTAACAAAAAAAAAATCGCATTTTAATACCACAAGTTGCAATGCAGAGCCAGTGTTAACTGGAAGGTAATAAGTGGCCATAGATGTACAGCCTCCCAAATCTGCAACTAGCATGGACGAGCGACTTTATGTGTGTGGGTACCATATGATGGAGCCAAGTTGCTGGTTGAGGCTAAGCATATGCTTGCAAGGCTCATTTGGCTTGGCCCATTGTTTACCTAGCTGTTCTTTCTTAAAGGGCTTCTGAAGCGCCTTTTTGATGCCACTGATTCGGCTACGTAGTCACCCAATCATTTGCACCATAGGTCACTGTATTTACCTGCATAATATGCACCTATGTGTAATTTGCACACCCCTACTTTTTATCAACGTCGGCAAAAAAAAAAAAAAAAAAATCTACTCATATGTTGCACTCCCTCTGCTGCCCGAACCGGCCCTCCAGAACACGCGCATGTAAAGAGGCCGTCTCTATGTCTCCACGCTTTGATGGAACCCATGATACACTCTTGATTTTGGTAGCCGAGGGTCCACCGTAAGCTGGCCATGCTTTAGTTGAATGTTCAGAACTGCAGGCCAGAATACCTGTACAGCAGAACCATACAGCAGTCAGAGTTTTTCTGGGAGAAAATGTGAGCTGTGCCATAACCAATTACTGCAACATTTCAAACTGGCGTTTTGGAAAGCCACTGACAGCGTTGCTGATGATTCGTAGCTGGACGTCTCGGCTTTCAAGTGTACACCACAGCAGGGTCTGGCTAGTTAATGCACGTGTCTTGTTAAGTGAACAAGTACCTTAATTTTTCCTGGACTACCTGAATATCTTCTTAAATATATGGTCTGCATGCCATCTGTTGACATTATTTCAGATGCTTTAATGAAATTTCTAAGTAACTTTACACCCCTTTAGACACGGATACGAGAGAAGAAGAGAGGAAATTATGCGAGTAAATACAGTAAGCAAAGCACATTGTACTGAGGCAGCCATGGGCTTGTTTCTGTTGCCTTCCTCCTCGCCACTGCTGTTCCTTCCCGACTCACTTAGCTGAGGGATGCATGTTATTGACAACTGCAGTTCCCACATCAAGCCACTGTGCCGAAGCTTTACTGAGGCTTCACCAGTGACAAGGCATCACCATGTCACTACAGAGGTCCGCAGGCCTCAGTTGTGCTAGCGTGGCTAGAATATTACCCTAGTTGCGTGCTGGTGACGAGTACTTGGTGCGCTGCCAATGCAAGTGTGCATTGCCGGGTGCTTTGGTGATACCGTGGGCTAGCTCTTTGGTGCTTATGATGTCAGCTGGGAAGGCCAATCGTTGCGTGTCCATTGTACAGTCAGTGGGCCGGGGCAGGTGAAAGCTCTTCAGGTTGAGTCGCATCATTCCCTAACGATGTGCATATTTATACCCTTGTGGTAAATTGTGGACTCAACGCAATGCGCTATATTCTGCCAATGATCAGAAGGACTTGAGCTGTCTGCGTAATGCATTTGTGCAAAATGACCAAAACCATTTCAGTATCCCTTTAAGGGCATCACCCAAAATCGGTGCAATTCTGACAAACAGGCAGCCTAAGGAAGTGAATCATTGCACATAGTAGATATTTCACATCCCGGAGAGGGATGTTGCATCAAGCAGTTGAGAAAATCGAATTTAATGATACACCATGATCACCCACTCGTGAGATAATCCAGGATAGAAACGGTGGCTAGTGCATGGATTTTATTCTTTCCCGGAAGCTTGTTTATAAGAAATGTTCAATGCATACACACTCAGTAGCCTGGGAGGAGGCATGGAGTTGACCTGGGTCACATTTTATGCCATGCAGTATGTTGCACTGTGTGTCAAGTATGGCAGACAATTACAAAGGTGAAAGGTTTCTACGAAAACGTATTCCTCCTCGTAAACTCACTGGCACTATAAAAATGAATATTATACACTATAGGAAACTATTTTGAATTTATCCTATTTAATTGTTTTAGCCAAATTTGTTAGTCTTATATCTCAGGTAGCATTGTTCTTACAACATTACAGATTGTTTGTGGTAACTTGTGCTTAGTATAACTGTTGAATGTGTGCTAAATAATAACGTGCATACCCAAATGTGTTGAGACTAGTCCATGCTGTGAAAACAGTACACAACAGAATGCAGTGTGCTCTTTCAACCACATCAAGAAAAAAAGAATGTGCTATTCATCATTCCCTTTATTTCCACAGCAATCTTAGTATGGAACCTAGCGACTTACAGACAAAAAAAGGTTTAGAAACTCTTGTAACTGTAAGCTTCCCATTCTTTCAATATTTGAAGGTAGTACTTCTCTTTACAGCCTAAGCTGTTATGAGATCACAACGGTTGTTTTTGGCACCACAGCTGTCCGCCGCCGGTGTCCGTAACCACTATCGCGCAAATTTCAGAAAAAAATAAGACTGAGGAGGATTCGAACCCACATCCCTCTGCGTGGCAGTTGAGCATTCTACCACTGAGCTATGCCTGTGGTTGAAAAATCATCGCTAAGAGACCTAAACAGGTATAAAGCCTGCCGTGGAATAGTATTAACAAATGTAATGTTACGCGTGAAACAGTAATACGCCACTACACATCGCGAAATGTGGATTGCATAATGAGTGCAAGCAATCGTGCTTTGTAGCTCTGCACCTATTACGGAGGCATCATCAACATCATCATTATGAAACGATCTTCAACTTTTCCATCATTGTTATTACAAAGCACTGCCTTGTGAAGCAGTTTTGTCATATTGTGCCACGAGTCGTGCGACAGGCGACGTGCGCAGCCCCAACAGCAAACCAACTTGGCCCTTCAATATACCTAATGGCCTGATAACTTGGCCAGATTCCCCAAGCGTTTACAATGGCCTCTAAGAAGGTCACTCCTTCAGCTTACGCTGTCACTGTCCTGCGATTCCACGCAGGCCTGGTGATTTTTTTTGGCAGCTTATTTGGATTTGGCATATTTCATTTGCACATCCATGGTTTAAGTCGGTCGTACTGCTTCTGTGCAGTACATACCATCGTTGAGTATATAGGTACTCTAGGTAGCCAGAGTATCGAATGCACCCCCATTGCCATAATAAACAACCTGGCATTTTTGAAAACATATCTTTAATGTATCCGCATCTTCTGTAAGCAATGTCTCCCAGTGCCTCGAGGCTTCATGAATAAATATAGTACTTTAAAAAAAATTAACACCATCTTCCCAAAGGGGGAACCATGATGGGATGCAAAGCAGCAGCGTTGCACACGGGTGGCGTCACGGGTTGAACGGCGCTAACGCGGGTGCTTCGCATCCCATCAGGGTTCCCTTTGGGAAGATGGTGTTAATTTTTTGCGCGTGAACCGGCGAGTCGGCGGTGTAGCGAGCGGCAGGTGTTGCGGGCGAACAGACGAAGCGGCAGCTGCGGGCGCTGTGGCGAGCGCGCGGCAGGCGAGGGAGAGAGACGTCAGCGCGCACTGCGAGGGGAGCGTGACGTCAACGCGCAGCTGCGGCGTGACCTACTTGGCACCGCTCCAACACCTGCGGCGAGGGGAGCGCATTGCGGCGTATTCGTATGGACGCACGGAGGGACAGCGTTACACAGGCTAGTCAAAGAGCTGCTTCGCGTCTAAAAGCGCTGAGAGCATGTTTACCACCCACAGGGTTCTATGAAGGAATAAAACAATGTGATCATTATGGAACAGCTTAGTTTATTGTCAACCTGCAAACTCGATGTAGTTGCTACTATGATTACGTGCAACACGGATCTACTCCAGCGCCTTGACCAGAGCTTCATGAACCTCCACCTCAATTTGTGCCTCTGCTCTCGCTGTGTCGCTGGATGCAGACTGGAGAGCTTGTTGGGCCTTGGTAAGGCCATCCTTGCACAACTGCAAGAAAACAAAAAGGGCAGCTCACTGAGGTTGCTGCAGTTGAAGCTAAAAGTACACAGAATAGGACCGAAAGAAACGCTTGCATAGCAGAACATTTTCGAAAGTGCGCTTGAAATTTCATTAAAGTAAGAAGGTACAATAATTAGGTAACTTGATTGTGACAACAAGTACCATGATGACAAAGAAAACAAGACTAAAGAATTTGTCACATGGTGCAATTTCAATCACGATCAAGCTTGTTCGAGAGCAGTCTCTCAACCTTGATTGGTCAATAAGTGCAAAATGCACAAGGGAGCTGACCGTGGTTGGAGAAGTTCAATCATGACCAGGGCTCAAGTGAACATGTGAAAGCCACATAAGTTACAACATAACTGAAAAGTCTGAAAGATTTATCCTGGACATGCAGCCCATAATTGGTCCTCACTGTGTAAAAATCCACATGCTGCCCATTTACACAGCACAAGTTGTTCAAGCCAATTTTTCATGCAGGAACACAAAACTGAGCTGGCCATCTATGCCTTGCTGTCAGGCAAGCATGAAGCTAGCCTCATTATCAAGCTGCACTTCGGCTTGCTCTATGCTTGCACAACAGTTTGAGGTTTGTGTTAGAAGCCGCAAGGGATGATCATGCATTCTCAGGTGAACGCTGATGCGCTATAGTAGAACCACTTAAATAAAAAAAAAAAGTCTCAAGTGGTCGAGGAAATAAGCTCCATTTAACATTACAGGATTCACTTGCTGTGGGGGATGTATACACCCAAATTGGAGGCCGTTGTTCTGCATATGCAGCAATTGCATTGCGGCAATTTCTGTTTGAGCGGGCTGCAATACTTTCAAATTTGCAGATGTCTAGACTTACCTGAGGGTCTAGACGGTCAACTGGAACTGCTGCTTCAGCCAAAACTTGCACAGAGGAGTCCTCGTTGATAGAGATGGTTCCACTGCTCACTGGAAAAGAAAGAGAGAGAGGTGAGAAACGTCAGGCACAGTGGCACATGGCGTGCCAATCCAGATTAGTGCACACCGAGTACCGTGTGTCTCACGTTTGAAGAACCTGTCACTGCCACATGCACGAGTGTAGAGTTCTCGTTAAATATGATCGTGCACTAATTTCTAGCACCTGGATGTTAAATTCTATTTGCATTGGCACTATGTAGCGAATTGATGCACGCAAGTCGTCGCTGTATCTGCGAATTCGCGGTAACTAGTGTCACGTCTTAACATTTAAGTGACTATGAATGTGTCTACCTATCACAAACAGGCAGTGCGCCACAGCAGTAGTCCTTAACGAAAATGCTACTTACCAAAATATTTCTTGGCCTCGCCTTCCTTGGGGAACACTGTGACAACTCCAGGCTTGATCACGGCCAGGGCGGGTACGTGGTTCGGTAGGATACCGAAGTTTCCACTGTACGATGGCACGTCCACTTGCTTCACGTCAACTTTGTCGTAGAAAGTCTGCAATAAAGCGGAAAGACCACATTTTAAGTGGCACCGGCTGCGTTCCACTTGCATGTTGATGCAAGGGCAAAACCACGAAATGTTTCACCCTGAGCCTTCTACGGGAAAAGTTCTACGGCCTAGAGGCCGGAAATTAATTCCTACTAGCAGTTATTAGCAGAGGTTTCGGCAATTCTGAGCATCGGAGTAGCAATGTGGCTGGGCTCACCTCTACCGGCGATGCGAATGTGAGCGGCATCTGACCGTCGGCGTATGTTCTAGATTGAAGAGATTGCGATGCCAGTAACCTACTTCTGGGCAGAACATAGCGGCAAGCTCCTACGGAAGCTCGAAAAAGCGACATTTCAGCAGTTTAATGTAGCTCGCCACCAACTCCAATAACCTTCGTGCAGAGATGACCCGACCGCAGCGCCCCCTGATATTTCTGTTGGCCCCGAATGAAACTACACTGTTCCTCAAAGTTCAAACCATCACAATAATATCAATAGTGAGAAAGACCTTGTAGCAGGGGCTCGAGTACTGTCCTATGTGAATAGTCTTATCTTTTAGTCTTGAAAAATATAATGACATACGCCCAGCTGGCACCACTGACATCGCTGACTCGATTGTAAGCCGCCCACAATCCACGTCGATGTTCGACAGCTGGCGAGAGAGAAAGAGATACTTTATTACGGATGAGCAAAAATCAATGCAAAAATGTGCGCCCACAGGGTGGGTATGCCGAGCGCAGAAGCGCAGATAGCGAAGAAAAATAATTCGGGAAGAGCCTGTCTCAAGCATTCTGTAGCATGCTTCCCTCTTTCTTTTTCCCCTACACCGACAAATACACACACAAAACATTCACGAATACACCGCTCAAGTGCAAACCCCCAGCGAAAGTAAAGGTACATAAAATTGTAAAGTACACTAGTGCCATCGAATGCTGGTAATCGAGCACACGTTCAATACTTTTTACAGACAACAGCTTTTATTAGATTTTATTCTAACGATAGGTTAGTTGAGCAAGAAATGCTTAATTTATTTAATCAGACTTCCAGAAGCCAGGCGGTGTGAATATATTTTGAAGTTCTCATGCTTTTAAATATCAATGGCAAGCTACGCAAACCTACCATATGACCAGGAGCACCATAGGTACTTGACAGCTTGCTCCATAGAAAGTTTGATGAGAACTAGCTCAACGATCGAGCACATACATGCAACATTTGTCTTTCTTTTGTTTAGTGAAGTTAGAGAGACTTAGCCCTAGGAAATGTACCAGCAGGCATTCAAGTCTCATAAATAATTAACTTGAATGATTGCCTTCGACGAACCACTTTTGACACCGAAACAGTGGACGTGACCTGTTGCCATAAGATGTTGGTTATTCATTCCATGCATGCCACCGCTGTTGGCTACTAATTGCAAGCAAAGCCAAGAAAAGAACTATGTGCAGGATTAGTTCCTTATTGCTTAACCAATGTCATCATATCTAACATTATCTCATTATCACCACACAACAACAGCAAATATTGGTCTGTGTCATGAAGCCACAAGTTATAGCTGTTTGAAATGTGAAAAATCCTTCAATGTGGCTGTTTTGAGACTGGGCTCTTGCATCATATTAGAATGTTTTATCTTCCAATATATCTGTCCTTGGCAAATGTGATCCTTTCGCATGCAAAAATGTGCTGTGGTTACTACGACTTCACGCACATGTTTCAACATTTTCAATACATTTTGAGATACCCATGAGCATCCTTTTTCTGACAAACCGAGCAAAATTTAGTGGGAAAAAAATGTAACATGGTCTGTGAACTGAACACAGAGTTGGAAATAAGCATCAATGTGAATACCAGTGATCTCACAAGGTTTACAAAACATGGAAAGCTTGAAAGCACTACCTCTGAAGCAATAGGGCAGGACCTGAAATGCTTGCTAGTTCAACAAGTATGCTGCTTGCTGTTTGGTCAGCTTCACGTCTTATTCTGACAGGCAACAGCACTTCCATTCTAAGCTGCTGTCAGGAGCCCTTACAAGTGGAGCATGTTAATTACAGTGTAGGTTTAGGCAAGAAGAATAAGAGAAACTGAGGCCCAAAGTATTTTTCTGGTTCATGAGACATGGAATTCAGGGCCACATTTACTGTGATTTTACAGCAAAGCTGTCTGCGGCCAAGGTTATAACCAAAACTGCATGCGCCGAGAAAGGCTGTGGGCCAATCATGCAGGCAGTGCAGTCAGTGTGTATGCTTATGATTCACCTGTGGCGTTTGCCACTTGCCTTTCTTACCAAGGGTTATGGTCACACAAATAGCCTCTCCTACTAGTACGGCTGTGGCACATACATAGTCACGAATGTATTGTGTATATAGCCACGTACAAGATTCGCATCTATGCGGTCCGATTCCTGAGCTGTGCAGGGTGTGGAGCAGTGGCTCATACCCAAAATAAAATGTGAGTGTAGCAAACCAAGTGAGAATTAAGGTGAACCAAAAGTGAATTTATTTCAGTCAAATTAGGTGACAAATATTAAGCAGCGTGATCGAAATGTGTCCCTAAGTGCGCCAAAGTACATTTCGTTTCGTTGCTGTCAATCGTTTCATGTAATGCATTGCACAATTGCTCGATGTCACATTGGCCATTTGGATCAGGTAATACCAGAGCTTTGTTGATCATCCATTCACAATGTGGAATGGCTCTGACTTTTCTTTTAAAACTTAAACATATAAATGCAAATGGAAGAGAGGCTAGAGTGGATATAAGCACAGCATGGCACAGGAAGGAACCAAACTCACATCATGGATACAACACAATTCTTTGCTACTGAGCCGGTGCGGCAGCTGCCCTGTCAATCTATTTGGTATTTGTTGTGTACATGTACAATAAAGGTGTGTCAACTAAAGCCAAAGTGGAAAGACAAGAGAAAATGTAGTTGCACAGGAAAAAGATGGCATATTTGATGCTACACAACGCGCTTAAAGCATTTATGTTAAATAGGGCTCACTGACATTTGTACATCACTGCGAGTCATCAGCAATAGCACGGTACAGCAAAATGCGCCACCACAGTGGTATAGTGGCTATAGTACTCAGCTGCTGATCCGAGGGTCGGGGGATCGAATCTCGGTCACCATGGCTGCATTTCGATGGAGGAGAAATGTTGGGGCCCATGTACTGTGTGATGTCAGTGCACGCTAAAAGAATCCCATGTGGTCGAAATTTCCAGAGCCATCCACGACGCGCCTCTCAAAATCACATCATGGTTTTGGGATGCAAAACCCCAGAAATCATTCACTCTACAGTACAGCAAAAAGAAAATTTCAGTTATCCTTAGGCTCTCTACGTATATGTAAATCTTTAAAATATAAGCATGTCACGGAACCTCTAATCGCCTGACACTCCAGTAAGAAAGATGTGCTCTAAAACACCAAACAAACACAGACAGTTTGAGCATCATGATGAACAGTTTATATACATGAAAAATTTATGTACATGACAACCATCCAAACAATGATTACACGATGTAATTTGTTACTACGCTATCTCTTTGTGTACTCTGCTGCTAGAGTTTAATAGGAGAGTTTCAATGGTGCCCTTCAGTTCCATCATTTCCTGCATGTGCTTTGCCTCCGAGTGAATCACCTTCTGCAAAGTCTTGAGCCTACTGCATGTCTCTTTACATGTAGTGACTTCGGGGTAATAGACCTCGACCATCAGCGTGGCAACGTCCAACATGATTCTAGAGAACCGGGGGTCGGTGACATTCTTTGTCACGAAGAGCATGAGTTCCGCCAGCTCCTTCCCTGACCTGCCCGCAAGTGCAGATTTCAAGGCTCGCCTCCGAATGAGCTCCTGCATCACGGCGACGGCAACCTGCGGCTCCCTCGTGTACTTGGCATCTCGCAGGGCTTGTGTGAGCGCCTTCGAGACCTCGAACTTTCTCAGGTACGTGTTGTACTTGGCCATTTTCTGTGAAGTTCGTTCGGGAACCACGGCATCACCTTCACGCGGCACAAAGCCAGGGTCGGTGTGGGCCTCGTGGAAATAAAAGGACGCTCGCTCGCGCTTTGCGGGCGAGACATCTTTGGCAACCTCACTTTTCCGCCTCTGTACGGATATGAGGCCCGACGTCATGCCGACAACGAGGACCTTGTCCTGCGGTGAGATGTCCAGGGACAGAATCGGAGAGGGGTAGTCGAGCGTGTGGACCACCTGGTACGTGGCGACGTCGAACACCTTGACGTGTCGATCAAGCGAGCCGGAGAGCAAGCGCTGTCCATCGCTGGCGAGCTTGAGGCACGTGACGGTCTTGTGGTGCTGCGTCACCTGGGCCAGTATTCGACCGGCCACCACGTCCCAAACCCTGATGTGCGGTC
Organism: Hyalomma asiaticum; assembly: GCA_013339685.2. Taxonomy (NCBI): domain Eukaryota; kingdom Metazoa; phylum Arthropoda; class Arachnida; order Ixodida; family Ixodidae; genus Hyalomma; species Hyalomma asiaticum. The sequence goes on from CM023491.1 coordinate 9,965,401, forward strand.
CCCCCGCAGTGAGGAAGATGCCCCCGGTGGGAAACATGAGCACCGATTCGATGGGCGAGCCGTGGTTTACAGTGACGACAGGGTCGGCAGTCCTTAGATCGAACACCTTGGCGGTGTGGTCATACGAGCCCGAGAGCACTATGTCCTCGTTGGCCTTGCATACGGAACCGCAACGCACGTAGTCGTCGTGCGCATCGAGGGACAGCAACCTGGTCTGGCCTGGAATGTCCCACAGGGCGACGGTGGAGTCGTCAGAGAAACTAAGCAGCTGCGTGCCGCCGCGAGTGAAGGCGACGCGCTGCGTAGGGTTTTTGTGGCCGTTGAATTGACGCAACAGGGTCCTTGTCTTCACATCGAAAAGCTTCACGGCACCGTCTTCCCCTCCTGCGGCGATGAGGTTGCCATCGGCGCGAAATATGCCCCCGCAAGCTGCCTTGGAGAACATCGAGAGCTGGCAAGTGATCTCGCGGCTGACGGGGTTGAACACGCGCACCCTCGCCGAACACGTGATTGCGAAGGCGTGCGGCTCCTGGAGCGAAATGTCGACATTGTTAATGCCTCCGACGTCCTTGATCGTCACCGGCAGTGAAAGACGCTTCCAATATACGTTGTCGTCGGTTACTTTGACGCCTGCACGTGGATATGAAAACACTTGCACGCCTCTGAAGTCTGCCATCTTGAAGAATGAACAACACAAAAAAATGACGAGACGTGATGTCCATGCCAGTGCGCCTTTCGTCAATTTTAGTAGAAACGCGCAAAGAAAAGGGTTTGTTATAGTAAGTTAACTCCAGTAATTTACAAGTATATACAATAATGTAAATGGTTAAATTTGAACTTAGCGGTGCTAAAATTTAAATGCCAGCCACGGCTTCTTTCTCAAAAAAAAAAAAAAAAAAAGAAGAACACCGGTCGGTTTGTGGCCTCCGCGATCGGCCGCGGCAGCAACAACGCCCTGCCGCAGCCAATCGCGGAGGCCACGTTCTGTGTCAAAGGTTATGCGGCGCGGTGGATTCAAAGCGCGCCGCGGCCACCGTGTTTTAGAGCGCTTTGGTTTGGATTGTGTTTGTTATTTTGCCGAGTGTTTCATGATCTTTTGAGCTATGCACTTTACTGGTTAATGGGTGTAGAGACTCACATCCTAACGGCGGTTTTCTGTTCTTCATTTAAGATTTCGTAGCCGTAAATAAGTAGAGAAGAGGCAACAGCGTGAAAGAGCGAAACTTGAGCACGCGCACTTGTTTCACGTCATCTACATCGTAGAAACTGCAAAGGAGCAGAAAGTCTTATCACAAACTTTTAATTAACAATCTACGCCGTTTGAGTCATGACGGTAATCTGTTAAACTGGATTGAATGTAATCTGAAACTGCATCGAACCACACATATACGCTTCTAAGACACGTGCAATGCGCTTGTGACTCGTTCACCCAACTCCGCATGCGTAGACCGCATAGGCGCATGCGAACAGTCCCGATTACAAACTTAAAAAAAATAATAATATAAAGATGCAGAGGTAAGACAGGAAATACGCGGTAATCATATTGGGAGTGACTAAATTTTAATGGCGATACACGGTACACAATGACTATATGAGGAGAACAAGGGCAGAACTACAAAACATTTGGAGCGCGTCGCCCGTTTTGAATGCATGTCGCTGTGCACGATCATCTGTCTCTACTCCTCCTTATTCGGGCTCACTACTCTGAATTAGCCACTCACTGTTTTCCCCTTCTCTTCCCATATCTCCCCCACAAACATGGGTGGGGTGTGTGTGTGTGAGTGTGTGTGTGTGTGTGTCAGCGTAAATTTTCAAGAACTGCATGAAAAAAAAATACTGATGGTGAGAGAGGGTTAGGGACGAGGACAATGACGATCGTTACTGCTTGCTACTGCATCTCTCCGTAGAGAATAGAGAGTAGCTTAGATAATTGAGACTGAAGACTCTTTAGCATCCTGCCTACAGCGCTGACTTATTCGTACTGGCAGATGAGAAATGAATGTTATTTTACAGCGGAGCTATTATAGAACTTCGCCATAATGGTCATGCCCGCAGCTTCGTCGAGCTGGGGGTACACCCCCTAACAGTAGCGCACCCAGGATCTCTGCCAGGGGGGGGGGGGGTTCAATTTTTCACGAAGGGCCAGGCATGCGATTACACAGTTGTTGCGGTGTAAAAAAAAAGTAAATAAAATGCCAAATAATAGTAACATCAATGATGATGATTATTTTTATCATTTTTTTCGGCGTTTTGCAGAGACATTAGCTCCACATTCTTCTATGACATAGGAGCAGTTACGGAGTGGGATGGGGGTCAGGTCGGCCTCAGGGGGGGGTTACAACACCCGAACCCCCCCCCGCCCCGTCGGTGCGCCACTGCTCCCTAAAATATTTATTCGAAGGAGGACCATACGGGGGGAGAGACACTTGGTACTCGCTTCTGGGGTCCTCTTTCTCAAAGCGGGAAAATAAGTGGTTTGCGTTTACTTAGCAACCCCAACCCACTAAAGGAAAGAAAGAAGAAAGAAAGAAAGAAAGAAAGAAAGAAAGAAAGAAAGAAATTAAAGAAAGAAAGAAAGCTTTCAGTTTGCGCAAAAGGGAAATGTGGACCTGCGCTTGCCCCAAACCTGAAAGAAAGAAAATATAATTTCTTGGAGAGGCGGGATTCGAACCAATCACACACGGTCCGAAGGCGAGTATCATAACCATTTGCAAGGCATGCATTTATGGGAACTTTATATGAATGCGTTGTACCGACACAAAGTTGCTATGGTAGAGTAAGAGATACGGAGGGGAGAGCGAGTCAGAGAGAGAGAGAGAGAGAGAGAGGGGGGGGCTTATATAGTACAAGAAAAGTTAGGTGTGGCTTTCTACATTAAACATTGCTTCCCCTTTGGTTAACTTTGCAAAGCTTTGCTAGCCCCCACAGCTCCGCGGCTCATCAGTGTTTGTGATAGCGGAGCCAAGCCTAATTTTTTAGTGGCCGTTGTACGTTACTTTACACAAACCGTTAACATACTTTTCAAGTGAATGTCAAAGCATTCAACTGCAGAAAATGTCGAACAGAATATTGAACATAAACATTGCCATTATATCGACTTCAGCTATTTGTCCATCATATCCTCATGAACAGCGGCGCTTCCGACGTGATCTCCGCGGTTTATTCTTAACTTTGTCAGCATAACTATATTATTCTGCGTAAAATTATCGTGAGAGACGTACTGCATCGCAATAGGTGTCCCCAGCATGCAGATGTTCTTACTTTATAATTGCCGCTGATCCTACATTATCAGACTTAATATTTTACTTCGACATGTTTTATTGCTTCATTAAAAGTGCTGACCTAATTGTTTGATTCACCAAATCATTAAATATTCATATTTGTGTACTTAATGGCAGCTGATCCACCCACCTCTCTGAGGTTCATTTCGCAATCTTTCTCGCTAATGAACACAATGTCCCCCGTTTGACTTCCGATTGTCTTGACCGCATTTCCATGAGGGCGAATCGTAAAGACACTTATTAAAGAAACCCCAATTTTCCAGCCGCGGTATGAAAGGTGTGAAGGAGCGCACTCGTCGTTTCCACGCAAGGGTTGTAAAACTGAAATTCGAGGAACGCGCTATCGGTGAATGAGAATTGGAGGCACGTTCTTGGAACCAATGAACGAAGTGCTTCGCCGGGAGCAAAGGATGAAGAGAGTGAGAGCAAAATGTATCAATGGGGCAAGGCGCGGGAAGTTCATTTATAGTTGCGACACTTCGGCACTCACTTAGCTAAACGTTAAAGTCACACTTTAACAACTGACGACTTGTCGCGCTCCTTTCTGGCGATGTATTCGCGCAGATGTTTTGTTATTATGCCCTTTTTGTTGTATAACCTAGCTTACTTTTTTTACACCAGATGTCCCTACGATACGCAAATGGCGCTGTTTTGGTACGGTATTAGGAAGCAATTTTTGAATGCGTGGTGGTGGGTGCCACTAAGTTTATGCGAAACCTACGCCCCGAGCTTGCTTCTGCGCAAGCGCAGCGTCGGCGTAAGAAAAAGGAAACCAGAACCTACAAAAGCGCCAACTGCGAGGAAGTTGGCAACCCGCGCAGGTACTAAACTGCGCCCTGGCGAGCGTCGGCCGTAGTTCTCGCAGAGTCGCAAAAAGCAACATGGCAACGAGGTGATAGGAGCCGACGCGCGGCTTCGCAACTCCACAGATCGGGCACGAACATTCACCGCGTCGCATCGTCGGGCGGGTAAACCGAAATGCGATCGGTCCAAACTTCACTCCAACCATCGGCAACGCTATGGCTTGCGTCTCGGAGCTCGGACTGTGGGCGGGATTACTTCTCCTCCTCGGCTTTTCAACTTGGACGCACGCACTTGGTGAGTTCGCTCCTTCCCTCCCACTCGCTCAACGACGCGGCCCGTTTTAACTTTTCCACTCTTTTGCTTTTCGTTCTTGCACCGTGCGTGGGCAGCTGACCTCAGGCCGTCCCGCTGGCGCCAGCTTCTCGAGTCATTAGCCTTTTACGTCTGTGGACGGGAAAATGTATCGGCGATCTTGATCTCTCCTCGCCGAATGCTTGTCGCTTTGTCGCACACCTAACGGGACGCCTAGGGGAGCCGTGAGAACCCTGACTTGTCAAGCTGCGCGTGCTCTTGTGTTTTGTTTACTTACGGCGCCGCGCCCCGCAGCAGAGGACTTTGAAACTAGTCACTACACGTGACACGCTGCAGACTCTTACAAGAAACTTTTTGTATCACCGACTCCGAGCACTCTCAACGCTCGTTGTTCAAACATTGGTGTTTCTAGAGCTGATGTTTGCTTCGTCCCACCGCTTGTGCGCACAAAGAAAACGCGCAGATGCGCTGTTTTGGACGTGCGGGAAGCGTGATCATGCCCAAGTTGGATGTCGCTTTGTTTCCTACTTTGTTCCTACAGCTGAGCAGCTGCAATAGTGACCGTTTTTTTTTTTTCTCAGCAACCTGAGGCCATGTTTCTAGCCGTCGACGCTGAAAGATGTCCGTACACAAAGGAAACAAAGTTCACGCAACTGCACAACTCCCCCGAAATTCTGCGCACTTCCTGTTTATTATTGTTGATTTATTTTATTTATTTTTTTTCGTGCGACGCGTGGTACTTGGAAGACGTCTCTGTCGTGCTTAAAAGTAATATTGGTCGTCTCATGGTATTGGGACGTCGTGCTTCCGTTAAAAGCAAGGTTCGCGCAGCACGGACGCGGAAAAACGTGTTCGATTGATTGATCGCGTACACGGCACGGCAGACGTTATTTTACGCTTTTCCGCGCCGTGAGTTTCCGGCCGACGGGACTCTGCCCGTCTTCCTCTCTCTCTCATTCTCTCGAGTAAAGACAACATGTTTGTTTACGCAGTTGACCGTCAGCTAAATTTTGCGCTAAGCAGAATAAGCAAGAGAGTCCGTATCGCTCGGTGCCCAGAGCAAAGACGACAGGCATGCCATGTTTTTTTTTTTTCTTTTTGTACCTTCTCTCTTCGTGTTTGCCTTCGATCATGGCACCTACACGGTCCCATGGACACTGTCCCCCCTAGCAACCGTTGTGTCATCAACAAGTATAACGCCAATATTGGATCTTGCTGCTTAGCGATGGGAGAAGCGTATAACCGTAAACGACATGCTGCCTCAATCAGGCTCGCATGTGTTATTTTGTTTTTCTCTCATGTGCGTTTCTTTTGTTTATGCCTGTTCCTGTTTGTCTTTTTCTATTTTGTGCGGTATCGAATTGAAGTCGCGATTTCATTTTTCGGAAGTTTGTCGCGCAGCGCACTTTCTGCCAACGCCGTTTTGATTTGTGATGTCATGGGAGCAAGCTGCTCGGTTTTCTATGGACGTGCGAGTAGTTAATCGTAGAACTGACTCGAATACCGAATCGAATACCGAATCGTAGAACCGAATCGAACACTATTCGAACAGTTTTCGAATATTAAAGCAAAAGTTTTCGGACAAGGCCGAAAATACCAAGGCATCGTATTCCAGAGAAATGTTCATAAATATTGACCAAGGAACATTACGATTAGATTTGACAGACAGAAAAACACAGTTATGTAAAGCGAGCCTGGCTTTCGCGCAGCAGTGACTATAGACCCATGATGTGACCAGAACGCAAGGGGGCGGGGTTTGATGTATAAATCCCTTAACTAGAGCATGTTAGAGAGGGATCTGACGTATCGCGAAGAGCTCGGCGGACGAAAATACTGATGTCACGACACTTTCGCTTTGATGATTTGGGGATAAATATAGCCTCCACATTCCCGCTAAAAGGCTGGGTTACATGCCTCGTGGTAGCTCGCTGACTTCTCAATTCCGACGTTTTCTTCCTTTTAATGTTTTCCTTTTTTGGATGGTGCTAACTATCCGAAAAGTATTCGATATTTGCGAAGCGCACCGTTCGATTCGTTATTCGAAATTTTCTAATATTGCACACCCCTGCGGTTTTGGTTTGTGAACGCAGTGTTCACCTAATGATGGGAGACGTTTACGCGCTAGTAATAATAATCTATTTATTTATCTAAAAGTACCTTATCGTCCCCTAGAGGCATTGCGTGAGGGGGGTGATACAGGAAAATGTTTTAAACGTGTACAGTAATTTCAAAACAAAAGGAACGGGTATAAATACATAGGAAATGAGAACAAATAAAATGTTACAGTAACATAGTGAACAGAACCCTGCGATTTGATCATGAGGCACGTCGCAATGTGGTACTGCGGAATAAGCTTGGCCACCTGCAGTTATTTGGTGCACACCTTTATCTAGATACACCGGTGTCTTGCATTTCGTCCCCAACGATTTGTGGAGTAACACAGCCACCTACCGACATCGCCATTCGAGGCAAAGAAAAAAAAATCTTTTTCTATTAATTTTAAGATCAGCTTACAGCTGCATGAACGAAAGTAAGCTTTTTTCTTCAGAAAAAAATAGAAAAAAAAAAAAGAGAGAAGAGGCTGTGTTGTTACCGTTATTGTCAAGTGCCGTCTTGTAGCTGGTGACTCCTAGCGATACTTTGCTCATCTAGCCGTCGTTGAGTGCTATTTAACTAGAGCTTATTGAGCTTCTCTAGACTATTCTGTAACTGTTTCAATCGACACTTCAGCGCTTCGTACTGATTAATTATTTTTCTGGAATGCTGGCCCCATTAATATATCAGAAGCGAAAATGAAGGTCAGTGTCCCATTTATGAATTTCGCGGCGAAACTTAGAGCACGTGACGTTGTGCTTAGGCCACCACGGAGGCGCTGGAGTCAGGAGTGCCGGACATTGAGGACATTTTGGTAAAGAAACACTCTAGTACTTACACAAATTTACATTGTAAATAGTACATCGCTTGAAGCGATTCTTCTCTCTCCGTGAGTCGAGTCAAGAGTCTCGTCCACATGGTCTCGTCCAAGTCTCTCGTCTGTCGGGCTTCGCTCTGTGGCACCTGAAAAATCCTTGCACCCCCCCTGCCATTGGTGAAGAACGATCGGCGGAAGGCGAGGAGGCCAGCAGTCACGTGACACCTGAAAGACCAATCACTTCAACGGTCCAAACTGCAGCATCACGTCCACGCGTGCTTTCCCACAGTCTGGTCGGGCTCCTGGAGGCTACATCGGTTTCGTTTCCTAGGATGCTGGCCTGCTACGAGGCTAGCGACGACAACAGCCATCAGACCATAGCTTGTCAGGCCAGTTCAGCCGGTGGACGAAGGACAATGTCCAGGAACGCCGCGGGTGTCTCCTCCTCCCGCAGGCGCCACAGCCCAGGGAAACAAAAGGTGCCGACAGGCAGGTCAGCGCCGGCAAGGCAGTGCGTGTGATAGTGGTCGCTACCGCTTTTTCTGTGAACCCGATGCTGTGTACAACAACGTTACTAGTGTACAAGCCGAAGGGTCTTCGTTCACGGAACCACGACCACAAGCGGTCTTTTTCATATTCTGGCCACATTGGCCGAGTGAAAGTTTTCTGAATCACGCTGTGTCAAGTACACCTGGCTTCCTTAGAACGCAGTGTACATCATTTTTATCGGTGAATGATTGTTTAAGCCTTTGCATACGTGCCGCATACACTGGAAACTTGACACTGTCACTAGAGCGAAAAGTATTTCATTAATGCATTCTCCCAGTACTAACGTACCGGGCAGAAACATGGAGGTTGACTAAAAATCTAGAGATGAAATTAAGGAGCACGCATCGTGCAATGGAAAGAAAAATGATAGGTGTAACGCTAAGAGATAAAAAAAACAGCAACAACAACAACAAAAACGAGCGGTATGGATCAAGGAAGAGACAGGAGTAGCTGATGTTATTAATATATCAATTAAAAGAAAGAAGGTGGACCTGGGCAGGACATCGTGCGGAGGACAGATAACACACAGAGAGTAAGAGCGATGGAATGGATATCAAGAGAAGAAAAACGCAACAGAGGCAGGCAAAAGGTTAGGTGGAGCGATGAAATTGAGAAGTTCGCGGGCATAAGGTGGAACCAACTCGCTCAGGATGGGGCAAATTGGAAATCGTTGGGAAAGGCCTTTGTCCTACAGTGGACTTAAAAATTGGCTGATGATGATGATACATGCTCCAATTTAGATAGATAGATAGATAGATAATAGATAGATAGATAGATAGATAGATAGATAGATAGATAGATAGATAGATAGATAGATAGATAGATAGATAGATGCCAAATGATGGGTGGATATTAGGAGCGTCCCCTTTATAACGGGGCGGTAGCCGGGCCACCAAGCTCTAGCTGTATTTCTTTTTCCTCTACGAACATTTTTTTTCCCGAATCACACATATTTTCACAACTACTTTTTCTCCTCGTCTACCTATTTTATCTGTTATCGTAGCGCTGTGATGTAAGAATCTTACCCGAACTACCTTGCGCTTTTGTTTGCTCCATACTTTTGCGCCACCAATACTCTAAGCGCCTTTTACTTATCTCTATCGCCGACATGTTCAGCTTTCCCGTGTTACTCCTGAAACCCATGGCCTCCTGTAGGGTAGTGTCCACAGATACACCTGGGTGGACATCTGTACATTCAATCAAAATATGATCTGTCGTTTCCCTAGCTTTCCCACAGCACGTACATGTGTCCCCTTCTTTATTGAATTTCGCTCTGTAACTTCGTGTTCGCTGCCGTTAGCGCCTCTAGCGGTGGCACGCGTGTCCATGGGGTGGTAGAAGCTTCGGTCGCCCTGCCCCATGGCTGCTTTCGTGCCTCTTTATTGGCGTTTTCCCCACAGTTTCTTTCCACACGTCATTTGTTTGCTGGTCGCACTGCCTCGGCGTTCAGCAACAAGACTTGTTGTGTTTTAAGGTGCAAAAATATTAGCAGCAAATCACCAGGGGCAAGGACAGGGCTGTTCCGAAAGCGCAATGGGAGAAGTGCGCGGCCTGTCGAGCTCCTTCCGTCCACGCTTTCCTAGCAGACGAGTGCTAGTTTGCAATGTCTCGCTCTGTTCTCAAGAAAAAGAAATAAAGGAAAAGCCGCTCAAGTTGTGCAGTAAAACCAACGTGGCTCCGGAGAAAGAGGGTCTGTTCGATTCACCTGCACCCCTCTGAACCGGTTCACGGCGGTGCACGAGCAGTTTTGAAATTGTGCAGCTGCAGTTCAGTAGGTGCAGGCGCGAAACGAACGGAGAGGTGCCGACATGGTGCAGGCCTCGCTTTTGTGCGCGGTGGAGAGGTCGCGAACGGCACGTACCTGGCCAATCTGCGACGGCGAGGGAGTGCAAACAGCGCCTACGTCACAATGGCGCGTCGTCTGCTGCCCTCACCCTCACGCCTGCACCAAGCCGACACCTCAACGGAGCGGGTGTAGGAAAATCGTGAACCAGCGCTGCACCTTTCCTGCACCTTTTGAAACGAACGACGTGGTTCCGAGGGTGCCGTCCCTGCACCTCTGAAGCGAATGACAAGGTGCCGCACCTTGTCATTCTGGTTCAAGGGGTGTCAACTGGTTCAAGGGGTGCAGGTGAATCGAACGGACCCAGAGACCCCCGTACATTCTTCCTTCGTGATGCATGTTGCCGCTTTTTCTTTTCTGTTTCTTTAGGGCGTCCGAATGGTTTGGTCCTCCGTTCGCTTCTCTCGGAACAAGCACAGTAGTCCTTCTGTTTGCATGTTCTTGGGAAAAGAGAGAGAGATAGAGAAAGAGAGAGACGCGAGCTCGTTGCAGAAAGACCTCGTGGTCAGTTACTTCCAGTCCTGCTTTCCTTTTTTTTTTTGTTGTTTGTTTTTGGTAGAAATTTTTCGACACTGATCAATAGCGTATTGCCCAGCTCAGCTTCTAGTTTATTGAAAAATAAATCAAAGTATTGGTCTCATTGTCCAGAAAAAAAAAAATGTTTAGAACAACAACAAAAAAAGCGCTCGGCGACGTCGCAGTTGTGTTTGCAACATGATTGATTTGTGGTGTTTAACGTCTCAAAACCAGCTCTGATTATGAGAGACGCCGTAGTGGGGGTCTCCGGAAATTTCGACCATCTGGGGTTCTTTAACGTGCACCGACATCGCACAGCACACGGGCTTCAACATTTCGCCTCCATCGAAATGCAGCCGCTGCGGCCGGGATTCGATCCCGCGACCTTCGGATCTGCAGCCGAGTGCCATAAGCACTAGACCACCGTGGCGGGGCTATTTGCAACATCCAGTACTGATCAATTAAGCACTGACAGATTTTTCACATCCTCGTGAGAGTGTGGCCATGGGTCAGATATACTAGTAATATTAGACTTTTGATACTACTAATACATTTACCCACCACGGCAGTCTAGTGGCTATGGTACTCGGCTGCTGATCGCGGGTCGCGGGATCGAATGCCGGCCGCTTCGGCTGCATTACGTTGGAGGCAAAATGTTGAGACCGTGTACTGTGCTATGTCAATGCGTGTTAAATAAGCCCATGTGGTCGGAATTTCCGGAACCTTTCACCACGGCGGCTCTTATAATCATATCGCGGTTTTGGGACGTTAAACCTCAGAAATTAACGAAATGAAATGTTTTTTAACCAGCTCTGGATGTCGCACAGTGCAAGGTCCTCTAGCATTTTCGCCTCCGCCGAAAATCCGACTGCCCCAGCGGCGGGTTTCAAACCGCGTCCTCTGGGTTCACAGTCGAGCACCATAACTACCGGACCACCGCTGCAGGCGGTCCGTTGTGGTTCGTCGTTGTTTATACGTACATACCTGTGGTAATATATGCGAAAATGCGGGAAGGCAGGAACCAACGTTAACAGCGTGTTGCTTCTGGGAGGACTTTGCTAATTGACTGTTGCGAACAGCGCGACACAGGACACGGCAGTTTAACAGCGTTCGACATTATAGCGAAGAAGTCATGACGTGCCAAAATGCGGAACGAAACGGGGATTGTTTGCGCGGGGTTATTCTGTAATCGGTGATTTCCTCGCTTGTCGGCTGTTCGCGATTGGAAGTGTAGCCTCACTGGCGCGTTGCATTGACGAACTAAATAACCGTAAAGAAAAAAAGGAGACACACACACACACACACACACACACACACACACACACACACACACACACACACACACACACACACACACACACACACACACACACACACACACACGCAGATGACAGTGATTTTATTAATAATAAAGAAGGGAGAAATAGACGCTTCTATCTGTCTCCCATATTGGGGATACGGATAAGCGCCTAGTGGGAAGGGGAGGTTAGAACAAAAAGGGGGATAGTTAAGAGGGCAGGATCTGGGTGGCTTGGGATGTCGTCCGTCGAGGTGCGGGCACGTGGTAAGGTGGTCCTCTAGATGTTGTAGAGGCCCGCTGGCTCCGCGAACTCCATGAGAGCACGAAAGGCGGAGAGAGAAAGAGAGAGAGAGAGAAAGAAAGAAAGAAAGAAAGAAAGAAAGAAAGAAAGAAAGAAAGAAAGAAAGAAAGAAAAGGAACCAGGTGTAAGCTTGGGTTGGCGTGAAAGACGTCGAGAAAAACACGGCTGGGACCAACGCCCACAGGAGAAAGCCTAACAAGTCCTTGTCCGCGTTAGGTTGAACGTGTTTTGCGTGGCACGGCTTGCAGTGACCTTCACTAGCTGTTTTGATTCCTTCAGCGCGCGATCTCATTAATATGTCCCTTTATTTATTTTTTTTCTTTGGCACAGCGTGATGCAAGCACTCGTATCGGCTCCACTTTTCTCGGGAGATCAGGTTGCGAGTTAAAAAAAAAAAGAAAGACTAACCACGGCCACCAAGCAGGTTCCTGCAGGGTGATTAAGAATACCAGTGCGCAGCCCCCCCCCCCCCCCCCCAAAAAAAAAAGCAAAATACACTGCAACGTGCGTGTGCATGTCGCAAACGTCTTTGCATTGCGTCGCGCCTTCTTTCGGCTGTGGACGCAGAGCAAGTGCACGGAACGAGGGCTGACTTGTAGGAAAAGAAAGTTTAACGCAGCCCTGCATAACCGTGGGATTTGCGTCGCAATGGTGAGACGTTTTTATCTGCGAATGGTTCTTTGGCTATGCCTACATTACTAGCTAATTTATTTATTTATTTTAGTTATTTTTACTTTTCACGAATGCAAAGTTGATGGAGGGGGGGGGGGGGGTGAAGAGTAAAAGAGACTCCGCTTGACTACGTTCTCACCCGGTGGTGCCGACTGAGCACGAGATGTGGCTAAGGTAGACAACAGCAACGGCAACCAAAACAGGAACCACATAGACTACAGTGTTGGCAAGAAAACGCAGGGGAACACGCGATACAATGAACATATATGCAAGCATGGATCAAAAGCCTGAATACATAAATTGCAAGTACACTAAATATAAAATTTAGGCTTAGCAGTGGTGGTGTTTTTTTTTGTTAATTTGGACGCCATATCCCTGCCACTTTCCGATGGCGCGCCGCCTTTCTGTCATATTGGGTGCGCGGGTTTTACGAAATAAGACTGGCGATACCTGTAATCGTGAGGCATATTGTAGAGAAATAGTCCGGTTTCACTTTTACCGCCTAGGGTTTCTTTCGTCTTCCTCATTCCTTTTTCTGTTTTTTTTTTTTGAGAACGGAGCTGTTAATAGCTCGGCTAGGTTGATCATGACGACGTCTGCAGTATCAAACGAAGTGGATCGAGTGTGAAATGAGGAGAGGAGGTACAGGCAGAGAAAGAAAGCGAGACAGCGAGTGAAATAAATAGAGCAAAATCAAATTTCAAGGATGGATTCGAACCCGGGTACTCACGGTCCGAAGGCGAACAAAGCCCGCAGGCAGAATTTTTTCAAGGGGGTGGGGGGACTTGCTGAAGGCCTTGACTATTTGAAAAAAAAAAAAAAAGAACATCTATTCTCATTATTTGTTTTCGATTAAGATAGCAGTATGTACATTGACTTTTTAAATGCAACGTTTGTAATAGGCTTAAATATTATGTTACCAATATTATCAACACTGCCCCACTACCAAAATTTTGGGCGGGCCCCTAGGGCACCCCCCACCCCTGGCTACTGGCCTACTAGGACGTACACGCATGCTTGCCGGCTATGCGTTTATTGGAACCATATGATTGCCTTGTACCGGCGATTGTAGCACAACTTGCTATGGCCGTGAGATAGATAGATAGATAGATAGATAGATAGATAGATAGATAGATAGATAGATAGATAGATAGATAGAAGGAGAAAGAGAGGGCTTATATAGTGCAAGGAAAGTTAAAAATCGCTTTTACTTTGCCTAACCTTGCAATGCTTCGCTAAGCCCCCACAGCCAAATTCGGGGAGGCACTGCCGCATGCTCCGCTAGCCATAGGTGTTTGCGATAGCAGAGCTGTGATCGCTGACTTTTCTAGTTTTTTTTTTTATCTAGCGTGTACTGAGATCGAACGACACGGGTGCTTTCATGACTATTTAAGGAGCTTCATAACAAGGGTTTGAACTTTGAAGCATGGTGGCGGTGATGATTGCCCCGATGACGCGCTCTGCTTACCTCTGCTGTCTAGTGGTCTATGCTTAAAGTGACATCGCTATCACTATCTGTGCTTAAACTACGTGCGCTGGCACTTGAGTCATTATCCACGGGAACACGAGGGGAGGTTTTTATGGGAGGAGACTATGGAAAATTTTTCTAGTTTCTTGAGTTCTATGTGAAGTTTATTTAATCACATTTCCACTCTAGAACTCATGAAACAGAACGAGTATCTCTCTCTCTTTTTTTTTTGCTTTCTTTGACAGCTCATGTCGACTCACTGGTGCGTACGTAGTAAAAAAAGTTGTGGGACCCTTAAGCTTCGCCTTAAGAGTTCAACGCGATAGCGATGCATGGCCCCATTGTCATCGCGTTTTTTTCGCTCGCCATGCTCCTCATTCGCATAGCCACGTAATTGTCATGACCCGAACACGATCCTCAAGCATTTTTCTTGCGGTTGAATTTGCGGGACGTTATGCACCACCATCCGGCTGCTCTGTGGTAATTATACCAATTATTGATGGGGGTTTTGCGTATCAAATCCAGCTGCAAATTACGAGGCACACTCCCTAACTAGAGGGCTGAAGAGTGATTTCGACCGCCTTGCATTCTTCAACGTGGCCTAAATCTGAGCACGCTGGTGTTCTTTTTTTGTCTTGTTTTTTTTTCTGCATTTCGCGCCTTCGTCGGAATGCAGCCGGGATTCGAACCCGAGGCTTCGAAGCTTCCCGAGCAAACACCATAACCGCTAAGCTAGCGCGGCGGGCCGCTACGCTGTGACGTAATGCATTTATCGGAAAACCAAGTACTGAGTCAGCTGCACTTTGCTGCGGCAGTAAAGCTGAGCAGTAGTAGTAGGAAAGAAAGGGAGTATTCACGTGACGTGAGCGTGCGCCATATTGCAGCACGTTTCGCAGCTTCCACTGTGCTTGTGGAGATAACCGGTTCGAGAAAAAGCGCGGCCCTTTCACTGTGCTTGCTGTACTTCAAAATGGCAGCCTCAGTGACGTCAGTGCATCGTACACTCCGACAGATGGGTGAGGTGAGGGCGGGGTAGGGGTCACGGGAAAAGCAAAACGATGGGCCCTCGGGACAGTCCAGGTGGCCGAAATTCCTGGTGCTTCGGCGTAGGCCTGTTCTATGTTGGTGAGCAGTGGTAGGCACCGGCGATAACCTGGAAGACAGGTTACCTGCGCGGCGAACATTCACGCACAGTGGCGGCGACACCCGCCGGGACTGCATTCCTTAGGTGCTGCGTGTGTCCTGTGCTGGCACGCATGTTCCTGCCTGCAGAAGACCACCTGCATGTAGCCTAGTGCTTCCCCTCTGGGGGATAAAGGCGGAGCCAAGTGAAGAAGTACCCGAACAAGTCTCTCGCTCACACGAGCAAAGCAACCGGCGGGGGAGGCCAGTGTTACCTTCCACCAGCGTTGCCAGATGGTGAAAATGGGCACCAGATTCTGAAAATCTGGTGAAATTTGGGGGTTACTGGTGTTGATGTGTCGGAATGGCTACACCAGACAAAATCTGGTGAAAATGGTGAAAAATCTTGGGAAATCACTTGCCACTTAAATTACTTCAATTTATACACGTTAGCCTTTTACTGCATCCCAAAGATGGTGCAAGTTTCTTGCCCACTTCAAGACTTTCAACACTTCGTTATGTATATACCTCTATGTATATACCTCTACGACGCCTGAGGGATTTCAATTAGTATAGTGGCTAACAGAGGCAGTAAAAAAATTAGTATTGTTTTCAGTGCGCTTTACGTACAGTTATAATTACACGTTCAAATTTCCCGCTTTTTCAGCCTCCTAACGTGTGCTGCCGTGCAGCGGTGCAGACGTGAAACACCACCGTTAGTTAGACGCGCTTCGCAGCAGCGGCCTTCAGTAGTTCTTACTGTGGCAAAAACAAAGCAGCACGAGCCGGAAATACGTCATAGGCGCCATTTTGTAGCGTGCGCAAAAACAAAACAGGAACCGGAAATACGCCATAGCTGTCATTTTGTAGCACTGGTGTAATCTGGTGAAATTTTGATGAGGGGCTGGTGTCGAAGCCTTTTTTCAATCTGGCAACGCTGCCTGCCACCCAAAAAACGCGGGTTCGATCCCGGCCGCGGCGGTCGCATTTTCGATGGAGGCGAAAATGCCAGAGGCCCGTGTACTGTGCGTTGTCAGTGCACGTTAAAGAACCCCAGGTGGTCTAAATTTCCGGAGCCCTCCACTACGGCCTTTCTCTCTATCTCTTTCACTCCCTTTCCCCCACCCCCACGGACGCTTAGCCGTGCTCCCTACATGGGCTGCAGAAATTAGCGTCCTTTCCTAACCAAACCACAATCAATCAGTGTTACCAGACTACTCCTGTGCCTTGTACCCACGGCAGCACGAAAGCAACAGCACGCTTTGAGCGCGCGGAAATCAGTGCGTACTGTGCGGTTAAGCGAAATGGAAGTGGACATAAACACTCGGATTTTGTCTATTGGGCCTAAGAGGAACGGCCAATCGTGTAAACAGGCTTTTAACACGTGCACTGCTGCCTTTCGCAGAATGTCTCATTCACAACTTTTGAGCAACAAATGTAGACGGGGCTCTTGCCAGCAGGAGTTCCCGTGTTTTTCTAGCTTCACAGACGTCGTCGCGCAAATATACATTTTTGGCGAAGTTGTTGGCACCTGCTCTTTCTTTTGTTCTCTCTGATGACGAAGTTGTACACAGCTTTTCGAAAATTAAGTATTTTTCCACGTTGGTCGGCTTTCGGCCAACTGCAAGTACAGTGGTTCGTTTTTGTTTTTTGTTTGTTTTATTTTTGTTTCACGAGCCTCGGCCGAGGATGGAAGCAATCTGGCCGCTCGATATCGGACGGTGAAGTATACGAGCCGTCCATTAGAATTTTGGAGTGCGAAGAATTTAATGCAGACCGCTGCTGTCTTCACCAGGCAGGATCAACCACCTGTTTAGAAATCACCCGCCTCCCCACCCCCCTGAAAAAAAAAAAAAATGCTCCGTTCTCTCAACTGCAAAGAACACCGAGGCATCAAAAAAAGTGATAAAAAAGGTTCCTGCAGCCCGTGTAAAAACACCTTTTTATAAAATAATATATATGCGTAACGTCGGCGAGTCGGCACTAGTGCATATATACTAAGTTTGTGTTCAATGCGGATCATTTTTCACGCCTTTAGCAGCAAAATTTTTATTCATCACAGCGCTGAAATGACGTATCACGGGGAGGTCTTTCTAAATGAGAGTCGTGCATTCTACGAGAGAGAACGGCGCTCTAGCAGGCATCTCTCCAATTCGTTCGGAAAGATTGTTTATTGCTCTTCACCTTAAATACGGCATAAAAAGCACGCGATGCTTCCTTTAAAACGGGCGAAGTCCAGATGCTTATCGAATTCATCATTTCGAAATAAATGAATAAATCAATAAAGGGGGCAGTTAAACAATAAGGGGGCAGTTAAAAAAATTATCTTCGGACGTAGTGTACTCTTCCACGAGTAAAAAAAAAAACACACACACACACACATATATATATATATATATTTGGGCTTATTTGGGCTTATATATTTGGGTTTATTTGGGCAACTATGACGTAATGAGCGAAGTCAGCTGGCGGACTCGAGCAGACATGGCAATGCAGCGAGGCGTCACCCGTATGAATTTTTGTATGGATAAAACAAGACTGCGAAGTACGGTAAAGATATATATATATATATATATATATATATATATATATATATATATATATATATATATATCTCCATAATGGGTCAGTTTAGTCAACGCGGTGCCCGCAAGCGGAACGCATATTTGGAAAGGTCACCGTGAACGCGTCCACGCTGCAACCACGGCTAGTGCATCCACGAGGCTATTGTAGCCAATCGCCATCTCAAAATTCCACCGTCTGCCCCGCTTGGCGGGGAGTGTTCGTTCCTCTCGGTCAAAAGGTCCCCGGGGAGTAGAGAGGAGGCCGCGCAACCTCACAAAACCGTGACGTTGTTGGCACGTGATACGCAATCCCAGCTTCCACATTGCGAGCTGCTTGCAGCACAGGCTTTCGCAGAAGCTGAACAACCCACTCTATCTGAACACACAAGCGCAACGCTGCACTACCCATAACAGGCGTAGCGTCTCCATTATGCATGGATTCCTTTCTTCCGGTGTCTGCGGTTGAGGAAAGCTGCCTCGTAGTTTTTGCAACCCGGTTTTTGCAGCCTCAGAGGAAATCGGGAGTTGGCCATGCGGCCTTGAGCTGGAGCGGGGGGACCTCCCGTCGCCGTTCCGCTCAGCGGGTGACCGCAGTGCCAGTGATTGGGAGAGGGAGAGCGATGTCTCCACTTGGTGTGGACCTCTAACCCAATCCCGGCGGGGAGGCGGCTGCCATCTTGAAATGGTTCTCAACTTTTTAAAAAGAAGGGAGGGGGCAGGGACCGCAGAACCGGGGGCGGCGGCATGGGAAGCGGTGGAGCCACTACATTTTTCCAGAGGGGCAGGCTCTTCCCCCCTCCCCCCACCGCGCACACACACTTTCCAACCGTTTCCACACCGCGCACACACACTTTCCAACCGCGCTAAAATGAAATTTTTTACAAGAACCGTGCACTCCCCTCCCCCTTTCCACCTTTCCACAGCAATAAAGAATCTCTTCTCTCCAACCGTTTACGCTGAAATGAAATATTTTACAAGAATTTTCAAGCTGGTGGGACCACCACGCGGACCCCACCGCACAAGCACGCGGGTAGCGCTGTTTGCGCAGATTTCCGTGCTTCCAAAATTTTCAACCATTTTTAAAGTGTATACCACTGTAAAATAATCGAGGATGTAAATACGTAAAATTTAACAATGACAAAGGGAATTAAGATGTCATTAATTGATGTAATTAAAACTACTAATGAATAATATAGTATATAATGTAAATAAATAATAACTGACATCTGGAAAACAAATAGATAATAAACAACATACAAAGACAATACATGTCCCCCCCCCCCTCTCTCCGCTTCCCACTCAGAAACGTTCCGGAATTCCTGGGAGGGTGTGTGTGTGGTTTATTTGGGCAATTATGACGTAATGAGCGAAGTCAGCTGGTGGACTCGAGCAGACACGGCGATGCAGCGAGGCGTCACCCGTATGAATTTTTGTATGGATAAAACAAGACTGCGAAGTACGGTAAAGCTGACTCATAAGCAGAAAAAAAGAACTGCGATCAGTCAATCAATATTCACAGTGAAGTGCTAGAAATAGAAGATAGAAATACCCTTCGGCTTGTATCTTTTGCCCTCTGAGACAAATCAGTCCGTCACAGCAGGAACCATCTATCGCTTGGCATTGTATTTGTAGGCTAACATTATTCACGTCTCTACGCATGAATTTGTAGGGATGAAACGAACAGACTCGGAAAGCGGTTTCAGGACATTGTCGCTGTGCGCTTGCATGAGCAACACCAAGCTCGCAGACGGAACGGGCGAGTACCTTCAGTCAGCCTTGCTACCGCGACGTGTCCATGTGCCGTCACGAAAACACTGGACACGCCTGGTACGCCAGAGGCAAGGAGCCGCTGTGGGCTCGGGGATGTGCGCTTGCGTGGAAACCCGCTGTCCCGTGTTCTACTCACGCCGATGCAGTGGACTGTCTCCTTATTTTCTTTTAGCTATTGACTTTGATTGCAGGAACCCCCTTCAGTAATCTGCATCTCTCGGATCTCTTTTTACGCGAAGGTGATTGATTTCTGTGGTTTTACGACCTAAAACCAGCTGTGATTATGAGAGACGCCGTAGTGGAAGGCTTCGGAAATTTTGACTACCTGGGGTTCTTTAACGTGCACTGACATCGCACAGCACGCGGGCCCCAACGTTTCGCCTCTATCGAAATGCAGCCGCCGCTGCCGGGATTCGATCCCGCGACCCTAGGATCAGCAGCCGAGTTCCATAGCCACTAGACCACCGTGGCGGGACTACGTTGGTCTAGCTACGATGCACTCACGTTGATCCCACTGTAAATCCCACTATCCTTTCTCGTTATCAGTGGCATGTAAGTGATTTATCTGGTGCACGCTAAAGGAGTCATCGGGTACTTCGCTAAATTTTTCCTCGGCTCCCTCCGGGAATCAAGCTTAGCAGGTAGGGATTCATGTGGTACTCCTATTTACTATTAAAACACGTGAAGTTAAAGCTTGAAGCGCCACAGACAGAGTGCCATTTGGTAGTGGCGGCAAAACTGCAGGGGTGCGGCAGTGTGCTCTGTTTCATCCTCTCAGTGTTTTTCCGTATTTTCTCAATGCTGATAATAGCGTCCTGCAGTATTTACTGTAGTCATATTTACAGCTTATAAAGCACAGATAGCCGCACGATTGAGAAGCTCGAAACTCGGGAAATTGTTCATTTATGAGCCAATAACTCGACTTCATTTTTTTTTTTGTTGTTCACCAGGTGGTACTACGCTAAAATAAACTCCTTGACGAAATATCACCAGATTTTGCGTCTGTTTCAGTAAAGAGACAAAAAAAAAAAGTCAGTAAACTGAAATGCCTTATCACTGAATCAGAAGAAAATTACAAAAATATCAGTAGATCTACTGCAAAATCAGCAGCGGTGGCAACACTGGCTCCGCGATTTGCCGGAGGGAAATGCAGTCTTCTCTCTCCCCACGGCTTCGTTAGACCGGTTTCTCCGCTAATCGCCCACGTGCTATAGGAGAAGGCAGGAGGAGGGAGGGGCAGATGCGCCGTCCGTAGTCCGCGTCCAACCCTCGTGGAAAACTGTCATTGCACGAAGTGGTGGCCGGCAGCAAGATGATGTCCGTACCCGCGGCCTGAGTTGGTGTCTTCTTCAAGAAAGAGAACGGACGCCTCTTGGCTCGTGTCCATGACCATCTTCGGCCGCGGGGTACGTCGACGAACCAGCAGCCCGGCTCCACGGCTCGGACACCTGACGAGGTACCACCGCAGTTAGACCTCCATGGCCAGCGGCTCACACTCCTCTCGTTAGTACGCTCTTAGCCCAATCGTGTTCCATCATTTGTTATATTAACCATGACGTGTATTGTCTTGCATTGATATGTCCGCGTAGTGTTCATCGGTGTGTTGTCGCGGGTATTTTGCATGCCGATCGATTATTCTTCGTTATTATTTTTTTTTTTTTCATTGAGTTTGTGGCGTTGCGTCAGTCGGATTAGTTGTACTTCGCGTGTGTGTTGAATTGTCTAGCGTGATTGTGCTCTATTAAATTCGGGCAGTTTTTTGTTGTTCGCGCGAGCTTCTCCCGTCCCTTGTCCCTGGCTCCCGTTCGATCAGGCGTGGACAGTATCACTGGTAAGCTGGTCCAATCAGAGCTAATGCACGCGGGGTGGGTTGGTTGTCGCCTCACCCCGTCAGGAAGGGAGAGCGTTGGTAAATTCTTGACAGGAGATGTACGAGGCTTTTGTATTAAGCCTATGCCACGTGCTCCCCAAACTACTGCGTCGCACTGTTCGTGGTCCGACGTGATGCCGTTGTATGACTGGCTGTCGAAGTCTATGGCTAGGTTGCACCCGCCAGGAGCCTCCACCATCGCATAGCCCGCCAGCGCCACTGTGGCGACTTTTTCGTTAGCGTCGGGAGACTGCAGCGGGCCGGCCCTATACTCCAAGGGAAGTGAACGCGCCGCGCTTGTTGAGCGCGGTGTTGCGGGACATAATAGCACTTTTTTTTTTTTTACTTCGTCGTGAAAATGAACACGTATTGCGAGAAGGCTAGATGTTCGGTCTTGTGGGCAGCGTATCAAAAAGTCCGAAGCGCTAGCGAAGTACGAGAAGGTATATACTACAGACAGGCGCAACGTGAGCGCTCGTGTTATTGACCTTCGTCTTTTCCAATATCGGTAAACATTTGAACTTTCTGTTGGGTGAAAGTACTGGGAACGGTCAGCTGCTGGATCAGGCAAGCTCCGCGCATGGTGTAATAGATGAAATCGAGAAAGCTGGCGCTGAAACCACCCGCCACCGCATTCCGTAAATGTGGATAAATACACCCTCGAAAAATATGGAGTTGGCTGCAAGTTCAACCGTTTCCTTTGTTAATTTGTTGCGTATTTTCTCGGCAACCAGTGCAAGATCGAGCACTTTTGTTGTGCAGTGATATTATTTGAGAACCCGGCCGTTCCCCAATTCGGCGGTTTAGTCTTGTGGGGCTATTGTTTAATTAAGTTTGCTTTATTCATCCTCGCGTTTTCAAGCAGTTATACATGGGGATTAAATAAACATTTGGCGCCAGATGTGTCCACTCGCCGCCGTCAAGGGCACATATCAAGCGCGAAGACGCCAACGCGGCCGCTTTGCTTTTAATTAAGAACTGCGAAACAATTTGGCCTCAAGCATAAAGGGTAGAAAGAAATATGTGCGAAGTATGTGATCCTTATAAAAATTGGGAACGAGAAAAATGATCAATTCTCTAGCGAAGGAAAAGCAAACTTACTGCTTTTATAATCGCTGATAATCACTCAGTATATTAAAATTTATAAAAGCTAATAAAGTTAATATGATGCTCTAAACAAGTTACGCTTGTTGAACGTTTTTCTTCTTTTTTTTTGTTTGAACATTTATTGAGCCAAAACAACCTACAAATGCCCATGTCTGCACTCTGAGATTGCTCCAAATTTTCCCAAATTTGTGCCACACTGAAAATTCTGCTAGCATCTACAATTCATGCAAACGGCACCAAGTTGTCTTTTAATGGACAAAAAAATTACTGCAATTCACAACTCGCTGCTGTGTAGCACTTACTGGCGCGTTGGGAAACATTGAAAATTCGTCTACGGAAAGATGCTGTAAATAGCAGTTCGATTCCACAAGGCTACAGTTGCTACTTTTACAAAGAACCATTTGGACGCCCTGTACCAGGATTTCAAAATTTTTTTGCGGCGGTGCAGGGCGACGATACAGCCTTTTAGCTGCCGCAGTCGCCAAGGGCAAGCAGGCGCGACCGCTCTCCTCTCTCCCGATGGTGACGCGCCCGCCGCCGCAATGGCGCTAGCGTCGTCATAATTGAGAACAGTGTCAGGCCGCACCCGCCGCGTCTGCTTGTCGGAGGCGAAATTACGCAGCCTTTACGCATGTGCCCGCGCCTGATTGATTTGTGGGGTCTAACGTCCCAAAACCAGCTGTGATTATGAGAGACGCCGTAGTGGAGGGCTCCGGAAATTTCGACCACCTGGGTTTCTTTAACGTGCACTGACATCGCACAGCACACGGGCCTCAACATTTCGCCTCCATCGAAATGCAGCAGCCGCGGCCGGGATTCGATCCCGCTACCTTCGGATCAGCAGCCGAGTGCCATAACCACTAGACCAACGTAGCGGAGCGCCTGAACCTACTGATGTGTATTTGCAATACTCGACCATCTGCAAAAAAAAAAAAAAAAAAAAAAAGTCACTGCGCATGCGCGAGCAAGTACTTTTCCAACCAAATAACCCTTACTATACATAAGATTAGTAGAAGGGACCGTTCATCCCATACAGTGCCCGCCCCTGCCTTTTCTTTCTCTTCTCTGTACAACGCGGACCTCACGATGACACGGTAAACTCCCAAGAAAATTTTTGAATATCCCTTGTGGTGCTCGTGTGCCTTCGCTGGAATGTGCAGGTGTGACCTCGCTTAGAGCAGAAAAGCCATCCGTGAATGAGAATTTACGCCAATTTACAGATTTTTGCAAAAGGTCAATTGCAGAAGCGAAAGGAAGGGAATGTAGGGTCCGGCGCGCTGAATGGGATGAAGGGACCCTTCTACTAGTCTGTGGTCGAGGTTATTTTGATTGGAAAGCAAACATGCTCACACACGCGCATAGCGTTTCCGCAAATGGTCGATTAGTCTCTTCCAAATGGGATAAATATTAGATAAGACAAGCTAAATACATTATATTAGATAAGCGATAGACAGACAGATAGCAAGCAAGCAGGCAATTTGAAGATTGGTGGATTCAATTCAGCTAAATTCTTTATTCATCATTAGTAGAGAAGAAGGTCCCGGAGATACAAAACTGTCAGAGGGACCTCCTATTAGTCATTTGACGATATCGATAAATTGCATATTATGGCAACATATACCCCTGTCACACTGGACGTTTTAATGTCATTCGAACGCAATGACATTCGCATCGAATGACATTATTCCGCTGCTACACGGCGACATTTAACATCATTCGAATCGAATGACTTCTGAAATCGAATGAGTTCGAGCAACTCATTCGCATTCGCAGTGGGACCGAATGTGTACTCTCTACCCCAGAGACAACGTAAACGTTCGGCACTGAGCATTCCTAATTTGTGAAACGTCATGTGAAAATGGTATTACTTTAGCGTGTTTGCCGATATTCATCATTTTAAAAAGAAAACAGCCAGGCAAGCCGTAACAAAATGTGTTTACTCTCGACATCAGCGGCGTCTGACAGGCTTCGGTATTTCGCCACAGGATGCAACGCCGTTTGCTTGAGCGCAGGCAGCGCTTATTACACTGCGTCTTAATTTAGCGTCTGTGTTTCTCATTAACGCGCTTTGCTTGCAAAAACAGTAAGTGAATGGTTCGCCTGCTGCAAGTCAGCGCCCCCTTTGAGCGCTGCCGTATCAGCTGCAAATTATTCTGTTGGTGTAATTCAGTGAAGCAAAGCCCTGCGTTTATTTTAAATAAAATAGGACGACTTTTCAACCACTCTGCACTTACGCTCTGCAGCTTTTAGGTCCAGTTCCTTTGGAACTATCGTCACTGATATCGTAAACGAATGACATTACTTCTTCGTGTGTAGCACAACCGCGGTTCGAATGACATTCGCTGCACCGAATGTCATTCGAATCGAATGACGTTAAAACGTCTAGTGTGACAGGGGTAATATAAGTTAAATTGTAATAGATAAAAAAACAATTAAGAAAATGATAAAGCAGGGCATATAGCAAGAAATAATAGTAATATAAAGAAGCAGCGAAAAAGGTAACTGGTTACATCAAAAGTAATTTACAAACAAATACAGAACCATTATAAACGATAAAAAATTGCAATGAACATAATAATTTATATAAACAGAAGGCTTTATCAAAGAACACGGTGTAGATGTGACAGATACATAACGCATGCTTGCAAATGTTTTTCACGGCATAAATCTAAAATTTCTTTAAACGAGAAGCTAAAAAAATGGGAAAGAAAGTCCAACACTATTGCGCGATACAGAATAGTAATGGTATTTTAATGAACATAAGGTAAGGTAAAACCGAGGGAAAAGGTTTATATATATATTTTCACAATGAATCGGTAGCGCGCACTGTTGTTAGTAGGTGTTTCTTCGTGTGTTTTTGAAGTTTATTTGGTCTTTTCTTTGGTACATGTATTTACACTTTTAGGGACCCAGCAAATTTGTTAAAGGGTCGTTAGCGGCATTATAACATAAAAAAAAACACTAAACGGCAATTGTCATCGGCAAAACACTAAATAGTAATTAATAGCAAAAACACAAGAAATAAGCTAACACATAATATAGTTATATAGCAAATAGTCATCGTTACTAAACCATCAAAACATAAATGACGCGATAATTTAATGTAATGAGTACAAAAAGGTTTAAATATGTGATATGTATAAGTGCGAATTTAAATACATGTGAAAATCAACAGTAGAAATCTCTTAGCAGGACTAATTGTTATGGAGCGAATTTTTCAGTTGTGCCAGGAAAGAGGGAAGTGACGGGGCTGTCTTTAGATTACTAGTGAGGCTATTCCATATGGTAGTTGCTCGGGATTTGTTGTGCGGCATGCTTTAATATCGAACGGAATGTCGAATGGGATACTGAAGGAATGTTCAGTCTCATTTGGTGGCTTACCCAAGCCGACGGAACTTTGAACGCGGAAGGGCGGACGCTCCATAAAAGCGATCCTGAGCGCAGAAACAGACGCGCGTATTGGCTAATACAACTGACCTTTTGCCTAAGTGGCACTGACAATGTGGACAAATTACCACGGGGTCCTCTTTTCTCCGAGAGCCGCAAATGCGCACGGTTCGGTCGTCTCGTACGGTTTTATTGGCGCCAATCGTTTGCTGACCACCAACGAGGTTTTGTTCAAAGCTGCGGCACAGTTTGCGAGGCACGCATACTTGCGGCATCTGGTTCTGGTTGAGAAAACGGCCGTTAGGCCAGGTTACCTTGTAGGGACCCAGCTTCTGCGACTTAGTTTGGATTGTCGTTGACCCCCCGGAAATTCTTTTAACTGCAGCCACTGCTTTAAAACGTCGCCTTATAGCCGGTAATGGCGTTACCATTGTGGGAGGAGGGGAGCTGCTTAATAGTCGCATACAACCCCGAGAACTTTATTGGCATCCCAAATAGCGTTACGCCGTTTCCTTCAAGCCTGCTCGATGCTGTACCGCATATTCCAAGGTATAGGCACACATACCTACGCGAAAGCGTGCAGGTCCAGGTGGAAGGAGTCCGATGTTCACTGGAACTAACGCTGCATGCTGAGGACCTGCGATGTGAACTAACTGTGACTTCTATGTCTCATAGAGCGGTAACTCGTATAAACCGCCCTGCACTTACACAATAAGACTCAAACTTTGAGCGTCTGTGTGCTGAGTGTTGCGAACTGGCCCCGCCACGGTGGTCTAGTGGTTATGGCACTCGGCTGCGGATCCGAAGGTCGCGGGATCGAATCCCGGCCGCGGCGGCTGCATTTCGATGGAGGCGAAATGTTGAGGCCCGTGTGCTTTGCGATGTCAGTGCACGTTAAAGAACCCCAGGTGGTCAAAATTTCCGGAGCCCTCCACTACGGAGTCTCTCATAATCGGAGCTGGTTTTGGGACGTTAAACCCCACAAATCAAGTGTTGCGAACTGCTAGAACGTGGCGGGTGTTTATAATGTGGATAATGAAATACGTTAAAGAGGCACTGCGGTGGTTTTTTTTCACCATATTTTCATATCGCCGTTTTCCGATGGCCCTGTAGCAGCCAGGGTGGTTCAGTTAGCTCAGAAATTCACCGATATTAAAAAAAAAATCCTGCAGGTCCCACGCACTGTGGGAATCGGTGTCAATGCGAAGCAAGCGAAATTGCCTGTGCCGAATCTGGTGGCATTCAGCGAAGCGTTGCGAATAGGAGGAACGTCTTTGTGGAAAATGCATGTTTGTGCGAGCGCCCATAGAGAATACATGCGCACTTTCAGGTGCTCTAGCGAGCCCAAATCTGGTCAGTTATACTGGGAGTTTGCGTCATTGTTTTGTCTCTTAGTGTGTTGGGGAAATGTCGAGGACAGATCTTTCTGTTAAGGCGTTCATTCTTTTTGTTTGTTTTTTTTTGCAAGTCAGCGACAAATATCGAGAAAAATATTATCATTTAACCTGTCGCAGTTTCTTGTCATCTCCTGAAGAAAATAAGCTAACTGTCTAATCTTCAACCGCAGCGATTCCTCCCTTTATCTTTCCTTGTTGTTACGGCATAGTTTTCATGACTATCAAGCAAATGGTTCGCGTTTCATAGGCTCTGAAAGCGTTGTGTATGCCTTCTGTGAGTTTAAAATTCGCGCCAACAATTAGTGGCGCGACGTGGCTCCACCTGGTGAGGGTAATCTGGTTGATTGATTTGTGGGGTTTAACGTCCCAAAACCAGCTCTGATTATGAGAGACGCCGTACTACTGGAGGTCTCCGAAATTTCGACCACCTGCAGTTCTTTAACGTGCACTGACATCGCACAGTACACGGGCCTCAACATTTCGCCTCCATCCAAATGCAGCCGCCGCGGCCGGGATTCGATCACGAGGGCAACCCGGTTGTCGACTAGTCTGTTATCTCACACTACCGCCAACCTCTCGTACGGGTGAATTTGTGCGCGGTTTGTCACATCTTGCAGAGATTACGACGCCATGACCGAGATTGAACAAGCTTGGGTATTGTTTGTTTGCTTTTTTTTTCTTGCGGGGGGGTGGGGGGGCGCTGTATGGCTTCTTTTCACATCACAGCAGAACGATAATAGATAAAATAGGTAGGCGATGAGAAAAATTAGTTGTGAAAATATGTGTGATTCGGGAAAAGAAATGTTTGTAGAGGAAAAAGAAATAAAGGTAGAGCTTGGTGGCCCGGCTACCGCCCCGTTATAAAGGGGACGCTCCTAATATCCATCCATCCACCCATCCATTGTTGGTGGCCCGCGGGCTACTCCTAACATCTATCCATCTTCCGATGGATCCATGTTCCCTTTATTACGGGGAGGTAGACCGTGGGCCACCAAGCTCTGCCTTTATTTTATCCACTACAAACGTTTGTTTCCCCAAATCACACATATTATCACAACAAATTTTCCCCTCGCCTATTTATTTTATCTACTATCGTTCCGCCGTGAAGTCAGTCTTATTCGAACTACCTTGCGTTCCTGATTGCTCCATACCTTTCCGCCACCAATGCTGTAAGCGTCTTTTACTTATCTCTATCGCCATGTTCAGCTTTCCCGTGTTATCCCTTTCAGCGCTTTCGCGCCTTGGTTAAGTGAGCTAGAATCTATTCTAGCCCACTTTATCTTCGTCGAGCGTCCCACACACAACCTTTCTGCCGTGTCACCACCGCCTACCAGTGTCGTCGCCAAACAGATTGCACGATCCTAAAGAATTATCCCCTTTCCATAGCTAATCGCCCTTAGCGTTACCAGGAGCTTAGTTGCTGTGGCAGGGTAAAAAAAAAGGGGGGGGGGGGGGAGGGAGGGCGAAGGCAGTGGTGTCTTCTGCAGTAGAGGCTATTTACCTGCTCCTGCAAAAGCTACAGCAAGTGGTGGAATTTTTCCTTTCCTGAAAACTACCTCTCCCTCTAAAAAACGGTTCAGGCGGGATTTTTTCCGTGTGCTCCAGCAAGGTTGATGACTTGTGGGAAGTTGCTAGTGCTTATTTGGCTACAATTGTTATTTGAGAACACATTGCTTTTCCTGCCCTGGCAGTTAATTTTGGTGATGGTCTTCTCTCTCGATGGTTCCGATGACCGCGGCGATACGTTGAAGGACGGAGTCTGGAGCAAGATGTCCTCACAGCAAAACACGCAGGTTTATACACTGTTTGCAAAACTTGGCCGGGGCGGCCAGTAGTGTCACAGACATCACAACACAACTGGACTCAAACCGCACCAAGCGTTTCGTTCCGAGCCCTTAACGTTAGCACTCCAACGTGAACAAGCACCAAGCTTTCAAACCTCATCATATCATATCTCGTCAGAGGCAGCGCCAAGCTCGACCTTTGGCCACCTTGCCGCGTCTGCGACCCGAGTTAGCGCTAAGCTCTCCTCTCCCCCTCTCTTCTCTGTTCTCCGTTAAGTACACCTGATCGCTTCTGCGACCGCATTCTGGGACCAACCCATATGCAGCACTTCACCAATAAAACCCGTGTTCACTCTCCCCATCAGAGCCTATGGTTACGCCTTGCCCCGCCACTGTGGTCTAGTGGCTATGGTACTCGGCTGCTGATCCGAGGGTCGTGGGATCGAATCCCGGCCGCGGCGGCTGCATTTCGATGGAGGCGAAATATTGAGGCCCGTGTACTGTGCGATGTCAGTGCACGTTAAAGAACCCCAGGTGGTCAAAATTTCCGGAGACCTCCACTACGGCGTCTCTCACAATCAGAGCTGGTTTTGGGACGTTAAACCCCACAAATCAATCAATTATGGTTACGCTTTCGCGTTCCCACACTTCGACCTGCTCGCTGTACCGAGCTTCTCCGAAGGATAGCATCAGTCACTAGTTTCGTGATAAGTTAGCAGAACTCTGCAGCAGGCCCAAATTGCCACTCTATTTACCCCGCGGCATGCATCCAAGCCGCCGCTTCAACAGGGCTGCCCGACAGGTCTACTGTTGTCAAAAGCACTTCCGTGCATTTCAGTGGCGCGGTCATGGATGGATGCTATTAGCGTGCCATTTGTAACGGGCCGGTGACATGTGCGCCACCAGGCTCGTAAGAAAATTTAAGAACTTTTCTTTTTTTCTCTCTTTAAATTGTCCTCATGCCTTTTTAATCTACTTCAATCAAATCGATCATACTATAGCAAAAACATAAATTCATAGCCCAGTTCCCTGCCCCTTATGGCAGAAAGTCCATATTTTTCACTGTAATTATTTTTGTCCGTTCTTTCTAGTTTTCTGCCACCAGTATTCTAACCGTCTCTTATTTCAATCGCGACTATGTTCAGCTTCCCGTTGTTCGCACTGAAACCCAAGGCTTCATGTAGGGTGGTGCCCAAACGTACACCTGGGTGGATATTTCCGCATTCAATCAGTCATCTAACCCCGAACAGGCGACCCCTGGGGACAAGTCGACCGCGCAGAAAGGTCTAAGGGTTACTTAAAGGAGTACTGACACGAATTTTTGACATTCTCGTATTGTTGCTGTAAATGAAAGCACTGGCGTGGAGAACCCCAGGAACAGTGTCATGGTGCCCCGCAACGCAATGAATATATTTTTAATACGGCTCCCTTAAAAGCTGACTTTCGATTTCGCTTTCCAGGGGCGGTTTCCTAGCGACGTATCAACATAGTCGGACGACGTCCGAGTCACGTAGGGACAGAAATTCTTCATAGCGTCGCTGCAACTCTGTCGTCTTTGGTCAATTACACCTGAGGCACGCAAACAACGGCAATTTCACGGTCGTCCAGTGACTGACAGCGATTTCGGCGATTTTTAAGAGCCCGTGTTCATACGTCATCGTAGTGTCCATTGCAATGGGGCTGGCTTGCTGTGCTGGGCGACGAAAACTTTAAAACCAAATTAAAATATTTTGTACGTGTTTCCTGGCTTCCGTGTGTGGAGGGCGTTAACAATACATGGCTAGGAAACGAAAAATGTATATTTTGCGCCGCCGCAAAATCGTGTCAGTACTCCTTTAAGACAGGGAGCCCCCGCTGTTTTTGCAAGCGACTCTCCCCCCTTTTGTTCGTTTCTCGGATGCCGCGGTTCCTTCGAAAATGCTCTACAGTGCTGCAGTGGAGAGACCTGTCACCCGTCATGTCCCTTCTGCTGTGCAGCTATGCATGTCACAGCAATTAGTGACCGCGGGCTTCGCGGGAACAAAGCCGCCGCTTTTACTGCGTACTGAGTGAATACCACGACGTTTCTACAGAAAAGCCATGCGCTAGGCCACCGTCGCCTATTGTTCCCTGTCGATCTATCGCCGTACATAACACTGGCCGCCATTCTAAATGTACAAATCGTTGAAATGCCTGGTGGTATATATAATTTCGCACATGACTGAATCCGTAAAATTTAGGTGTTCATGCAGAATTTAAATAAATTTTCCGTCTATGTTATAAAGCCGGGAGAAACGTACAAATTTTGCGGTTCTGAAAAAAAAAAATTTATTCAATCAATGCAGCCTGTGCATAATAGAGATAAATAAACATATATGAAAGATCGATTAGAACAGTAGATGCAGCTGAACTCACGAACATAGAAACGCAATCTATACTAACAAAGCAAGATATTGTGTTTGAAGGGGCTGTACAAAAGCTAATAAACTTGTGGCTGTATGCATATTTACATATAGCCACAAGTTTATTAGCTTTTGTACAGCACCTGCAAACATGCACATTCGGTAAGAAGCAGTACGCCAGTAAAGAAAGGAGGCGAGAAAGATACTCAGTGATCGATGGGTACGGAGTACGCACAGTGTAAAATTTATCCAAATCTCAGTGAAACATGTAAAGGCCCGACGTATGTTGAAGTCCCTACAGGCGTAAGTGTTGTACAGGTGCGCTAGAGCAGTGTCAAAACACGGCCGCTGGATGAATAGGCACAGGTGCTCTTTCGTCCAGCGGCCGTGGTCAGAACGGGCTCTCTCGGCGGCCCTTTCTCGTTTCTGCAATCTTTCTTCAAGGCTTTCTTGTGTACGCTGTCCATCCTTTCCCACTCTCTTCTTCCGCCCCCCTTTTCCTGTGAGTGTTTTTGTTGAGGTGGGCTGTGGGACGCGTCAAAAATTTGTTTCGATACGCTATTGTCGGGGAAGTCCGGGGGCTGACGGTAATCCACGGTCCAGGAAACTGTCAACGCGCCTCTAACCCATTGCACAGGTTAGAGGTGCGTGGTTATGAAAACATCACGGGAAGTGCAAAGCGTTGACCGCGCATTCAGGTGCGCGGTCAACTTCCCTTCTTTCTGCGGTGTGTAAGTGCTGCCATCTGTGGACAGGAAAAGCGCAGCGCACATCGCAGACACCTGTTCGTTCGTTGAACTGCTCCTGAGGGACCGAGAAGAGTTGGGAAAAAGCATGCCGAGTGCTTGTAGAACACATGTCGTTTATTAGATGGCTAAGAGACCTCTTAACGCACATAAGAAACGCAATTGATGTTACAGAAGCGCCATCGTCGCAACTGCTGGCTTGTTTGGTTTATTTACTGTGTTTACCGTGTCGAAGGAGCCGCCGTAGCCCAGTGGCAGCGTGCTTGCTTGGCACCTCAGCGGCCCGGGTTCGACACCCACCCTCGGAGATTACAGCTTGTTCGTGTGTGTCTTTGTTATGTTTGTTATGTCTACATTACAACTCCGTGCAACGACAGGCGGTATGCCTTTGTTTTCTTTAAGTGCGTTCTACTGAATATGGTAAATGTCTTTTAGTCGGCCCGTGATTGACATGCGCTGTATAAAATTCAAACACCTGTGGAGCATACCCGAATACCACAGGTCGAGCACTACGGATGAGCCACGCGCGTTTGCAGTATCGTTAAGCGTGACTTATATGACGAGTATATCATGTCAGAGATTCGTTCATATTCGTCATACATTCGAACCTTACCATCCATATTTTGGTGTATATGGGTTGAGCGAGGCGACCAGGTGAGCACCGAGACGTAGGCGGCTAGATAGATAGATAGATAGATAGATAGCCGAATAAACGATGTGTTGAAACCGAAACGTGTAGAAGCTTCGCGCAGCGTATGCGATGACGTAACATCCTTCTCGCCATCGGAAACTTGTAGTTGGTGCCGGAAAAATGACAGTGGGCAGATCATCCGACGATTTATTGAGTTATGCCAACTCTTCTGAACTTGACAGCGGTGATTTAAGCACTGAAGTCTCGCCGTTTTGCTTTTTACTGCCCGCATGCTAGGGTCGGCAGCGTTGTAGGTAATGACGTCTAAAACACAGGGTGGCCCGCATGGGAATCTGCTAAAAGATTTTAAATTCATTTTCAGGAAAACTAAACGACTTGTAACAGCCTGACTTGGCCTGTATTATTACAGTACCGAAGATAACATATGCTTAAAATTTCATTGAGATCAACGGACAACGAAAGATCACCGGAGTTGCCCTTTCAAGGTTTTTCTCTAAATATTGTTACAGTGTCTGCGAGTGCATGCGCTTTCAGCGTGCTACGTAATCACCGAGTGCGCGGAAGTTATTATGCAGCGAATGAAGTATAGTGTGCTGGGCTTACATTCTTGGGGGTAGCATTACGCGCTTATACAATCCGTGCTTTGTGATATGTCACACGCCCTCCCGTCGAAGGCCGTACACGCAGTACCACTGAGACTCCGAGTCGCTCTGTAGCACCTGTCAATAGGGAAATTTATCGTGTCCCGTAAACCGCTAAGACTTTCATGGGCCTGAGCTGCAAACCGGTTCGCGCCGCGTACTTCGGGGCGCCGGGGGAACCCGAGTGCTGCGATCCTGCATTCTGTTGATTTCCTCACCCCAGCGGGAGTTGTTAGGACCGGGCTTTCTTCCGAGCACTCCGCACGTGGTTCTACCGGCTCTAAAGTCGTTCTGGTGTCTTCCCTCCAGAGTGAATTCTGTCAGCGTCCAGGCTATGGATGATGGGCTTTGACACTGCAGGTTACTGTGAGGGAACGTTCACCCCGATCGAACGGCTGCCAGAATCTCGGAGGTCGTAAATTACGAATTCGCTTGTTCCATTTACTACCTATAGCTGGCGCCGCCACTTGACGGCGACAAACGATGCTGTACGCTGACCGGTATTCTGCTACGCCTTAATTACTGCTTCCGCGTTATTGAATAAGTGTTTCCTGATGACACAGGTCCCTTGCGTTATTTAGATCTTGCGCGTTATTTTCTCTCTCTTTTCTTTAAAAAAAGTTGTTTGCCCCGCCACGCTGGTCTATATGGGACTCTGCTGCTGATCCGAAGGTTCCGGGGTCGAATCCCGGTCGCGGC
This sequence comes from Hyalomma asiaticum, assembly GCA_013339685.2. Lineage (NCBI taxonomy): Eukaryota > Metazoa > Arthropoda > Arachnida > Ixodida > Ixodidae > Hyalomma > Hyalomma asiaticum. The sequence continues at coordinate 9,999,478 of CM023491.1, forward strand.
GGCCGCATTTCGATGGAATCGAAATGTCGAGGCCGGTGTACTGCGCGATGTCAGTGCACGTTAAAGAACCCCTTTAGTGATGCACAGTGGTATACCTTTAGTGATGCATAGCCCACCGCTAAACCCGCACGATTTTTTTTTTTTTTTTGTTCCGTGCAGTGAAGACCAATGGAAGCGAGGCGGCCCAGCAAGCAGCGCATTCGACTGCGCAGCACAGGCCTGGCGGTTCCCTGGTGGTTGGACTAAGCCGCGCCAGCGAGAGCTACGCCGAGATCGCCTGGCGACTCGAGCCCAACGGCCCTAACAAGGACCACGTCGGGCACAGTGGCGGCGACGACGGAGAAGACTTGGCGTCCCGGCTGTCGGCGTGCGAGCTGGCGTACGGGCCCCTGGAGGACCCGTACCAGGTGGAGGTCATGTCCAACTTCATGCCCCGCGGCCCCACTTTCATCGTGGGCGGTCTGCGGCACAACACCACGTACCACTTCCACATGGTCTGCTACTGCTGCCTCGCCGACGCCGCGTCGGACTCCAGCGTCGGCAACTCCACAACGAGCACCGACACCAAGATCACGTCGAACGTGCTAAGGTTCACCACAGGTCAGTCAGCAGCGGCTATTGAACTAGGCAGCTTTAGCAGCGGCGGCTTACCGTACGGTAATTACGGTAATACCGTACCGTCGTGGTTGGCACGTAGGAAATTGAGCTTCTGAGGGCTTTACCAGCAAGTTTTATCATCTGACGACGTTTCCGTACTCACCGAGCAACTAGTGCTGCTCTTTCTGACCGATAAACCGCTTACAGACCATGACAGTACGGCATTACTGTCAGTACCGTACGGTAAGCCGGCGCTGCTAAAACTCCCTTATACGATCAGCTGACAACGAGTTTCTTTTTTAGACAGAGCGTGGCCTCGGCGATCGGCTGCGGCAGCGTGGCGTTGCTGCCGCAGCCGATCGCCGAGGCCACGGATAGACATAAGAGACGTTCGCACACTTGGAGCTCATCTACCAGGCTTATGGCCGAACGAGGAAAGGGAAAAAGGAAGGGGAGAGACGCAAAGCAAAGAAAGATGTGTACGGTCCACAAACGTGACCAGTACAGTTCTGTGGTAACCGACGCGCAAATGGACACCCATCCTTCAAGTCGCACAGGATGGCTTCTCCTTTTGTTGCCGGCCCGCCTGTCCATTGGCTCCGGTGCCCATGGGGTGCCTTTGTGATGTTCCTCACCGCGCGCGGAAGCTCCCTGATGAGTATCTTGAGCTGTGAAGCCATTGGTTGTCCTTGGCATTTACAGCACATCAGGGTTCCATGATGGATGGGCGCTCGTTTCTCTGTGCGTTATGGCCGACGACATTCCAAAGACGCGGGCACGTGTTTTGGGAGGCAGAAGTGCAGCAGGGGGGATGCAGTGGCAAGGATGGAAAGCGTGAACTTGTAGTGTCAAACTGGTTGGCGGGCTGTTGATGTAGGCGGGGGATGTTTGCAATATCCTTGCACAAAAAGGTGCTATGGCAAAAACAAAAAACAAAACAGTAATTGCAGGCACGCGTAACAAAATAAATTTTAGAAATGGGGTTGTATCTGGAAAGATGTTAGAATAACAAGTGGACAGTATCTTGTAGAAAATGGATGAAACCTTTCTTTCTTTCTTTCTTTCTTTCTTTCTTTCTTTCTTTCTTTCTTTCTTTCTTTCTTTCTTTCTTTCTTTCTTTCTTTCTTTCTTTCTTTCCAGATGCTGTTCCTTTGTTGCTCTATGCAAGAATCATAAGCACAGTAGAAGCAGAAAATCCAAGCCCTTGGAGGCTGGCGGCCCGTGTTCTAGCACTAGCAGAAATTTTTTCCACCCCAGTGCATTACTTCTGCTTTTTAACACAGTTGCCACGGGCTTGCGCATTTTAGGGGCGAAGCTCCTCTTAGTCTAACCTTGTCACGCGTCAGGCGTCAGTCGTCAGGCGTAACCCGCGTGCCTCCCGGCACGCGCTCGCCCTCGGCGTTCGCCTCGGCGCGTGCCTCTCTCTCTCCCGGCGCGTGCCTCTGCTGTCTTGTGTGAGAGAGAGAGACAGAGAGAGAGAGCGAAAGGCGCGCGTTGGCTATGGAAACGCTCTTTCTTAGAGGAACGCTGTACCAGCTCGCAAAGAAGGAGAACGCGCTCTCACCCGCGAGAGACAACGTTGGCGCAGGCAGCGTCTCCTGGCGAGTTTCTTGATTGAGAAATACCGACTGCTCGCGTTGGAGAAGCGTTCACCGGCAACCCATATATATATATATATATATATATATATATATATATATATATATATATATATATATATATATATATATATATGCACTGGATCTTGACTTGCAATGAAGTGCCGGTGGGAGATTTCACTTGTGCATAGTTGAACCATGAGGATTCGTAGCGTGCGCGTTAACTAAATTAATCCGGAACTCGGCACGATCTACGATGAACATCCCGAGCTTCGGCCACTCATCATCATTCACTCCGTGGATATGCTGTAATTTTTTTTTTGTTGCAGGGGTAGTGGCAGCCACAGCTACCACTGCCTCTGCTACCCTACCTCAGGACAGGAGTGGAGTATCAGGCGTCAGTGAAGCCAGTTTGGGCGATTTCGCGACACGCACGCACGCACGCATGCACAAGCACGCACACGCACGCACGCACGCACGCGCACGAGTTTCTTTGGGAGAAGTTTTCACTACGTGGTAGGGGGAAGGCTTCACTGCGCACTGTGCCGCGGCGAAGCCAACTTCGCCACATGACATTGTTATACTGCGGCGAAGCCAGCTTTGCCGGAGCGTCATTTGGTGAAGCGTACTGAGAGTGAGATGTGGCCCCAAGCGGTCACAGGCCACAGTACTCTGCTGCAACTGCTGGTGTGGAACTGTCGTGCAAAAGTGTCGTACAATGTGTAACTTTCCACGTGCATAAATTTTTCTGTGCATTGTTGTGAAATCCGCACAACACTGCCTCCGCTGGTCTCATTTACCACCAGTTTCCTTATATGCCCTGTCATGGCCGCTGAATGGAAACCTTGTTTCCATTGAGCGGTCGTGGTCCTGTTATAGCCCCTAGACCCCCCCCCCCCCCCCTTCTGTCGCTGCAAGGGGCTCCCATCACACTTCTGCCGATCTACAAGGGGTCCCTCACATGTCCATGTCTGAGAACCACTGGGCTAGGCAGCCCAGGCTTCGCTTAATTGAAAAAAAAAAATAAAATAAAGGAGAACGAGGTTTGTGACGCCTGAAGCCCCAAATGTCGGCACGAAATTCAAGAATAAAACTCGGACAATGAGTTTCTCTTCTAATATTACCGACAATAGGGTGCACGAAATGTAATTTATCAGTTTAAACCAGTTCACTGTTTCACCTTGGTGTCTGTCCTTTCTTTAGAAATAAAACTGGCTAAAATCACGCTTTCGTACTTTGTAAATGCCCTGAACTATTGCATAAAATGGAACCGTCTCTCTCTCTCGCTTTTCTCGCCAGGGGTTTACATGGGAGGCGCTGGCGACCAGCAGTCGTCGTCCACGCACCAGCGGTCCTGGCCCACCCAGCAGCAGCAGCAGCAGTCTGACTCTCGGAGCGGCAGTAGCGAGTGGCGCCAGCGGGATCCGTACCAGGGCTCGTACCACTCGGTCTACAAGCAGACCATCCTGCGCGACGAAGAGAGCAGCAGCCGCGCCGTGCCTTCCTTCAACGTGCTTCTGGGCGCGCTCACCGGGATCGTCGGCTTCCTCATCATCAACGTCACCGTCGTGATCGCCGTGCGCCGCTGCTCGCATCGGCGCATGCGCAGGCGGAGGATCCTCGTACTCGAGTGAGTTTCGCATTTCCCTATATTCGCCCCATGAGGCCAGTCAATCAATCAATCGATCAATCAACCAATCAATGCCCAGGCTCGAGTGAATTTTGCATTTGCCTATATTTGCTTAATCAGGTAGGTCAATCAACCAATCAATCAATCAATCAATCCTCGGGCTCGAGTTAGTTTTGCATTTGCCTATATTCACTTCATAAGGTCATTGAATCAATCAATCACTCATCAATCAATCAATCAATCCTCGGACTCGAGTGAGTTTTGCCTTTGGCCTATATTCGCTCCATCAGGTCAGTGAATGGATCAATCAAACAATCAATCAGTCAATCAATCAGTATTTATTTCGTGTAAAAAAGTAATACAGTGCAGGATTAGTATGCAGGAGGTGGTCTCAAGGTTACAAAGCGCAGGCGGGACCTAGATTTCCGAACTAGATCTAACTAATTTCCGAACGGAACGACGCGAATCTGCACCAATGGGCGCGCAGTCTAGGCTGACGTCAGGTGCCGGACGGTCGGTGCAACAAATCTCGCTAGCCTCCAAAGCACTGGCTGCTGTGTATCGAGGGGAGTACATTGTTGGCTGATATTGGTTATCATCACATGACGGCTGATTTGGCCTCAATGTTGGCAGGTGTAGGTTATGTGACAATATCACGAACAATGCTTGCGCGCTAGCTGACGAGGGAGTTTCCGTTTCGTTTTTTTAAAGACTATAGTCTTTCTTGGGATACGTGAATGCAGAAATTTTGGTCTGTATTTGTCTGTGTCTGTCGCACGATTCAGCCACCCGGACAAAGTTTAAAGGGCAACTCCGGCGATTTTTCAGTGTCTACTGATCCTAATGAAATTTTCAGTATGTATTCTCCTCGGCACTGTAGTAATATATGCCAGACCAGGCGGTTGCAAGTCAGTTAGTTTTCCTGGAAACGAATATTAAATTTTTTTAGCGGATTCCCCTGCGGGCCACCCTGTGTTTTTGACGTCATCACCTTCAATGCTCGCTACCCGAGCCTGCGGGACATCAAAAGCAAAACGGCGGTACTTCAGCGTTCAAATCGTCGCTGTCAAGTTCAGAAAAGCTGGCATAACTCAATACATCATCGGATGACCTCGCCACTCTCATTTTTCTCCATATTTCTGAACGCGGGAAGGTTGTGACGTCATCGCATACGCTGCAAGAAGCGTCTACCCGTTTCGGTTTCGGTTTGAACACGCCTTTCGGTCGGTTATTTAAAATTATTGGTGCGGTTCTGAGCAAACTGAACCACCCTGGCTGCTACAGGACTATCAGTACTATTCGAAAACATTGATATCAGATAATGGTGAAAAAACCGCCGGAGTTGCCCTTTAAGCACTTGCCTAACGCCCAGCCATCTTGAACTGGTAGCTGCGTTCATACTTGTGAACATTGTCGATCAAAAAGCAAATATTACGCATATCTGAGGCGCAACATCAATACATAAGTATTAGGTGGTGAGTTCCTTTATTATAAAATACATCGAGATACGTAATTCTAAAGACCCTAGTGTTTGTTAGGCTGCGCGAAAAATGCGACGCTATGCATGAAAGAGGCCTCTGCCGACGATTTGGTGCTGCCTCCTGGCAGTTGCCCAGGGATCCTGCACAAGCTCATGTTTCCCGACGGCGCTTCCAGATGGCGTCCATAACTCACGGAGTGTAGTACGGCCGGCAGAAGACTAAAGACGGAATTTGCAGCGGATCACGCAGATGCGCGGCCAATTTTTTTTCTTTCCTTCTCGTTTCTGAAGCACGCGTGTTCTTTTAGTGCGCGCCCACGTCGCGTTTATGGGCCTTTGCACGCCACTGTGTCCGCGGCCGAGGGTCTCGGCTTTTGCGTGACTTCCTTACGCGGGTTTTCGCTGTGGCTCTCGAGAAGTGGCCGCACTGCCTTAATGGAAGGAGAAACGATCTAAGTATGCTTCGAAAATTAAGCCGTGCAGTGGTACCGTACGTCACACGTCGAAGTGCTCGCATACGCGATAGCCTTTCACATTTTATCGGGGCGTGGCACGCTGTCACGATTCCACCATCAATCACCTTTGGCAGGAGCATCAGGTGCTTTTTATAAATGCGAAATAATTATACGTTTCATCGGACGAAAAATCCGACGTCGTGCACGTAGGATGCTTGCTGTCGAAATTCACGCAACGAAGTGTTGACGCCTTGATGACGTCAGTGTTGACGTCATCTTTGATGTCACGGGACATGGACGTCTGTATAATATGAACGTTGACATAGACCTCCACCGAGACATGCAAGTGCGTTCGCATTCAATGCACGTAACGTACGTACGCGGTTTCACTACGTTCAGTGTATACATCATGGCGTCAGTAAGGACTTCGTGTTCTGATATTGCGCGACGTGGATGTCGAAATAGTATAAACATCAGTGCAGCCGAGATGGCATTCAATGCACGTAAGATGTGTCTGCGCTACTTTTCCTCTAGACTGACTCGCCCGGGAGATAGCTTAATAATGCGATGCTCCTGTGCCGTTGGACGAAATTTTCGCCTATCGTGCGGTTTGTATGCTACAGCGTTCCTAACAAATAGTTCGCGTCATATATCAGTGCAAGCTGGTGGCTCTGAGGGATCGCTAAGTGTTCCTGACTGCTTTGTTATTCCCCCCCCCCTCCCCCCCTTTTCCTCTCTTTCATTTTAATTTTGATGATTTGTGGGGTTTAACGTCCCAAAACCAGTTCTGATTATGAGAGACGCCGTAGTGGAGGGCTCCGGAAATTTCGACCACCTGGGGTTCTTTAACGTGCACTGACATCGCACAGCACACGGGCCTCAACATTTCGCCTCCATCGAAATTCAGCCGCCGCGGCCGGGATTCGATCCCGCGACCTTCGGATCTGCAGCCGAGTGCCATAACCACTAGACCACCGTGGCGGGGCAGATTTTTTTTTTTTTTTTAATTTTCGTTGGACTTGTTGCTTTTCCGGCCGCCTCACTGTCTCGAGGCGGTTTGCAATTTGCGGTTTCCAGGAAGACGTGCTGGAATATCACCCGCTCCCTTAGGTCGCGGCGCACATTCCATTCCGGTAAAGATGGTGGTGGTGCCGTTGATCGACTCTTTCTCTGTAAGAGGCATCGTCGAATAGCTTTTCGCTGGAATTGCCTTTCTTTCTTTTTTTTAATGTACCTCTTTTGGCTGCGTACGAGGTTCTGCAACCTGTTAAAAGTGTTTGGACACTGCGCGCGAGCGAGTTTGTGTTGTCGTTAGCTGCGTTCACGTAATGCGTGATGCCGTGTATGTTGTTTTGATAGTTTATTTCAACATCCTTGACTGAAAGCAAACACTTACACTTAGTGAAGAAGAAGAAGAAGAAGAAGAAGAGAAATTATATTCTCGCGCGGCTTACGGAAGAAAAATGGACGTCCCAGAATCCTCACCTTTACGTTATATGGTGAAAAAAAAAAAATGTTTTTACTCGGAAGTGGTCATCGCGAACTTTCTTCGCTTCTGAGAAAGCGCAGTTCCGTCTAGTGCGACTTGCCGAGGAAATTTCGTCACTGTCTTTTTTTCTTCCCAACTTTGTCGCTATTCTATATAATCGATCACTTTTTTTCTCGTTTCTTTCTTTTGGCCATTTGTTGATGCGTGAATCCCACTCGATTGACCGTTTTGCTGTGGTCGTTTGCCCCCCCCCCCCTTTCCCTCCCCCCCCCCCCCCCGTTTCCGACAGCTGCCTCTATGCGGTGCAAACCGCAAAAGAAAAAAAGAAAATCCGCCCTGGCCGATTATTTCCGCCGATTTCCGATTCCTCGCGGGTGTCTTCTTCTCTTCTCCGAATTCGCGCAATCTTCGGACAAAATATTCCTCGCCTTTTCCGTTGAACTGTACCCAACGCCGTCTCTCGATTTCGCGGTTTCTCCTTCTTTACAAAAAGAAAAATAAAAGAACAAGAAAATAAAAGGGCTCCAGCATGTGTATGTTTTGTATCTACGGCGGCGTTCCTTTTTCTTGCCACTCTCTATTTCCTTATCTCTGCGCCTTCGATTTGGCTGTTCCCATCTTTTCCCTCGCATTTCCCGCTTTCGTCTTCCCTTTCCCGTCTTCGCTGAGTGTCTTGCCAGCTGTATACATATACACCCCGCGCACGCTACCGAACGCTTCTTTCTTGCGCTATCTCCGTGCTGCCGACTCTTATGCACATTGCTAATGAAAAAAAAAAAAAAAAAAACCAGGAGGGAAAAGAAAGAAGCAGATGCGTAGAAAGATATGGAAGTGCCTCTTCGGTTCTCCGTCCCTTCGTGTACTCGGAAAACTCGCCGACGGCTGTCTTCCGGCTAAAGCCAGATAGCAGACAATCGTTAGCTTTGCCCTTGCACAAGTTGTCGATAGATAATTCCGTTTTCGTGCAGGCGTGTTATTAAAGGGAAAAAAGTCTTTGAGATACAGGGTGTATGAAGTCTAGGGTTCGCAGTATTTGTCGCCGCATACTACTAGGGGCGCCATTCAGAGAAGGATTGCTCGCAGGCACCAACAGCAATGTGCCCGTCCTTGATGTGGCCTTGCCGGCCCCGTAATTTGTGCAACGGCGTAAATGTCAACGACATACTGTCGTCAATTGTTCTGAGTTGTTCGGACGCCAGCTCCGGTGCCACCCATGTAATGTTTTGAATGATGAAGTTTACTGCGCCGAGAAAGCATCTGTTTCTCACTCCAGGACTGCATCTAGTGTCCAGCGCAGGAAGTACTTGTTAGATTCACATCGCCTCCGAGCTCCTGCTGTAGTTTTTCTAATGGGGAGAGACGCACCCCGATCTGGAGCTCGGTGATGTGAGTACTAATTACTGAGCTGCGGGCCTTCCCTTCCTTATTGATCAACCCCAGTCAGCTGTACATTGTTTCTGTAGTTCTGTGTATCATTATGGAAGCTGCAGAGCTCTTCGACCAATCAGGGGAGCGAACACTTATGTGTCCTTCCCCGCCCTGTCGTACGTTAGCCGGCGCGCAGCGGAAGCGGCAGTAGCATATTCTAACCGTGGCCTCCGCGATCAGCTCCGGCAACTCGCCAGTTGCTGCTCGCTGCCGGACCTTATCGCTGAGGCCACGCCCTAACGTTGGTTGGCTTTGCAAGAATCTGCGCCCGATCACGGCGTAGCCTCGGCTGTGCTGCACGGAACTGTCGAAATGCGGTGCAGCTTGACTTTCTATCGTTCCTGAAGTTTAGCTGCTGAGAGCGCTCATGTTACCTCTCTCCCTTTCCTTTTTTATTTTTTTTATTTTCCAGGGATCGAGACAATGAGGACTTCCCGTACCTTCGCCCTCTCGAGTGAAGCGCGCGTCACGTGACGTCAGCGGAAGCGCCTTTCTGGTCTTGGAACATCGACGGTCGTCTCTCCGCCGGACAACCACCGCCCAGCAACCAACGACAAAAAACACAAGCATCTATATCGGCGTCTGAGCGCATCGCAAGGGCATATCACAACTCGTTAGTTCTCCAAGTTGGACATCTTTTTTTCTTCTTACGATAAGCGCTATGCATCACCTCCCGGCGGCGTACGATCATGCATGATCGCGTACTCGACGGCTTCGGCATTTGACTTTGTGGAGTGTTGTTAGCGGGACGTCGATACACCGTACCGGCTTGCACTTGAACGCGTTGTGAAGTCTGCGGCAGTGACTTAGCGGCGGTGATGTTCTGCTGGCGACCGCAATGTCGTGAGCCTCCGTGACTGCGTCGCGGAGTGGGAGGTGTGTCGTGTTTGGAAAAGTTTCCCACCTTTTTTTTATTATAGGTGCGGGTCACTTTAGGGGCTGAGCTTGTCGGCGTGTGCTGCTGCTGTCGTCACGGTGGGCCGATCCTGGAGGCAGTGCACTCAGACAGTGTATGTGTAGGGTTGTCGTGTGAGAAGCGATTCTAACGAGTTTCTGCTAATGCGCCTAGGTTGTCGTAGTCTAACGTCGTCGTCGTCGTCGTCGTGGCCACGGTAAAGCAAGCCCCATCAGCAGCGACTGAGGTGTTCCTGTGGGAAAGACCGGCGCATCACCGCATGCTTCGCAGCCTTCCCAGGTTTCACGTTAGTGGAGCTGTATGATGTCTCAGTTGTAGTTTGTGGGTCCTGCGGTTTGTGGTGTCGCGCTTTCATCGTATTAAGTTGATAGCTAGTGGTTCGATGAACGCGATCTGTACCCACAGCTCCATTCAGGCATTACAGTAGGGGGGAGGGGTAAGGAAGGGGTGGGGGGGAACTACACAGAGCAATTTGAGCAACTTGGAGAAGGGCGGAATAAACAGTGCATTACAACGACACTAATGAAAAATGCGCGATGCATTATAACAGACATCGGTACACAATCACGAGTACTCTAAGGAGTAAGAGTGCATATGAGTGTCACTGTGCATCACTAACGTAAAAATAAACTTTCTTAGACGGAGATAGTGTACATATACAAAACAAAGAAAAACTAATAACGATAAACGTTGTGCAAAATCAAATTACAGCCGAAGACAGAAGTAGATTTCAAAGACCGGCTGCAAAAGTTTCGTTATCTAATATGCTAACTGTGCTGCAGGCAGTCGGTTCCATTCTGAAACTGTTCTGGGGGAAATAAGTGCTTTAAAAATATTAGTTCTGCAAGTATTCTCTCTAACCTTGAATTCATGGTCTGTTCGTCTTGATGTATAATGTGGCTGAAAAGTGGTTGTTGAGTGAAACTTGAAAGTGGTTGTTGAGTAATTATGTATCTGTGTGGCCAAACGAGATTCTGAGCTTTGCACAGCTTAGTTCGTGAGTGTGTTAAACTGTTGAGTTTTTACTCGACTGATGTCGTCGCGTATTACCGCTCCTGGAATGCTGTAACGACTTAAACACGTGACGTAAGGAACGGCAGCAGCGCAGGTAGCAGCCACCTTGCGGCCTATAATTGAGCTAGATAACATATTTACGTTACTTCTACTTGTACCTGGGAGCTCGTTTTGTAGTTCCAACTTTAAGACTGCTCTAAAAGCGTCGTGAACGACGGTACATTTCACGTAGTGCACCTATTCTTTCTTATTTTTTGACACTGTTCAAGAAGTAAAATGCGAAAACATTTCTGAAGCTTTGTTTCTGTTGTTTCTCAAGCCGCAAGGTGTCGCTACCAACGCTGTTGCCGCTGGCCGCGTATCCTGTATCCTGGAATGTTGTAAACATTGTTAGTTTGCTTACAGGCTGGAACACTGTTCAAACTGTTAGTTTGGAATGGTTAGCAACGCTACATTGCGATTATGTTTGTAGCTCCGTGGCTACACTTCCGTTTGCGCTATGCCTTCTGCTTGGCAAAGTTCGTACAAAAGGCAGCGCACACGCTTAGTACAAAACTCGCGCAGCTCACATGGCTGCCGTTTGAGCCAGGCGTGTCGAGTTCGATTATCTGTGTTTTCCATTGCCTCGTTACTGTTAGGCTTAGCAGTGAGCACTGAGCGAATGAGGCATTGATACAGTAACGCCGTTTGAGACGAGTTGTGAAGCGTCTCGGGTATGCGTTACGGTTGTTGAATTGTTGGATTAAGCGCGCAGCGCGTGATGGACGGTGTTTGGTCCATTCTGTAACCTTTGAGATTGCTGGGCCAGCGTCTAGTTTTGTGCTGGAAGCAGTGTGTAGCGCGTTGAGAAGTTGATGAGGTTGCCGCAGAGCGGTTGGCGGTCAAGATTACGCCGCAGTTGTCCAAGTGCTTCGTAAACGAGGCAGCGAAGTGGCAATCGCGAGATACTCCGTCTCACGATTGTTGTTTTGGTATCTCCTCTAAGATAAGAGCGGACGTGTTAAACAGTTCGAATATCCATCGAAGACGCGCAGTTTTCCACTCAAGGTACTGCGTGTTGCAGTTGGTGGACGCAGTTTCTTAGGAGAAGGACATTTTGCAAGAATGATATTTCTGAGGGCAGTTTCGGAGTGCTGGTCACTATGGGGGAACATGTGGGTTATATAAACCGAGGGAGCACGAAATGTTTCCGAGGGCGTTATGGTTCGTAAAAGGAGTGTTTAATACCCCTGTCACACGAGGCCACTTAAGTGCACTTTGAGAGAGTGCACTTCGCCGCTAGTGTCATTCGCACGCTGTCACACGAGAACGTTTAGTGACATTCGCTGCAAAGCGCACTTGCAGGCGAGTGCGTTCGCCGAACTCACTTCGCGGGCTTCGCGACGACGGAGTGTGCAGCCTCGGTAGCAGTGGCTTGCAAACAAATACGCTAATGCATAATTCGGCGCCAGTAGCATTTTTAAAATATTGTTTTCGTTATTAGAAATGTTGCTATGTATTAAAACAAATCATATTTCAACAAAAAAAAAAAAAACCTCGCTATTCTCACCCTCGGGCAGTTTGCGGCAACGTCCGCTAGGGGAATGCAAATTTCCAAAGCGCACTTCTCTTTCTCGTGTAGCAGCCGCTTGAGTGTTAGTGCACTCTGTAAGCGTAAGTGCACTCGCTCAAAGTGCACTCAAGTTGCCTAGTGTGACAGGGGTATAAAGGACAACCTCCGAGAGAGATAGTGTTTTATTTCTCCTTATTTTTATTTATTTATTTATTTTCTTTTTTAAAGGGAGGCACTGTACAAAAGCTACGTTCACACGAATACGATAGTGTCCTAGTCGTCTCGTCGATGTTCGTGAGGACGTTAGCTGATCGAATCTAGTGATCGTCGTGTCGGGTTGGGGTCAACTTGACACTTTCCCGCCGGGTTCGAGGAAACGGAGCCTCTGAAGTACGCACACCTTCGTAGTGGTGACGAGAGGCACCGGCTAAGTCACTTGTGACGCGGCTTTGTATTGCGCAAGCTTTGTCTTGCCGAATGTAGTGTTTAATGAGGAAATGTTGACAGGGATAGTGCTTGTTATCGATATGACAGTTTACGAAAGTATGCCGCAAGATTGTGTTGTGTTGTTTGAACGCCGCTTCGTTCTTCCGGCGCCAGTTGTCACGCAGATGTGCCCGGCAAGTCTGGGTTCGGGTCGTTTAGTGTCAGTCGCAGCCGCGATATATGCAAACGTTCGTAATATCCGTGTGTTTGTGTCAAGCGCGTCTATGACAGCTCGATTTTGCGCTCTACGATAGAAACCGAAGAGAGATAAAAAAAGAGAAACCTAGGTAACCTGAAGGGCAGCTTATTTTTTATTTTTTATTGTTTTATTTACACTTAACGAACGCTTGCCTTACAAATCGCGTATTTAGTGTCACAAAACACGTTTGTTTCGTCTGTGCCATAGTTTTAGAATAGGGTACGCCAAGCTTTGCGTATCGTATCATTTAGGTTCGCTGTCACTGCGCATGCGTCGTACCCAAAGCGGAGTTTGGGTTACCGTTCAGATCCGTATTTTTTCGGAAATAGCGTATCGTATACCCAAAGCCCCCAAGGCCGCTTTGCGTCGGTGATCTCGTTGAGGACCCGCAAGGTGTGAGAAATCATGAGAGCTCCCCTTGGGTTAGCGTTTTCGGAGTGCAAACCCCATACTAAAACTTTTTTTTGAACCCTTACTATAACCCAACTAACCTAGAGAACGCTAACGCTACGTACCCTATTCTAAACTCTCTGTTAAGAAGTCGCACCGTACGCGGGAGCGCCGCGTCGCGTGTGTTACGGATCTGGTCTCGTAACCGTCGCCTCTGTCGTACGGTTCCATTATATGCGACGGCCCTTGATACAATTTGACTATAAGCGACGGCCGGTTGTTTCTGTGAGGGAAGGAGTGAATTGTCGGTGTTTCTGGAGCGGTCCCTTCCCGGCCCCAATAGGCGATGCCTTTGACCAGTAGTACATTCGGTTTGCCGTTGTTCTACAGTCGTTCGTGTCACGGGACTTGCGGTCACAGAGTTGTCTGAACTGTGTTTCTAAACGACATTACGAACACGGTCGTGAGTAGCGTCGAGTGCGCATGACGCCGCGTTTTCTTTTTTTCTTTTTTGCTTCTGTAATTCCCGTCACGACAATAGGCCAGGTGTAACGACGCGTTACCAGCCGCACAATCCCAACGTCAAATCTCAAATACGTGGCAGGCAACGGGCGACCCGATTACGTTGTTACCATGTAACTCGGCCACCAATTTATAGTGTCAGGCCAAACTTGCATGACTTAGTAACACCGTCGATGATAAGCATAGTTTGACATTGATACTCACATATTGTTCTTGGTGTCACGCCGGCAGTCACTTGGGAGCTCCGTTGCAGCAGGCGATCACGCCAGGTAACCGCTTACTCATACCTCAGTATCTTCACTCGTCACACCGCAGCCGAGCTTATACTCTGACGTTTCAAGAGGTGTTCATTTGTTCTTTCATCGTTTATTTTCAATATGTATCTCGGGACTCTTGTATCTCTTAAGTGTATTTTTGTCATACTTAGTCACACTTTTGTCGTACTTAACATCGGGGAATTTCAGCTTGTCCGGTAAACCGCAGTACGCAAAGCACTTGCGGTGAGCGCAATACCGGGTGTAAGCAGCGCACGCGCAAACATGGCCGCGTCGAATCTATCGAGTGGTACTCGCGCGCTCTGTAATTCTAGAGTTGCTGACAGTTATATTTGTATCGTGAAGCTTCGATAGTAATGCATCCGCGATAATTCGGCACCGTTTTTCTGAGCGCGATACTCAAAATTATCGAGGCTGTAGGCTTAGCAAGGGGCCTCTAGAATCTCGGAGGACATGTATCACGCGGTTTTGCTTGTTCTATTTATCACCCATAGCTGGCGCCACTTGACTTGCATCCGGTACGCCTTTGATATATATCGGTTTACCGGGCACGCTAAAATTCCCTATTTTGCCGCTCTTACTGGTCGGGCCATTTTTAATTTTTTTTTTGCGTTTCTGCTTGTATAGCAGTTTCATTATTATAGTTGTGCGTGTTAACGTGCGTGTGTGTGATTGTGTATGTGTGTTTGAACTTACATTTTAGAGTCGGCAGTAGCCGTCGCGGCTTTCCCTTTCACGACTTCATGAAAGAGGAATATTGCGTTGTATCCTCATGAGCCGAAGGACTCTTAGCCCACAGACGTTATTTTTTAGTTATTAGTTTTTTTTTCTTACAGTCGTTGTTCAGGGACCAAGTCCACCACGAAAGAACACATCATCTAGCATAGCGTGGCTTTAGGTTCGCAGTTGACGCTCCACAAGATTCGCAAAGTGGGATGCAAGTGGGAAGTGGAAAATTTCGTGATTGGATATTTGGAAGCTAATACTCAATAAGAAGTATGTCGAGTGTGTGTCAGGACACTAAAAGAACAGACTGCCGAGGACCTTGTTTAACTACATAAGTATGGTAGATGTACAGTCTGAAGAAGTGTGGACGTGCGAAAAGGGTTAAGCGGTGTTGTAGGCTAAGGTATGGGTGGGGTAGACCACGCAACATCTTCGCGCTTCGCAACACATATCCCAGTCGTTCTGGTGGCGGTATCTGGGAGGACTTGAGATCGACAGGAGAGAGAGAGAGAGAGAGAGAGAGAGAGAGAGAGAGAGAGAGAGAGAGAGAGAGAGAGAGGAATCAGTTCCGTCTGAACGCATGCTGTACGGAATTAGCGAACTTCCTCGCGCGTATTTGGTGGAGAAAGCTTCGCCGCCTTCATCGGAGTATGGTAGTCCCGATCGGAGATTCGAACCCGGGACCAGTGACTGGCCGGAGCAGCTGGCGGCGACGTGATGAATACGTCACGAGTTGACAGCCGCTCGTTTAACTTAACTCCGCTTGTAGCACGTGATTGCCCCAGTCACCCACTCAGTGCGACATTGCCGATTCGACCTGGTCAACTCGTCCTGGTCAACTCGACGTGGTCAGTTCGACTGGGTCAGTTCTACCCAGTCAGTGCGACTCGGTACGGTACCAGAGCGACGTTGTGAAGACATAAAGCTCCCTTTGCGAAAAATGTCGGGAGTGCATGTTTCCTTGGAGTTCTATCACATATTCATACAAGTCCCTCCCGTAGGTCTACATTGACCTCGCAAGTGTAAACAGAACTAAACATTCTTCGATAGCTCATCAATACTTCATCAATACTTGTCAATACTTCATTGGAAATGAGACTTACGGGCACGCCTCCGCTACGTTTTGTCTTCAGTTTCTCAGCGCGCCGTTGATCAGGGCTTTGAGCTTGCTTGAACAATCAAGGAAAAAAAAAAATCGCGAACACTGCAGCCTTCGCAGTTCTCATCCCGCTGACGACTTGCACTCTGGAGCGTGTTCTACAACACGCGCAGAACTGGCAGTACCACCGCAAAGTAAACAAAAAAAAATCATTCTCGTTACCAGCGACTTGCCGCGGTATCAAAGCAGAATTGGTGCAGTTTCTGGCTGGTTGTGCCGGCTAACGGTTACATCAGCTCGCTAACGGTTACATCGACTCCAAGGGACTCCCTTGTCATTACAACGCAAACTTGCCCTGGTTATATCTTGGTGTTGTGCGCTGTGTTACATTTCCATTTATACTACTGTGTCCGAGACGCGCAAGCCCGAGGTAAAGCTACACACGGATAAGGTTTCGCACACGTTACAGCGTTCTCGGGTTGTATACACTGAAAAAAAAGAAAAAACCCTTAACTAAGCCGTACATATCATGAAGCGTGTATGTGGCATGCATTGGGAGCATTTAACCAATAATCTAGCTTCCATTCACTAAGAATGCAAAGGGATATGTGTTTTTCTTTCTCGCATTTCGCATCTATTAAGAGTTACAATGTTGCGGACAAAGCTTCTTTGAATCGACTCCTATAGGGGAAACATTACGCTAGAAGTGGCACGCAATCCACTTGACCTGCAATTAGACTCGCGTTAATTAGAGCGGACGCTTCGCACGCAGCAAGCGATATAGATCAAACTTTTTCCATGACGCCATCATCTGGCATTCGCTTTCGCGAAGATTTCTGCTTCTCAGTGCGAAGTGCCGAGAGTACTATATTTTAAAGCTTCTCAGGAAACTGAGCGTATAAATGTTCTGACTTGTTTTTTTTCTTTTTTTTTTACGAATAAGACGTCATTAAGTAGTGAGACAGCCCATTAAGAAAGAAAAAAGAACAAACAGCTTGATCTCCGAGATAGCGCCGGCGCGATATCGGAGTCTACTGGTTGATTATCGTTATATAGCGACTACTAAATATTCAATTGTCTAAGGACCCGCATTAGCCTTATGTATGTACTTCTATCTACGCCAGTGGAAAGGTTATGAGGATAAACTAATATCTGTTGAAGTGCAACTCTGTAAACGTTCCCTTTAAGTATGGCGCGCGCTGTATTTTTCCATCAAGCCTGATACTTCACATCTGCCAACGCACGCGCATCAGTGTCCCACAGTTTTTTTTATCTACTATCCTTTCTCCGTTGTTGCAGCTGCTTCTGATACAGCTGAGCGGTACACCGAGCTTACGTTAAAGCACTCTTATTGTTCACGTCATCAAAGTAACGCTGAAGCCGCGTATGCTACATACTCGCGTTTTCTTGCTGTCCTTTGTTACGTCATACTCTCACGTGGTCACTTCTAGAGCGTTGTCAGCGACGCACTGTGTCAAAGTCTGAAGCACGAGCGAACCTTCTGGTCCCTCCGCCTTTCGTAGACTTCCTTCGATCAAGAACACCACAGTGACGAAACCATTTCTTGCACAACCGTCACGTGACCACTGCGTGGTTGCATCAGTGTCTCGTTTCAATCGCACATTGAAATACTTGGCATCGGAATCGTCCGAATGAGCTTCTTGCTTTTCGCTTTCCTAAATTTAATTTTAATTTATCTACTTTTTTTGCCTGTTGCATGTACAAAGCTGTTGCCGGTCTGCCCGCTTGGGGCCCATCACTCTTTGAGCTATACATAACATTTGAAGCGCATGTCACGAAGTCTCTCCTAGACGGCGGCTATGTTCTGCGCGTATTTATCCTTTTAAGTATCTTTTTATATCTTTTTTACTTATCTTTTTATTCTATCCTGTTAAGTATCTTTTTATATCTTTTTTACTTATCTTTTGACTATCTTTTTAAGTATCTTTTTATATCATTTTTACTTATATTTTTATTCTATCTTTTTAAGTATCATTTTATATCTTTTTACTTATCTTCTTATTCTATCTTTTAAGTATCTTTTTATATCTTTTTACTTATCTTTTTTATTATCTTTTTACTTTTATATTTTACGCATCTTTTTACTTATCTTTTTCATTATATCTTTTTATCTTTATATTTTACGTATCTTTTCATTTTCCCGACTCACGAGTATTGTGCAGAATTGTGGAAGCGACGAGGTGTCATTCGTTCTTTATGTGGCGTCTTTCATCATTCATCTATTACACGAGCGTTTTTGTGTCTGTAGCACCGTACGTGCACGTTTACATAGACCCCCTATCTGTCTTTTTTCCTTCCACTTCTCTCTCTCTCTCTCTCTCTCCCCCCCCCCCCCCCCCCCCGTATGTAGGGCATGTAGCCAACCGGACTCCCGATTGGTTAACGTGCCTGCGTTCCCTTCTCCATCTGTCTCTGTCCTACCATGTATCGCTCTAATATCAGTCGTAACCATCTCAAAAACGTTGTCAACTTTGCCAGAGATCTTCGATCTCATGACGGCACGAGTTTCGCAGTTTTGTCAGTGGTGGCAGACGACGCATGCGGTCTTGCCGCGCGCGCCCTGCGAACTGGTGGAAATGCAGTGCGGCGCTGCACCACGGCCTCCGTGATTCCGTGCGCGTCGCCGGATCTCGGAGGCCGTGGTTTACGCGCCCGCAGTCTGTTCGTGCCTGCAGTCAGGACTTGTTGCTTTCACGAATCTGCGCGCATTCAGTGAGACTAGGTGTACATTAACCCTTTTCTTTCTTTGTTTCTTTCTATCTATCTATTTTTTTTTTACTGTCTCTATGAAAGACAGTTAGCCCCGTGTTGCGAGCCACTTCTCCGGTGATTGCATGCCCTCTTGTAGTATATGTACGAAGTGGTCCAACATTCTAATATACCTGGACGGATGCATCACCGGTGTTACGCATAACGGTACCCCACATCTTGTAACTTGCATGTGGGGTGCCTATTTTGTTTGTGAACCTGCCTGCCATATTAACGGCACGATCTGGTGTCACGTGATCTCTGTTGTACTACTACTACAGTGAAACGGCGACTCCTACCGTGCAACGTTTGTTGTGCGGTGTGCTAGGTGTAATATGGCCGAGGCCCTTCGTGTCCTTTCTCTTGGTTGGTTTATTTGTGCATGAGCTGTTTCATTCAGCGTGTCCGTGGTGGTCTTCTGATCACGCGCTCGGGTGTGGCGAAAGCTCGCATAAGGGCTGCAGGATCAATACTGATTAAATACATAATTACATTACGCTGCGTCTACATTACGATGCAGCCGCAGCATTCCGTGCTTAGCACGGAATGCCGCGGCTGCAGGTACATACAACACACAGCGGATCCGCTTAAAAAAAACAACACAACAGGTACATAAAACACAGGTACATAAAACACAGGTACATACAACACAAGTACATACAACACAACAGGTACGTACAACAGGTACATACAACACATGCGGAGCTGCTTAAAAAATAAGTGAGACATTTGTTGACGCAAGCCTTTATTGGCATCTTAGTGAAGTTGAAGTTCCACGTGGACTCGTAAGCGGCGTCGAGCACGCACGGGCCGTTGATTGGTTACGGCTGTTAAATGTACCCGAAAAGCACACGGCCAGCAAACCCATGTTAGTTGCACACATGAAGACGCGAAATCAATTTTCATGGCGGGTTTCTGGAAGAAAAAGAAAAGAATATACAATCCAGCGGGGAAAGATAAACTGAAGTCGTTGAAAAAAAAAAAAAAAAGAAGAGTTCGATTCCATAGTGAGGTGTATGCCTGCGTGCTTAGGGACCACAAATTTTGCTTTCAACGCCGCACCCGTACAGCGTAGTGTGTTCTTTGTTCTCTATCGCTGTGTGTGTTTTTGAAGCGTGGTTTTAGTGTTGTGACTGTCTGCTTCCTACTAACCCTATGCTGTCTGTAATCTTTCACCTATCGCGCGTAATATATACGTGTTCCATTATTCAGCATGCGACTAACCCTTGCGACGAACCTCTTCTGCAAGTATTTCAATAGCGTTAATATAAAAAAAAAATGCGCGTGGACACTGATGCACCGCGTGTGGACACTTGTTTTGTGCGATACCAGAGTTGAACGTTAAGAGCGTGCGTGTGTTCTTAGTGTAGCCCCACTCCAGTTTTACACCGTACGTGGTACCGTTTTTACGCTATAACCGTGACTGCGGGAATTAGGCTAGCGTTTCACTTATGCGTGACACATATCCTTATAGTGTAGCATGTAGTTATGTGCACGTAACATTGTATAAGCGTTGTTGCCTTTTCTTTTCTAATGGTCCTTTTTTTTTTTTTTTTTTAGTAGCGGCTGGAGTGCTGTAGGCGGCGTCCTAATCATGACTTGTTTACCTCTTATCGTGGATTTCAAAATGTGTACAGAATGAACCTTGTAAAGTGATTTGTGTTGGATGTACGTTTGGGAAAAGCGAACCAGTAGCACGAAAATTTCTTTTAAGAAATCCCTGCTGTGTCTGATTATATCATGTTAAAGATTCCATAGGATGTCCTACTTAATCACGTCTCCTAGAACTTTCCCGATAAAGAGCGATGCTGTCAACAATGGAGTAACTTATCTTTCGTAAGAGATTACCGAACCACCATAGTGTGATTTCCTTATCTGTGTCCTGTTACGGCTGTTGAAGTTTTCTCGAAGTTCATTTGGGAAAACTGTAGTTCTACTGCTGAATCTGCCTTATTCTTGAAAGATGCTTTGTTGTTTGCCAAGCTGCATGTGTGTTTCCGTTAGCGTTGAAGAAGCGAGTAATCCATGAGAGTCTGTTTGTACCGTTACAGATCACGTAGCAATACTTGTCTATGTTACTGCTTAGAGATATCCCGTCTAGATTCTTTGTTGTGATTCGTGTTCGCGCGCCATCAATCTGTCAGATCAGCAATCTGTCGCCGTGTGTCACCTCTTCGAAAGCATAGTAAGCACGTGACTTTTTGTCGTTGCGCGATGTACTGAGGGAAGGACTAACAATGGCGCACAAGTTTTTTTGCGGCAATTAACTTACCTATCCGACTGGTTTTCAAATCTACGCATGTTTGTCGTGCACACTGCACTAATTTGTACAAATAAAAGAAATTCTGAACCGACGCTTGCTTGCATTGTGACTTCTTTAATAGGTGATACCTGCAGATCCCGCGCCTGTGGGGATAGGTGCCACGCGAAGCATTCAGGCGAAGAAATTGCATACGACGAATTGTTTCGCATTCAGCCAGGAGTTGCAAGTAGAATCAAGGCCCCTGTGCAAGGCGCATGAGTGGCACCTGAATGGTAGCACGTGATACGATGTGACGTTGGCACTTATGTTAGTGCACGTCACAGACGTCTGTTTTGTCGAAGAAAAAGCACTCTGCTGTGTGCTGATGTGCGTCGTGATTGATTTGATTGATTTGTGGGGTTTAACGTCCCAAAACCAGCTCTGATTATGAGAGACGCCGTAGTGGAGGTGTCCGGAAATTTCGACCGCCTGGGGATCTTTAACGTGCACTGACATCGCACAGCACACGGGCCTCAACATTTCACCTCCATCGAAATGCAGCCGCCGCGGCCGGGATTCGATCCCGCGACCTTCGGATCAGCAGCCGAGTGCCATAACCACTAGACCACCGTGGCGGGGTTGGGTATAAAGTGAGGCATAAATCGTAAGCTTAAGAATCTGTCAGCGCTCTCATAACGGGTGAGGACCTTGCGAAACAAAGCATTATGGTTTATGGAATCCGAAAGAAAAAGAACACGCAGCTCAAAAAGAAAAACAGTACAAAAGGAAAAAAAACTGCCAAAAATAACTTACCTTCCCATGTTTTTTACACATAAAAAGAAAAAGGTAACTTAAAGAACCACTAGACCATCGTGGCGGGGCGTATGAGCGTCGGCCGTTGAAGTATTCCTAAAGGATCGAGTAAATTTGAAAAAAAGAAAAAAAAATTACAGCATATCCACGGAGTGAATGACGATGAGTGGGCGAAGCTCGGGATGTTCATCGTAGATCGTGCCGAGTTCCGGATTAATTTAGTTAACGCGCACGCTACGAATCCTCATGGTTCAACTATGCACAAGTGAAATCTCCCACCGGCACTTCATTGCAAGTCAAGATACAGTGCCTACATGTGTGTGTGTGTATATATATATATATGGGTTGCCGGTGAACGCTTCTCTAACGCGAGCAGTCGGTATTTCTCACTCATGAAACTCGCTAGGAGACGCTGCCTGCGCCAACGTTGTCTCTCGCGGGTGAGAGCGCGTTCTCCTTCTTTGCGAGCTGGTACAGCGTTCCTCTTGGCGCTTAGCCGTGTCCCCAGTATGGGAGACAGAAATTAGCGTCTCTTCCTTCCCAACGAACCACCCCCCCCCCCCCCCCCTCTAAGAAAGAGCGTTTCCATAGCCAACGCGCGCCTTTCGCTCTCTCTCTGTCTCTCTCTCTTTCTCTCACAAGACAGCAGAGGCACGCGCCGGGAGAGAGAGAGAGGCACGCGCCGGGAGGCACGCGCCGAGGCGAACGCGGAGGGCGAGCGCGTGCCTCCCAGCACGCGGGCTACGCCTGACGCCTGACGCCTGACGCGTGACAAGGTTAGACTAAGAGGAGCTTCGCCCCTAAAAAGAAGCGCGCAGTGTGATAGAAGAACATATCCATTGCTTATTACATTGCTCTGATAGCACCTAAGGAGTGCAAATGAAGTTGCACACGCACCATCATCGTCAGTGCTGATGCAGTAGATTTACTAAGGACGATCTGCTTGTGTTAGGTGTCATTTGTGGCGTTGTTTCGGTGTCTTGCTGTTTGCTGCTTGTCGAGAAGCATTACGATGCACTCCTGTTTAGCAGAGCTATTATTACAGCTATTATCACAGCTGTTTTGCGATACCAGCATTTCTTTGTGATGAATGTTTAAGCCCGTTTTATATCGCATCAAAAGCGGCTAATGGCGTTTATCCTGTTTTCTCGTGTTGGCAACCTGCTACAAAACTGAGGACAACTGCTATATATATATATATATATATATATATATATATATATATATATATATATATATATATATATATATATATATATATATATGCTACAAAATGTGCTCCGAAACGCTTTCGGGCATTCCCATCACCCCGTCTGGCTATGAATAGTTTCGTTCATCCTAGTCTTCTTTTTTTTTGTGTTGAAACAATTTGTAATTAACTACTTTCTTTTCTTGGCATTAGCAGGAAGGTGGTTTTGCTTAGCTTTGAGCACTTCTGCTTGTACGTACCGCTTCACGGAACGTAAAAAAGCGGTGACTGGCCGCTAGCGTTGGAAGACGGACATCGGCGGTGCCTCCACTTGTTGTTGTCCTCAATTCTGGCACATACCCACCCTGGGGGATTGGCCAAGATGTGAGAAGTTGAAACAGATTAGTCATAAGTATTGTGAAATGCCAATCAGAATCGAATAATCAGGATAGAATTAACGGTGAAGAGTGCGAATTTATGAACAGAACCGGCCTGAATCAATTATGAATTTTTCAACAGCAGAGCATACATCCCTGTGGATATGTCCGAATGAAGAGGTTCCCAACGACAAAATATTGGAGACGGAAGTTTGTCATCTGTTTCTTCTTTTCGTGGTTTGACTGCGCCCTGCAGGTGCGTAACCTTTTATTGTGACATGTAGTGCCAGTGAATGAGGTTCGCTTATGAAGATTTTTTTTTTTTTGGGACACCTTTTGCACGCGTACGCACGCTTCAGTCCAAGCCTCGCTCAACGCCAGCCAACACAAGTCTCGCAGACACATACTATGCCGCCATTCCCACAGCGACATGGCTCCCCTTTTGAAATGCACATACAGACGGTGGTGCCACGGTTCCCCCTATAGATATACTGTTATGAGGCTGCTTCCTGTCGTACTTGGGGTTCCCTTTTTTCTGAGCCACTACTACCACAAGTCCGTATGTCTCAAACCAGCGAGCATACTGTCGTTATCTTATCTCGTGCCTTCGAGACACCTGGCGAGTTCACCGCATTGCGTGACAACGTCTTTTGATAGGGCGTTTCAGCATTTTGGTTTTGGATCGCCGTTTCGTCGAAGACATTGGCCTTGTCATGGTTGGGATACGAATCGCTGCGTCACGTTCCTTGTCGAACACCACGGTAAACGCAGTGGTCGCTTTGGCAGTTGTGTCGGCTGCGTCACGTTTGGACTAGTCCACTTGCCCGCGCGTGATTGGGTAAAACCGGGCTTACGTCAGCAAAAGAGCGATTGTGACCAATCGGGCGAGGCCAAGTGAACCGTTCCACTTTGGGAACCGTTATCAGATATCGCCCCAGAGCAAAGATTCAGTTCCTTACCAGACACCGTCGGTTGTCGGTCCTGTGTGCATGTGCTCTGCAGACTCTTTGCAATGCAATATCCCGCTTAGTACCAATGTTACCGATCCCTTAGTCGCGAAGTCGCGCTTTGAAGAGATGCAGTACGAGCGGAAGTGTCTACCCGATAAACGTGCCCCGAAGGTGACATTGAAGACATGCGCCGGGAAGAAAGGTGTGGCTCAATACCTCCGCACACCTTCGCACTTCTCGAAATGCGTGGCAGCTGCCGTGACGTCCGTGATTACGGAAACACGCCTTACACCGCTGACAAGGTAAGATCCTTCGTTCTTTATTTTTATCCCGTTGTCGTGTCACTCACGTTCACGTTTGTCTTTGTTTGGTTTGTCTTTTCGTCCACTTTAATTCCTTTCTACTTTCTCCACAATTACCATACCACAAGTAACTTCCCCTATGCTTTCCTAGGCTTCATTGTCTGTTTGCTCATTAAGTTGTTTCTAACAAATAAAGAACGAGCCCGTGACCCCTTCCCTTTCGTTATTTCATAGCTTGGGCCTCGTTGCGGCAGACTAGGTGCCTTAGGTAGCATGCGAGGGCTTATTGGGCAGCAGCCATCTGATCTAAGTTCACGTTCTACGTGACGCCTCCTGGCAAGAAAGTGTGTTCTACACGCCGCCTTGGCCACGAGTGGCGCTGCCTAACACTCCCAGGATAATACGTGCATAAATACACAATAAAGTGGACTGGGGGACGACCGCCTTCGTAGCTCAGTTGGTAGAGCATCGGACGCGACATCCGAAGGTCGTGGGTTCGGTTCCCACCGAAGGCAGGTTTGTCTTTTCGTCCACTTTAATTCCTTTCTACTTTCTCCACAATTACAATACCACAAGGAACTTCCCCTAGGCTCCATTGTCTAGTTTGCTCATTAAGTTGTTTCTAACAAATAAAGAACGAGCCCTTGACCTCTTCCCTTTCGTTATTTCGCGTTCACGAGTATCATTTTAGGTGCCCAGGTTTCTGAGTAAAAGACTTCTGTTTTAGAAGATGGAGCACGCATATGTGGACTACATAGTAAACGTAGTTTGCAGGATTCCTTTACCACGTTGCCCGCACCCGCTCAGAGATGCCAAAGCTGTCAAAAGGTACGGCAGACAGGCAGGCAGGCAGGCAGGCAGGCAGGCAAGAACACCAGTGCTTAATTACTAGCGCACTTGCTTGCGCCTGCTTTCTCCACATAAGGCGGCGCCCAGCGACCTCGGGTATTGCGGTAACGCTAATCTGGTACGGAATTAAAACGGTGCTGCCTACACTTCTTTAAAGGCAGGACGTGCCAGTTTAAAATGACTGCTACGGGAACGCCCACGTCCCGCATTACGGCAAATTACACGGCACGATTTGCGTAAAATGCATTTACTCGCTAGGCAAAGAGAGACGCTCGCTCGATAGACCCAGAGCTCTGGCGAGAATTCTCGGTTCACAAGCTTTTCGCGTGTAAGAAACGTTACACGAACGCTGCGCAGTACGCGGGGATTTAAGGAGCACACGTCTTCACGGTAGGCGACCGCTGACGTAAAGGCCGGGCTTATGTCGACGGTAACTTCAGCGGGAAGTGTAAATGAACAAACAAGTGCAGTACCGGCCGGGCGTTTGGAGGCAGTCAGTCAGCTTAGAAACCACGAAGCTAGGAATTGCGTGGCTTCGCGATATTGCGCAGTTACGAAGCACAGCTGATGTCCCATTTTCTAAATGGCCGCTCTTTCGTCAACTGCCCGCTGCCGTAGCCGCCTCGGAAGCACGTAACAGTGATTACACATTCACGTTTTTTCTCTGTCGCAGTTGTGCGTTGTAGGTAGTGGATTCTATACTCTTTCATGCGGCAGGGAAAACTTTCGTCTCGTATGTTAGTAGTGCGCAACGTATTCGCGACTTACCTTGCGGCATATTGCAGCGGGCGTGGAAACTAGCGCGGTTTGCCGTGTAATAGACTGGATGTGTAATCTGCACTACGTTAACAACGACGATGGGAAGCTTTCCTCAATCTCCAGCTAGTTTATGTTGCCCCGCCTTTGTGCTGTACACGCAATGATGTAATCGCCTACAAGAAGAGCGAGACACACACAGACAGACACACAGACAGACACACAGACAGACACACGGACGGACACACAGATGGACACACAGATAGATAGATAGATAGATAGATAGATAGATAGATAGATAGATAGATAGATAGATAGATAGATAGATAGATAGATAGATAGATTTGTAGGGATAGATAGAGTTGTAGGGATAGATAGCACGCGTTACGGGCGCGCCTTGCACTGCGTCTACTTCTTAATGATTAGGAAACCCCGTTCTAAAGCACATGTATAATGAACCAACAGTTGCTGGCTAGTTAGCCCCGCCACAGTGGTCTAGTGGCTAAGGTACTCGGCTGCTGATCCGAGGGTCGCGGGATCGAATCCCGGCCGCGGCGGCTGCATTTCGATGGAGGCGAAGTGTTGAGGCCCGTGTGCTGTGCGATATCAGTGCACGTTAAAGAACCCCAGGTGGTCGAAATTTCCGGAGCCCTCCACTACGGCGTCTCTCACAATAAGACCTGGTTTTGGGACGTAAAACCCCACAAAACAACAAACAGCTGGCTAGTTAGTGTGCTGGCCAAGCAACACTCCAGTTGTTTCGAATCCGCAGCCGGACGAGCAATTTTTATTTTCAGCGAAAGCAAGGAAATAAGTGTGCGCACGCTGTTTTCACGATGATGATAGTTTTTTATTACGTGAGCTCACGACTGTTAGCAATTTAACATGAGTAGGAATACGTGAGTTCGTAAACTTCGGCACTCGCACAGCGCGATGTTGCGATAATGAATCACGCTATCGCTGAAGATAGCAGTCCGTTGATAAGCAGTCACTGCGCTCTATCGGAAAGCTGGCACGGATAAAAATGTCTAAATCTCATGTATTTCCCTCGTTCGTTGTTTCGAACAATATTGTTTGTTAAATTAGCTTTGAAAACTTGTTTTAGTGCAAAGTCCCACTGGAGTGTTACTAATCTTCGTCCCTCGAGAACGTTCACGCCAGTTGCGCTTTATAAATTTATTCTTTCTTATTTCTTCAGCACGGAATCTGACGGCAGCGCCGATGGGCCTCTTCGTGAGCTTTATTTGAGCAGCTTGTGTGCGGCAACTGTACAGAAACCACACCTTGTGTAAACAACGCGGGTGCGCCGTTGTAATATTATTTGTAACCGTGAAAGCTTAATACCATGAAATAGTGATTTAGGAAGACATGAAAGCTTACAGTGCAGTAGATCGTGTTGCAAGAATATTTGTTTACCTATATATAAAGGTGAACTCATCGCGACAGTTCGCCACCTACGTCTTACTCCTTTACTCTTGCCCTGCGGAGCCATCATGTTTTCATTCACCGTGTTTAATATCGATTGCTCAGAAATCCTACGCAAGAGAGCTTTGATGAAGAACGTGGCGCACCTATGTAAAATTTAGCGTCACGCGTACGCTGTCGCGAATTTGTGACGTCATGTTTTAAGAAACGTCGGTGCGTCAACCTGAAGAACACTGGCACTTTAACGGGCTGTCGTAGCTGTCGTAACATGTTCTGCTCGCAATATGTCACGTTGGTTGACTTCTGTACTCGATGCAAGCTAGGCTGCGGCACCGTATATAGACAACGCCGACTATTGGTGCTAGAGCTCGTGAAAGAGAGCGAGAGAGAAGGGGAGGGAGATTCATGTTTACAAAGCATTGTACAACTTGTCGTTTGACGACACTGTAACCTGTTGTTGGGCAGATGAGATCAAGAAGCTTGCGGGGACGACGTGGCCCCAATTAGCAGAGGACCGAAACAGTTGGAGATCTATGGGAGAGGCCTTTGCTCTGCAGTGGGCGTAGACTGGCTGGTGATGACCGCCTGTTGAGCTTGTCTTAGGCGCGAAGAAGACACGAGATGGGGACTCACGGCGGCACTGGTAAGTCCACGAGAGGCCCACCAAGGTGTCCGATGAACAGGAAACATATATATGTTTCCTGTGTGTTATATACCGCATGGGATATCCCATGCGGTATATAACACAAAAGGAAAAAAAAAGGACATTCCATGAAAAAATGACGTAGCAAGAGTTGTTTAAAAGAATAAATGTAATCAGGAAGGGAGGGTAGGAGGAATTAACGTTATTGTGCGTGGTGCGAGTTGGTGGGGAGGTACTCGAAGCGGTTAGCTGGGCTAGTTGGAATGTTGACTCCTAAGGCATTTCCAGCGCTAACAAAAGAAAAGGAAAGACAGACGACAGGATAGCAGATAGGCTGAACGCTGGATAGGCAAAACCTCTGAGGGACAGATGCCTCTCCTAGGTGACGGCCGGGAGTTCCTGTGTCCTGGTGGCATCCTCGTCCCACTGGACGGCCTAGAGTTGCTCTTAGAGGGCAGGGCTGAGAGCAAAAAATTACAGCATATCCACGGAGTGAATGATGATGAGTGGGCGAAGCTCCGGATGTTCATCGTAGATCGTGCCGAGTTCCGGATTAATTTAGTTAACGCGCATGCTACGAATCCTTATGGTTCAACTATGCACAAGTGAATCTCCCACCGGCACTTCATTGCAAGTCAAGATCCAGTGCCTATATATATATATATATATGGGTTGCCGGTGAACGGTTCTCCAACGCGAGCAGTCGGTATTTCTCAATCAAGAAACTCGCTAGGAGACGCTGCCTGCGCCAACGTTGTCTCTAGCGGGTGAGGGCGCGTTCTCCTTCTTTGCGAGCTGGTAGAGCGTTAATCTAAGAAAGAGCGTTTCCATAGACAACGCGCGCCTTTCGCTCTCTCTCTCTGTCTCTCTCTCTCACAAGACAGCACGCGCCGAGGGCACGCCTGACATGGGACAAGGTTAGACTAAGAGGAGCTTCGCCCCTAAAACGCTGCCGGGATGGAACCCGCGTTTTTTGGGTTGACATCCGAGCACCATAACCACTACACCAGCGCGGCGGACTGAATCATATGGATGCCCGTTGATTTTCTACCACCTAACAGGAAAGATGATGATGATGAATAAAAGTTTATTGTGAGTAGGCGAGAGGTGGTGGTCCCCTGGTGGGTAGTCTCCTCAGTCCAAAGCCATGCGCCCGAGCAGCCAGCGTATATAGTCTGGCAATCGGAAGGCTCTGATCGGCGAGGTCCCGACTAGCTAGCAGCCGTTTCCACTGCTCGGAAGAGGGGGGGTTGGGGTAAGGGAGGTAAAAGAGAGGTCTTCGTCCTGTACTCCTACACACGTGGTGTACAGGGTTCAGAGCTCTTCGCAAAACTTGCACGTTCTGTGGTAGCTGACCAGTACCCATCGTGTGGAGTCTTGTGCCGTGGGGGAAGACGTTGATTTGGAGTCTTCTCCGGGTGGCCTCATCCTCCTTGCTGAGCTTCAGATGAGCTGGCAGCGTCTTCTACCGAGTCTGTGTGGTGTGTGGTGATGTCCAAGAACTTTGTGGGTACGGCTTCATCTTCAACGACGTGCTAGAAGAATTTCCGCCTGTCTCTTCCGTTCCTGGTCACAGAAGAAGAGTTAAAGGAATAAAGGAAGAAAAGCATTAGGTCAGACACGCACACGCCAAGCTTCACTTTCTCCCATTTCATGACAGGGAAAGGGCTGCATTTTTTTTTTTTTGCAGCAGGCATTTAATACACTTCGCTATGCCCTAACTCTTCTTCCGTGCGGGCAATCTTTCAAGTTGCAGCATTATTTGCGTTCGAGAAACTCTGTTAAACCTTCTCGTTGGTTGCGCCTGTGCCTCCTGCGCAACACAAGGCGTGGGCCGCGGCCTGACACCACGTGCTTACTACAGTGCAGACAGGTCGTGCATTCAGAGATGCGCCTCCAGCAAACCGGGAGCTGGGGCTTAGCGGGAACGTTCTCTCTTCCCCCGGTTTTCCATAGCGCTAATTATGAATGAACGTGCGTGACGTCACAGTTGCATGCTTCAAGGTTTAGGTTAGTAAGAAGGTCGTGGCTCGTGCGCGTTACGCGAGGAGTTGAAATACCTTGCCCCATCTAAAGGCGGAATAAATCAAACGTACGTGTGTACAATTCTAAATTTATAACGTGGTCTGCAGTTTTTAGAATACGCATGTCGATGTGGAAATGCTGCATTTTCAAGCGGAAGCGGAATGGAACATTTTCGGCAGAATGGAGACGAATAGACAAACAAAGCTTGTAACTCATGATTTTAGTCAGATTATGCTATGTTAAATATAACTGTACGCACACACTGCGAGGCTGAGCTACACACACACACACGGTTTAGATACACACACGGCGCTCTACGAGGTTGTTAAATGTAACTAGACAGCGCTAAGTAGGTTCTGTTGTTCACGGCATTTCTACGTTGTCTGTAACTTCGTGCTTTACGTCAACCAGAGTTCTTGCATTGCGTTTAATTCAATCCTCATTCTTATGTAGTTGTAGAGTGTCATCATCGAATAGATTCCCTTGCTAGAAGCATTTGCGCTCCGTCTCTTCCTTTTCTCGTCGAATAAGATTTCTATTGGTAGCGTCTGAAAACAAAGGCTAAACATTACGTGTTATTGCGGACCATTTGTTCTACAATCATATAGGCTCTGGGTAAAATAACATTTCTTTTCCTCCGTGCAATAATTACGCGAAACTAGCGGAAGTAAACTACATGATATGTCTCACCACTTAACCGATATCTTGGATCTATAGTATGAAACAGCAAGGATACCTGCTCGGGGCTGAAAAAGAAAAGTTTCACGGAAGCGGGCGACATGTAAACAAAACGTGACGGGAATCTTAGAACAGGCTGAGGATTTAGTGTGGGCGATTTCGCGTCCGTGAGGCCACGTATATGAAAACGGGGCGACGGCGTAGGCGCGGGAAGCATTGTACGTCGGCGTCGTCACGAAATAAGTTCTTAAACTTAACGTCTAGCTGCTGTTTGTCATACGATGACACACATTATGCTAAAGTCGGGAAGCACTGGGGGCGTCCTCTTACATTGTTTAGCTTCTTCTTCTTCTTCTTCTTCTTCATCTTCTTCATCACAATCATCATCATCATCATCATTATTATTATTATTATTATTATTATTATTATTATTATTATTATTATTATTAAGGCCATTTACTTGACATGAAAGTTGGTCTTCTATCGCTAATCGTGACACAATCAGCCAGGGTTTAAGGTAATTGGCGTCATGACCTATCATTCCTGTTAGTCATATACGCGTACTCCGCCAAAACAATATATCCTTCATCACCTGTCGGTGTCTCGATGCTCCACCTTTCTTCATTATGAGCTGACCGCACCTGAACCTTCACCATGCACTTCTTTCTTTCTTTCTTTCTTTCTTTCTTCTTTCTTTTTCCTTTCTTTTCTTTCTTTCTTCTTCTTTCTTTCTTTCTTTCTTTCTTTCTTTCTTTCTTTCTTTCTTTCTTTCTTTCTTTCTTTCTTTCTTTCTTTCTTTCGTTTCGTGACGTGTGGCTCATACCTGTGTATATCCTACGCAATGTGCACCTACCACCGTGTAATAAATTTTCATTAATTACCCCGATCATTAATTACTTGTTTATGCGCTAAATTTAAGGTCATATGAGACATGTAGAGTCGCTAGCCCCTCAAAGGAATTCGTTCGTGGTCTAGTTGGCGTAATTCATCTTTAAAGATGCATTTGTGTTGCGCACGAACCTTATACGTAAACAATTAAGCCTTCCAGCTTAATTATTCTAGAGTCGTCAAAAATAAAT
The DNA here is from genome assembly GCA_013339685.2 of Hyalomma asiaticum. Taxonomy (NCBI): domain Eukaryota; kingdom Metazoa; phylum Arthropoda; class Arachnida; order Ixodida; family Ixodidae; genus Hyalomma; species Hyalomma asiaticum. The sequence goes on from CM023491.1 coordinate 10,031,431, forward strand.
CTTGTACGTGCAGGCGTCTTATCGAACTACGAGTACGTGTGTGGGATGACTCTTCGAAAAGTGCAGTATTTTTTTTTTTTGGTGTGTATTTACGCCATGGACCATCACGCAGAGGTTACCAGTTTTTGTAACGCTGACTGGATGAACAATAATACTATTCCTCTTTCTGCTCTTGTCTTTGGATGTCATAAAGATGGCCCCATCTGCACCCGCTTTGTGTGGTCTGATCAGCCGGATGCTATCCCAATTCGTCCCTAAACATTAACTCATGTTTTCGTGCACTCATATTGAAGCCAATTGTTGGCCGTACACACTTATGCATATCTGCTCTGCATGCCGTGGCTACTTTCTCAGCATGCCTGTCGTGGATAGTGTTGCGCACTCTTGAATGTAAGCAAGCGTATAAGCAGTCGTTTCGGAGCATTGTGATTGTTGCCGCAATATACGGTGTATAAGCCACCGCGCAGTAGCAAAACGGACAACCGGTACCGCTTTTTTTCTTTCTCAATCGTGAGAACAAGGGTCATCACACACAATGGAAATAAGAATACTCTCACAGTACACATCTTAGCATCGCTGAGTAGGGAGGAATAATGCTAATGATAATTTCCGGGGTTTTACGTCCTAAAACCACGATTTGATTATGAGAGACACCGAAGTTGAGGGCTCCGGAAAGTTCAACCACCTGGGGTTCTTTCACGTGCACTGACATCGCAAAGTATACGGGCCTCTAACATTTCGCCTCCATCGAAATGCAGCCGCCGCAGCCGGGATTCGATCCCGCGACCTTCGGATGAGCAGCCGAGTGGCATAGCCACTGGACCACCGTGGCGGGGTTGGGTATAACGTGAAACATAAATTGTAAGCTTAAGAATCTGTCAGCGCTCTCAGAACGGGCGGAGATCTTGCGAAACAAAGCATTATAGTTTATGGAATTCGAAAGAAAGAACACGAGAGCTCAAAAACAAAACAGGACAAAAGGAAAAAAACTGCCAAAAATAACTTACCTTCCCATGTTTTTTACACGTAAATAAAAAAAAAGGTAACCAGAAAAGGTTGCTAAGCTGCAAGTAAGAACTGAAATTAAAATACGGGACGAAACAATATCGATGAGGTGCTGTCATCGTGCACGCGCACGCAACTACTTTTGTTAATTGAGATTCCTTGGTGATTATGGGAATAAAGGATAAAACTAAAAACGGATGAAAAAAAAATGAAAGCACGAGAACAATGACGTATACTTGCTACTTCCCTTTTGATTAAGTTTACGAACGAACTTTAATGTGCGCACGATAATTTGACAGCTTCGTAAACGTGCCAAAGGAGAAGGGAAGGGGTGGGGAGGGTGTTCATATTTGACGTGATGAATGCCGCGCGTCTGTTCGAAGCACGGTGTCCGATGCCAGTTTTATTACTCGCGTACCCGGGCGCGGTGCCCACTTCGTAGTTTTCGCGTAATGACCTGTCCTGTGCGGTGACGACGATGGGTCATCTCGCGAGTTTAGCGAACCATGCTAGCCTTCTGACGATGCTTGGGTGATCCCTAATTGCGTTTGGCTCATTTGATGAGCACGGCAACTTACCTGTGTTCTGAAAGAAAAAAAAAGAATACCACGACTCTTTTGTTTTAGAACGACATAGACTTGAGGTAGTTAGTGTAAGGAGTCGCTATGAATAAATTCACCAGTCCCCTATATCACCTGCTCGCACGACTTGACAGTGGTAACCATCCTGCAATATTATGTTAACAATACTTGACGTCTTTGTTTGTCGTTCTTTAACGACCATTACGTGCGCATTTGTTGCGACATTCTACTTGCGTGCAGTTAACATTCCGTACTCTCAGTTGAGCCTCGAATTTAATGCTCGGCACATTTATGACGTGCTCCTCATTCCACTTCCTATACGAGCAGTTCGACACGTTGCTATTTGCCGCTTGTACTTAATGGGAGAAGGTGTAAAGCGTGGTTAGTCACGATGACACGTTAAATGGACGTTTCACACAGACAGGTGGCTCGTGAAAATGGTGTTCTGGGGAAACTGATTACTACAAATACCAGTAAGCCATCGGAATAGACTTACGTCATAAGTGAGTGTGGACCTACGTCATAAGTGAATGCGGTAGTACTCAAACAAAATGCGGAGGATTGAAGAGGTTAAGAGGTCACTGAAAACGATGAAAAACAAGAAACGTCGTCAGAGCCAACGTTTCGACAAGTGGACGGAGTCTTCGTCAGGTTGCCCTGGCGAAGACAAGTCCACTTTAGTGGGTGCCCTGACGAAGACGAGCCCACTTGTCGAAACGTTGCCTCTAGCGGTATTTTCCTATTTTTCATGGTTTTCAACAACCTGTTCATCGCTTATAGCAGCGCACGTGACACATTTCGCTGAGGGTGCCTCAGTTTATGGTCATTCCTCTTCAAACAGGTGCTGAAGGCAGCAGTGCTTTCATTAAGCGACCGCTGGAGCAGTATGAACTAAATAAGCTGCGTTTTAAGGTAAACCTGGATAATGGGCTAACTTTAAGCGAGCCGATTTTTTTTTCAGTTCGGCAGAGAAGTGAAGCCACCTGTGATACACTAAGACACTTTATGCCTCATGCACATTAAGTGAAGTCAAGCCACCACAGCACACGGGGGCACAAGTAAACTAAGCAGCGTTCCGGTCTGGTTGGGAGTCACTCTGCTCTCTGCACTCCTTATCTTTCCTCGCAACGTCGAGACGGACACTCTGGAAGAGATTAAGCGATCCTCTGGCGCCAGCAAACCTGGCGCGACACCGTCTGCCGCCCTCCCTTACTCCTCCAGCGTCACGTAGCAACGCCGCGAGCCAGCTCCTAACACGGGATCTCAGCAACAACATGCGCGGGCTAACTGAAGCGTATCGTTTCTCGGAGACGACGAGGAAAGAGTTTAATGGGGCGTCCGTAACGTCACTGCAACGTTGCCTCGAGCCGACGATAGAGCGGCGGCGTACACTCTCGCGTTACGCGTGCTCTCACTCTTCTTTTTACTTCACTGTTTCTTTCGTAAACAAGGGCGCCGGCGTGTTGCTGTACGCCTATTTGTACGTGTTGAACTTTGCCGGAGAGAGTAAAATACGATCGTGTCGTTGAACGACATTGTTTAAAACTGAAGTGCCGTACGGCTGCCGATGCAAGTTTTTCGGGCGAGTTGCCGCCTCGTTTCTCCGAGGAGTGGAAGCAAAAAGCGGGAAGTATAATCTTGATCTTTCGAGCCGCTCCCTGGAAGTTTTGCTACAGGCGGAAAACTGTGTAGTTACAAAGGAAAAGAAGAAAAATAAAATCGACGTGTTTCATTCGTGGAACTTGAGCCAGGAAGCTGTTGTAATGAAATGGGCGAGGAAAGGAAACAATTAAATGGCGCAAGCTAAAGCAAGGGGCATCGCAACAGCGTAAGGTGAGACGGGAGAGACGGGGCGTAGCCTTTCCTGCGGAAGCAGGCTTGAAGAAAACGGCCCGCAGCAAAAAGCGAGAGGACAAAGCGAAACAATAAAACTGTACGGTAGCTTTTAAACAACAACGCCTGTATTCACCGTATCTTTGAACGACTTGTATCGGTGGAGCCCGTGGATGCTATGCTTCCAGCGATATACGGCGTAGTATACGGTTGTAGTATACGGCGCTATAACATTCATATGTTATGCAGAGCGTGCCACGCAGTGGCAAAACTCCCGATGCGAGCTGTTGAAGCGGGAGGGCGCGTTGCCTGAATTTATACTCATGATGCTGCTGCTGTTGATAACGATCATGATGGCGGTCGGGATTATAGTAATGGCGGTGGTAGTGGTCATGGTGATATCCGGCCCATTGGAAACGGGGCGGCGACTAGGAGCCAACTAGACACTTGTTTTAAACAGTCTGATTCTATTTCCTTTATTAAAAGTGGAACTCTTTAAAGTCGAGGGTGTGCGTCGGATAATCTTGTTATCATGCAGGTAGGGAGAGGGGAACCACTCTCACCCGCGCCTTCCAACCCACTGCCGCGCTCTGCTCACTCCTGCCCTCAGCTGCATGGTGGTTACTATGTGAAGGCGAATGTGCGATGGATGGATGGAATAAACGATGAAGGGTAGAAGGATGTTATGTCGAAGTTGCGGGTTCCATCCCCGCAGCCACGGCTGCATTTGGATAGCACGAAATGCAACTAACTAACTAACTAACTAACTAACTAACTAACTAACTAACTAACTAACTAACTAACTAACTAACTAACTAACTAACTAACTAACTAACTAACTAACTAACTAAATAAATGAATGAATGAATGAATGAATGAATGAATGAGCGCATTGTGAAGGATCACTTACCGTCAGAAAACAATGAAAGGTGGTATTACTAACATAGATGATACGCCATGACATCAATAACTTGACGCGCTTGCCAGTTACGCCACAATTGACGGTAACAACGGCGGTTCTAATGGCATGGAACTGGCTCGAATTTTTTTTCGGTCCACTGTCCTAGCTGGTTATCTTTCTTAATTTATTTACTTGCTCTTTATACACGCTTTAGATTCTACAATGTACCGTTATTTTCGCCAATAAGAACTCCTTCAATATCAGTATCATTCTCCGAGCCTGTCCCGGTAGCAAAGAAAAAAAAAACAGCCATCTTTCACCCATTTGTACGAGCATATTCTTGCTGAGATGCAGCGCAAAACTAACGGACCAGCATGAAAAGGCGATATATGTGGTAGATAATGTATAGCAGCGGCATAATTTCCTGGATGCACGTTTCGACATAGTTTCCGATCAACTAGTTGCTTTGCGAGAATTTATGGAGTCCTACAACGTCGTCAAAATTTTCATCATGTGGAGTCTCCTGAAAGATTGAAGATACAAGACTTCATGCGCCCTCTGAAACCCTACACCGTTAATAACGCAATCTTCTGTTTAAATCTTTTGTTATTCATTCCTTATGTTGCGTGCACTGTGCTTGATTAATCGACAAATTGACAAGTGCAGTTTTTTTTTTTAGTCTTACCCGAAATCTCGGGATATCAACGCCCCCAGATGCAGCTCTTTACAGCCTGCCGCTCTTACCAATAGCCACTTGGTTTTGTGTGTGTGTTTTTTTTTGCATATTGTTTTTTGATGCCTTGATCGTATTACCGCTTGATGCTCAAAAGGAAACAACTACGGATCTCGACGCTATAATGTGACGTCAAATGGTGGGAGTACCCTCGCAAGGAAAAGCAACTAGGAGTGTAATATATTGTTCAAATCTGAGCACCCGGTCAGTTAAACATAAGAGCGAGCTTTGTCGCTTGAATAATGGGCGGTCAGGTTGCAGGGGACTCGCTTCCGCTATATAACGTCGTTGCTGTCCTTAAATTCTTGCCGTAGGGCGTGGAAATAGCGTAGGCTGAGAATTATGTTTATGACGCCACTGTTTAAAGCGAACCGAACGCGTGGCAGAGCGTTAGGCTTGCCACAACAGCGCGCCATTCAGAGTGAAGCAGCCTAGAGGATAGTTCTAGAATAATGTGTGGGACACCCGACCGCAATACAAGGCTGAATTAAACGCCACTTCATTTTTATTTATTTATATTTTTGCGCTGTCACGCGACCGCTAAGAACGCGCACTGTACGGATGACAACAGACAAAAAATGAGAAGATACGTATTATTTTGCAACACGAGGCCACTGTGAGAGTTGATTTATCTTCTACCGTCGCGGGCAGGGTTAAGTTCATCCCTAGAGCGCAATATGGACGCAATGTGGTTTCCACATCGTAATAAGCATCGCATTACATATCGTTTTTCTTTAGTAAGGCGAAAGTCATTACTTGAGCTCGAAGCAAAGGCATCGTCTTATTTCTTCCCCACGTCATCTACTCGCTCGGTGGCAAATAACTATTGACAAATTTTAGGAGCCGGCTTGATGCTTCTAACACCTGATACCGGCTTTTCAGATCAGCTATAACCGCGACAAAAGTGCCATATATGGCCATATCAGGCATTGGTCATACCGGGCTATATATGGGACATGTCCGTACGTGGCCGCATTTTCCCGATTCGCGATATAGTCATACATGATAATGAAAGACATGTACAAAGATTGCCCTTGATGAATCTGTCATGAATTGGTCAAATATGGCCATGCAGTGTGCCGTTGGCATCGCCTTCTCATTCGCTTGCCATGCTCTTGAGTAACATAACTGCGTAGGTGTCATGACATAGCATTCCTATGTTCTACGAAACTGTTTGCTCTCCGCCTTCTCTGCTTGGTCTTGCATGGCCTCCCTCGGGGTCGGGTACAGGAGGACGTAGATGCCCCATCAGTACTCACCGATGAGGGGGCTCCGCACAGGACCCGGCAGCAGAACGCGGTACCGAATGCACAACACGAGTGTGAAGAGCGAGCGAGAGGCTAAAGATACGTCGCACGTACCTGCATGATTGGAAATTCTGTACAGCTTTCTTCCTCATTTTTGAATGTAGCACCTCTTGTATGTTCTTTTCTTTACTTGTTCCACTCCTGTAATGACCCATTGTTGGTTGATAATATCAATAAATGAATAATCAACAAATAAACTTGAAGTGTCTAAGGGTACGTCTGAGGTACCACGAACCGATGGCCTGAAGATACGTCGGACAGGCCTGACTCCCAGAATCTACAGGTACGTGGGACGTATGCATATGCGCAGGACGTCGCACCTTCTACGCTACCGCCTACCGTTTCTTACGCAACTTTACTGCCACTGGCATTACGGCTCCGAAGGAGGCGCAGTGCTAGTGGCAATAGTGGAATTGCTAGCGGCGATGTTCTGCTAAAAGAGAGTTGCGCTGGTGTCAGCGGAGGGCAGTAGCTTGCCCGTAGCTAACACTCTTGGCTCTGGCAGTAGTGACACGAGCAAAACAGTGGGAGCTCAGAAGGCGCACCGCGAAGCGACGGCCAATGTTACGAAGCGACGTCCCAGTGGCACGGGAAAACCACACACGAAATATAATCGAAGATAATCGTGTCGCGTATATAACAACCATTCTTGTGTTGGCGCACTCCGTAGTGCATATTACCTCGTTCTTGTGAAATTCAGGTACGTCCGACGTATCAGGCTCTCGGTTCCTGGGTATAGCCAACTTACGACCAGACATATTGAGCTTCCGAGAGTTCGGGTACGTACGACGTATCTTTAGCCTCTCGGATTCGGGGACGTCAGGCGTACCTTTAGCCACGGCCGTAACAAATCTGCAATTGCCGAGACTAGTCATCCTGTGAAGGTGGCTTCTTCTTGCTTTGCATTAGCTTGAGGCAAAGCACGCTTTACAGGCAGTTGCGCCACTAGCAGAACTACAGTGTAACGGAACACTAATAGTATCCCTTCTGGTTAATCTCTCTGTCCCTGCCATTATCTGCCACCCTTTTCTTTCGCTGTTCGCTTTTTCATTAACAAAAGATATGCAAAACAAACATTGCAAACATTGCATTAACAAAAATATGCAACTGTCGAGAATAGTCACCCTGCGAAGGTGGCTTCTTCTCGCTTTGCATCAGCTTGAGGCAAAGCACGCTTTACAAACAATTGTACCACCAACGGTGGTGGTGGTGGTGGTAGTGATTTTTAATAAAAGGAAAAAGGCGCTAATTTCTGCAGCCCTTAAGGGAGCACGGCTAAGCGCCTTGGGGGTAGGGGTATGGGAATGAAAGAGAAGAAGAGGAGTGAGAAGTGTTCATGACATGGTCGCTCAAGCACGAGCACACCGCACGCACATGGCCGCCTTCGTCCTCGGGGCAACACACTGTAGTGGTGGCGTTTCCGCCGCAGGCGAGTGTCCGATCACTCGCGCTGCAACAGAGGGGTTGGCACGGCGGCAAACTTTACGCATGCCGCGCGCATCGGGTGGTCTGCGGGTACACAGTCCACCACATCCCTGATGACCCCGACGAGCACGGCGATGAGGGCATCGCGCGGGTCGATGTCGGGGACCGGTGAGGCAGCAGCAGGCGGCGTCGAAGCGTCCGCAGCAGCAGCAGGTGGTGTGGCAGGGCGGGGTGCCGGCGCGGGGCGCTGGCGTCCGTGAGCCACGGCAGGTGGTTTGGACGGGCCAGTCTTCACCGCAGCGGCGTAGGAGCGCACCTCTCGGGTCTCCTCGCGCACCGCAGCTTTGACTGCCCGTCTCGAGAGCAGGGCCGGTGATGATGCAAGCACGGTCGCCACGCGCCTTTCCTCCTGCCACCGCGGGCAAGTGGGATTGTCGGCGGCGTGGCTCCCGTTGCAATTCACGCACCGGGGCTTGCAAAGGTCCGTGGCCAGGTGTTGGCGGCCACAGATAATGCATGCACCGACCCGCCGGCATGCCTCGACGACGTGGTCGAAGCGCCCGCACCGTCGGCACTGCTGTGGTCGCGGCTTGACGTGACGGACTCGAAGCCGCAGCCCGCTGATCTTGACAACTTCGGGAGGGGTAGGAGCACCGAAACGCACCTTTACGGCGCGTCCCTCCCTCGTTGCCGAGAGTACTGGAGCCGCGGAGTCCAGTCCGGCACGCAGCTGCTCGTCAGTGATGTCACCGTCCACCCCGTACACGTACCCGAGGCTGGAGCGGCGATCGGCTGGTTCCCGGGCCGTCACGGGCATGCCGTTGAGCTCCTTGATGGTCAGGAGCTCGGCCAGGCTCTCCCCCGACGACGCATCCGCAGCCACAATGTTGCGACGGTGGTTAACGCGCACCGCCACCACACCGGGCCGCGAGGAGAGTGCCGCGGCAAGGGCCAGGCGAGGCGAGTCCGTGAAGGAACTGCCGGGAGTGGAGGGGCGGTAGAGCACAGTCCCTACCGTGCCTGTGTGGGGCTCGATCACCGCCGATTCCAGGGACCGTGCTCGCCGGCGCGCTGCTTTGCTGACGACGAGTTGATATCCGTCGTCGGCAGGCGCAGGGGTACGGGTTAGGGGCGGACGTTCGGCCGAGGTGTTGATGGGGCCCGTCAAAGGAGGGGCCGCTGCTGCTGTGGACTCGGCGGCGCGTTGTTGCGCCCGCTGCTTCCTCTTGCGTTTATTTCTCCGTCGCCGAGCATTCTTGCTGCCGACGAAAGTCACGACCGTCCTTGGCGGGGCAGCCGCGGTGTCGACAGAGCCGGCGGGCGGAGAAATGGGTTGTGCCGTGCTCGTGGGATTGCCGGCGCTTGCGAGGGCGACGACGAAGGTGCGGAGGTATCGCACGTGGCTAGCTTCCGCGGGCCGTCGTCGTCGGGCTTGTCGTGCGGGCGCTTCCGGCATGCCGACACGTCCATCTCCTCGTCCGAGGGCGGGGGAAGAGGTGGCAGCGCGGAAGAGTCCTTATTGCTGGGGCCAGGTGCAGCTACTGTCTCGTCTGCTGCGGCTGGCGTGGTGGCGGGGATCGTAGCCGGTACCGCGTTTGTTGGAGGTTCGGAAGGCACCGTAGCTCCAGCGTGTGTCTCCTGGGCTTTGTTTAGCAGCCATCCTCCGATGGCTGTGGCGGCCTGCTTTTCCAAAGTCTGCTGTGACTTGCGACGCAGGTCGGCGGCAAGTCTTCGCTTTGCCCTCTCGTAGTCCGTGAGGGAGGTACCCCAGTTGTCGTACTCGTCCTGCGGGGTCGTATCCATGGCACGACGCACACACAGTAGCGCGCACAGTCTGGAGAAAACCACAAACACGTGTTCGCTAGTCCGTTATCCACGGAAGGGGCACGACGCGCGCGGCGCCGTACTCGTGCGAGCGAGGCGGCCGCGCGACCGCTCTCGTTGGTGGCGAGCTCGCAACTCCACCACCAACGGAAATATAGTGTGCTATACACTATCAGTGTCCCCCCTGGTTGATCTCTCTCTCTCTCTACTCAGGCGTTATCTGCCATTACCTGCCACCCTTTTCTTTCGCTGTTCTCTCTTTCATCTATTCATTTCATTTTTCAATCCCCCAGTGCGGAGTAGCCAAGCGGACGCCCTCTGGTTAACCTCCCTGCCTTTCTGTTTCCTTCCTCCTCTCCCCTCTCGGTCTCTCCTCCACCTTTCCCTTCCTATATATCTTTCTGTTTCTCGTAGAGATCTCTCTCCCTTCCTGTTTGCCACGAAAGCAGAAATGAAGCTAGACGACTATGTGCCTTCGTACTTTGTTGAAATTATGCTCGAGCTAAGGTAAGATGCACCTGTGAGATTGCACTGGTGTTATAGCTACGGGGAGACGTATTAGGAGAAGTCCTTTGGTGGATAAAAATAATTTACACAAGCAGGCGGATGTAAAAGAAAGGTTAGTGCAATGTTAAGGTCGGGAGAGCCAAGGAAGCTATAATAAAAATGGTGAACCGGGAAGCACCTCTTATTACTTGTCTTCGTCCGCTGCTTAAGCGATTCATAGCATTTACGAAAACACTTTCCGACTTCATATTAATGTAATCCTGTTTATCTAAAGTGAGCACTACGAACCACTGGAAAGGCTATCAACGATTTTTCAGCACGTTATTCAAAGTGCAATGAAAGAGTGCCTACCTTTGTATCAAGTCCAGTTTCATTGATTCATTAAGTTTTATTTAACACAACAAATTCACCTAGTTACCTAGGGATTGGCCGTAAAGGCACAGAAAGCCTGAGAGAGCGCCGGTTACCAACGTACACGCTTACGAAGAAACAGTCATACACGAAAAAAAAAAGGATTGTGAGCAGAGGTTCATATTCTCGTGGTAGTATTCCTGCTGTCTTGCTACTTACGCTACTTGACATTTATTTTAAGTTTCCGAAACGGGAAACAAGATGCCCTACTTTTTTTTTCGCCCGCTGAAGGCACAGATTCATTATTTTTGCAACACGTGGAAGCGATGCAGTAAAACAAGAGGACGACATTTATGCTATTCTTTCTTTGTTACTGCCTACCTGTCTGGCATGCGTACGGCTCCGCCGCGCACCGGTGACTCTGACGTTTTTTTTTTCTCCTTCCGCGCCATGTATTCGGGCTGCGCTGTGGCCCCTAATGCGAATGAGGAGAGGGCGTGGTGGGTATTTAGCTTCGAGGCCGGACGGCGAGGGCCTTCACGCGACCTGTGGTCACGCCATGCGTCCCGAATGACCCGGACGCCAGAACAATGGCGTCCGCTCGGCGCCGACGCCAGCGAAAGTGTCTGCGCAACCGTGACGTCTATGTGATGTCGGGCTAGGGAATCACGTCCCTGCATGTGCACGTTTTGGTGGAGGTCAACGTAACGTAGTGAAAACTAGGAAAGCAAATGTGTTAGTACTCTAACTGTGTGAGACAATTGAAATCATTCTGTTCACTGAATGTGTTCACTGAATTAGATTGACGAATTCACGCTCTACATTGCCCCATTTTTTTTTCGCCTTTCATACTCTTCGCCTGGATACGCTGTCACGGCGATATAGTTAAACGTGCAGCATTACCACCAGTTATCGTTAGGCCTTCGATACTTCAATATGTTTCCTGCAGGTTACTCGCAGAAACTATGTGATAATGATATTTAATTCTTATTAGTTCCGCGTGACAGATACGTTAATGATGAAGACGAATTAGACAACGCTGGGTGCGTAAAGCTTTTAGCTGGTGTCGGCGTTGGTAACGCTTTATTGTACGTAATCTGAACAGTATCAATGGAGATATGCGTCGATGAAGTGTTTGATGAATCAATTGTGCTAAGAAATTCAAACACGACAGAAGCTTACGGGGAGACATGACAACTCGTGTGATATCTTCAAATCTTATTAAGAAATTTAGCTAGCACCAATGTTCCTACGAGGAGTGTCGTTTTTGTAAGGTGACGAGAAATGGTGGATAGAGGAATGTCGATAGAGCCAACAGCATTGGGACATGTCTACGACATGTGCTGATGCAGGCATGCCCCATGACGTAGACGTGACGTAGACATGGTAATATAAAATAGGCGCACATCGGTGTAACATAGCTGTTAAGTCATGCTTACGTCAGTGCAATTTACAGTTGTAAAGGTGCATGCTGCCCTGCGATGGTGGTCTAGTTGCTATGGCACTGGGCTGCTGGTACAAAGGTTGCGGGATCGAATCCCGGCCGCGGCGGCTGCACTTCGATGCAGGCGAGATGTTGAGGCCCGTGTGCTGTGCGATGTCAGTGCGCGTTGAAGAACCCCAGGTGGTCGAAATTTTCGAAGCCCTCGACTACGGCGTCTATCATATTTATATCATGGTTTTGGGACGTAAAACTCCAGAAATCAATCTTATCAGACGTGAATGCTAAGTTGTACAAAACCTATACAACTAATTATAACCAAATGTGCATAAAGCGACGTCCCGATAGCAAATCAGACATTCGCAATGACTTTGAGAAAAGTTACTTTCATCGATCCCAGAAATAGTGAGGATAACTGTAGTAATAGGAGAAAAGCTATCTATTTTGTTGTTTACAATCATTACCAGCTCGAACTGCACTGTACAGCCACGCCTGTGCAAAACGCCCGATCTGGCTTCTCCGAACGCCTCAATCGACTAAAGCAAATCGCTTTGCTTCGAGTCTTGTACACTGCAATATCTCATCGGAAATGGCGTCGCCCTGTGCCACTCGGCGCAGCCTTAATATGCATCGTAAGCGATGACGCCATCTGCACCGCATAAATATCGTTTGAAAGCTCGCGCGACCCTCTCGAGCTAGTGGCGGCAAAACGTCGAACGCCTCGCGGATCTTTTGGGCGGGTCCTTACTTCGGGGCGCGCCCGCCTCGCTGGCCCTGCACAGACGCTGTTACACAGTGGAAGCCGTCTAGTATGACTCTCCACACTATAACACTTCGCTTAACGTAAGCTTGCGCCGCCGAAATGTGGATTCTGCTGCCACGGTTGTACAGTGGTTGCGGCGCTCGGCTTCTGACTCTAAAGATGTGGGTTCGATCCCTGCCGCGGAGGTCGGATTTCGATGGATTCAAAATGATAGAGGCCCATGTACTTCAGTATATAGGCGCATGTGTGGTGAGAAGCCGAGGTGATCGAAGTTCCCGGAGCCCTCCTGTACTACGGCGCTTCTCGCAGTGACATTGGGGTTTTGGCACGTTAAAACCCGAGCAGCTTATCATTAACTGCGCATTTTCTGTGGCATTGCGTTACTCATTAGGTCGCTGGTTGCAATGCCAGGATGATCGGCAACATTACGAAGGCCGCGGAATGTAAGAAAGTGCCACGTTGAGGTTGGGTCTATTGTTAATTTTTTGTGTTTTAAATGATATAAGGCGACAGTAGAGCTATAAAAGCGTTCACAAGAATGCTCTGTTGGGCTAGTTGGCTTCGACATAGTGTGGCTTTCTAGCGCAAAGGCGAGGATGATGGAACATTTAGGACGCGACAGAACAAAGCATTGGACTCAGTTCTCTACGTTCTATACGGTCTCTGTTATGACGGAAATGTACTTTTCACTAATACGTTAATTAATGAAAGTAATGAAACGCTTGCCTCAACGGTTAGCTACTTCCCGCCAGACACATTAACACATTGAAAAAGCACGTATGCTTCGTCGCAAATGTGCCGCTAAACGCCCCTTCCGCGAGCACATTTCTGGTCCCCCTAATGGGCCGATATCCACTGTACACTAACCAACGTTGAGTTATTGACCAATATTTCTACGTTAGGTGCCGTATATTAATGCTTCACTAAAGATTTTTTGTTTCATACTGGAAAGATTTCCTTATTCGAAGTAACGTTCTGGAGTGAATCACTATAACGGGACTCCGTATAATACGGACAACTCGTTCGTTTCGGATGGATTGAGAACACGAGGGTTTACAATACTGGGAAGAAGCCTGGGCAGGGATACATTATCGCGGTGTGCAGCACCATTAGGGACTGGGATCGGTTCTAAATGTGCCCATATTTGCGTGTGCGGTCAGTGACCCCTTAAATAGCTTCGAAGAGAAAACGATGCCCGTCATCAATGGGCGACCGAACGTGCTTGGGTAAGAGTGTGTTCATTTACTATTGCATAGACGCTATTGACTATAACAGCTTTAGTTTCGCGCACAGTGTACACTAACACATTTCGGCTGTTGACCTCTGGGTAGAACCGCTTTGTACGACTACTCCCGGCATTTAGCGGCGGAATAAAATGTTTACGCGGGGATGTCTAGAGGGAGGCTACAGAGACTGCAGTGGTCAGGAAAATACCTAGTATACCGATCGAAAAAGATATGGGGCTAACGATGACCACAATAACTTTCACTGGAAACTTCAGTTACGCGAGTGTCATTTTCACTCGAAGTTGGGAAAAGCAGACGAATGATCTTGGACGTGCTCCCGCTGCAAATCGTGAGAACATCCCTTAATTAACATTCACAAACCGAGGTAATCAATGAACAATAGGTGTCGCTCACCTTTTAGCATTGGCCAATGTCGAAACAAGTTGGACCTGGTGAAAAGTTTTATGACAAAAATATCAACGTTGATAACAGACATAGGGTTTGATATTCACATGGGTCGGAATGGGGCTGTCGATCAATATATGTCTTACATACTCCTTAACGATGACAGCGTTGCGTTTTGTTTTATTATAATTATTGTCCTGTGGGATTGAATTCGGCATAGTTATTTTGAAATATTTTATTTGATAAAATCTCAACACAAAACATAATCTGTCACACTCCTTAACAGATGGCTCCAGATCAACTCTGCTGAAACACGTGACAGCCGTACCTACGTCTTAGAAAACTCCCATTGAAAACGTAGCCGTCGTAACCAGAGGCCGAATTCACGAAAATTTTTTGTCGTAAATGCTTTCTTCCCATTGGTCAGCGGACTTTGATAAATATATGACTTGCATATCTTTATATGCTTACCAAAATTAACGAACATGCTCTTCTGCTTCTTTCAGGATAACCGGAATGTCATCCTTCTTCACGGACTTATATGAACTTCTAACAGCACACAGATGACCATCAAGAGGCCCGACACCAAAGCTCAGTACGTATATAAGAATTAATTTTCCACTCTGAATTCTCACTCTGGACGACTAGCTTACGGCGTTTCTCTTGAGTTATTAAATTTTCGATTTAAAGCTTGCTTATTAGAAAAAAAAAAGCGGCCAGCAGCAGCTTGACAATAGTTCTTGATAGTTTCCTGATTCGTTCAGCAGTCGGCAACTAATCACGAAAACAGCCTCCGGCGCACTTTACGTTCAACTACACAGTCACAAAAGCCTCCACCCTTTGTTAATGTGTGGTGTACAGACGCTTACAGAGGTGTAGAGACGTGTTAATGTGTGGTGTACAAAGCTTAACAGCTGAGGGCTCTCATATCTTTAAACAGAAGTCTCTACACCTTCTGACGGAGAGTTTCTGCTGTGGCTGACGCTGATTTAAAGGCTCCGGACGAGGTAATACAGCGTCAAATTCCTCGGTACTGAATAATGAAACGTCAAGGTTTGTCGTTGCAAAGATAGGTAAAGGGCCAGTCTGTCGCTTTCCCTTTCGTGACGTCACGGTAAGAACAACAAAGTTGCCAACATAAAACTACAGCCACGCCATACACATGTGTCGCTGAAAACTTACGGACACAACAGACAGACAGAGGGCTTAATCTACAGATAGATGGGTACGTGAATTGAGCGGGAGAGAGATATAGATAGGTGGGTAGAGCGCGAGATAGATAGATAGATAGATAGATAGATAGATAGATAGATAGATAGATAGATAGATAGATAGATAGATAGATAAGAAGTTAGAGGTAGGTAGAGATCGATGGATATTTTCATACATACATACATACATACATACATACATACATACATACATACATACATAGGCAGTTTATAGATGGATAGATAGATAAGGGGAGCGAGCGAGAGAGAGAAATACATTAACATTATTCTTGGGAAGCTGCAAAGCAAAGGAGAACAACTAGCGCAACAGCTGTTCGCCCGAACCGTTATCAGGAAAGACGACTTGAGGGAGTTTCAGCGAGGCTTGGCAGCAAGCATAGGCATCGTGGCCTGACGAGAGCAACCACACAGGGCGTGCAAACATGCACTCAAGCAAATACGCGAACACGCGCGCAAGAGCTCAGCGGAAAAGAGGTAGGGCCTACACTTGACGGGGCGAATGTGTGAAAGTCTTGTAGCACTACCACATGTGGTTCTTCTACTCGCGGATTGTTGTTGCCGCCGACGGTGGCACCAGCGCTCCCTAGCTTCCAATTAGGGGATAGACCGGTGCACAACGGAAAAGTGGCCTCTTCTCTGCAGAAGCGTAACTTCTCTCGCGTCCCTCCTGCTCCTCCTCTCCCAGCGAACTCGACGCTGGCAGCGGAGTCTGAGGGGGCTGCAACTCTTCGAAGCAGCCTACGCTCGGTCGTGCTAAAACCGCGCAGTACGGCACTGTATAAGCACGACCTCAGTTCACCGAGCAGCCTGCACGTGCAAAGCCCGCCAATAGCAAGTCTTTTGATTGGCGTACGTCGGCTTGTTTACACCTTTCAAGGGCTTAAACTGCATTCTGATGATTATGAGGATGTTGGCTCATTTCCTCTAAAAGCACTTTACACCCTTCTGGGCGTCCCTTTCTTCCATACCAGTGATAGTACTCTTTCCTGCCTGCCTTTCTTCGCTGTAATGCCGCTCGCCAGCTACGTTTAGTCTACGGACGGCGTGAGTACGTCAGCGAGGCGAAGCATTCCTAACAGAATAGTCTTGAGCGCCGAGCACTCAAGAAAAAAAAATGTAAGCAAAGACAACGATGATTATTGCAGTAGGAGATGAATACACCTCAAATGGTGTAACTGCATTTAGATTGTAATTTAGAACGCGATAAAAGGGCGTAAGGCCTATGGACACCCGAAGAATCGCATGAAAGATGCGTGACGGCACTCGTACGATATTAACCTGCATTTACTGGGATAAGTTCTTATCTATGACTAATTGTGCCTGCGTTGCATTACGGTTCCATGCTGTCAAGCTATTTCGCATGTTGACGGTTGCAGAATGCTGTTAATCTTTTTGAACAGGCAGGCATCATGCGCGATTCCCGCTAAACAATTGTTTGTCACAAATCAGAATTTCGAAGGCGCGAAATAGAACTTTTTGTATGTGTAACCCGCGGGTCGGTATGCACTAGTAGAGTACTGGTGCGTATTGGACATGTAGTTAACATTTGCTAACCGTTTGAAAGCTGAACTTACGCGCGCTCACACACACACACACACACACACACACACACACACACACACACACACACACACACACACACACACACACACACACACACACACACACACACACACACACACACACACACGCACACACACACGCACGCACGCACACACACACACACACGCACGCACACACACACACACTTATACGCGCGTGTTGTTGTTTTGTGGGGTTTTTACGCCCCAAAACCAGTTCTGATTATGAGAGACGCCGTAGTGGAGGGCTCCGGAAATTTCGACCACCTGGGGTTCTTTAACGTGCACTGACATCCCACAGCACACGGGCCTCAACATTTCGCCTCCATCGAAATGACGCCGCCGCGGCCGGGATACGCGCGTGTGCTCTAGGTCTTATGTAAGAGCAGACGGGTAGAGCGACTCGAAATGTTACAGATAACACACGGTGACGGTATAGCCGTTCAAAGACTGGCAGAGTTCACAAACAGTGAAGCCTCATTAATTCGGGTGCAGGCAGAAAGGCACCGTCTGCGGCGCTGCACGCTTCTAGTGTAACACCGGAGTATAAGTACCCTCTCGAGCGCTGGCTTTGAAGGTCTCTGGGACAGGCGGGTCGGCACGAGCGGCTCCAGAGCGTTTTTGAGGGCAGCACGAGCCATCACTGGCGCACCACCGGTGGCTCTTTTGTTTGAACCGCCAGAGCAGCGAAAGTAAGTGCGCATGCCGCTGCTGGTTAATCTACTTCTGCTCGGCTTAGTTCCCAAACACTTTTCCGACGCTTCGTATACGCGTTCGCTCTCTTGAGCTCCATGTCTGCGTCGTCATGTGCAAGCGCGAAGAATGACAGTATGCCGGAATGACTCCTTTCAGTGTTTTTTATGTTTTTTCTTTGTTTTTGCGTGTCTTATTTTTTGTCTTGTACAGTGCAATCGAGAACATAGCGAGATGGTCATGGCGGCGAATGGCCCCGTTGGGTACTCGAAACTTATACATCTCGTTTGACCTGTTGGACGACGGTTTGAGAGAGAACATACATATTCTGCTGCGCAAACATTGTTTGAGGGGTACCGGCTAAAGCAGGGTACCTTGACACAAACAGGCACCCTTAACTCTAACATATCCCTCTTTCCTTCTTGTTCATTGCTTCTAATATTCTCCCTTCGTCCCAAATTGTCCTTGAAGCTATGTGAATAATGACGAAGAGACCTCCGAAGTATTGCGGAAAGTAAACCTGAAGACAGAAAAGACGTTCACTTGCAGCTGAGTTTATTATTGGAAAAGAAAATCAACGAGGATCCACAACGCGCATGCGCTCGTCTGCAATAGCACCTAACTACTCTCGAGATCTTACGTGATGCCACAGCCCTTCGAGATGAGCACTCGAAGCGTACTACAGTAGCGTCGCCCCAATAGAACGTGTCAGGCGATGGTTCGCATTAATATTAGTGACAGCTGTTTTTACTTGCCTAATGTATGTTGTAAGGCACCGCATTGGTCGGCATCATGAAGGGAAGGCTCAAAGAGAGCACGTGTTTTAATATAGGCACCTTGCTATACTAGCGCGAACTAATCTAAGCGCACCCGAAAAGACGCTATATGAATAAGAGCACGCGAAATCGCGAAGCGGGAGTCTTAAGACCGGAGTTGCCTCGAGAAAAAGAAATGTTTTCCTTTGAAGTTTATGAATGCAAGCTATGTCCTGGGACGGTTCGCGTGAGCGTCTTCGACCAGCGATACGCTTTGAGACAGTTCATTTGCTGGTATCGGCGAAATTGAAACATTTTACCGATACCCATGGCGTTCAAACTTTTTCTGTGGTGTTCACTTCAGTGGCACGATGTTAATAATGCGTCCTAAACTTGGTACTGCAAGTTCTTTCAAGGAAGGTATTGCGCGAATGATTCTATTGGTTATTTTTAACGTACACATATATGTTTTTGTTTATCAAACGTTGGAATCACAGGGACACGTGCACGTGAAATTTAACTTAGCCGCTCCAATATCGCCGGCAATCTATCAAAAACAGCACCCGTCTGTTGGCAGGGGCAAAAACGAACTCCCACTCAAACGTCATGTACGAATGCTGGACGTATTTGAATCAGCAATTCGCAGAGGCCCTATTTGTTTTCCCACGGAGAGAAACTTCTTTAAAGACACGTGTACATGCACTATATAAAGGTCTTCCAGACATACCTTTTGGGCCAAAAGAGTCACGTCATACATGAACGCACTGAACGGAAAAGGAAATAGTTCCAAGAAACAGTCAATCAATTATGCTTGCACCGAAAAAGCAGAACGCGTTTTTCAGTTCATTTCTTTTAATATATCAGAAAGGCTGCTCGAAGTAGCGCCCTTCTCGCACGCGCAGAATTTGGAGCGGGGGTCTTTCCAGGGTGGATGCCATTGACGCGCTGAGCCGATATTCCTTGTAGGGTGGTTCTGCGTTTGCGGCTGCCAGGCGATGCAAGTACTGCCGCTACCACCACCAACCCAGCAACTAGCTGTATGTTTGTCGAGAAAGGGTGGTACGGGAGAAGTTCTCTCTCTCTTTTATTTTCTTGTCTTTCTGTCTCCTTTCTTGGCACGTTTGCGGTTCGGTAATGAAAGGTCGCTGACTCGACGCAACGCACTGCGGCGTGATCTCGTGCTCATTCTCGTGGAATCTCGCAAGATTCGCGGTTTTTGTGTCGGCGCTGACATATTTTCGTCTTGTATGTGCGTGTATAGCTTTCTTTTATTCCCGTTTTGGGTCTCGCTTTTCTCTCTCTCTCTCTCTCTGAGAAGGTATTGGGGGAAGGGGGAATTCGCGTGCGCGGGGATAAAAAGAGGATAAAATATATAAAAACAGAAAAAAGCGAAACTGAACTACTCGAGACAAGAAGGGCCAGTGCTTACGGAACAGGAAGGAAGCGGTTTCGACGAACGTGCTTGCAAATTTTCGCCTCCGATTCCAAATTCGATTTTAGTTTTCCGCGCCGCCCGCGTTACGGACGGGGCGTCGTTTTCTTGCTTGTTACGTTTGGCTTAGTTGAAAAAAAATTAGTGAACTTGACGTAACGTGTACCAGATGTGTATCGGGTCTTGGGACGCCTTGTACGCCGTCTGTGCTGTGGAATTTGCTTGACTTATATCTGCGTCTGGTTTCTTCGGTTTCGGGGAGGGGGGGGGGGGGTGGTATCGATTACTTTATAAACTTGGCGTTCATCCCATCTTTGGGTGGTTCGACAAAGATTACAATATCAACACGGTAATCCCAGACACGTTATTCTGTGTTATACATACGCTTTTCATCCCTTTCCTTTTGCATCGAAAGCAACAAACTGAATACAAACCTTCCTGTCGCCTACACCAGTAGTCTTCTACAGTAGTAACAGCTTAGTTCGACGCCGTGCGTGTAAGAGCTTCGAGATGTTGTTGTGCACGTACTGTGCCATTGGCCTCACTACGTTATCGTGCGGTTAGCAGCAAATATTTCGCTACGAGCGCAAACGCAGACTGATGATCTGCGAAGGCCTGGGGCGGTATTGGTGACGCAGTCAGTGCCGAAATGGTCCACAGCGGGTAGCCGTGGTTGTTTAGTGCCTCGGGTATCGTGAGGATAACAAGAGGTCACGATTCATGGACACGGAAACGCCATCTTGATATGGGCAAGGACATCTGTGCACCTACATTTACGTGTTCTTGGTGATGCAGGTAATTGGATCCAAGTGGTTGGAGTACTTCGCCGTACAAGACGCCTCGTAATAATATCCCCGGCTTTGCCAAGTAAAAGTGTAGCATAAAATTTTTGAAGAGAAGCTTGCTATGCCTCACAAGTGTCGGCGTTGTGGCGCGCACGCGAAATCAGTCACCATCTTGCACTTCGACTATCCAAGCGCACAGCGCGCACCCGTAACGCTCGCACCCTTCTCGGTGCGCGCTCGGCAAACGAATATGATGTGAACATATCTAAACTATGGGAATTGATTCGATTTCTTGGGTTTTACGTCCCAGAGCCATGATATGAGGGCTACGGAAATTTCGACAACCTAGGGTCCTTTAACGTGCTCTGAAAAATATGAATCCTTTAGTTTTCTACCAAATAAATAAATAACTAAATAAATAAGATAAAAATAATTAATTAATTAAATAAATAAATGAGCAGGCATGCACAAGCCGAGCTTCCCTTGTCTGTTCACATGACTCGCAATCACGTTTGGCGCATAAAAAGCCAGAATTTATTACTTTTTACTGTCGACATTGCTTAATGCTGGAAGTTAGCATGAAATATAACAATTTTAAATGGGTGCCATTACGTGCTCCTCCCGCTCTCCTTTTTCTTCTTTTTTTAAGACCCTGGTCTCACAGTCATCGATTTTGTTTTGTACCACCGTAACCAACATCGCTTTGTTTAAAGCTAGCCCCGCCACGGTGGTCTAGTGGTTATGGCACTCGGCTGCAGATTGGAAGACCGTGGGATCGAAACCCGGCCGCGGCGGCTGCATTTCGATGGAGGCGAAATGTTGAGAGGCCCGTGTGCTGTGCGATGTCAGTGCACGCTAAAAAACCCCAGGTGGTCGAAATTCCGGAGCGCTCCACTACGGCGTCTCTCATAATCAGAGCTGGTTTTGGGACGTTAAACCCCACAAATCAGTCATTGTTTAAAGATAGCTTATATCGTGGCATAGAAATCTATGAGTGTCCGAAATGTCCGGGAAAGGCGAAAGAAAGTGTAGCGTGCCGTTTTTGTAGTGGCAAGAGTGAAAGCTCTTGACACTGAGCTCGGACTCTTCCTGTATTGTCTTATAGATGAAGGACCATTGTCGTCTCAGAAGAAAAATTATTTGAACCTTGATTTCTGAGGTTTTTACGTCCTAAAGTCACCGCATGATTATGAGAGAAGCCAATTACTTGAACCTCGAAGGAAATGTCACATTACGTATAAAAACGTGGCAAAGTGCATTCCACTCTCTGTGACTATTTGGGCAGAGTGTTCGGTTGAGGGAATGTTCATTAGTGGGAAAAAATGGTGAGCGCTAGAAATTTAAGACAAAGCGCGCTGTGACTAAAGGCCAGGCCTCCGCTCAATGTAAACGAACAAGAATGACAGGCTATACCTGAATAATATTGTTACGGCGAAGAAGCACTCTGGTTAATAGATATATTTACAGTCCTTGTACAGCGTGGTCAGGTGCTCCGAGTTACGCGGTGGTTGTTTCAAATAATTATTTCCGCCGTGGACGCTGTAACCGAAGCATGGTATTCTATGAAAGGAGCTTTTTAATTATACCGTGTTAAAGGTGTGACTATTTGATTGTTCAGTTAAAGAGTTACTACATCTCCCGTTAAAGGTGACCATAAAGCGATGCGAAGCAGCACGGGGGGTGCACACCGCGTTTGCATAGGTTTGATGCTAGCAGACGCTGCCTGCGTCAGCGTTGTCTCTCGCGGCCGAGGGCGCGTTCTCGTTCCTTGCGAGCTGGTAAAGCGTTCATCGAAGAAAGAGCGTTTCCATAGTCAACGCGCGCCGTTCAGAGAGGAGAGGAGATGAGACAAGGAGACGAGGGAGAGGAGGATGCGCATGCGCAGTGCGGGTGTGGACACCACACGACGGAGGGAGGGACGGACAAAGCCCCCGCCATAAGCTGCTTCGCATCTAAAAGAGAGCCGGAAAATGTAATTCATTAGCTCCATCTTCATTATGAAAGCCGTGCGGTGCAAGCGGCTATTGGAATCGATCAAGAAGCGAACGCCACAACCGTCTCACTGAATGGTGTACACTCGAATCGTAGAAGACGACGGAGAAGAGCATTCGGTCTCATGATGTAGTGGGTTACGCCAAACATCCAGGTAAAAACAAAACAAAGATGGATTCGGTTTGTCCACCTGGATACGGCAGAATGGGATCTTCTTGCGGTTCGTATACATTACTTTCGAGCTTTTACGCCTCATTTGTTGAATTATTTGCTTTCGGCGGCTTCCAGTTACTTCTCGCTTGTTTCCTTGTTTTATTCAGAAGAATGGGGCAGGAGGGAAAGCTGCAGCTTGACGAGTCAGAGACTCGTACAGTTCGACAGGTGCCCAATGCTCAGGGTTGCAAGTACACTAGTACTAAACACTATAAAAGATAAAATTTGTGTTTCGGAGAAGCTGAAGTAGCATGTGGAGTCATGAAATGTGCAGCTAGTATTAATCGAAAGCATTACAATACGGACAAGATAACACACAATGATCTCAAAAAATAAAAAAAGAAAGACAGCACATTTCTTCTATTTCGCATGATGCGAAAGATACACATTTGTATCCACTAGGAAAGCTTTGAATATTGGAAGAAAAGTAGCAGTTTTCCGAAATAACAGCAGATTTCAGCATAACAACTCGTGTGTTTATGAAAGCCTGCGCGCGTAACACTGTTTAAGAGCTGAGATAAATAGTGTGGTATCATCTGGGACTATATTTTGAACGTGTTATGACAGCGCAAATGCATACGGCGCAAACGGTACGATGGTACATTAAACGAGCAGCTATGTGAGAAGTCATTTCAAACTTGCGTCTAAGTTGATGTTTTCAGTGAAGCATCGTAGAGAATAAAGACATTAAGGCATTGTAGAGATTAAAGGCATTTTGCGAATCGCGGAGACTCAAGATATTTAGGCATTGCAAAGACTGTGCACCTTTAGTGACAACATCTAAAGTGCAGCTATCTCATGAGAGGTTGGAATCACTATGAGACGTTTCTCCAAAGAATATGAAGTTCATTGAGGCTTATACAAGCATCCATTCCCAAAACCAGGTTATAACGAAGATGAATCCTAAGGAGTATTGTTTCATAGTGGTATAATTTATTTTATAATTTGTGCAACGTTCTTACTGAAACGTCATTTATGTAGTTGAATTACCTTCAGACGAACCCCTATAATGTTGGTGAGGGAGTCGAGTTCTGTGAGAGTCTCACTACGTACCACTGGGTACTCCTTTCCGCGTTAGATATCAGATCCAAACACGCTTACAGAATTCTTAGGTCGGTTCTAGGTCTCGTATTTTCGCCATTTCATATTTTTTGTCTTACGACTCGCCTATAATTGACAATTTTCATAAAATTAATAATTCCGGTGTTTCAGCGCACCAACACGCTGAAAGTTTTGCACCTAATCGAAATGATTTTGACGTACCTTATTGCTTTGCATGCGTCACCACGCG
Source organism: Hyalomma asiaticum (assembly GCA_013339685.2). Taxonomy (NCBI): domain Eukaryota; kingdom Metazoa; phylum Arthropoda; class Arachnida; order Ixodida; family Ixodidae; genus Hyalomma; species Hyalomma asiaticum. Next base: position 10,055,706 of record CM023491.1, read on the forward strand.
CCACGAGACCCGCTCGTTCTTGTTGTAGTTCGTATATTTGCTTTGTTTTCCACGTGGAAGCATTTTGTTTGAAAATCTTCTCTAATGCACATTACCGTCGTATATATGGTAATTTCACTTTCTAAAAGTACTGTAAAGGCAAATGAGTTCTGCGGAAACCCGCAAGGTGGAGTAACGTTTATGAAAGGGAAAATTAGCATCCACCCGTTCTGTAGCACAAGGCTACAAGGAAATCCATACGGATTTCTCAGAAATGAAAGCTTCCTAGTTGCCGAAAAATTCCCGGACCCCGGACCAGGACGAATTTTTCGGTAACTAGGAAGCTTTCATTTCTGAGAAATCCGTATGGATTTCCTTGTAGCCTTGTGCTACAGAACGGGTGGAGTGCTAATTTTCCCTTTCATAAAAGTATTGTAATAGGTAAATATATCCTGTACACTGCTGTCTAGTAATCGGATAGCCACTTCGTCAGGAAGCTTAACTTTCATCATCATCATCAGTCTGTCTACGCCCACTGCAGGGCAAAGGCCCCTCCCATGGATCTCCAATTATCCCTGTCCTGTGCTAACTGGGCCCAATTTGTCCCCGCAAACTTCCTGATCTCATCTGCCCACCTAACTTTCTGCCGCCCCCTGCTTAACTAGGCAGGAAGCTTAACTAGGCAGCTTTTATATTGCTTTCGCTTTCTTTTTTGCTCTCCAGAAAGAAAAAAAAAGAAATATTTGATTTCATTTGATTGATTTCATTTGATATGTTCATGACTAACTTTATAGCTTGGCGAAAGTCATACGAACAACCTGCTTATTTTGATTTTTATTCCGGATGCATAGCCGTTTTCAAAAGACCTGTACTTTATGTTAACTATTTTGCGGCCTTGTTGCCTATTTTACCGAATGAGTTTTCTTCTAGTTGATCACAACGTTACTGTGACCTCGCATCTCCCCCTCCCCCCCCTTTTTTCAGTGCAGTTGCATTGTGTGAAGAATACACAGTTTAGCGCTAGAAGCCTAGCCAAGTGATTCCTAACGTTCGTCTCACGCACCACGAGAATCGTGCATTGTCAAACAAATAACTGCACGAATTAAAAAAAAAGATATCTAGCTTGTGCAGATGTACAGGGCCGCCATTGTACCTTGTTCGCAATGAACTTTTCGTGTCCGCAGAAGCATGTTGTTCTGTATGTTTGCGAAACTCCGCTGACCGTCCCGATGACACAGAGCTCTGTCCGGCAAGCACGTACGGACGCGGAGTGTGCCTGCCGTGCCCACCGAACTCGTACAACCTCAAGGCCGGTTCCGCGTACTGCCAGCCGTGTCCGCCAGGCGCCTACGTCGGGACGCAATGTCACCGTGAGTGCCCGCAATCCTCTTATTAACCCCACGGGACAGCTCTGGGACGTAATCGCATTTCAACTCGGTTCATAACACTTACTGGAATAAAGTAAGGGTGTGCGGTGAATATCTGAACGCTTCGAATATTTGTCGGATATTACATTCTCTACATCCGTGTTCGTTTCCTGCGCACGTAACACCGTTGAGGAGCTGAGATAAATAGTGTGGTAGCATCTGGGACTATATTTTTCACGTGTTATGACAGCGCAAATGCATGCGGTGCAAACGGTACGATGGTACATTAAACGAGCAGCTATGTGAGAAATCATTCCAAACTTGCGTCTAAGGTCACGCTTTCAGTGAAGCATTGTAGAGAATAAAGACATTACGACATTGTAGAGATTAAAGGCATTTTGCGAATCGCAGAGACTCAAGACACTTAGGCATTGCAGAGACTGTGCACCTTTAGTGACAACATCTAAAGTGCAACTATCTCTTGAGAGGTTGGAGCCACTAAGACGTTTCTCCAGAGAATACGAAGTTCATTGTGGCTTATGCACGCATCCATTCCCAAAACCAGGTTATAACGAAGATGAATCCTGAGGAAACGAACAACACATCCGTGTTGTTCGTTTCCTTCTATTGTCCTCGTGTATGTTGCGCTGTAACCAAGTGAAAAAATGAATCCCAACCAACTGGCCCAACTTGCCGTTTTACTTAATCAGTGTTCGAGTCGGGAATGTGGTGTCCGAAACTTTAGAATACTCGAGGCAATTCGAATATTCTGAAAGACTGAACATGCGGTTCACTCACGCTGCCTGAAGCGAGTTATCTTAATGCAGCAAAACGTATAGCTGGGCTATTTGGTTTAGGTTCATCGTGCTTGGCATATCACTGAAGCGGAAATTATATACCTACTGCTTTTCGCAAGTACTGACATACGGGGCAGAAACTTGGAGAAAAACAAAAGCTCGAGAGGAAGTTAAGAACCACGCAGCGGGCGATGGAACGAAAAATGATAGGCGTTACATGAAGAGATAGGAAGACAGCCGAGTGGGTCAGGGAACAGACGGTGGTCGCTGACATAATAGTCGGTGTTAAGAAGAAAAAAAAATGGGACGTGGGCAGGCCACGTGATGAGAATTCTAGATAACCGATGGACAATTAGAACGACGGAATGGATACCAAGAGAGAGGAAGCGTAGCCGTGGACGACAGAGAGTATAAGATGGGTGGAGGAAACTAAGAAATTTGCAGGCATGAAATGGGATCAGCTCGCGCAGGACAGGCAAGGATCGAGAACATTGGGAGAGGCTTTCTTTCTGCAGTGGACATAGGATATGATGATGATGATGATGATAGTACACAGCGCAACAATCACACGGACACAAGAAAGAAGAGTAACACACCACGGCACTGTGGTTTGTGATTCTTTACTTTTTTGTCTGTGTAATTGTTGCGCTGGTCACCAATCACAGTGACTTACGCGCGTTTACGCAATGTGCTGTGACCGGCGATACCTGTGCGAGTGGTGCGTGGTACCTGTGCGTGGTGGCGGCTAACGACGAGAGCACCAGTACGTGCGGACTTGTCGCCGCCAGCATGCGCAGTCGCGATAAGCATCTTCGAGCACGTACTCGGCAGCGCCGTTGTGTAACGTGCTTCCCTGCCCGCTCGCCGTCGTGTCCTTTTGCAGGTTTCCTTTCGTAATGCATTGCAGCGTCTAGACCGTTTGGAATAGAGGTGTTACTTCGTGAAAGCCTTCAGTATTTGTTATCGTACTTTATAAATGCAGTTAGAGTATGAAAAGTTAGTCTGTACAGCCTATTCCTATAGTAATATATTCTGCTTTGATGGCTTATCAGTCTATTTTTGCGGACATAATTCCTGCTGAAGGTGGATTTATGTTTTGATATTCGATTCGATCATTCGATGCTAGATATTTTGATTCCTTTTGTGTTCGAAAAATGTGATATACGAACCTCCCTAGAGCAAAGAGGAAGGTGAAATTTTGCGTGTTTTTGTTTTAGGTACCACGGCTTGGAACTTAAATGTTCTCTATGTGGAATGGGGAGAACTGTCTTCAATTTGCCATATATTTTCCATATACAGACGCGAAGAACATAAACGCCGTATGTTTTGCGTAACCGAGCCTGTGAATGCAATTAGCCACAAGGCTAGTACACGTACCTTTTCGCTATGTTTACGTATTTCGTATCGTTCCGTAACCGAACATTATCGTATGTATGACAAACGTGTGAACCCGAACCAACTATAGCTGAACTTTCCGTCGTTCTGTGTTATTTGATGGTGCTGTTTACATGTGAGGTGTCGCCGTTGATTACTCATGTACGTTATGCGCGCATAATCGGCGTTCGTGCTTACCGCAGCGTTCGCTGATTGCTAGGGCCCACAACACTTGACAATTGACGATAGCGAAACAATACTGCACGAGGGAGCTGGTGGAAAAAAACAGAAAGAAAAACAGACACAAGCGCTGATACACTGATGGTATGCAATGCCGGTACGGTGCGCAGGTTTAACGGGCTGTGAACGCTTCGTGTCGTTCTTGCGTTTTTTTTTTAAACTCCAACAGCTGCAGAGAGTGCTCTACAGTTGAGTCTGGTTGGCCTCGTGATGAAGTACGGCTTCATAACTGCCAGCTCACTGTCTCTGATACTGGGACTCGCTCTGTTATGGTTGAAAACGAGGAGGAGCGCCCGTACGAAGGTGAGCACGCTTTGACTGATGCCCTATAGCTTAGAAACGCTACCGTTCCTTGAACATATTTCTCGCTGCTAGCAGTTGTGCACTGTGGACATGCTTGCAGTTGACCTCCCGAGCAATCGTCGCGTAATACTGCAATAGAATGAAACGATGCTCTTGAGAGAAGTGTTCATAATATTGCTGGGGTTCTTACGTGCGAAACCCCGATATGATTATGAGGCACTCCGTAGTGGCAGATTGCGAAACATGTTGATCACATGGCGTTCTTTAACGCGCACAGGAAACGCATTGGGCACGAGCCTCTAGCATTCTACACTCAATCGAAAATTGGGCGGCCCCGGCCGGAATCAAACCCGCGACTTTGGGGTCAGCGGCCGAGCAGCGTAGCCACTATACTAAACACCGGTGGACTGTCCTGAGCAAACGAATGCGCGCTTGGGGTGCGGTTAAAATAGTAAGTCATTAAAAAAAAAAGAGATGAAAGCCCGGTTTCGTGAAGTTGCCGACCTCAAACTCAACGTTTGTGCGTTGTCGCCCTTCGCACGTAAAATGTTTGAGGAGAACCTATGCCGTGTTTTGCCTGACGCTGTTGCAGAAAAGCTATCCCTGTAGAGTGTGCTGCTGTCCTGCAGCTAGTCCGCAGAATTCCCATTGGCTTAGCTGGCAGGTCACCTGATCTCGCTTTCGCCAATAGCGCGTAAGCGCGCATGTTTCAGATCTAGCGGCGCATTCACCTCTCCTACCATATGAATGCTTTAGATTTTCTGCCGAAGAAAGAAAGAAACAAACGAAATCTCTTGCCGACGGAAGGGTTAGAATCACGGCCCCCACCTTTCGAAGCCAGCTGTGTTAACGACTACCCTATAAAACCACGCGTGCAAGTTATAACAGAAAAAAAAATGAAATACTTCAATGGAAAATTTCGACTCCGCTGGGCGTGGAACTCGTGTTTGTTGTAGAGTGTGTAATGATTTACATCGACCGCGACAGCCCCTTCCCCAGCACAGGGTAGTCAACCAGGGATCTCCTCTGGTTAACCTCCCTGTCTTTCCTTTACCTTTCTCTCTCTCTCTCCCTGTCTTCTGCGACAGGCTGTGCCGACCTCCTTGCTGACGTCGTCACTCTCCCGCGGGTTTCTCTCGTCGCGCGTTCCAAGCAGCGGTTCCATCGAGGAGCCTCCAGAAATCTCGTCGTCTGATAGCGAACGCGACGTCGCTTGCGTTGGCGCTGGCGAAATCAGGCGGCCCTCACGCTCGACGACGACGGCGAGGACGAAGACGAAGACGTCGTGGTCTTCGACCAGGACGGCGCGCGTGCGGGAAGACTGTTCTAGCGAAGACGACAACGACGACGGGGAAGGCTCTTCCAGCGACGACAGCGGTGTGGTCGGAGACGGCGCGGCTGGAGATGCCTCGACCAATAGGCGCCTGCTGATCTTGAAGCGCCTCAAGGAACACGGAGCCGTGCTGCCCGTAAAGGGCGTCGACATAGTAAGCGCCGCTAAATGTCCTAAGCTTTGTTTATTTAACAGGCACTAGAGAGAAGGGTGATTCTTCTCGTGTTAGTAGAACACCATTTAGGCAACGACAGAAACACCACCGTCGGCGCAAGCCAGAAGATTGGCGAGAAGGAGGTGCAAGTAACGACGCCGTCGCGATGTTCTCGCGCCAAACTGCTATTACGTCATAGATTTTGAAAGCAGCCGCTTGGGCCTGCGTAATGCTTTATCGGCGAAAATGAAATACATTATGTACTTATGGAAGTGTGGAATTAACTTAATGAGAACCGGGAAATTTTTATGGGGCCCAAAAGGACAGAAAGGTGAGCGAGTTAGTGAGGGTCCACCGCGAAAAGAACAGGCGTGCAAAACACGGAGCCAGTGAGGCCTAAAAAAAAAAAAAAAGGAGAACCTCCGTTGAAATATGTGACGTACTTTGAAATCGGAGCCGAAACCATGGTACGGTTATGCATGAGGCGTGCCGTTCTGTGTAGGGCACTCTGCAGTATTTTGTACCACTCGTAGCTCTTTAATGTGCAGGAAGAGGGAACTGAAGAGAGGAATAACACAAGGTCTCCTCAGTCTTATTCGCACCACTAATGCGTAACCGCCCCGAAAATTTTAAAACACCGTCGGAAAACGATGCCGATCAGTCGTGGAGGCCTGTGCGAACATGCGAGCCAAATATTATTGCACTGTACGCACCAGGGAATACGCTCTGTGGTCTTTGTGTGGTCTCCAAAAGGAACTAAAAATCGCCTTCTCTTTTTACCACAATTTACGTCACAAGGAGAGCCGACTATGCCTTTTAACTTCTTTTTTTTTCTTCTGTGCACGTAAAGGCAGATACACACATTTTATTTATTTGTTCCAACTAAAACCGAACAATAAAGCGTTGGCTTATGGTCATTCCACGACCATGATACCAGTCAATGCTATTTCTGCATCAAACGACGTAATTTGTTGAAAAGAGGGTAGGCGCGTTTCTGCTTTGTTCGAAACCAGATTGCGAATTCACTAGGGAGAGCAGTGTAGTAATATTTGGCTCACATGTTCACAGGCGACTCCACGAGTGATCGCCGCCGCTTTCTACGTTCAAAAAGATTCTGTAGTGTTCGTAAGTGAAATGTCGTGCAGTAGGGGAAGTCATTTAACGTCGTGTTGTGATGCTGCTACTGACGTTCATAATATTTTCCTTTTTACAGAACGAAATCTCCGCGAAGGCGAAGCAATTTCGATCAAGGCCTACGCTCAAGTGATCCGCAGTTATAGTGACATAAACGAAACGACGCCATCCGTATTTTTCTGTACTGGCCACGCTGATTATCAGTAACTATGTTGCGGTTGTATATGCACCCGCACGTCCTAATAGACGTAGCGAACCGTTACTTCTGTCGGCTTTGTGATGCATCACAGCGACTGAATATCCGATTTGCTTTAGCAGCGAAGCTGAATAAGCTAGCCGTAAATTTGTCAGGCATCGTTCAATACCACGTGACATTGCATTGCGTGATTTTGGCGGAAACCTGTCACGTGACATCGCGTTACGTGATTTGGCCAAGAACATGACATGGGCAACATTACATGTAGAACGTGACATGTCGTGTCATGGACAAGGGCATGGGCAAGAATAACAGACAGACAGACAGACAGACAGACACATAGATAGATAGATAGATAGATAGATAGATAGATAGATAGATAGATAGATAGATAGATAGATAGATAGATAGATAGATAGATATTGCTCTTTATAATCTGAAAGAAAGTGCTGCTCTAGATATCTGAAGTTTTGTCATTGAAGCCGTCGACAGGATCAGGGTGCTTTGTGCAGCTTTTCCTCTACCCGCCTTCTTTTGTCTTCGGGACTGGATATCGCGCAGACGCTGCGGCGTAATGGTCACACCTCGCCACACCGAACTGTCGGGCAGCGGCACGGACATCGTTTCGAAAATGGGTGGGCCCGTTAACAGGACAACGACTGAAGACTTGAAAAGAACGGAGTAAAAATAACGTTCGCACCTTTTGCAACAGCGCCTGTCAATCGTGTCCGTGAGCACGGCAGCGCGCAGGCCTTCGTTATAGACGGCGAACAACTTCTTCGTAGCACACGCCCGCCTCAGTAATGCCGTACAGAACCGTGGAAGGTTCCTGTGTTGTGGGCAGGTTACTGCGGTGCTTATGATTAGACTTGACCGACAAAACAAAAAAATAGTTTTGAAAAGTGAGGTAGGCTTGCGTGCAGCAGTGACTAGAGCCTTTGAGATAATGAGCAACCGTAGGAGGCGCTTGGCCGTGCCTCTATCTACCGCTTGACTATAAAGTGACTGAAGCCTCTTTGCCACGATTCTTTCCTTAAAATTTTTCATGAATGGGCTTCATGACTGACACGTGACGCCCTGCCCTTGCTTTATTCCCCCCTTCGTGCCAACAGCTCGGTGAACTACTATATTGATGTTAGTAGATTGATGGTACTTTTGCTTCCGCTACACCGTAGTTCTAAGCAAAAGGCCTAGACCCGGGGATCAGTATAGTGTAGTCCCGTAGAAGGTTGGACTACACGCGTCGCGGTAGTTCAGTTATATATATAAAAGATAACCCTTCGCATTTACAACGTTTCCTTCCTTTGTAGTTTTCTCGTTGGTGCTGACTATTCGTCAACTATTCGAAAAAATTCGGTATTTCGAATGTTCGATTCGAGTGCCGAATCGAACAGAACGCTATTCGATTCGTTATTCGAAATCTTGGAATACAATTAACAATTAACAGAACACGCGACCGCGTGAACGCATTATTCTGAGCGCCAGTGTACCGAGCGTGTGGAGGGCTTCGGAAATTTCGACCACCTGGAGTCCTTTTGCGTGCACTGACATCGCACAGTACACGGGCCTCTGGCATTTCCACCCGCCCGCCTCGGTGGTCTAGTGGTTATGACACTCGGCTGCTGATCCGAAGGTCGCGGGGTCGAATCCCGGCCGCGGCGGCTGCATTTCGATGGAGGCGAAATGTTGAGAGGCCCGTGTGCTGTGCGATGTCAGTGCACGTTAAAGAACTCCAGGTGGTCGAAATTTCCGGAGCCCTCCACTACGGCGTCTCTCATAATCAGAGCTGGTTTTGGGACGTTAAACCCCACAGATCAAAGCACTTCCACCCCTATCGTAAATGCGACCGCGGATGCCGGAAACGAACCTACGGCTTTCGGGTAAGCAGCCGAGCACTGTAACCACCGTACCAACGCTGCCGGCAAACAGGACAGCAGCGTAGGCGTTCGGTGCCTATAGCAGCGTAATGCACCTTAGCAGCGTAATGCACTGACCAACGCCATTTCTGTAGGATTAGCCACACTGCATGCTTTTGGCTCGATAAGATGCGGCAAAGGTACGAGCGGCCGTTAGGGGCAGGGAAGGGTAACCGTGTGACCGCCGATACGGGAAAGAAAATAAACGCCGACGACCGGCCTGCCGGGCCTAATGAGGGTGTGGCCCGATGCTGTCGCGTACTGTGTGGTCCATCGTATCGCGCGTTCACGTTGTTTTCTCGTTTTTCTTCCCCCATTGGACGAGGTCACCGTTGCGCGAAGCTCTCTGTACAACCTTTGTGTAAGACGTGCCTTCGCTGACCATCCATTTTGGTGGCAGCGACTGATCACTCTTGATAAGCCACGAAATTGTAATGTCGATCGATCTCGGTACGCTTATTTTTGTGCGCGTGACCTTACTAGGACAATCGAATGCTTAAGTGCGAAACTGAAACACCGAGACGCCGTTGATGAGAAAGTGGTTCGCTACAAATACAGATTGAGAATTATTTCTAGCAATGATCACTAGTGTTTTACGCGTCAAAAGCACGATATGTATATGAGGAACCTCTTAGTGGAGGGAACCAGAAATTTCGACTACCTGGGGCTTTTTAAGGTGCAGTGACATCGCACAGTACACGGCCCTCCACCGAAGAATGCAACCGCCGCAGCCGGGATCGAACCCGCGTCAATCACCAGTCAGGTGAAGACTAAACAGTAAGTCTTGGGGTTTCGCTATAGGGTATCATGGTGAGACATGTTGTAGTGTGGTAGGCCGGAACATGACGATCTGTTGTTCCGTAATTAGCGCTCGCCTAAATATAAGCACGCGGGTGCTTTAGTATTTCCTACGTTGAAATCCAGCCGCGGTGGCCGGGTAGCCGAACCTGCGACCGAGGTCCAAGCAGCGCGACACCTTAGCCACCGATGTACCACGGCAGCTGGTCGAGCTGGAGACAGTTCATTAATAGCGTTAATAACGCGTTCATTATCACGGTAATATAGGCGCAGGAACAACACTCACATTGACACGAGGAGACAGGACAAGCGCTCACTTTCATCTAGATGAAAGTGAGCGCTTGTCCTGTCTCCTCGTGTCAATGTGAGTGTTGTTCCTTCGCCTATATTACCGTGATAATGAACATGCACCATCTAGCCCAGTATCAAGTTTTGTTAAATTAATAACGCGCGTAAGAAAAGTCACCATGCTTGGTGTACAGCGCAACAATCACGCAGACACAAGAAGGAAGAATAAGAAGCCACAGCGCTCTGGTGTGTTATTCTATTTATTTATTCATTTATTCATTATACCTCAAAGGTTCCACAAGGGACGTTACACGAGGGGCTCTACTGACTTCTAGGGTCTTACGTCCCAAAGAACCACGATATCATTATGAGAGACGCCGTAGTGGAGGGCTACAGAAATTTCGACCTCCTGGAGTTTTTTAACGTCCGATGACATCGCACGGGTCTCGGAACTTCGCCTGCATCGTAATTCGCCCGACGTAGCCGGGACGAGGGCAGTTCTTAGACTACTTTGATGGAGACGACAGCGTGAAAATTACTGAAGTTCCTGCTAATTATGCTAATTAATAATTACTACGACTTCTGCTAGATTCTCACCGCTGTCGCCGAAAGGCACATTAGAAACACGTGAAGGTTTATTTACAATACTTTCAGGATCCTTTGAGAACATGGCAGTTGGGTAGTAAAAGAATTGCTCATTCAGTCAATAAAAAATAGCAGCCTGAAACGCATTTAAACACATGCATAACACCGTGTCCTAACACATAATGACCAATGTTAATATCAATGATACCATTGGTCTAACATTCGTATTTGGACTGATGAACACCACCATGAAGGACACATATTCAGTGGAAGTGTCGTTGCTTTCCAAGTTGTTACCATAACTTCGGCAAGGCCGCATTTGGTCGTTACATACCATAATGCGGGAAAAACGTCGTTCAACGCACACATTTATATTTATTTTTGTGTTACTAGGTAGCGCAAATAAGCTAAAACACTTTGCTCCGGTAGCTAGTCTTGAAATAACTGCGCACGTCGCCTGAGACAACTGGAAGAACAATAAGGAACCTCGAACCTTTAGTAGCTTCGTTTAACCTAAAACATGAAGCCTTGTTGCTCGTTTCTCGTCGCAGACCTACCAGAGCGCTTGCAGCGCGTTTTCGTCGTTTTGGAGTTTTAAAATGCATGCGTTACTCGTTTCTCAGTGAGGCCTTGTTTCCCTTGTTTCGATTATCTTTTGGTTTACTTTTCATTTGTCAGCTTGTTCACAGCACTTCGACAGCTGTTACGGAGTAGCTGAAACAACGGGAATTGCTAGCATGAAGGCATTCAGTACAAGCGAAGCGTAAGCTTACCTGAACACATAGTTGATAAAAAGTCAACACTAAAAGAACTACTGACGCCGAAGTTAGTGTTAATACATTTTTCTTTTTGCGTCGGGTCAGATTATCAAAAGAAAGCTTGAATGACCGACAGACACGCAGTCTAGCGATCTGTCGAAACTGCTACAGAAAATAGATAGCCATTCAGAAACACGTACTCTGTGAATTAGAGTCTTTCCCCCACCTAGGGAGCTTCTGGCAACTCCCCCCGAAGAAGTTTTCGGAGGTCGTGGTGCGTTCAGCATATGAAAATACGCAGGTGGCTCTGGCAGCCTGTCCGAGCTAAGTCGCCGCGTAAGCGCGCGGCCACGCGTCACGCCCTAGGACAATTTCTTATTGCGATAGCAATTATATGAACAGTCTCGACGGGTTTTTGCCGTTGCCGTAGCTGTCATGTCCCGTCATCATCATCAGCCTGTCTACGCCCACTGCAGGGCAAAGGCCTCTCCCATGGATCTCCAATTATCCCTGTCCTATGCTAATTGGGCCCAATTTATCCCCGCAATATTCCTGATCTCATCTGCCCACCTAAATTCTGCCGCCCCCTGCTACGCTTGCCTTCTCTGAGAATCCACTTTGTTACCCTTAATGACCAACGGTTGTCTTGTCTTCGCATTACATGGCCCGCTCACGCCCATTTCTTTTTCTTAATTTCTATTAATATGTCCCTAACACGCGTTCGTTCCCTAACCCACTCCGCTCTCTTCTTGTCCCTTAATGTTACACCTACCATTTTCCGTTCCATAGCTCGCTGCGTCGTCCTCAATTTAAGCTGAACCCTCTTAGTTAGCCGCCAAGTTTCTGCCCAGTAGGTGAGTACCGGTAAGATGCAGCTGTTATACACTTTCCTCTTCAGAGACAATGCTAAGCTACCATTCATTATCTGACAATGCTTGCCGAATGCACTCCACCCCATTCTAATCCTCCTAATTACCTCTGCCTCATGGTTCGGATCAGGGGTCACTACCTAGCCTAAGTAGACATATTCACTTACTGCTTCCAAATCCTCGCCAGCTATCTGAAATCGCTGGACTCGCCCAAGGCTATTGAACATTACTTTATCTTTCTGCACAATAATTTTCATATTAATTGTCCCGTATAAAGTCCAAATTGATAAAAACGCCCCGCGCATCGTACATTCTAGCCGCGGGTAAAAGCACGCGAGTTGGGGGGCGACGAACCCGACGAAAGCTGTTTCTTCCTCCTCTAGCGCGTTTCCATCGCGAACTGTAGCGTAACCATCATGCAGCAGTCGTGTGTCGAAGTGTCGAAATCAAGCGGGTGTAGTTGTGTTTGTTGACTGTCCAGTAAGTTAGTCTTTACGCAGGTCTAGACAATTACGTAATCTGTGCTGCTATTTCGATGCACAGCCACCACAGTGAAACGTCGCACTTTAATCTTTGTCTGCTTGCCTGTACAGAAAAACAGTGGAAGCAGCAAATCAGCCAAATTGCGCACCGTTGACGTCACGAGAGTAATCACTGTAGACGGCAAGCGCTTTCGCATTATTCGCCGCCGTCGAAGTGAAGAGATCCTGTTAAAGTACAGCTTCCCTTGCGAATCTCTATTTGGTAACGCAAGTACTCATGATTGTAGGGAATTCGTTGTGAACGTGAAGCAGTGATTTGCTTGGTAGAAACATGTCGTTACTGCACTGCACTGCACAGGCCAATCGTGACCATGGCTTGGGCAATAACGATTGACCAAATGCATAAAGAGTAACGTGACATTCCTCTTTATTAATCATATTACGAAACTTCGTGCTTGGAAGTAGATATTCAACGCAGTAGCTATGTTGACGCATCGCTATCTTTTCACCTGTCTGTCTTATCTTTTCCTTTCGTATGCTTCACAACAATGGTCATTCGTATCGGCTCCTTTTATCGGTACTCTACGATTTCACAATGAGATTGTATGAGCTTTTATCATTTTATCGGTCCGTCACTCTCCCGGTGTTTCATCAGGAGGCGCATGAATTTTTGAAGCGTTGCTTTCCAAACTCGAATCGGGGCTTGCTTCTGTTCTCTTCAAACGCGTCTCTTTTCACAGACTGCCGCCTTGCAATTCATGACAGATGCGAGCGGTTTGCAACGGAAGGGCCTGCCATATCTAAAGCTGTAGCCCCAAGTTCGGTCTTAGGTGTTTTCTTCTCGAACTCCCAGAGATAGCTGTTTGTTCATTTTGAAACGGACTTCTCGAGCGCTTCAATTTTGTTGTGTGCGTGTGTGTGTGTGTGTGTGTGTGTGTGTGTGTGTGTGTGTAATATCGCGCAACGCATGCCTTTGCAGCGCAGCATCAATAAAGTGAGGCACTCAAGAAAAGAAGAAAGTTAGGAAAAGCATTACGTCAGAAGAAGGGGGAAGCCACTTTTCTTTGAACAAACTGCGATTCACGCGTCGACTGCGGGGGCGTCATTTCGGAGAGCGTGAACGAATCCACTCCTCCGGACAAGTGTCGTTGACCGGACCACGCAGAGAGTATTGGAGAGATGCTATAGCGGCGGCGATCGAGACGGCGTGATGGATAGCAGGCCGGTCAGTGTGTGTAGAGCATATAGCGTAGTCGCGCCGGGGGGTGTTAGGGTGTACGCGGCGAGAACAACGCCAACAGGGTAGGACACATCGCTGACCGGGCCGCGCTTGTCTCCGGAAAAGCAGGATGGATTCCCCACTCGTTTTGTCATTGGTGGACCGCACCGCCTCGCAGCTGCTCTGGGTGTTCCTGGAGCGGCGGCAGTAGACACTGGAGATTGCCGCGAAGATGACCTCAGATGGCGCTGCCGCGGTGTAACCGTATACGCTCGTGCGCGCGAAGAGACCGTCGACTGCGGTGACCGATGCACGGCCGCGAAAGATGACGATTCGCCGAGTATGGCTTGGGGAAAGCGGAGTCGTGGGAGGTGGTTCGTTTGTCTTATTGCCACACCGCTGTCGTCGTCTCTGGATCGCTGGCTGCGGTGTTGTGCGGCCGATCCTGGTGGTAGCGGAGTTCGGGTTCCGGCTGCGATGATCGCATTTCAGTGTGTGCGCATGCGTGCGTCCTTGTGTCCCTGTGTGTGTGTTGTGTGTGTGGCTGAGAATGGATGGGGATGGAAAAGCGCTCATGTATAAAGATACTTGAATGTACTAAACAGAAAAGAAATGGGAATTGCGTAACCGTTTTAGCACGGAGATACCAGGAGAGCCCAGAAGGATTTCCTCGAAAAGAACAAAGAAAGAAAAGAAAGGAAGAAAGGAAAACGTGGCAGTTGAAGAAACATTCGTTTTGCTCCCGCATTCGAACCCGTCACCGCCGCCTTCCCAATGGAGGATGCTCTGCGAACCGTATGGCTAACGAAGGATGTCGTTCAGTCATTGTGTAACTGTCCAGAACGAATGCCGCACTTTCAAGGAAAGAAACTGGCGTAGTTATGTCATTCAAGTAATAAACTTTTACCATAAAACAATATATCACAACGTATAACCGACTTAGGTGCCTACTTGACAGGTTACTTATATGATTGACTTTCCATATTTTTTAGCTACGTGGGATTTCGGGAAATCGCAATGCGACGGGGAACCAAACTTTCTTAGATACTCAACGTCAATCGGAAAGCTAAGAGTTACGGTGAGTCGGCATTTCAGCTAGCTCTACGAAAGGCATGAGCAGACAAGCAGGAGAGAAGGGTTTATCTAGTAGGAGGCGTTGGTCGTGATCAAGTTCCGCTATATCAGCAGCTGCGAAGACACTTGTTTCATTGACAGGTTTCTTCGCGAAACCTGTTATGACGTTATGGCGTCGTTATGACGTCACGGCGTCAAACAGGTTATGACGTCATTATGACGTCGCAGGTGGAGATGAGATGATGGAGCCAGCCCTGCTTCCACCGCCGGCCACTGCTTTTTGGGTTTAGTTAACGATGGCTGAAATTCCTCACGACGGGCCCCATCGATCCTTTTTTCGATGTTATGGTCTCGTTGAAACAAGAAGATGCTGCAGGATTTTTTTTTTATCAAACAAAGAACTCTTCGAAATCTCACTTCCAGCGTTCTCTTTTTTATGCTTTTTGAGCAAGAATCCACAGAATGAAGAAAAGTTCACTGCAGGAAAAATGACATTACTTTGACGTTAGCAACTTTCCGCAGTGAGCACCTCCGAGCACATGCAGCGCAGAATGATTTCTCATGTTCGTACTACCATATTGAGGTAGTGAGCACTCTGTCAGTGTGTTGCTTGTGCTGCTATTCTTACTTCGCAAATAGGACTTTCATGGCTGGTTATTGACGAATTTACATAAGACTCGTGGACGGCAGCGCCTTGGGTTGTTGCATGAATTATTTCCAAGCTTTGTGAGCCCTCACCTCAAAGTGGCAAGGTTATAACACGTTGAATGAATAGGTAGCGTTCTTTTCTTGCATATCAGAATACGATGGCATTACAATTACAGCCTGTTTAAGATTGTTTGAAGTGCAGCGGTAGGTGTGTTGAATATTTCTTTGTGTCGGTATGTTCGCGAAAACCTAGCAACGTTAGCGACTAGAAATGTCACGGCAAAATTTACCCTATGGGATGAGCGAAGCCGTATTTATGAACAGGAACTGAAGAACATGACACTCGATGTAATATGTCTGAATTTATTCAATTTATGGCTGATGCACGAGAAAGAGTAAGTTGGTTATGCACAAGCAGCGCGTATCTCCTTCTTCTGGCGTTGTTCAACAAAATATTCCGTTGCAAGAAAAAGAGCAATATCGTTAAAATTAAAGGGATGTCTTGGGAAAAGCAAGAGGCTGGTGGGAGGGGGATGGGGTGTTGTGTGCTCCATAGAGCTTTTGTGGCTGTGTAGGGAAACTTATACCACAAAATTCGTAAGTGCTGATTAAAGCCAGCTAGTGTTGACTAGATTCTTGCTAATCAATGGGTAATGTCGGCTAAGCGTTTGCTACTGTTGGCTTTGCGCTGTTGAAGCACAAACGTTAACTTCCTTCAATCGCAATGCGATCATCTAGTTGTCTACTAGTTGTTTCAATACGCAGACAAACGTAAGGATTTTCGGGGCGGGTCCAAGGAAGAAGGTATACTCTTCCTGGAAAAAGATTGCACTCCCGAAAAGCGCCTTAAATATATCGCGATTACAGTGCATTCGCATCCCTTTCGCGGAAGTACCATTGTGGATAACATGCTGTCAACGCGCTCCTCTGACAATAGCCTCGAATTCAAACACGAAGTGCGGTAAAAAAAAAAATCGGTTTGAAGTTTTATTTGCGTTGCTTCTGCGGTATTCCTGACTTTCTTTTGTGCCTTCGTATCATGTGGAGATATCAAGCGGGCGACTTTCTGACCACTGCACTCCCAAGAATACCAGTGAGCGGCTTCCTTTCACTTCTTTTTTTCTTCTCTTCGTGCACACCGTCATGTGGTGTGCCATATCGGTCAGCTAAAGCTGACCGATCTGGAGTCTGACTCGGAGAAGCTTCGCTATAACTTGTGCTGTCGTCGAACAAAAGCTCTCCCGCCGACTTCGTCGATCCAGGTATATGTACCCTCTGTCAAAGTAAATCGGTGCAGTATTTCGAGAGGCTGCCGTGCGGCCGCGCCTTAAGGTTTCTAGTGTGTAGCGACTAGCGATGATTGCACGCATCTCATTATTATTATTATTATTATTATTATTATTATTATTATTATTATTATTATTATTATTATTATTATTATTAACATCCGTTAAGGAAAGTGCGTGTAAGAATTTATGATAACCTAAGTAAATTAACTGAACCTGGCATGACACATTTCTTAAAACATATAGTTGTTATTGTACGAAGGTAGTAGTATGGAATCGCAGGTGTTCATGTTTGGTGTAGAGTTTTAGAAAGCTGCACTGGCAGTTATTTGATATGGCATGTCTAGAATTAAAAAGAAAAGAAATAACGTAATTGATAAGGGATCTAGGGAGAATTTTATTTATTTATTTCTTTACTTCGTGCAAGTGGACGGAACTATCCTGATAAAGCATGGTGACATAATGACTATGCAGGCAAGAACTGACGTAGTTGAATAAGACGAGCAGAAGTATCGCAATGGCGCGTTCAGCACTACTGTGTTCATAACGACGCACTCGTTTTATGCATTCTGATACGTTGTACATTGTGGAAATTTAACGTAGTCGGAACCAGAGTGAGCGAGTGAGTGAGGGAGAGTGAAGCTATTGAAGGACGGAATTCAATCAAAGAACACCTCTAGCGACTTCAGAATGCCAGGGGCACTGAACGTAGTGAAACCAGAGCCCTTATAAGCACTGTCATACAAAGCCTGTTATAATGCCACACAGTCACTCACACAATGAAACGGTTAATGTCACATACATATAATATATATATAAAGCGTTAGTGTAGTCGTCATCATTCGCACAATCCTGCCTGTTTTTAATGATGAAGTTCACTGATCAGGCCTTACCACGCGACGCGTTTTGTGACGTCGCTCACTTGCTATTCACGGCAACAGACCAGCACTACAACTACACTGTCTTCAATGCATCATGGACTGCACGTGACGTAAGCACATACGAATGAATTTCGCATAAATACTACCCCTTTCTCGGTGTACCCAGGCGGGGAATAGCCCCTGTATCGCTGCACGCTTTTAGCGACGCAAAAACGTAACGAACCGCGCACGCAAGAGAACGTCCCATTTCGGAGGC
The DNA here is from genome assembly GCA_013339685.2 of Hyalomma asiaticum. Classification (NCBI taxonomy): domain Eukaryota; kingdom Metazoa; phylum Arthropoda; class Arachnida; order Ixodida; family Ixodidae; genus Hyalomma; species Hyalomma asiaticum. The sequence goes on from CM023491.1 coordinate 10,073,643, forward strand.
AACAATGGCATGAGTCCTCGCTATCGACCGGGAAATTCGGAAAGTTGCTTGGGCGTTATTTTCCCGTGGCTCGTGCCTTTGTCGTCTCTATCCGCCTCACGTGAATTGCGCGGTGGGCGTGGGCGGTGCTCGCTGCCGCCGTTCAGAGGATTGGAGTCGGCGATAGAGTTTCAGGATAGGAAAGCGGTTTCATTGTGGCTCTGGTGGTGCAACATCGATGTCTTCGAGGAGGGCAAGGGGGGGGGATGCGAAAAGCGGTTTCATTGTGACTGGGGACGATAGGACATCGCGGGCTCTGCTGGGGCAGCACGTGACACACGGTTCCGTGCGGCTACCGCCGTATATGTGCTTCGGTTTCTCTTGTATTTTCTGTCACCAGTCCGCGTTTTTTCTTATCACTCTATTCTCCGAAGGCTGCGTTATTTTTATTTTTCGCTGCCCTGTAACAATTGGTGGACGCTTACATATTCTTTCTCCTGTGCACACCTGTACGCTTTATATAGTATTGACACTGGTGCGGACCCGGCCGCGACGGCCGCATTTCGATGGAGTCGAAATGCTGTAAGGGCCCTTGTGCTTATGTAGAGCTGCATATAAAATAATCCTGCATGGTCGAAATTTCTGGAACCATCTACTATAGCGTGCCTCTTGATTATACCGTTGTTGTAACGCGCGAAACACCGGCAAAGATCATACCATCTTGCATGTTTCGTAACATTTTAAATATTTTCTGTTGAGTCGTTAGGCTCAAGTCCCGGATTGGCAACAGCTTAGCCATCCTCCGCTAGCCAGAAACAGAAACTTTACTCGGCGTCCTAGCCTTGGGAGCTTAGTGACAATAACGTGTCGCAGCCGAGGAGGAGGTCGCGGCGATAGCATACGGCTGTGATGATTAGAAAAAAAAAGTATTTATAACATACCTTGAGCACTTGTCAAAGAAACTGTACTTGTTTAACTTAGTCCGGCGTTTTCTACGATGGAATATTTCAGGAATAACTCTATGGGTAGGACTTTTCATCTATTAGCGCAACTTAGGAAGATAGCAGGAATAATAATAATAATAATAATAATAATAATAATAATAATAATAATAATAATAATAATAATAATAATAATAATAATAATAATAATAATAATAATAATAATAATAATAATAAAGACAGAAATATTTACCCTTGTCTCTCTTATCTAACAGGGGTAATCTCACATAAGGCATGGATATCCATCACCGTCTCCTATTTTTGTTACCTTCTTGGATTCACTGTCTTTATATCACTTACGCTAATTCACGAAAACGTCACCCAGCGCAAACCGGCCTAAACAACTGCTGCCGCTTTGAACACATAAGAGACCTCGTAAACGTCACAATTAATCTAACTATAAGTCTGTCCGATATGTCGTTTCCAAGACAAGCATCGCTTGGCGTTTTCACTCAGGGTTAATCTTTCACGCTGACATTGAACGTGGAGGAGACCCGCCTACGCCTCTAGTATTTGACTTGCGACTTCTTGTAGTGCGACCAAGGGTAATAAAAAACGAAGGCGGGTCGGGGGGGTACCGGAACAGCTTCAAGAGGAACGTTTACTGAAGTTTGTGGGAGGAATAATATGTGCATTCTTTTTACCCTTATACTGCTGAGAGCGGGCTGCGTCTGCATTGACTCTGCTTGCTATGACTGTAGGACTTTGCAAGAAGTCGTTTCTTTTTCTATTACTTTTATTCCGTCGAGAGCGGATGTTCTTGCATTGACTCTGCACCTTTGGCCTGTATGACTTTGCAAGAAGTCGTGGAGAGCAGCTAGGGCAAATTAACTTCGGATTATTCGCATTAAGGGCCCCCTCGAACCTACGCTACGGGCGCGCAAGGCGTAGTGAAGCTTAGAAACCCAATAACTCAGGTTGTGTATTTATAGAGCACCTGAGTCAGCCACCAGTGGAGTGTTTGCTCCAGATGCTATGGAATTACCTCTCTTATGCATTTCATGTTATTTCTGAGCAGCACATACGCCACCCGGAGGTTGCACTCGCAAGCAAGCTAGTGAAAAACGCTAAAGGCTCAAGAAGCATTGCAGGAAAAAGATCGGCGAGAAGTTTTCGCCATTTTTTAAGGCCTAGCTTCGAGTATTCTTTTGCGCCAAATATATGAATTGAAGGAAGTACTCCAAGGGCGCCGTAATTTGAGTTTGCATCAAATGTTCAGAATTAGGGCGTCAACCGTTAGGCTGCGTGAATTTCGAAAACTTCACAGTGTTTCTGATATTTCGGCTGACCTTCAGTAGCCGCCACGCCACGGTGGTTTAGTGGTTATGGCACTCGGCTGCAGATCCAAAGGTCGCGGGATCGAATCCCGGCCGCGGCGGCTGCATTTCGATGGAGGCGAAATGTTGAGGCCCGTGTGCTGCGCGATGTCCGTGCATGTAAGGGAACCCCAGGTGGTCCAAATTTCCGGAGACATCCACTACGGCGTCTCTCATAATCAGAGCTGGTTTAGGGACGTTAAACCCCACAAATCCATCAATAAACCTTCAGTAGCTAAAACCCTTGCACCGACAAGTCAACTGCTTGTTTGTTGTTCCCGTTGAGAAGGAGGGGGAGAGAGCGCTAAATAAATAACGCGTATACCGCTATTGCTTCTGCTTTATTTTGGTTATTAGTTTTCTTAAGTACGATGCAGCAAAAGGTCTAATTTCAGCGTTTACACTAAGGGACTTCCTCCTACATATATTACTCCATATGCATCCCTCCATGATTACGTTCAGTAAACTCAGACTCAATGCTTGGCCCCGGCTTCGTCTCCCGATTGAGAGCGTAAATCACAGCTTATACGGTTGCCGCACCAAATTAAAGAGCGCCAAGAGCACTTCGTGGCTTTCCCACAAAGATTGCCGCTCCTTTTTATTGCCGCTATGACACTATAAACGGCGATAAAGTGACGACTCTACTGGGGCGCCGGAGGCAGCATTTGTGGTTGCGACGCTCAAGTTCCAAATGAAGAGAGTATACTGCACTGCGGAAGCTCGAAACGATACCCGACGAAATAATTGGCAGCGCGAAACTCGCGGAGTGACCCAGACGATCTCTGTTGCCCCGTTATCGTGCATTATGCCGCTTTTCTTCTTCTTTTTTGGCTCCTTCAATCTCAAATCTCGAAGGAAGCATCATCTCTCCATTCATTCGAACGAAAGTGGGCACTCTTCTATTCCACCGTACTCGCTTGAATGGCTGCGAAAATGGAATTTTCTCTTCGGTAACCGACTTTCTCGCAGCAGCCGGAGCAAGGAATAAAAACTCATTACGACGCTCCAAAGGTTAACAATGGCGCCCCCCCCCCTCCCCCACCTCTCTCTCTCTTCCCCAACTCCATCTTTCTTGCGAGAAGTCATGTAGTGCTTGTTTTCGAGGAGAGTCATTGGCTTTTGCGCTTCCTTATTTTTGCATGCCTCAAAGAAGCCTCACCTTCTGCACGCGATAACATCGATACGTTCCTATATACGTCAGGGCTTTCAGCGGTGAACCGCTAATGTTCTCAGTGAAGCTAGCAAGCGTGACTCTCTGAGCTCACGAACTCTGCGAGAGCTCCGAAGAACAGGTACAATCGCAGCGCGCGCTTTCGTTGTCCCATTTATTTTTTTTGCTGGGATTTTCTTCGGTGCGCTAAGAAGGGCTGCGCGGGTGATTTATGGAGTGAACGTTTCAACTTGTTTCGTTGAGAACGATCTCTCGAAGAAAAGGAATACTGAGCCCTAAGCCTTCTTGACAAGCTTCTTATAGGGATTAATTAAGGGCCGATATCTTTTTTCACCGCTGACGCGAAATTTATTAAAGCGGCGTTGCGCACCTTTGCACTCCACAGGTGTGAGGAGTTGAACGCTTTCAGAAGACATTATTTTACTTGCATTTCTTCTTGAAGTTAGTAAAAAAATTAGAAAAACGTGGCAGCCAAGAAGAACGGGAAGTAAAACAATGCGAAATTGCGGTACTTCTTTAGGCGGTGGTTTATAAGCACGCAAACGATACCACAAGAAGTCATGCCAAAATGGAGGCACAATGCATATTTGGCAGTATACTTCATCAAAATGCCGCTTACGCAGCCGAAAGTTCGCCAGTAAGTTCATGCTTGAGTATGTTGCCTCGTGTACTAGCTTTAAAACCGATGTCCCAACAACACCATGCGGAGCGCCTCGGCTGCGGAGATAGGCTGGCTTCTTCTCAGCTGCCTCGTTCCATGAAATTTCGACGTCAACCGTACATCGTGACCTCCTACCTCTTCGAGTCTTTCAATTCGTCACACGCCGTCACGCTATGCGAGACGCCGATAAGTATGCAAGCTGGGCTTTGTCTGTTTCTGCATGATGGGCGCCTTTCGTATGGCACAGAGGCATTTGGCAATCTCGCTAACACATTTGTCGCCGCCTTTTCTGGCCTTACGTATCGTAGAGCATGAATCGAAGCAGAAGCTCGCAATCTACTGCGTGCACAGGTTGGAAATGTGACGATATCGATGAAAAGGAACGTGACGCCTGGTTCTCCTCTTGCTGATGAAAGTAGCTTCGAGCTCGAACGCACCTCTACGAATTCACAGCTCAGCGATTCGCTTCGTGGAAGAAACGGTGATAGCATGAATGGAGGGGATAACGCCCGAAAAAAAAAAGCGCGAAAAGGTGAGTGCCTCCGATAAACGAGTTGGAATTTCGTTCATATTCTCTCGGTATATACGGCACAGGCACCGCCTTCATATACAGCTGGTACTGTTGTCGCAGATACGGAAAAGCCGTCGCTGTTGCCGAAGTATTCGGCGAATGGTAAAAAAAAAGAAAAAAAAAGGCACCTTCGTCGAAGGACACGCGCGAAAGGAGGTCGCAAACGAATTCACACGTGAAGCAGGCGCGGTACCTCCGTGCGGCGCGTCTAATGGGTATATTGTAAAGCAGTTTGTTTTCAATACATCCTTGAAGCGGTGTGGTGACCAGTTTAGACTGTTCGTAACATTTTTTATGTGCTACACTACCTATAGCAGTCAATCATCCTGGAGCCCCGCCACGGTGGTCTAGTGGTTATGGCACTCGGCTGGTTATCCGAAGGTCGCGGGATCGAATCTCGGCCGCGGCGGCTGCATTTCGATAGAGGCGAAATGTTGAGGCCCGTGTGCTGTGCGATGTCAGTGCACGTTAACGAACCTCAGGTCGCCGAAATTTCTGGAGACCTCCACTACGGCGTCTCTCATAATCAGAGCTGGTTTCATTTGATTTTTTTCATTTTATTTAGGCATTTTCACAAAATGCCCACGAAGGGGGCAGAAAGGAGAGTGTGTCTCCTGACTTGGCCCACTCTTCAGTGAGGCACTTCGGGCAGGTACAGCAGGCCAGTGTACAGAAATATACAATAATATACATACAAACAATAAATAAACGAGGAATACTATAACGGTTTGAGAAATGGGACGTTGAACCTCACAAATCAATCAATCAATCATTCTGGCTGTGTCTTTTTAATTTTTAATAGAGACTTCGGTTTTTATGTGGTGCTGTTACTTACGCTTGTGACAGTTCCTCATAAATAATTTCTCGGGTTGTACTTCCTCAAACTCGGATATGATCATGAGAGACCCCGCACTTGTGTGCTCAAAAAATTTCCCACTGAACGTGAAAGCTGCGAGAAGTGTGCAGCAGTGGTTCACCTGTTTCCCTTGTGTTGTGCAGTATATGTCATTATACTTTGATGCTAAGGTGCGCATTGGAAATCTTATGTTAATGATCTGTTGTTGTTGTGCATACTGTTATCGGGGCTTACCTTGTGTTTATTTGCTCCTGTCGTCTTTATTTGTTCTTTGCTTGTGATTATCCGTGCTGAGATGTAGCCGTGGGCCAGGGCCTTACACCCAAAGAAGGGTGTGGATATTTGAACAGGGGGATTCTTTTTATTTACGCCCCGCCACGGTAATCTGGTGGATATGGTACTGGGCTGCTGATCCGAGCGTCGCGGGATCGAATCCCGGCCGCGGCGGCTGCATTTCGATGGAGGCGGAATGTCGAGGCCCGTGTGCTGTGCGATGTCAGTGCATGTTAAAGAACCCCAGGTGGTCTAAATTTCCGGAGACCTCCACTACGTCGTCTCGCACAATAAGAGCTCGTTTTGGGACGTAAAACTTCATAAAACAACAACAAGCAATTCGTGTGGCATGGAACCTGGTGCGATACTATGGAGCGGCAAAGCTTTCGCTTACAGCGTTGCACGCGTGACAGCTCGTACGACAGTATATTCCGGTTGTCCTGTCTACTGCTTCCTCCTCTTCTTCTGATGCTGCATGCTTCTGATGCTGATGAATCATGTCTCATCTTGTAATGGATCAGGCGGTCTTATTGCGTCCTTACGTTACGCAGTTCATGTGGCGTGACAGCTGATTTAAAGCTACGTAAATGCAACGTTTGCACTTGCGTAGCTGCACACGTGACTCGTTACGCAATGAAAGGTTACCGCTGATTATTTGAATGTGACGTAGCGAGGTTAATGTGTGCGCTGGGCTCCTTTAATGCGCCCACCCGTTGCTCGGTTCACATGTGTGACTCATGGTGCGGCACTACTCAACGCACGTAGCTAGCTAGCTGCAAACGTCGCTGCTCAGGTGATGACCTACCGCCACGGCGTCCTTTTTCTTTGGCACAGATTGCGAGTAGTGGCGTGGAACAGTGGCAGAACAGGTGAGTCATACACATAATGCCCTGGTTAGATCCCTGTGCGAACTAGATATCAGTTCTCATTACGCACGACAGGAGTGATGGATAAGAACGACTATCGCAACGAGTCGATAACACCTTACGCCTTACGAAGGGTGCCATTGCTGCAGTGGAACATTTCAATTGACACGGTAGTGGCAACCAAACACATCGATATCGACCATAACGTTGTGTCACACAACGTTGTGCCCACTGGGTGTTCGCACATCGCGTATAACTTGCCTTTTTGCTCCATGTCTTCCCTATCGGGACGTTTGGTACGAGCTAATGTCGACAACAGTCATTGCTAAGTGTCACTGTTCGCCGTACTATTAGTGTAGACGCAGGCGAGTAGAGGAAACGCGACGAAATCCTGTAACGTTGCAACGAAGGACGAGATGTACAGGAGACAAAGAAGTTTTATTTGCATTTCTTATTTGCTTTATTTGCACTGGTGTTGGGCCGTAAAACCCCACAAATCAACCAATCAAGTTTTATTTGTATTTCGGTTTTGCTATCACTATATCTTCATAAAGAAATTTGACGTAAAGAATTTGACATTGACATTTTGACATGCCCTGCCTACGCCTAGGCAGGGCATGTAATGCGAAGGCAAGATAACCGTTGGTCATTAAGGGAAACAGAGTGAATCTGTAGAGAAGGCAAGCGTGGCAGGGGACGGCAGCAAGTTAGGTGGGCAGATGAGATCAAGAAGTTTTCAGGGATAAATTGGGTGCAGTGAGCACAGGACCGGAATAATTGGAGATCCATGGGAGAGACCTTTGCCCTGAAGTGGGCGTAGATGGGCAGATGACGACGATGATGATATGTTCATAAATGAAATGAAGATATAGTAATTATATAAGGTACTTAACTAATATATATATATATATATATATATATATATATATATATATAGATATATATATATATATATATATATATATATATATATAGATATATATAATGTTATATGTTATATATACAGTTATATGAGGTTTTTTACCTTATATGACCTCCAGCAGTCCGTATAGCAATAGCGATAAAAGTGTGATTCATAAGCCAGGTTCCCGGTAAGGCCATTCCGCGTAAATGCAGTATTACGATGATATAACGTGGCTTGGTGATCGAGAAGCATAGAGGAGGGTATTCCTCGGAAAAGCTTATTTTCAACGGGCGCACCATGAAGCTGAGATGCACGCGAGTGGGGCGTCAGAAATGGCAAAACAGAAGAGAGCGAAAAAAAAAGAGAAACACTCTATCTTCTGATTAGACAGCGGATGCTGCGATGTAGCGGCAAAGTGAAGAAGTAACGAGACAGTTTGGAGCGGGTGGGATAAGAAATCACGTTCACCATTTACCGCACGGTCCAGAACGCGCAGGAAGAAAAAAAAAGAGAAAAAGAACGGGCGTTCTCGGAAGCCGCTCTGTCGCTACGCACGGCCGAACATTTTAGCTGCGATTCGCGCGGTGGTCGGATTAACGTCGAGAGTTGCGTTAATGCGAACTGCACCCTTTTTCCGTTCCGCACTGACTGACTCGGGCGCCGGGAAGTTTGGATAATTACCGCGAACGCCTCTGATGGAAGCGAGAGGAGCTTCTTTCTCAGCGTGTGGTCTGGGGTGCTTTTCCTGGAGAATGTGGAGAAATGAAAAAAAAAAAAGAAGAAGCACCAGATTAAGTGTTTGGATAGCAGCGGATTTGGACGCCTTTGAACGTGTTCTAAAATTGTTATTTCTCTTACTGGAGCAGGTGCCGTAAGTGTAACTGCAATCTTCGGAAATGTAGGTCCATATAAATACCCATGCGGAAACGTACATATATTCGCATGGGGGTTTAATTCTACTGATTTATTTTCTTTATTTGCAAGTCACCTTAGGAAGCCGACGAAAGTTTATTGCGCGAGAAGAGAGACGGAATAGGGAAATAGTAGCGAAAGAGAGTACAAAAACATATGCGATGTTGGCGGCCACATATGAGAAAACGGAAGGACAAATAAGATGTGATTCCTAAACTAGCTTTGTAAACTAAGTGCTTGGATTGTGTAACATGACATAAAGAGATTCTTCAGCCAATGATTAAGCAAGGAATTGGAGGGTGTGCAGGGTATTAAAAAATATATGTACACCGGAAGCTTTTCATGGCAGTGGGCTTGCACGCTTTGGAATACATTTATGACCGTGTTTTTTTTTCTTGTGCTTAAGCGGGAGCTCTGCGTCTAACTGCAGGCTTCGAAAATATACATGTACATAAACAGCCACGTCTACACATACAAGTACTCGCTCCGACGTATATATTTTTATTTTTTTTGCTTCTTCCTTTACCTGAGAGGCCCACGAAGTAGTATTGCGTGATGGGAGGGTGCAAAAGAATGGTAAGAAAAAAGGAGTAAAAAGAGATAATACAGTGTTAGTGGATAAACACGAAATCGCAAGTGTATAAGTAGAAATAATGCAACAAAGAACTCAAGGACGCATAAAAAAAGACAGATAGTACAAAGAAATTATACCAATCCTAGATGTATCTGAAAGAACTGCCCAGTTAGAAGAAATGTCATTACAAAGATACGCTAAGCAAAATCAAGATAACATGATATAGTGAAGCAGAAGACGAGTGTATACAACACGCCGGGCATTGCTAGGAAGAATAACTGTGTTAGCTATGATTAAATGTGGAAATATTATGTTTAAGGGCACTCTCAGTGGCTCAAGAGTGCTAATTATGCTGTTTGGTAGGTTATTTCAATGCTGAATGGCACACGGAAACGCAGGCGAATTGAAAGCACTGGTTCGGCTAAAGATACACTGGAAGCTTAGATGATTATGCGGATGCCAATATACTTGAGGTGGACGGCTAAGCGGCATCGTGGATGGACGCTTACTACGAATTGTTCTGTGAAACAGGGAGAGCAATGCTATCGATCGTCGTGATTTAACAAATGAGGGGGATATAGACGACCTAATGGTAATCGTAATAGAGTTGCGGTGATAATCTCTGGCGATGAAGCCGGCGGCGCGGTTTTGAACTAAGCCGAGAGTCTCGATTGCCTAAGCTTGATGAGCTGACCATGCAGATAGGGTCTCGAAGTTCTAGTTTGAACTTTACGAATGTCTCCATAGGTGATTTGTGCGACGCGGGCTAGATTATTGCAAAGGTTACGTTTCAAATAATTGAGCGTTCGTTAAGTTTTATCAGTTATTAGGGCGGAAGTCTTGTACGTCTCATTATTGGTTATCCTGTAACAAACCTGGGGTCGACAAGATCGGTAGAAAGACTAGTAAAGAAGCTATCGCTTGACCTAAGGAAGGCTAGAAGCCGATGGAAGTGTAGAGGCCGTGTTTATGAGAGGATTAATTATTACCGAATTTATTTTTTGAGGTAATGAACGAGACCCTTTCTACTGGTTGATAGTGGTAGTTATTATAATACGAATATGAAAAATGAAATCAAACTCGATGCCTTTATTGGATTGAGGTGCATAAGGTGAATCAATTTGTGGCCATGTATTTTGAAAGTGAACGACCAAAACGAACTCCCATGAGTAAGTGCGTAATAATGCATTTATTTATGCGAGATATCACCTGAACACTTTCGCGTTCTCGCCTCTCTTGAACGATCTTGAACTTGCGGAAGGTATGTAGTAGGATGACTGCGACTACGGCGACGATGACGACCAAGAAAGCATATGCCAGTTCGCGGTTTGCTAGGATCAATGAAGTAACGTCAGACCTAAGTTTGCCGACAGGTTCCTCACGCAGAAGACACTCGTCAGTAGTTTAAATTCCTGGCAAATGGAGGTACTACCAGAAGCGTGCTTCACTGCCTAAAGACTCTTATTGTGAGGAAGCCCACTTTATATTTCGGCTTTCTGGTATGTCAAACATGCGCGTTATTATGGGGCGTCTACGTGAGTAACGTAAAATATTAGTAAACTAATTAATTAATTAATTAATTAACCGATTAATTAATTACGTTATTCACGTAAACGCCCCATAATAACGCGCATATTTGGCGTACCAGAAAGCTGAAGTTAAAGTGGGCTTCCCCACAATAAGAGTCTTTAGGCAGTGAAGCACGCTTCTGGTAGTACCTCCATTTGCCAGGAATTTAAACTACTGACGAGTGTCTTCTGCGTGAGGGACCTGTCGGCAAACTTAGTTAATTAATTAATGACCCTTCCTATTTATTTATTTATTTATTCATTTCACTATACTGCTGTTTATAGGCAAGGTCGAAGCACGAAGGACACCAACATTGAAAAGGCACTGCAAGGACGTTTCTGAATTTCTGAACAGAGGGAGATGTCGTACTGAAGAATGCACGTTATTCAACTCGTGTGCATAATAATAGCGTCATTGTTACAATGATGTAATAATGCGCTAACGCCGTTATAGCAGGCTTTTGGCGTTTCAGGTAGTCAATAAAGGCGTTCGCGTATCCCTTGTGAAAGTGAACGTTTTACCGCATATTCGAAAAACACAATGCATGCATCATGGTGAAGATCACGTGCAACGCGTGGCCAAGTTTATGCGATGCATGTTTGAGTCATCAAAGCACATGCTATATATATATATATATATATATATATATATATATATATATATATATATATATATATATATATATATATATATATATATATATATATATATATATATATATATATATATATATATATATATAGCATAACAATCGTGCGCGCTACGCAACGCTTTGCCATTCGAGAGGACTTTCTGAGCATAGTCAGGAAACGATGTCCAGTCAGTTTTGAGGCTCCCGTGTACATGTGAGCCAAATATTAGTGCGCTGCGCGCACCAGGAAGTTGGCAGTCTCGATTAAAATACGGCTTAAAGGCGGCTGCTCTTCTTCTAACATATGACGTGAATTAGAAATAGCCTTAGTGATGTCCATGATCGCCATACACATCTCCGGTGATGTTTTATTCATTCGTTTTGAGTTAGATAAAAAAAGAAATAAACCTATGTATGGTGTTTTTGTTTCAGAACAGAAAAACAGGTTAAGCTATATAGTCTGTGTTAGTTGTGACGTCATTTGGTTAAAGGAGAGCAAGAGACTTGCAGTATATTTGAAACCAAGTTGTGAATTCTCTGGTGCACGCAGAGCTGTAATGTTTGCATGACGCGTTCACAGGGGTCTTTACGACTGACTGGCATGGCTTTCAGACTACGTTGCAACAAGTGTTGCGGGACTCTTTTAAAATATTGCTAATGTAGACGATTGGTTAGCTGATTTCCAGGAGGTTCTTAAAGAATGTGAAATGAGGCAAAGTCGGGGTATATGTTTACACATTATAAGATAAATCTTAAAACACAGCAGATTTGGCCGTTGTCGTGGACGGGGAGGACATTCACAGGGACACGTACCTAGCGACATAAGCTGGATTGAAGTTATAAGGCACTCTATGCAAGGGTGGTGCGGACTTCCGGAAGCGGAGTGAAGGTGTCTGTAAATTACTGAACTTCCTGCAGGATGTGCACACTGCGTTCCTATGTAGAGGGTTTTCTGCCTTTAATGTGCCTTAAGAAAGCCCTCTCGCCTCCACCTTCCCGAAAAGTGGTATTGATGGGTAACAAGTATACATAATTTATCCAAATACCCCAATTTCGTTGTTGCTTTGGACGATAGCAGCGCATATTTCTTTTTTCTGTTGTCTAAGGAGCAGTTGACGTAAGAAAAGTCAAATCCACACTGAAGCAAGGCTGCCGAATGCAGCAACGTCATCGGGTTTCGTATTTCCTAGCCAGGGCTCGGCTTCGCTGCTTGCTCCTTGACTCTTTATGCAACAAGCCCGGAGCGTTAAGCTGAATAAAATGTCGTAGCGATCTCACGTACGTCACCGTACTACGCTGAATCTGCTTTTTGCTTGAACTCCCCCCCCCCCCTCCCCCCATCTTTGAATTCACCAGCAACTTTATTCTTTTCTTTTTTCATATTCCCTTTTCTTTTTCTCCATTTCTTTTCTTCTCCACTTCTGCATGCGTTACCTATGCCCTGTAAAGGGGTACGCGAGAACGCGAGGTATGTCCTCCCCTTTATTTCCCATGCCATACATAAGCAAGCGACTTCTCGAGGTTTCGAGCGCCGTCGCGGAGGCAGTATTGAAGTGTTCGACAGCGTCATCGCTTGAGCACAGGTGTTCGGGCTATGTGAAGGCTTGCGAAGGGTGTCGTATCTGCCTGCGGGATTTCAGTGTTCCTTCCGCGTTGCTATATATAGCTATTCATTTGTTCGTGTGTGCGTGTGTGTGTGTTTTGCTCACGAATAGCTGCCCGTTTCTTGATTCTGTAGCCTTCTTGCTATCCCCAGCAATATTTAGAAAGGTTCGCTCGTTGGAACCTTGTTTTATTGTTGTTCCGATTTAATGGTTCTGCGGTGGGGCGTAACTTGCTGTTTGCTTTTCCATTTGTCTTCTGGCCTACCTATCCTACGCGATAATTTTTTTTCTGGTCCTGTTTTTTAACACTGAAACGCGTCTTCAACTTGTTTCGACTTCTCCGGACCGTTTATTTATACAAGGTTGTCGTTCAGCGTTTAACGTCTTTTTGATTTGCCTTCAACTTGTCTCCCTCTTTTGTTTTAAAGAGTCGTTTTCTAACATGGGTTCCAGTCTGTCCCATATTCTTTTTTTTTATTTCAGTGACTATCAAGCTTCTCCGGCGTTCCCCTGTCGCCTTTCGAGAGGGGAGCTTTGTAAAATTGCCCTTTGCTTCCGGTAAGTGTTTGTGATGCAGCGGTTTGGGATTTTATCTTTTTTTGTTGTTCATCTTACTCTCAAACCCGTTCTTCAGCGCCGGCGCAGCCTGTACGCTTTACCTTCGCAGAGTGTACGCACGCACATTACCCAGCTTTCGTTCACATTTGCGATTCAGCTTTAGCCCCGGAAACGCCCACCCCGGGAACCGTCGAAGTACGCTTGAGTGACAAAGGACCCTTCTCTCCGGATGCAAACATTGGCTTGTACGAATAAGCGAGCATCCAATAACGTTTAGGTTCCAGCCTCGGATAAGTCCACTGCGTCTGTTTACTTGTGCATACTAAATCTGCTGGCCCGTTTATACCGGTTTATACCGGTTTTTTTCTTTATCGGTATCAACTCGATATTTTTTTAGCGTGTGCTTGAAGCTGCGAAGAGGGGGTACACGCTCGTTTAACTCGAGGTGCGCGCCTCTTGACGGGACTGGGCTTAAAGCATCTTTGTTTGATATAGGGACAAGTGTTGAAATAAGATAAGTACTTTCGGTTGTATCTGGAGTTCTCCATAACAACATGCAAGATAACTTTGAATACATTACACAACGGTGCCTTTTTTTCCCCTTTTCGCGTATCGCTGCTTTCTTGCGCACATCGTTGAAGAATAATTCAATGAGCAAATTGCGATACAGTACCCGTGAATAGGACCGACTAGAACAAACTATTTTCGTTCCGGAGACTGAACTACTTTCCTAAAGTATTTCGCATAGGAGGCGTCTGCGCAAACGCACTGTAAATATGCGCAGTATTCGTGAAAGTTTGCACGCTCATGAAAAAAAAAAAAGAAATGCTGGCGCCGTTATGATAAGGTGATTTGAGTTTGATAGCGCATGCATTAAGGCTCGATGCTCCTTGGTAGGCATAGATCTTTGTAAAAAACTTTTTTTGTGTGTTTCGTCGGCCGCCACGCATTTTGCGCCATGGTGACTTGGTGGTTATGGCATGGTACCGCAAAGTACGAGGTTTCGGGTTCAGTCTCCAAACTTTCCGGTTTCGTCTAAGTGTGGGCGAATTGCATGAATATCCGTGTACCCATATCTTATTGGGCAATTACAATATTCACGCCATCGAAATTAATTTCGATTCCCTCTCTACGGTGTGCGTCATGAGCAGTTCATAGGGTTTGGCCCTTAACGCCCCATATCTTATTTTCTTTATCGTAATGTGCAGGGGCATGGAGAGGAGAGAATTATAATATTTTCTAGGGTTTACGTCCCAAAACCACAATATGATTATGAGACGACGTAGTGGAGGGATTTCAAAATTTCTACCACCTGCGGTTATTTAACGTGCACTACCGACATCACGCAGTACACGGACCTCTAGCATTTCGCCTTGGGGTGGGGACGGGGGGGGGGGGCGTGTAATTAAACATGACTAATTACAAAGTATACTAGTGCCATTTTTCAAGCGGTTCTTTCATCACATATTACACAAGAAGGTAAGATAAGAAAATTTACTTGTTAAATCATATCATTTCTTTACTTACACACATTGTTCTTTTCTAAAAAAAACTTGAAACATACCACCATAGCACATTCACGTGCACCGTGTGTGCTGGTAAATGGGGTGATGATGTCGTCGATGAGCACGACGACGGCGATTACGATGCTGATTAACCAACACCGAGCTATTGTCTAAAAAAAGAAATAAAAAAAAGCAACCTGCTGAAGAAGCGGAGGTTTGGTTCTGTGTTTCTCAAGCAATTTTGAAGGATTTCTCATCAACCCAAAGGAATGATCACCATAACTTTATTTATTAATTTATCAGTTATTTCAATATCAGCATTATCAGTCGTTTTAAGTCACCGGAACGCGCTGACTCGAAATGACTGATAACTCTCGCTTACTAAATGCCGACAGGAGCAAGATGTTTGTCGAAACGTTAGCTTCAGCATTCTAACACCGTCAATAACTTAGAGGAGGAGCTTAAAACATTCATTGCGTTCCTTTTTCGAAGTTATGTGTTCTCTCGGTTGTGTACTTACGGGTAACTGGACGTCAAGGCAGACCCGTCTTTTTCCCCACATGAGAACGAGAAATATTATAAATAAACATGACTGAAGTCTTACCAACAAGCCCAAATCTACACACCTTATAAATAAAAACTCGCTCGAACACTATAGCGCACATGGGCAAATGCAGTACGACCATCTTACCTTCCTCTTCTCCATTTTACGTCACGGAAAGCGATTGCGCCGTAGCCGTTTTTTTACCTTTTCGTCGAGCTAGGTGCGCTCCCCTCTTCTTGATCCGCGTACGCCCGCACAGGGCGGCGGCAGCACCGGCCGCGCTGTCACGAGCTGGGCGTGGCCTCCATCTAGCGGGGGTGCCCACGACCCTTCCCGGCTGACATCGTGTCTCGGGACAAATGACGCCTGAAAACGAGCAGCTTTCTTCGCCCATCGCTGCTTCTTCCCTCCCTGTTTCTTCTATACCTCGTGTTTTTTTCTTTCTTTCCTCCATCTTATTTCGTCTTTGTTTCTCCTGCGACGACACACGGCAAGAGCTAGCAGCTGCACGGAGCAAGGTTCTCACATCGGAAGATATACGTCGGCCACCCAGGTCATTCCTTCCGCGCTCTCTCGCTCAACTTGTGTGAGGTTCGCACGTGCGGTCGTGCACGAGCGACTGGGGGTCTATTATACGCCGCACGATTAAATCCGTGCAGCGTTGGCGAAGTGACAGCTCACGTTTTGCCTGTCGGCTGACTGGATCAGTCGTTGAGGAGAGCATGCCTTGTTTGATCATAGCATCATTCTTTACATAATTTGTTCCATCTCGTTAAAACAGTATAGCACAGAGGTTCCTTCTTAAATCTACTGTTCAGGAATGTTCCATGAACGTGTAACAGGTTGCTTGCATGCGTTCTTTTGTTGTTTAATTTTTTCCCTTGTTCTACGTACGTACCTACTGGCCGTTGCTTTCATTGATTCAGGGGGGGGGGGGGGGGGGCGTCATTTCCTCAAGCTTATCACTGCAGCAGCTTTTTGTGACCTCTCCTTTCTTTTATTAAAACATAAATAATGCAATGAGTTGAATCGAATTGATGTTCAATAAAATAATTAAGTTTTACGTGACAAAATCAAGATGTGACTGTGAGGTGTGCCGTAGGGAAGGACTCCAAGTTAGATTGGATAACTTCGGGATATTTACCGTGCACCTCAGTCGAACCGCACCCACGTTCTGGCATTACGTCGCCCGTCCCCCCCCGCCCTCCCCTTTACATTCGTTTCCCCCTTTCCTTTTATTGTAGTTCGGTCGCCATCGAACTTGAGTCCGGCGAGTTAGAAACACAGCGGCGTCAGCCGTTAAGACACCTCGGCAGGTGAAAAACAGCGTTCAGATTGAATTTCCGTGTGTGCGGTCATTTTTTATTGAGTGCTTACAGGAGCAGTTGCGTGATGGAACTTTCAATCGATCTATTGATCGTACAACCAACAATGCGTTTTTTCCCTCTAGTTTTAATGAAATATTAATGCTTTAGGCCACTAAAAAGTCCCTTGGCCAACTCACAAGTGATGTTTCTTCTTTTTTAGAGTTTTCTCTCCAACGTGACACTTTGTTACAGCGCAGGAGTGGAACAAGGAGAGCAAGTTGTAATATCACCGGTACTACAGCAACAATGGAGAAATGGTCTCATGAATGAAAATTACCGCTGTCCGCCAGAAAGTTCGAAAGAAAGGAGCTTTGTATGAGCAACCGCTGTCATACACAAGCACATATATTTAGTACGTTCCTCCCTGCCTTTCCTTACCTCTCTCTCTCTCTCTCTCTCTAGTATGCCGTGTGATGTATGCCTTTGACAGCGCAGATAAGGTGATTGATGGGAGTTCATTCAGGATTCCTCTCTGATAAGGTTATATCGCATCGTTTTTCCGGAGTAGTATTAATGGATGAGGATAATTTCGATGTGACAAGACCACTGACAAGGACGACGTTCACTCCGCTGTCTTGTGTCATGAAGTTAAACGCCATGTCGTGCCCTATATAAATAACATTGCTTCGAGTGCCCTGCCACGGTGGTCTAGTGGCTATGACACTCGGCTGCTGATCCGAAGGCCGCGGAGTCTCCATTTCAATGGAGGTAAAATGTTGAGGCCCGTAAGGTCTGCCATGTAAGCGCACGTTAAAGAACCCCAGGTGGTCGAAATTTCCGGAGCCCTTCAACACGGGTTACAGAAAGGGTGTAGAAAGGGCCTTTTCTTTTTCATTTTATCCTTGCTCCAAAATCTTGTTTTAAGCTATGCACCAACTGGCCCAGCACTGTTAACTAATGTACAAGTACTGACCTTTTCCATAAGTAAGCGCCTGAAAAAGAGAAAAGCAAGCAACAGCACTATCGCATGCAGTTTTCAAATTTCGGATATAATTTATTAAATACCGTGTGAGTTATTTGTAACTCGGGGGAGCGGGTGGTGGTAAACGCTACAAAAACCGCGGCTAGCACTCAGCTCTCGCTCTCCGCGTAGCGAACTCATTATCATAGAGGCCCTTGATTATTATTGATGTTTATTTGTTTCTTTATCATTTAGAATGCGTACGATTGCTTCCTTAGTGCGCTTGTTCTATAAAGGAATATTTCTAATATTAGGCTTAACATTCACAAACTTCACAACATTTTATGTAGGACACTGTGGTTAAGGACTTCGCGCTAATTTTTGACCGCCTGTGGTTCTTCACCGTGCAGCTTAAACACAACCGCACGATTCTTCCATTTTGTGTCCGCAGAAGTGCAGCAGCCGTGGCTGGAGTCGAACCCGCGATCATGTACCATCCTGGTCCCGGGTACCTTGCCAACTTCTCGTAACGTTCCCGACGCTGCACGCAATTAGGTGCGAGCAAGGTACACACCCGAACTTCCGTCGCCGTTCCGCAGGTATTGCCGGGCTCCTTGATGAACGACGTGCCGTTGGCACGGTGTTGCGAATGTGAGCCAAATGGCGACAGCGAGGATCAATATAATAATCACGAAGGAAGTGTGAGGCTGGTGGGCGATTGTAATCGAACAGTTCGAACGAGGTCATATGTTATTTCGCGGGTCCTCTAATACTCTGCCCGGTTCTCGGCTTCGGCCACGACGTGGGTGGAAAGGCTGATCTGTGCCCTGCCGAGCAAGGCTTGCTAAAATAAATATGTATTGTGGGATCTTCTTTGCCATCTGTAAGAGATCATAACCACGTCAGGTTCACATGGAATTTTTTCTTCATCATGGCTTGTGGCGCTTTTTCTGGATTGCGCACTGCACTTCGGGCGTAGTCGGCTCGCAGTGCGTTGAAGGCGTAATGAATGTCGGAGTAACCAGGACGTTACAAGCGGGAGTAACGTCCCGGTTACTCCGACGTTCTTTACGCCTCCAAGGCACGGCGAACCGACCACGCCCAAATTACAGCGCACAATTCAGAAAAAAGCCCCACAAGCGATGATGAAGAAGAAAAAGCTGACGTGATTATGATCATTTACAGATGACAAAGATCCCACTAAAACCCACAACATAAAAAAAAAACCGCTGTACAACACCGCTGTACAAGAACACCATTGTACAGCATAAGCTGTACAGCGGTGTATATGAACGGACGAAGGGCAGATGACGGCCCTAGAAATTTTAATCTTTGATACATATATCTTTAGAGCAGCGATCGACAGGTGTAGAAGACCCCTTATAACTCAGTGCTTCACAATGTTTTGCAGACTGGGAGATGAACCTGCTCGTGATCACTGATTTCGAAAAGTTTTCACAATTGTCGATGAGAGAGGATAGCCAATCGGCGAATCGCAGTGGATGAACTTATGAAACATCCTGTGCGTCCCTTTGCCCTAGAAGGCTGTTATGCAACTGCAGAGTGTCGTCCTATAGAGTTCATAGTCCCTTCTAAGAGTAGTTTCTCCTGGGAGGGAGAGCGGACACAATGACTCCCAGGTACTTAAGCACTTCAAAAATGTAAGTGGTCGTGGTGTTGTTCACACCACGAAGACAAAGTGTATTTCTTTCATTCGCTGAAGCCTTTATCATTACCGGGCCCCTGCTGAGTAGACGCGGAGGTTGCATGGCCATAAAGGTGATACCACTTAACGGGAACAACAGGTCATTTAAGTGCTGTGCACAGGAGAAAACAACCTTTGGCGCTTCCGTGCTGCGAATCATTTTTGCATGCGGCCGTTTCGGGTCAAACAATTTGTTCGGCTTACGACGACGACGACAACAACAACAACAAAACAAAACAAAACAACAAAACAACAGCAACAACAACAAGACAACAACAACAACAAAACGACAACAAAGTAAAGAGCAGAAAGGAAGAAAGTTGTCTACCTTTTTCAAAAGAAGGTTTTTTTTTACGTAAATTTGAAAACGGGAAGCTGGCATTCTTGCAGATTCAGTCGCTGCGAGGTGCTTGTCGGGCGAAAATTACGTTTGTGTCAAAAAAGAGACGCTTACTTATCGCGAAGAGTTCGCAGGGCGTATAAAAAACGTAAACGTAAAATAGCATTTTATTTCGGAATAGAGGACTCGGGGTCCTCAAAAAGCTCGACATGTTCAATTTAGCCGCCAGGAGGAGATGCGATCGAGAAGCGGGTACGATGGAAACGAATAAAAAAAAAAAAAGAAAAGCAGTGGCATTCCTACAATGCGCGGGCGCGTGTTCGGGTCTATACAGTAACATTAACTCCCATGTTCCTTCAGTTTTCTCTTTTTTTTATTTAGAAGCAACATCGAGATGCCATCCAGCGACGCAAATCTAAATGAAACTAGAGAACAACATTCGGGACTTCTCCACTCTACGCCTATTTACGTGCAATATAAGCACATATTGCTCGTTTTTAATGCTTTTCACATTTCCTTCGCAGGCCTCCGAGCTTGCGAGTACACGTCAGCGGTTCTCAGTGATCAATAATTTCAATATCCAGTTCTTCACTCTCTATTAGGTGGCACACTGGGTGCTTGACAGACGGTTCAATAAGAACTTATGGATTTATCGAACTGCATTCGCCGCTTCTGACTTCTGTGCGTCGTCGCTCCTGTTCTCTGACACGGACCGTGGCACTGTCTCCTTTGTTTTGTTTTGTTCGAAACGTTTGCCGCATCGTACTCAAAAGTTGCTTCGTAGTAGTCTACTATACCGGCGTAAGGGGCAATGCTTTCCTCCCAGGGTCCCCACGACGCAACGAGAGACCCAGCGTATTAGTTTATGACGAATCGCTCTGAGTGCTACTTGGTGGCTTATGGCTCACGGCGACAAACAACTTCGTGTATTCTCACTGAACTCGTAGACGCAGTGATATAAATGTGCAGAGGTAGTTGATGTGGTCTATGGGGAACGAATGACGTACGGTACAGCGATTGCTAGTAGAAGACGTCGACCGCATTGCAAGCCACGGCATGTAAAACTACGCCCGCTAGCCAGTGTTATAGTAACAAGTATCATTCGCACTGAACGACTAATGTTAGCGTGAAAAGATACAAACATGTGCCGTATTTAACGGAACAGTATGGTAGCGCGGTTCCGTTAGACTCCAGTGACACCTTAAAGACATCTCAGCTACCTTTGAGATGTAGAGGTACGCGCTTTGGGTAAGTTGGTGTCTGCTAAGTGACACATTGTAGTGCTAAAGCACGACCACACTAGAGAAACACCGAAAAGACAGGGCAGGCGCTAAAGACTAGCAGACACCAGCTAATCTGAAGAGCTGAATTTCACGTGGTCGCGGACAAAGACCATTGCCTTCCGATATAGGTGTTCTCTATCTCTCGGCGTGAAGACATGCAGAAAGGAAACAGAACGTCGTATATATTCTTTAAATCAGAGTTGTCATGGCTATCATCACCCCGAGGTGCCCGATACCGCACAGCACGCGCCGCACGTGCCTTGTGCGAAGAAGCTGAAGATGAGCAGTCATGCAACGGCGCAGCACGGACGGCAGCTTCTACACCCCGCAGTCCTTACGAAAGTCCGGGGGCGATTTTTTCTACGATGAATCTGACAGCGAGGTCGTTGATGAAAGACACAAACGTGAGACCAGACCTCGAAGGCGTCACGATGACCGCTACGGAGACCGCTTCGAGGAAGCCACGTACGGCCCCAGAAAGCTCGATCAGCGCTTCGCCTCCCGTAAGTTGGACAGGGGTGAAGGCGTGAGACGCCATAACTGGAGTCAGAAAACGGAAACGCCGTACATTTCCTACCGTGCTGAAGTACAGGAAAACCAGAAGCCTATCTCCTCTCCGACTAAAGTTGTCGATGCTAAGGACGACAAACGTTATGTCGATGTCAGAGGCGCGGGTGCTGCGTCAGGCGTGGTTTCGGAAAGTTCCTACTACGGCGACACGTCAGTCGAGGCCCTGAGCATGACTGCCAAGACAGTGTCCTCGCCTGCTGACCCTCGGCGCAATGAAGACACACGGAAAGTTGAAAGAGGCCCGTGCCGAGGCGACGCCGCTTACGGCGACACGCAAGGCGGAAGTGGCGGAAGTCAAAGAGCAAAGAACGTAGCAGGCGTCTTGAGCAGCAGTGGTGAGAGACGCAACGGTAGCGCTCCGATCTCCCACGGGACTGCGGCTAAAGGTCAGAACAACGGTCGTAAAAATTCCGTTCAAGAAAACGAACTCCCGACGAACGGTGCAGCCTCGCTGCAGGCGAAGACGGTCAAACGGGAAGAAGGGAAGGGAGTCGCCAAAAGAATCGATTCGCCCAGGACACTAGGAGGCGTCTTCGGTGAAGAGCTCGCTCTAGATGGGCTCCTGCCAGCTGATGCTAGCATAGACAAGTTGGAGAAAGAAGCTGGACTAGGCTACGCAGCGTATAAGACCACCGCATTACCTACGGGCGAAGAGATCATTCAAGCCAGCTCACAAAGCTCCGTGGTGGGCCTGCCTGCGCCTGGGTTCTTCTTGAGGTCGTCAGACGAAGGCCGCGGCAAGGCGGCTCCCACAGGCAAGGGAAAGCTCAATAGAGCTGAGGCTAGAGGATTAGAAGTATCTGCCGAAGATAGCTTCGCTGAGAAGAGAGCCACCGAGCAACAGTCCCGCAGGCGCAATGGACAGAAGGCATTGCCTGTCGTTGAAGAGCCAGTGGTTGTCCCCGCGGTGGCCACGGAGTCCATGACCAGCGCAGACTATTCCCAGGACAAAGAACGGCATCGAGGAAACCGTCGTCAAAACTCGGGCTGTTGTCACAGGAGAGAGGTACCCGGATGGCAGGAGCAGCTACTACGGACGCAATCTCGAAGTTGAAGCTGGAAACGGCCGCCATCGGAGAAGGTCTGACCAGAACCCCGTTCAGGTACCTGCCGAGGTACACGAGGGATTCGATGTCACGGACGACGAGATCAGACACCTCCTGGACAGCAGAAGGAGAAATGGCAGTGGACGAAGAACTGAGAGAACTAGCGAATACAAGACTGCCAGCAGTGGTGGACCTTCTTCGATGCCGTATAGCCCGTCAGCGAGCGGAAGAAAGAACAGCCGAGGATTCGTGTTCAAGATGCAACGCGTGAACAGCTCCGGTATTGACCTCTCGGAAGAAGATTACGACCGCGACGCGACATTTCGAAGTTGTAGGACCGGTGGGTCGGCAAAGCTCTCGTCACAAAGGCAGGTGGGAAGTAGTTCGGACAAATATGCATCGGCTCGTCGTGAACCGGAAGCAGATGTCGCCCGGAACGCTCCGGGCTACAGGAGTTCGAAGATTGATGAACATTCGGAGGCGGAATATTCGGATGCCGACAGCGAAGAAACTTTACGAGCTGGGGAGGGATACGCTGAGGGTGCGTTCGAAGATGACAGTGACAGTCAATTTACGACGGTGGCTTCGAAGTGGACGGAAGGTAAAAGCGACCCGAGAACGAAGCTGCAAGCTGAGCGCACAATTGGCCCAACCCGTGGCCGATTCGTCCAAGAGTCGGCGAGGGTAGAACGGAAATTTGTTTCCAAACCGGTAGAACGAACGGAGGGCGAGTACCTCACGCCGACCTGCGAAGATGAGTCTCCGTCGGGGCGCAGCGAGTTGCAGAGTTGGTCGGTTGTTTCCACCGAGGCGGGGAGCTCCGGAGATTACGACCGGAGACGGCTGTTCGATAAATTTGAGGATGTGAGTGCAACTTTTAGCTGCACACGGAAGGCGATGAACATTTCTTGCCCTCATAACCGAGGCAAACAAACTCAATTGGCTGTAATCCACGAGCGTACGTTCGTGAGAGAGTCGAAAAGTCTAGAGCGTTTGAGACTCCAGCAAAGCTAGGCTAATTTACTGCGTCAATCTTTTTTCTGATACCATTCTCCACCGTGTTGTGGCACGTAAGACTAATTTGCGATGATCAGCTTCGATTTGCACCAAATAGTTCGCTAATTTCAAGTCTTATGATCAGCTCGGATGGCATGAGCGATCGTCCCGGAAAGGCGTCGATCTGGTGTTCGAATCCCGAGAGAATTTTGTGCCATCTAAGAGGCTTTATTTCTGAGGAATCCGTGGGGATTTTCATGCTAACTTCGTGCTGGAAATAAGATGAACCATTCTGTTTCCTTCCTCCAATATGCGGGTCTTCACCCGGACTGTTGGAGGATTCGCAACACTTCTTTTTTTCTTAAGTGATTTTTTCCCCATTGGTTAGCCGCCTTTGCTTGCGATATGTCCAGGACTGTGATTGGCTGAAATAACTCTTACGAACAAACGACACTAAAGTGAAAAAACATTTCTTTCTCGTATTAGTTCGTTAACTTTTCACAATACCAATAACTCCAGCCTTGCGAGGAGTAGACCCTCGGTACGCTAGAAAACGCGCAAAGATAACGTGGGTGGCGCCCCGCTTTGAAGTTCCAGGACTAGTGCTCGTGACGTCACAGGTCTTTGACGGCATCCGCTAAAGACTTCATAACTATTTTTCGGTTGGAAAAACATAATGTGTTTGTCACGCATACATTGCCTTATTCATGCTGCCGTCTCTCTTGCACCAACTGCACATTGTCTCCTACAGCGAGAGGGCCGAAGTGCTACCGATAATTTGCCGTCGTACGACGCAGGAAGAAGGAACTACGAGCTTCTCCCTGGCCAGTTCCTGCTGGTGTCCGACACCAACGCGGGCATCTGGAAGCGAGGCGGGAGTAAGTGGCCATTCGGCCAACGGTCGGCTGGACTCGCCTCTCATGGGGGACTTCCGCAGCCGCAGCAACATTGTCCTCAGAAGGTACGCGATTCGTTGCCGAAACAGTAAATGGCTTGTGTGTCGCAACGTAAGACCACGGGGCAGCTTTAGCTAATTACGCAAATGCACGGACAGAAGCAGTGCTCTCTCGGGGCACTGTCGCGTTGAAAATCGATTTTGCCCGCCCTGTCTGGACGCAGGTCGTCCACTCCGAAGAAGAAGGAACAAATTTTGTAGTGCTCGATGTAGTCACGAATGCACGAAATAGCGGGGTTCAAAGGGGTCGATTGTTTTGTTAATTATAATTGTATAAGTCAAACAGGCAAAGAACGCAAGGAAACCGTGGGTATGTATTTGTGCTATAGTTCTGGGCAGTTGTCGCGCAGCAGTCTTGGGAAGTAATGGATTCTTAGGGCAAATTCGCAGAATCAATGGCCATGTCATTCCCTAGTTGTTGCCATTGCTGCACAGAAACACGTAATTGGGCTCATTCCGAACTTTCTTAATGTGAAAGTTGTATTTCCCTACACGGATAAAGCTAAGCGTCCAGAGATGTGTGACCGAAATAGAAAGGGATGAAGCTGCTGTCGAATTTCGGACAATTCGCGACTAACCTGGGCGCAGCCACGCATATTTTAGAATCAAGATCAACTCTACCGGTCTTAACTGTGCCGAGATTTTTTTTATATTTATTTGCTACGAACACTGAGCTAGTGCGAGTGTATGGCGTGCCACCGTAGCACAAGAACACGGCTTTACATTGACTCGGAAGCAGATGTTCAGTGAGCGACAATGAACCGAAAGCACACCGAGTTAAGGGGAAATGACCTGGCTGCACTTGTCACGTGACTATGAAGACTTCTTGTGATATATGAAGCGCCAGGAGGTGTTTGGTTCACGCTGACTTGGATGTTTTTTCTTCACGTTTTCAAGTCGGTCGGGAGTTAAATTTTTTTTTCTGAAGTACAGGAAATGTAGAACGCATGAATGCTGTTACGCACATCATCCTGACGGGTTGGGTGTGCCCATTGTTTAATAAGTTTGCATTGAATTTTTCTATATGACTGACCGAATTCACATCTATAGCAGCGCAGGAGGAACTGCTATAGGAAAAGAAACTTGTTTTTAGACAAGCACATTGCAATAACCTTTTCAAGGCCCACATTATTTCTATTTACTGCCAACATCTAGATAGTCTCAGATGCACAAGACCATGGTATTTTAAAGAAAGATCACGGTGAGCTGCTATCAGTTTTCAATAAAAAGTTATTATCAGACAATTAAATATCTAATAGTATGTAATAGCTATGAGCGTAATATTTCCTAATTTACTTTTTAAGATAATATTTCAAAGAGATAGCATAATATGAAATAGTTAATGTCCGAATGTTTAACTACGATAAATGCCTTACCGTTACACGGTGAAAGAAGAGGCTACCTCTGGAAATGGCGAGAACAGCGCGCAGTAGTCTCTTTTTTTGTTGTTCGAACGTGACGTTATTTTCATAACTCTACCACGTTTCGGCATATGTAGAACGAATTATAAATATCCAAACTAGAAGAGAAGCTCAGGGGTAGATGGATGCTTGAATCGATGAAAAGATCGCAAAATATGATTTAGAACAGGGAATGTCGCAGGAGCCAACGTTTCGACAAGCGGACTTGTCTTCTTCAGGGCGGCAACTCTGACGAAGACAAGTCCGCTTGTCGAAACGTTGGCTTCTGCGACATTCCCTGTTCTAAATCGTATTTTGCGATCTGTTCATAAATTATAAATATGTGTTTAGAGGGAGGACAGCATTTTTATCTGACCACAAAGTTCCACAGTTACCTTCATTACAGATAATTCCAACTGAAATCATTAGGTCTGAAATGGCTGAACAAAGAAAATGCGCGTAGGCGTTTGCTTCATTCCACATTTATTTTTTCCAGGTCCCATTCATCCCTCCACGTAAGCCTGCGGTCCTTGAGTCCAGCGGTGCAGATTCATGCGGATGGTCCCGTGTTGGTCGTCCTAGGAGGCATCAATCCCGAAGATCCAATGAGGGAGGACTTGGGTACTGCTTGTTGGGCATCGTTGTAGCCTCTAATATATGGGTATATCTCACCCAGGATAGAAGAAACTTAAAGAAAGGCATATTTTTATTGCACGTGACTTGCATTGATTGCAGCGGAAAAACAACACGATAGCGGCAAACTCGATCGCTGATTGATTGATTTATGGGGTTTAACGTCCCAAAACCAGCTATGATTATGAGAGACGCCGTAGTGGAGGGCTCCGGAAATTTTGACCACCTGGGGTTCTTTAACGTGCGCTGACATCGCACAGAACACGGGCCTCAACATTTCGCCTCCATCGAAATGCAGCCGCCGCGGCCGGGATTCGATCCCGCGACCCTCGGATCAGCAGCCGAGTACCTTAGCCACTAGACCAGCGTGGCGGGGCGGAAAACTCGATCGCAGAAAGCGTGTTTTAGGCCATATCATGACTTGATAACGATTGTGCGTACTTAAAAATGCTTCGCACCTTATGCTGGACACAGTGCTAGGCGTAGTTCGTTGTGGCGAAGATTGTGCAAATGATGCTGAATGATGCTGAAGGGAGGCGGAGGGATATGGGGGTGGGGATGCTATATTTGGGTGGCCGCCAGCCTTTACGTCCCAACTATTTCAAATAGTGGCTAACAGGAACTATTGAAGATGAGCAATGACAAAAACTTGCAATTTGTTTGGTTTGTTTTAGGTTCCGCCGTGCTTCGCTACCTATCTGACGATGACACGTGGGAGCTGTGTTGTTTCATGCCCCAAGCCAGGAGCTATCACACCGCCGTACAAGTGGGAGATTGTATTTACGTTATTGGTGAGTGATTTGTCACTTTCTATTAGGTTAGCAGACTGCCGCTTTTCTTTCTGTTTATAATGGCTGTAAACACTAACTGACTAAAACGAAATAGCACTGAAATTGATCCTTATTTGAAAAATTTCATTTAGCAGATCGCTTGCCACGGAGACTTACTTCATTCATAATCGTTTTCCTAGCAGGACATCTCTCTGGGATCGCCTAGCACGTGGCAGAAATGTCAGCGATAGATCGCGCATAAGAATGACTGTTATATCGTAAAATATTGCAGGATTGCATTGCTTTGTAGGTGCGCACTCATGTAGCTACAAAATCAGCCGTGTGTGAAGTTCACCTTTGACAACTGGGCTAGCATTCGTAAAAGAACGAAGCGTTTAAAAAAGAAAAGAAAATCATTATGGCCAAGCTCATCCTTGTTCTCCCTTTCTCTCGTGTGCAGTTGCTGTCATTATCTCGTGTGCAGTTGCTGTCATTATTAAGCAAATGGCATCGCTAATATCTTATTTATTTATTTATTTATTTATTTATTTATTTATTTATTTATTTATTTGTATATTATAAGGTCCCGGAGGCCATGATGTAGGCAGTGAAGTTGAGAAGGGAGTAATGAATATAATCACAGTGCTCGCAAAGTACAGCAATGCAGTAAACGCAAAAAAAAAATTGCCAAAATAAAAAAAGAAAAGATCGCATGGTGCTAACAAGGACAGTTCCATGCCAAAATTTCTTGAACATCAAATGTAGGCAACACGCCACAAAACAGTGACAGCATTACGAGGGCAGTATTTAAGCCTTGTTCAGTTGTCATGTTAATTATGACTACACGGTGTGCCATCTGCTTTTACGTAGGTATTTAGCTCGGTTACTGTTTTGCAAAGTAAATTCAGCGCTGTTCTTTGTTTCACGATGCTCAATCAACTAGCCTACAAGTTCACCTGATCCATTATCGATGTAGTGGCCCTATCACACATGTTATCCTCGCATTCGTAGCCTTCCATGGCAATTTTGGTGTATACCAAGCGAAGGAGACGCGATTTTTTAGTGTTTGTTTTCATGCGCGTTGTCGATTCCGGATAACGGGCGGTTACGTTCCACCCCTCGCGAGCCCGTTAAGCCTTCCACCTAGAGCACACACCTGATCGACGATATGAGCTCTTTTGTTTTCTCGTCCAAATAAATAGGCGGCTTCAGCCTGGACGCTCTCGAGTACGACGGGCCTGCGCCGTCCGCCTACTGCTTCTGCCTGGACATTGAGCGGATGTCGTGGAGGAAATGTGCTTCCATGAGCCAGCCGAGGGCGTGCCACGCCTGCGCCGTTGTCGGGCAGCGTATTTACGTCGCTGGGGGCAAGGACAGCACCGGCAGGTAATTCACTAAGTGCCGTATATGAAGGTGTCGCAAGGACATTACAAAACAGCTGCCATTCGTCGTCATGGCGATGCCGCGTTATATAAGTTGTGCGATGGAAAGCGTGCCAGCAGCCTCGGTAACAGTACACGATGCAGTCCTAATTTAATATGAAGGGAGTAAAACAGTGCGGAGAGCAATGATGTTGCACTCCACGAACAAGTGGTTACAGTACGGCACTCCACTCGTGCGGACTTTTACCCTGTTCTGCGAAGGCATTATGGGTATAATTCGATCAATAACGCAATGTGAAAAGCAAGCTGACCAAATTTAATCGATGCCAAAGTGTGGAATGTGAATGTAAACATACAAGTTCATCGTAGAATTTAACAGTATACGAAATTATATATCGTCATAATGTGTCGTCCGCGCCTATGTTAATTAGCATGCCTCACGAAGACCACTACGTGCAAACGTTGATTGAAAAGGGAGGCATAAAAATATGAACTTACCAAATGAAATGACATCAAAACATGAAATGTACTGCGGACATAATCGGGTTCGTTATACAATACGATGCAGACCTGTCCTCATAATTTCTGGGGTTTTACGTCTCAAAACCACGATAGCAGAGACGCTGTAGTGGTGGGCGCGAGAAATTTCGACCACCTGGTGTTCGTCAACACGTAATTGCATTGCACAGTACACGAGGCCTCTAACATTTCGCCTCCATCGGAATGCACCTTGCGCCAAGGCATCTATGGGCTTGTTTGTATCGCCTGCCTCGTTAGCACTGCTATTCTCCCTCAAATGCCTTAGCTGCGGGGTGCATGCTAGCGACAGCTGCCCCCCCCCCCCCCCCCCCTCCTCCTCCTCCTCCTGTTTCACCCAACGGCAGGCGGTGTGCCGAGGCCCCAGTTTGGTGCTAGCCTCTTTAGTAGCGCGCCGGTGACGCGAGTGTGCGCGGCCAGGATGCGCGACGATAGCGGTGGCTGGCCTTCTCCGGTGCCCATGACGTCATTCGGGAAAAGCCAATCACACCAATTGTTACGTGCCCATTGCACTACCCATGGGCAGCGGCGGTTCAAAACTATTTAGGAAGGTCGTGTCGATTCTCTAACGATACGCATATCTAAAACATTGTAGCAAATTACACACTTACCGCAGAGCGCTGGTACTGATCTGCTAATGATCAGAACGACTTGGTCCAACCTCTCAGTGCTTTTGTTCAAAATCATGAAGATTTGTGGTTCCTCTTAAATGAAGAGAGTGCCTCGTGATAGTCGGGCATACTGCAACAAACTTAAGGGATGCACTCTTTCTGAAGTGCTGCACAAATTGCAACGCAGCTTCTGTAATCTACTGCATGCCGTTTTAACGCTGCTCACCGTGTAAGCAAGTGGGGGTGCATGCCTGATTCGCGTAGTGTTTGCCCGTTGTATGTCATAGCGGTGTTATGTGTTAAATGGCTTAGCGTAGAAGCAATAAAACAACGACTTTCCGTGGTCGCCAGAATTACCACGTTTGTAGTATTTTCCTATTTCAATACAGGCTAGAGGATAAGCCAACCAATATAAAATATGCAAGATGAGGTCAACCGCTAACCATGAGTTTCCACTATGGAAGATTTTTTTCTTGTTGAAATGTGTCAAAAGGGTTTTTGTAGCGTCATGCCAAGCAGGAAACTTTCTTAAGAGTTAGACTTGCTGTCAGATTTATTGGCGAAACGTCGCTTATGGTCCTTTTAATGTCTAATTTCCAGCCTAAGGTGAACATGTATACCACACTTCGACGCATTCTAGTATAATTTTCTCCCTGCGTCCAGGATAACGGACACAGCCGAATACTTCGACGTCGAGGCCGGACGTTGGGAACGCGTGCCCAACCTCCCACGACCTTTGATGGCGTCGGCTGCCACATACTTCAACTCTCGTATTTGGGTCCTAGGTGGTATCACGTATTCGTCAGCCGATCGGTGCAAGGTCACCAGCACCGTCTTCGAGTTTGATCTTCAGGAGAGCCGGTACGCTTTACTGGCCGGAATCGGGGCATTAATTCTATCGCAATGGTAACGTAAGCTGAGCCTGATGACCCATAGGAAGAGCACAAAGTTTTAAGATGCTTAAAGTCATCAATTACGATCCAAGAATGAATTGTAAAAAAGACCGCTGCTGAAATACATCATGTATGATACGTTACTGCAGCTGGGCTTCCCTAGTCTCGCATAGTGGGAGCGGGGACCATCCAGAATGCGCGAACTCCCCTTTCTTTTCCATAGCCTCTGAGATCGCGTCTGCAGTGTTAGGTCGACGTAGTGGATACAACGTGGGATGGTGTCCTCGAAGAATCATCGCTGGTAGCGACCGACACGGAAGCATTCGACGTCGCCATATTTCCGAGAAACATAGCACAAGTAAAGGTGCCCTAGGCACAACGCAGACTTTCAAAACTTAAGAGACACAGAAGGCAGGACACAAGATATAAGACAAAGGCGCTTGCTCGCGACTGAAACTGAAACATATAAAAAGCGATCACGCATGCTGAGCAGGCCAGGGGTAGCCTTGAAGGGTAGCCATAAGTTAATATCGAAAACCACAAAACA
This sequence comes from Hyalomma asiaticum, assembly GCA_013339685.2. NCBI lineage: Eukaryota > Metazoa > Arthropoda > Arachnida > Ixodida > Ixodidae > Hyalomma > Hyalomma asiaticum. The sequence goes on from CM023491.1 coordinate 10,105,074, forward strand.
ACTGCGAAAAAAAAAGAACCGCTAATGCACGTCTCTTAGCAGTCATGAAAAGCGAACCCTTCGGAGTTGTACGTGCATTGTCAGTGAATTTTGTGGTTATTTAGCGGTGCTCGAGATAAACCCATAACTACTTTTTGATCCATGGTCTGCGCCACGTATGCGATTGCCTTTGTATGCGGGGCCTGTCAAGTAAACTTTCCCGTTGCGAATAAACGCTTAATTATATTTTGCTTCTTGTGTCTAGTCTCGAAAGTAGACTGGCAGCGCAGGTTTTTCTAAGCTTGCTTGAGACCGGTCGAATCCCGCGCGGGCCTCAAAAATAATTCGATTCGTTCCTCTTAGATATTAGGGCCTAACGCTTTTCGTTCCACGAGCTAGGGTGCCCATTCAAGGAATTTGCTATATGAAAGGGTAAGAACGTTACTTTTTACAAGACTGTGTCACAGATCAACACATGACAAAACGGGACAGGTCCGGACGACGGGCGGAGCCCTGTTTTGTCAATTCCCCGCATCAGTCTTTCAGTCTTGCCGCTAGACAGACAGACGCTTAGAGCGAATTTACAGAGCGAAGACACAAAGACAAGAAAGAAGACGACACACTGCGCTGCGTCTTATTTTTGTTATCTTATTGTCTTCGCGCTGTAAATCCGCTCTGATGAATTTCCAACAAGCCCAAGCATCAATCCCTGTAGACAGACTGTTGTCCGGGTTCACACGCATGTGTTATAGGTACATAAAGGAGAGCTCTGACTACTGGTTCTCGGCAATGCGCCGTTCAATTAACGTCAGCGATTGCTTTGTTGATTACTCGCTTACTTGCGATCGAGTCTGGGCAAGCCTGATGCAGGTCACTGCATTCTAGAATTTGTTGTTGGGCAAGTTGATGACCGTGCTCCTCCCTGTCTTACCTGTGCCTTCACGCTCCAATCTCTGTGCCTTGTACAAAATGTTAACCAAAGTCACTGCTTATCAATGAAATGTATTCCTAAAGTTCTGTAGCTACCCCTTAATACACATAGAGGCGAAAGCCACTATCTTCGGTTGTCGAACCCGGAAGCTAGGGTTTAGAGCCCAGAACTTTTGGCAGTAGAAAATTACTTGAGTGTCGTTTGGTATAGTTTGTAAAATTAACGTTTAATGACGTGTTGTTCATGCCCACATATCCCAGGCTAATACCCAAAAGCGGGTGCGAGTCATACGTAACTTTGTTGTTAATCGCGACGTAAATGGTAAGGTTTAGAAGTTACAGATTCCATTACCTGTTAGTTACCAGTGGTAGCCTTGGGTGCCAATTTTTTGCGTATACGAAGTGAACGAGACGCGAGTTTCCGACATTTGTATAATATTTCTTGTGCCATATTTTTTTTCTGCCACTGTTTTGGTTGATTGATTCATTTTTTGAGGTCACCCTCGCTTGAGATGTATAAGGCGTGCGCCTCAAACTCGAAACGTGATTTGGCTTGTGCACTGTCTCTGTATCCGTGGCACTGGGACGCAGCTGGTTCCGGTCAACGAGCCTGTGGACGCCGCTGGCGCACTCGCTGGCGCTGACCACAGCGGACTCCTCCGGCAAGCAGCGACTGTGGCTGTGGGGTGGCATGGACGAGAACGGCCGCTCGGTGGGTGAACTGCGCTTGTGGAGGCAAGACCGGCGTGCCTGGAAGAGCTACTGCCGACTACAGCGTCCGCGGCACGCATTTTGTGGAGCTGCCATAGGTGAGTCCTACACGCACACGGGCGCACACGTTATACATGCGCGAAGCGAATCTAGGAGTAAGATACATAAAATGTAGGACTTGCTGCTAACCGCGGTCATAAACTGCCGACCGTGGTCGTATAGGCACCGTGCATTGGCCAGATGGCGCTGCGTACAGCTGTCACTTATGAGCTCGGTTTCACAGCCAACGGCTGAAAGGGGTGCGGAGAAAGACTAAATTTTCATGACTCTAATACACTTTCAAGATTCACAGTTAACGACATGCAGCGTGCGCGCTCTTAGACACTCACTTCAGAGTGCGGGTACCCGGTCTCGGCATAAGAACGTTCTGGTTTTTGCTTATTATACCTCAGAGGCCCTAAGTCGGGGCATTGCATGAGGGATGAGCATGAGGCTATGCATACTGTCGGCGTTGTCGGAGGGAGAAGCTTCCACTCGCTGCACCTGTAGAAAACATTGTTATTTTCGTATACGCGTTTACAGGAAGTGTACATAATTTTGAACCCAGTTGCCGGCTTACTGCGTGAACTGCGCAGGGACCGTCGGTTCGGTTACGTCACAGCTGGTGGTGGGCGCACCACTGGTACGTAACACGAACGCGAAAAGGACGTTTCGTACACTATTGTGGACGTTTCACATTTCCCGCAGTCCTCAGACAAAGATAGCTGCCCTCTTCAAGTAATGAAAATGCTGCTCTGTATCACAGCGAAGAAAACGTAGCTAATAATCTGTGAAATGTTATTTTTAATGTTTAAAATTTTCAGCGTGTGCCATAGTGACGTGCGGCTTACACGACTTGATGAGACTTGTGGAAGTAGCTAGGTGGTCGCGTCGTCTATGCTACAGGTTACTGCCTCTGCGACGTCATGCGGATGCTCCCTGGCACAAAGTTCTATCGCGGTTTCTAAATGTCATAGACGTTCGGACCTTGTATTGAGACTTACGCTATAGCGCTGCGACAGCTATCACTGATGCTTTTTGCAATGACTCCTTACAAATTTGTGGCACTGGCCGCAGAGTTCGTGATTGAATTACTGTGATTGACCATGACGTGCAAGAGGAGATAAAAGAAGCCCTTTTAGATAATGCTGTACGAGTTCTTGAGCACCGTGGTACGCTTCAATTTTGTTTTTACCATCTAATGCTCCAAGATCATGCGGGATTTCCTGCACGAGGTGTGTTCCTTAAGTCATGCCAGTACCTTTTGAAAAGCTCTGTACACGTTGCATGTGTGAACATAACGGTTGGTGATGGTCGACTACGGTGTAGTCGGAGCGTATGCTGATAACTATATCCAGTGGCAATGCGTACAAGCTGGAGAGCACATGCGTCTAGCTGACACGCTTTACATAGTGGCAGAACATTCTTCAGATACTAGTGAGTCATCCTAACGAGAGTTATAGATAAAATAACAAAGCCCACACTTACAATTAGTAGATATTGCAGACGCAGAAACCGTCGGTCGGAAATTTTCTAGCGGATCTGACGCAGACTTCTCGGAGATTTGAGGGACCTCTTCTGAGATGTAAGCAGCAACTAAATGATTGTAAACTTCTCGCCAGGAAATCATGTGGGTTTCAGAAGGCTCGCGTGATCTTCCTGAAAATTTTGGCGTGAACCAAAAGACCACGCTGGCGTCAGAGATTCACATTTAAAACGTGACGCTGCTCACACTGTATGGTTGCAGCGAGACAACATAGACCTGAAACTTCTCTGTTTGACGACTACCTCTTCTTTTATCGGTTTCCAAGGCGACCTGATGTGCGTCGTGGGAGGCACGGAATCGCCCAGACGCGTCGCCACCGATGCCAACACACGGGTGGACGTGGCCAACAAAGAGGTGTACTCGGCCTGCCCTCTGCCGTATCCGTTGACTGGGAGCAGCGCCCTTGTGCTTCCAGCTCATGAAAGGCCGTCTTCGTTCCATACAGTGAAGCCCTCGGTGGGTGCAAACACGCATTTACGGTGTAATCTTGTCGGTGTGACCACGCTTCATACGTTTTTTGGATAGTACGTTTTCTTCTTTCTGCCAACACTCGGTAGGCGTAACCTTCAGGAAAATGTCATGAGTGGCCATCAAGCATTGTGCATATCTATGTATGGCATGTGACCTTTTATGGATATATTTGTCTAATTCATGCTTGAGCCATATATCACTATAATATACCTAAGATAGAATTGCTATATGTGGCTCTGTCACGCACCACTCCTTGTGTGCCTGTGGTTATATGCGGAAACGTGCCATATATATAGCCCGATATGCGTATGTGGACATGTTAGCAATTGGCAATATCGGGCTATATGTGGGACGGGCCCGTATATGGCCCTATCTGACCAATTCGTGATATGGCAATGAATGCAATAGCTATACAACAATTAATCTATTCAGATGATGTGTACGAAAATGTTATGAATGCATGAAAGCGCATGTTTGCGTAATTTTTACAGAATTTCCTCGCTCACGGCGGCACGCATTGCAAAATGAGTAGGCGTGATATTTCGGACAGTAATTAACAAGATTAGGCTAATTAGCGTTTAAACCAGTGAAGTTATACAATGAAACCTAGCGAAAGAACAGAAGTTATACACGGAATCGATATCCGTTGCCATGTTTGTAAAAGGGCGACGCTGATAATTTCTACAGGTCGATGAAATTCGGCTATTTTCATCCAAGAAAGCGATAATGGCGGCAAAAAAAAAAGCGCAATTACCGCAACCTTCAGTAGTGGCCTGCGTGACGCAATCGTTCCCTTCGATTCGTCGGACGATGATGAGCAAATCGTTGTTATGAAGCTGCAATTTTTATCGTTTGCGTTGCTACGCCTGGTTGCACTTGCCTTGAACAAAAGTTCATCCGAATAGCCAACGATATCTCTCTGGTCGCCGTGAAAAGTCGCACGAGCACGTCATGTGCTCGGATGCACTTTCGAGTCAAGCTATAATTACCACGCAGGACGAGGAGAGCACGGACGGGAGTGCTTACAAGATGCGCACCGTGTACCGTCGTTACCGCCAGCGCGTCAAAGTGAAGGACGAGGACGACACACCTGATTCGCAGGTAAGTGCCACTGCCTGCCAGACTGCGCGAGGTTTAAGCCTATTTGATATTCGTAATCATCGTCAATGCCCACCACCTCTAGTACTGCCGCAACTGCTACTATTGCTGCTGCTGCTGCTGCTGCTGCTGCTGCTACAACAACAACAACAACAACAACAACAACAACAACAACAACAACAACAACAACAACAACAACAACAACAACAACAACAACAACAACAACAACAACAACAACCCTATACCTGGTGTTTCAGATGCATCCGAAAATGTTACAAATGCACGAAAGCGCATATATGCAGTAAGGCAAGCGCTTCGAATTTGCGAAGCGCTTGTTTTACTGTATATATGTTCGCTCACTAATGACTTCGAACGTTGGAAAATAATGCCAAGTGCATAAGTAAAACAGCATTACGAGGTCCTGCGCTATATGCCGTAGTACTTTTTCTTAACTTTCCGCTCATCAAAAGCTCGCATAGAAGGAACTGTGGGTTGAGCGGCAACAGAAATTAGTCCTAGAGCGCTAAAATAGTCCGTGCACAGTGCACGAGACCAACCAAGCATGCCCGAAATTTTCTTCCTATTTGTTGCATTGTATCTTCTTCCAGTCCGTGTTTGAGGAACAGTGAGTTCGTTTGCCCCTGAGGTGGTCATTAGGGAGTGAAATCGCTCTGTAGCGCTCGTCGGACCAGGTGCTCCGGGGAGCTAGTCAACAAGTGAACGTCCCTCTAACCTCGGACCTGACTCCGAGAGGCACTCACGCTTGGGGACAGACACGTCAAACGCGCTCTTGCGCCTCTTCTTCTTCTTCCTCTTTGTGGCACTTTCGCATCGCCAAGCTTGCGAAAGCAAACAATGACCCTCCTACGCTCACCGTATACGCGTGGATGGACGGGCCGCGGAGTGCCGCTGTCATTTGAAGAAAGTGCCCCAACGGTGCTAGTGCAAGAAACAACGGGAAAAAAAGTATAGTATACGTTGTTGGCCTTCAAAAAAGCCTCTGCAGTGCGAAGGGTGTTACGGAGTGCGCTGTGGCTGTGATGTGTTGCGTGCAAAGAATGTAGTCGAGTTTTGTGAGCCTAATTAATGCTGTAGAGAGGTTGACAAAGACGCAAAGCTGAAAAAAAGGACGTTTGTTTGAGGTACACTTATAGGACAAAGAAATCATTAGAGTATTTAAGGAAAGAGAGAGAGAGAGAGCGGGAGAGAGAAAAGTTGGTAGGCCCATTTCTCTTCAGAAGGTTTTTTTCTTTTTTTTGCGCCATTGTATGTGCATATGTATATAAGACACGTATACACGCATGCACGAGCACTCCGGCCTGATAACATTAATTAAAGGTGTTTTGTAGGCTAAAACCACGATATGATCGTGAGGCATGTGCAGTAGTGGACATTTCCGGATAAACTTTGACCACCTGCGGTTCTTTAGCGGGCACTTAAATGTAAGTACGCAGATGTTTTCTGCATTTCACCCCATCGAAATGCGCCCGCCTTGACCGGGATTCGATCACGGGACCTCGACTGTGCAAGTGGATGGCCTAACTGCCACAATACCACGGAGGGTGCTGCGTCTTTTCACATTTGAACAAAAATAAGTGAAATGGTTACTGTGCTGCAATTAGGTTCTCTGTATGAGCGATAATTATTCATAAGGAGCTGTTTGTATACCGAAAAAGCAGAACGCAGGGTGTTGTGGTAAATTCCAGCGTTTTCTGAATCCGTACAGAGGCAACAAACACTCACTACCCGTTAAATGTCTATACTTAGTGTACAAATCTTTTTCAACAAAAAAAAAGACGTCTCAGCGGGAAGCTGCGACGTTGTGGCCACTTAAAAACATGCAACAACAATAGCATCTCTCGCAGTGGTCCTTGGTGTTCGCGGAGAAATCAGTTACTAGCCATAGGACCAACGGCAACAACTACTATTGCAGGATGCGGGGCATGTTGTTATTTTGCACATTTACGTTTGTGCAGCCTAAAAGCTTCCATTTTTTTTAAAGTCCTGCATTGCCAGTGTTCACTGATAAGTCGCCAACCATCCATGGGGGCTAAACGGCTCTGGTGTTTCGTTGCTAATTTTTTTTATTTTTATTTTTTATTTATTAATACCTCAAATACCCCAGCTTGGGGTTTTACATGAGGGATGGGCTGTTATGTAGTGACAATGATTCGATGAACGACTTGAAGGCTTGCGGGTTGGATTGCAGCACAGCATCTCTGGGTAGTGCGTTCCAGTCTCTTGCTGTGCTTACAAAGAAGGAGCGTAGGTGCGGGCCGCGGGGTTTCAATGGCGGGTCGCGGGGTTTCAATAACTTCCAATTCGTCCTGTCCTGAACAACTTGATTCCACTTCACTCCTACGAATGCGTTGTTTTTATCGCCTCGCCTAACCTTTTGCTTACTTCTGCTAACCTTCATTCTTTTGGTATCTGCCTTGCTGTCACTGTCCATAGTTTGTCTATTCTGCTCATTACGTCTACTGTCCAGGTCCACTTTTTTCTCCTAATTGACATAAGCATATCAATTATCGCCGTTATTTTCTTCGATCCATTACGCTCGCTTTGTGTCCCTTAACGTTAACACCAATCATTTTTCGTTTGTGGTCCTTAATTCAATCTCAGGATTTTCTCGTCGTCCTCCACGTTTCTGCACCGTACGTTTGTGTACTAGGAGAATGCAGTTATAGTACATGGTATACCTCGGAACTGTATCTTGAAACTGTATCTAATAAGAACTGCATCTCGGAGACTTCGTCGCGCGAAATCCCTGATTTTACATATAATTTCTTTTTGTAAATCGCCTCTCGAGAAGGCTGCGCTTCTCAAAATAAATGAAACAACCAGCACCATCGACATTACTGCACGGTATCTTTTCCAGGCTAGGGCTTATAGCGCGCAACGCTATTAGATGCGTAGGATAAAAAGAAAGAATCGACAAAGAGCGAAAAAAAAAAAGAAGGGAAAAGTGAACAGAGGTGATTTCTTGATGAGCTTCTGGGGAAGTCACGCCTCACCTGATGGACAGAAAGTGATTACGCACCGTACCGCCTCGCGTCGTAGCTCACGAAGACGGAAGCTGAACTCTGATGGGACCACGTAAATCAATTAACGCCGCCCGAGGTGGGCACGTCCAACGGGAGTAATTTTGCTGCGGCTCTCTTTTTCGCAATAGCTACTTTGCATGAGAAACCTCTTGCATCTCTTCCATTTCCTGTTTTGTTACCCTTACTTTTTTTTTTTTTCAACTCGACCCACACCTGTGACTGGGTGAACGCGTTTGTTCTTTGTTTGCGTACGCGTTCACGGTTCACTCGTGCCGTTCACGCTTGCCTTCCGTTGGCCTTTTGAACTGGAATACGAAAGTTGACTGAATCGTTGGGCGTGGGCGATTCCCAATCGAAACTTTGTGCCACCTCCGCTTGGCGTTCAGGTTGTGGCGTCAGCTTTTTTTGTCCGTGCGTTACGATCCGCGCAGGTTTTGGTTGTGAGTGGTTGCCCTGGTGCTTGACGGTATGCTAATAGCATCAGTTCCCTCGGCGTCCCTTATAGGGAAACCAGATTCAATTGTCGCTGCCCAGATACCTTTACTTAGCGCAGCGCAGTGCTCCGGATATGTTTGTTTACTTTTCTTTCTGGGCTCGTAGGCGGTGGGTCGGGCACGCGTGCTTTTAGTGGGGTCGAAGTAACAGTAGAAAGAGTGAATCGATTGCGTTCGAGAGACCACTTATTTCCCTCTATATTTGCTCGCGTTTCCATGTGTTGTAATGAAAGAGAGCCGACCGTTTCTACGGTATAATGTGCGTTGGCTTCATCGTGCTTATTGCGATATTAATACCGTAGTAAAATGCGAGATCGGCTGATTTTTCTGCAGCGTGCTACTTAGGCACACACGAGCAGAATACGACGCGATAAGAAACGCAAATAATTAACAAGGGTAACTTGGAAACGCAAGTAGCTATGTACAGCTAACTAGGCGTCACATACATTGGCTCCGCTGCCACCTCACTTAGATAATGAGCGGAAACGTACTGTGGATAGAAACACAAGCCAATAGACGTAATGATGTTCATTTTTTTTGCAGAAATGCATGGAGTCAGCATAACGTAACTATTACAATTAACGCAATTAATAATATCTAGTTCGTTTAATCACGCTTGGAACTTCTCTACTTGTAAACAGGAGTTCATCCAGATTTTTTTTTTTGGGGGGGTGGGGGAGGGGGGATGGTGTTACCAGTGGTGTCACGAGTACGCCGGAGACGGGGAGACGGGGTGTGAATGCGAATTCATTGGTTTTTTTTTTCTTGGGTGGGGGAGGGCGGTGGACGTCCGTCTGGGGATGTGTTGGGGGTGTAGGGGGGTGTATAAATCCATGCTTCTACAGAATTACCCGCAGACTACAAACAAAATTACAAAATCTCTGTCTGTCTCTCCTTGCGCGCGCCGTTCGCCCTGTTTACTTCCCAAATATATGGGAAATGTACGCTGAGGGTGCCGACCTCTCGCTAGTGGCCTTCCATCAAACCAAGGTTCAGGCACTTATCTAGGAGGAAATAAACACTACGTATCTGGATAATTTTACGTGCTAAACGTTGCATCCGGGGTGATCGAAGACAGCGCGAGTAGAAAGCCTCTTGTGCAACTCGTTCGGAACTCGACAAATTGTTTCGGCGCACTTCGCCATCGGAGAACTTTTTTTTTTCTTTTTCTACTTAACCTCACTGATATGCTGGCTGTCGAAACAGCAGCAGCAGTGTTTCATCGAACGTGCAAATTTGTGCTATTGCGCAGGTCAGTTTGGCAACCCATCTTGCGCAGTCTCAAAATGTTCCTTGGTTTCTGAGTATTAGCATGATTAGGCTGTTCATTCTTGAGGAAATACCATGGGAACCACGTAAGAAAAAAAGTGTCGAACATGTTGGTTTCATAATTTCTCACTATCCACAATATTGGTAAGTGCCTAGTTTTAAGGCGCGTTAAGAGCAACTCTTCGTCTTTCAAAAATGGAAATAAGAATAATCTTCTCGTTTGATTTGGATGCGGGACGGGGCCAAGTAGATGGAAACTTTCGTCCAAACTTAAGTAGTATGTTTAGTAGCCTGTGTAGAGAGCCTTGAGCTTTGAGGTAAAATGTAGGGTTCCATTGTTCTAAATTTCTCGCCCTGAATATCTATTGTTTCTGAGCAGTAACTTTTGTTCTGTTGATGCTGGGGGTTACTGTTATATGTAACTTCCCGCGAATGTATGCATTATTCTTCACTCGTTAAAAAAAGTGAGATGAACAATACAGAATAAATATCGATTAGAAACAATCCGGCATTCATGCTTATGTACTATTTGTGATATCTCCATGTTATCACATCATGTCGATTTTAATATTGACTACATGTCATGAGGTGTTGATGTGTTATTCTAGCTCACAAGTTCGAAAAGTAGTTACAGCACCTGCAACAACACCAACTTTTTTGCGAGCTCAGCTATAAGCAATAGGCAGCCCCCGTTACTAAAGTTAGAACAACAATAGATATCCACTGCCCCATATGTATATACATGTCAGTTATGGTTACCTGTTAAACTATTCTAATCTAGACACTCGTGCAAACTTCTAAACTCATGAGTCAGTCCAGGTCCTCTAAATTTTTTTTACAACGCACACACACAAGAGCACTGCTTATCTCACAGGCCTCCAGTTCGAAGAATTATAACCGGAGGTGTGTTGGCATTATACCAGAATCATTTCTCTATCAGTTAAGATGTCGCGCTTACCAAGAAGCCCAAGTTGTATTCTCACGTCTTGGAAGAAGTTGCGCTTCCCAGTATTTGTCACTTGTAATCCGAAGCTAGGAGCCGCTAAGCGAGCCTTGCGCTCGTTTAGTGAATCGCCACGTGCTCGCGGCAACTGGGGCGGTCATTCCACTCGCGGACAGGTAACGAAAAATTCAAAAACGGAAACCTAACAAGACAAAAGAAGACGAAAAAAAAGGAAAGTCCAAAAAAAAAAAGAACCACGAAGTAAGCGAAAGATTGGGCAGTATAAAGTCCGTTAAAGTGGTGACGAAACAGAAGCGGCCGGTGGGCATTAATAAAACAAGCCTCCGGCCGGCCGTGCGTGGAAAGTTGGTCGGTGACCGAATATGCGGCTAGTAGTGTGCAGTGCGGTACACAGCTGTGCGTGATTCTGCAGGGGCAGAACTGAGAAAGCTACTGCCAAGGAACACGTTTGTCATCGTCCGTTTGCGCTTCCTACGATTACTTAAGCGTTTTGTTCTTGAGATTCCTCTGCGCGCCTACTGTTCTGTAATTGAGGGCCTTGTCTTTGGTGACATAACCTACAATGCTTGCTTTTTTATAGCCTTTCGTCTTTACCCTGCGTAGAGCCGCTTGCCAGGCCTATTCATTAGCGGTTACCTCGCAATAAGGTTGAATGAACGAACTACATTGAAAGGGAACGAGAAAAGGAATAGAATTGGGTGATAATAATAATGACTACGGCAAACCTTTGTTTGAAGCCAGCGTTTGTTTTGCTAATGATTAATGCTCTCGCTTCTGCGAGCAAACGTACTTGTCACCTCGCTGGCAGAAAACGTTGTCGGCGCACCTTGCACTAATAAAGCATCCTGTAAGCTTGTGGGCGACCGAACCGCAAATTGAGTATTATTAGGCGTTCTCTCCTTTTCGTCTGGCTTTCCTTTTGTGTGTTCTGCCTTTTCTTCATCCTCCATGAAGTAAACTGAACAATAAACACTACGAAAAGCTTCTTCGGTCATACGTTGTTTACATGGGTCGAAAATTGTCCTGGGAACCACAAAAGCACTATCGATTGGCAGTTGTTTTCCTAATTATGTGCACGACTTCCTTGTCGCCGTGGTTCCAATGCGCGCGAGCAAAGCGCAGCCGAAAAATTGTTGACGTTTAAATGTCGTTGATGACTGTGCCGAAGCTTACTTAACCTGTTCAGTGACAAAGGTGGTGCACGACTCGTCACAGCCGACATCGAGTGTCCTGTTCCATGAATGCTTCGGCACTGCTTAATCACGAACGTGTCTCCGCACGCACACAGCTTCTCGAATTGGGCTTACAATGCTTTTTGGCAAGGCGATAGCATTCGTAACGCTGCACCGTTTTAGTGGCGTGCAGCATAGAAAAGCGAAATCAACTTGGGGAATGACAGAAAGAAAAAAAATAAAGCTTCAACGGGAGGACGTGGGTAGTTGGGACGGTAGCATTGGAAAGTGGGTGGCCGTAGGGTTGAGGGGAAAAAAAAAGTGACACGTGCGTATGGGGTGCATTAGGGCGTTATACTCAGTGAGAAATGTCCCTTTCCCTTTTGCTTCTCTTCCACCCAGACGCTAGCGGAATTGATCGCCCAATTTCGAATATTGAGAAACGCTTTTCTTCTAGGAAACATGTACGAGATAATGGTCGCGGTAAAGTACAAAGCGACATCAAAAACTGCTAACTCGACGCGATGAACAGAAGGGGGTGGTCTTCTGGTTCACGTTCCAAGACGGTGTAGACGTTCTTGTTATCTTATTTCTTGTGAGGCGAAGTTATTTGTTCCGAGAAAGAAGACATCGTGTAAATGTATTTTTTTTTTCTTTTCTCTCTTACTTCTAAGTGAAGGGGCAGCTCTTAGAACTTTTACTGGTCTGCCCTCACGGGTGCATTGTTCCGAGCTGCACTTTGGACAGAATAAGACACGAAGTGCTTCACGTTAAGTCCAGAAGTGCGGGCTAAGATGTGTTCGGTGCTTCGTCGTGCGTGTTGGACCAGCCCGAGAAGCTGTTCTGTGAATGCTTAATAATCAACGATCTCTCCGGAGATGGCATTTTAAACGAGTATTGGTTTGCACAATGCCTGGCTTCATTAAGATTTGACCACGTTGGCGGATCCTAAAGGAAGACTGTTCTGGCAAACATTGAACGCGTAGGCCTTAAGTGCCCTGCGTCAGTGGTTTTGCGGGAAAGTTTAATATTCACCTTCCTATGTGAATTTTATTTTATTTATTTATTTATTTATTTCGATATACTGCAGGCCAATTGGCCCAAGCAGGAGGGGCAGTACACATAAAAGAAATAAAATACAAGGATGGCATAATACATGTAATGGTACAAACTAGAACTAATACAGAATAATAAAGGCTCAAGAACAAAAAACAATGGGTGCATAAAATTAATAACCCTCATATATAGTAAAATGAAACAAAATCAGCACTAAGAAAACATTTAATCTAACAAAAAAATATGCTCTTCCAGAGCCCGAACGAAGTGTGGCGACAAAATGACTGAATCTGGAAGTCTATTCTAGTCCTCTGTAGTTTTGGGAAAGAAGCTATTTTTAAATGCCTTAGCTTTAGCGAAAATTGTTTTCAATGTATGAGGTCTGGTGTGTCTTGTTCATCTGTTTTCTGTGTTTCTCACTGAAACAAAATTCTTGAGTGATTGTGGTGATTCTCAAAGAGAAATTATTTTGCCTGGTTGTGTCGTTTTTATTCGAATCATCTGTGATCGTTGTGAACACGCCGTGTGGTTATATAGATTTATTTTTATCAAGTCTGGGGGATGTAGTGTGACGCCACTTGTCAGGCTCCGATGATGCGGAGAAAGTAGGCAGTGAATCCGAGGAAAGCGTAATGAACGTCATCTTAGTGCGATTGAAACTTAAGGAAAGGTGAAATGTAATGGGATAAAAAGAAATGTTGTCGCGGGCGTTGTACCATACCGCCATTTCGAGCATTGCGCGTGCATTGAATTGCACATACGAAACGTATTTGAATACGCCTATGAGCAAATTCATTGCATGAAATCATCAAGACATTTCGTTGTGGCTTGTACAGAAAACAATAAAAAAAGATTGAAACATGAGTACCCGTATATCTTTAATTATAATATCTCGCGTTCGGTGTTTCACGGGCATGTTAATGTGAGCCGCGGAAATAACTGCGGCAAGTGCGATGATGGGACCAGTTATGCGCATACGTAGGTTGAAAACTAGAACTTGAAATTTTGGACTTGTTAGCGGTATCTTATCATCTGAGTGCAGTGTATGCGAATAATCCTACATCTAACGGGCCAGCGCAGAGGCACAGCACGCGGAGTCGGGCCTTCAAATTTAAGTGTATTAAAAAGCACTGGGTAGATAAATTAAAATTTATTTATTTATTTATTTATTTATTTATTTATTTATTTATTTATTTATTTATTTATTTCAGTACCTTCAGGGCCCGGAGGTGTTACAGAAGGAAGCTGGTAACAGTGAACGCAAGAATAAGGGAAACAAAGAAAAATATGGCTGCTTAGAGTATACGCAGCATTCAGCAGCAGCCTTAAATGCAGTGACATCGGTTAGTTGGGCAGTAGTGGTGGGCAGGTGGTGGGCAGGTGGTTCCAGTAATTCGGCTTGCCAGGAACAAAGGAAACTCACGGAGCAGCCAGACTTGTGTTGCTTGATTTACGATGTTCCTTCGTTTATTTGCTGCAGTTTCCAGCGGTTGGCGTGTACGAAGCGACGAGAATCTTAGACTCGACCTTTGACAGTTCAAGGATACGGCGCCAGGAAATCTCGAGAGAAAAGGTGAGGCGCCTAAACAAATTGATTACTCTTGGCCTGCATTGTGCGTGCGTTGCTAGAGCTCTCATTGAAACAACTCGGTCTACACCAGAGTCAATGGCCCAATGGACGGGACTTTGAGACGCCTAGCAGGAGGCCTCGGGCTCGATTCCCACCACGGTAGGCGCGTTCGGACGCGAAAGGCGTCTACATTCGTGCAGAATGCGTAGGATGCAAATTTGACAGAACCCAGGTAGCCGAAAAAAGCCGAAAAATGCCTAGGGACGTTCACTATAGCCGTATCATGCAACTTACTGCGTACCTTGATAAGGTTATCAATTTACTCCAGTGCAACCGCATCGGGAAGCAATCTAATTCACACTTGGACGGCTGTTGTAATCTCTCGCGACAACGACAATTTTTATGAATTTTCTGATGCAAAATTCCTATTCAAACCTTCTTAAAAGCTCCTGATTCATTGAGCTTTCAATGATCTCTTGATCTCCATTGATCTCCTGATTCATTGAGCTTTCAGGAAATTTAGCACAGAAGGGAGCTTTTTCTGTGCCAAGTTTGGCAATGATTCATAGTGCTCGCGCTTACACTAACACCGCTACTACGAAGGAAGGAATCACGAACCAAACGCGAGGCCTGAATGAAGAGTTGAGAGTATGTGTTGTCTTTTAAGTGCGCAGCACTGTTGTGGCTCGGGGTGTCGGCGTCTACTCAGGTCGTGCTTGCGCTAAGGAAATAGCAGTTGAAAACAGTGGCGAAGTATGCTAATTGCTGACGGAAACAAGTTAAAATGAATCCACATTAGGAAGTGTTCAACTAAACCAGGTTAGTACAATAAAATAAAAGCTACAGATTGAAGGCGGATTAATCGAATAATGAGATGCAGTTAAGCGAAAATAATTCGAAAGCACCGACTATAAAGTACTCAGGTTCTGCTTGCGATAAGGAAAGAGCACTTGAAAATAGTGCCGAAGTATGCTAATAGCTGACGGAAACAAGTTAAAATGAATCTACATTAGTAATTGTTTAACTAAACCAGATTAGTGCAACAAAATAAAAGCTACAGATTGAAGGTTGATTAATCGAATAATGAGATGAAGTTAAGCGAAAATAATTCGAAAGCACCGACTATAAGCATAAACGAAACACAGCCGAATCACTGCACCGAAGCAACACCAATTTACATACTCCGATGAATTCCCACAAAACCTATCAATAAACTGAATGCAAATTGAGAATGGTTAAGATAAACCAGATTAGTATAATGAAATAATGCATAACATTAAGGATGAAGAATTGTTTAACGAGATGAAATTCGGGAAAAAAATAATTCGAAAACGCCGACAACAAACACAGCAGAAACACAAGGCAAACACGGGCTAATCACTGCTCGGCACATCGTACTGCCTTCACTGCGCTGGAACTGACTTGTATTAAAGGAATTTTTTTTTTCGTCCCAGCTGACGTGATTTTAGACTTCTCTTGTCCAAGCGCGCGAGCATGATCACGCATTTCTCTCGCCCCGGTTGACGTGGTTTCTGAATCTCCATACGATTCATAAACCACGTCAAACACGATTTCCAATATCCGAAAGTCACATGACGTTTGACATTTTCACAAAACGAGCGCTATGTGATTATTCCGGCGAACAGGGGCCGAACTTTCCTCATACGGATCAAGACCTTTAGAAACTGTCGTTCGGCGCCATTTGTATTTTGCGTATTTCCTAGCTCAGCAAGCGTACTTTCCACGCGAGAATACTAGCATTGGTTTTGTGACAAGGTGATTTAGGAATGCCAGAAAAATCGTCTTTTCCTTTAGTGTCTCTTTAAGAGGATGCAGTGCTGGACATGTTGGTGCACAGCCTAAATAAACGATGTGGCGTGACGATAAAATAAGAGAAAGAACAGAAAGACGGAGAGAGCATCGATATAGCACGGCATGAAGCAGAAGCAATCAAACGCAGGTAACCATGACCTTGAAAAGTATAGGTAGATAAGACTGAAAAAGACCCACCCTAGAAGATGTGAAGCTTAACAGAATCCTCTGTTGGGTTAGCCGGTGCGTAGTGAGTAAATGATTGCGGATTTCCGAAGGCTGATGGCTTCCGTTTATCGCGTACGCCTATCATCACAGTCACCGACACACGGTACGAAAGAGGAATACCTCGCTCTCGAACTGCGGGACAACTCGAGGCAGCGGCGGAAGGAACTCGAGAAGAAGAGGGTAAGCCATCACACTGCTTGTTCCTACTCTCCTTCAGAGGCGTACGCCGTGGTGGAATAGGGGTTATGGCGCTTCACTGCGGATCCGACAGAGCGCGTTACTCGGCTGCCACCCAAAATACGCGGGTTCGATCCCGGCCGCGGCGGTCGCATTTTCGATGGAGGCGAAAATGCCAGAGGCCCGTGTACTGTGCGTTGTCAGTGCACGTTAAAGAACCCCAGGTGGTCTAAATTTCCGGAGCCCTCCACTACGGCCTTTCTCTCTATCTCTTTCACTCCCTTTCCCCCACCCTTACGGACGCTTAGCCGTGCTCCCTACATGGGCTGCAGAAATTAGCGTCCTTTCCTAACCGAACCACAACCAACCCAACCAACCCCAGAGCGCGGGCTGAAACAGGCTTGTGTACTGTGGGATGTCAGTGCACGCATAAAATGATGATGATGATGATGATGATGATGATGATGATTGTGGTTCGGTTGAGGAAATGACGCTAATTTCTGCAGCCCATGTTTACTAACTATTCATTGTGTGTCTAGCGTCTAGCGTCTGTGTCTAGTGGTTTTATTGCAACACTACTTGAAACATTGCTCTTGAACATGTTATCTTTCCGGCAGGAGTCAAGGTATTTGGAAGGGACGGGTTGCCGACAGTCTTACCAAATTATGGCGCCTTCGGTCGACCCCAACCTCGGCCTCGCTCTCGTACTCCAAGATGGCGACAAGACATGCAGGTGAGGAACTTTTGTTTAAAAAATTCCAGGTTCCAAGGAACAACAGTTCCCCGATTACCTGTTTGCCAGAAAGAAAGGCGAAGCGAGTGAAAGTTTCAACTTCAGTCCTTATTAACAGCGTTGTTGTTCGAAAGCTGACTGCTTAGGCCTTCATGTGTAGTCGTTAAACGAGGCAAGGTTGGGAATGTTCCATTGTGAGAGGGAAAAATGAGGCTTTGCTTATGTCGCCAGTTGAGAACTTGACGTCGCCATTGGCTAGTGAGATACGTTGCTGGGTTAGTCGGTTCACAGATTCAGCAAGGATGCTTTAACTGCGCGAAGACGGTAAGACATAAGGAACGTACACACGAACACGCTTTTGCGTGCGTGCGTACGTGCGTGTGTGTGTGCGGGGGGGGGGGGGAGGGGACTACCAGTTGTTAAAGGCTACTTCTTACACGCTACTTGATATATCAATAATATGTACTGCGTAACAATCGTGTCACGCATTTCACGACTACGACAGTCGTTGGTCCAGCTTGAACGGAAAATGCACTTTCACTTAAGTTTCGCAACATTAACGACATTAGGGACATTTCGTATATGTGAGTCAAATATCAGATAGAGTCGCGTTCTCTTCGTCCTGTGGATTGCGCTTCACCCTCCAAGCATGCAATACCAACTAACCCAAAATTCTACTCTTCTCAAATAGCAGATATTTGTAAATGCGAATATATTTAGAGTCGATTTAGAATAACAGAAAATTTTCGTTGTGTGCAAAAGTGCGCTAAAATTGGCACAGTCATATAATTTCCAGGTTTAAGCGTTTAGGGCGCAGTTCAGACTTAAATGACGTCGCCTTGAAACATTGCAGCAGGCTACCGCACTCGGCGAGTCAGGTCTTGCCGGATATACAGCGATCATTTCGACCTTATATAGAATTCTTGCATGCGAATGTTCTGCTTATTTGTAACTTGCGCTCTATTTATAAATTTAGTGCTTAATTTATGAATAGTGAACCATAAATGTCTTTTCTATAATAATTGCTAACATGGCTCATTGTAAATGTATACAGTAGTTTGATTAATTTCTCTTACTTTACTATTCCATTTGTATTAGATTCGGTCTCTTTGCACATCTTACAGTTGCTGGCAGGGGATAAATATAAGCAAGAAAACAAACTTAAAACCATGTAAGTTCGTGAGATTAACATACTCTATGTTTATCATGACGAAGATGTTTTGAAGTATTTGTTTTCCTCCCCAATGCATGTCTTAATTCCACTGACACATTCGCTGACTGAAACAAGCCATAAATGTCCTCTTTGCGATAACTTGGGAAAACACTCCTGCGATTTCTTGTGAAGTAGTGTATTCTGCTTGCTGCTTACTTGCTGCTGCGCTGTTTATCTGCACTCGTGTCTTAATAAGTGCCTTGTCCTTTCGTTTATCACGCCCTGACCCTTTCGGTGTGGCCGGCGTTTTCGTCGAACAAGCAAACTAGTGTTGGCTGGGCGGAGTCGCCGCTGTCAGCTTGATTGACACAGGGTGGGCACACATCGACGCGAAGGCTTGTGTCCTCGACTCGATGCTGTGATTGGTTTTAGAGGCTCTGAGAACGGGCTCACAAACAACGACAACGACAACAACAGCAACAACAACGTATACCACAACAAATACGACAACAAATACAACAACAAATACAACAACAAATACAACAAATACAACAACGACAACAACGACAACAACGACAACAACAACGGCGGTGATGGCGATGTACATGTGCTTTCTTCTTTCAGTGCAACTTTAATGAGGAACCGTCCGGAATGGCCACATCTCATTTGTGGCAAAAATGACATTTTACCATCAACTCAATCTGTGCGTTTATGTTGTGCGCTTCTTTTTTACGCGCGATTGATAATTTCAGTGTTGTTTTGTTTAGAGAAGTGCACTAAACGGTAAGCCTACTTGTCATGTACAACGTAAAAAGGGGAACTACGTGTTGCGGCGTATATAAAAAAAGTGGCACTCACTAAAAAATAGCTGCTATTAAAGAAGAGTGTCGCGCACAAAATATTGTATCGGGGGCGAGCCGCAGCAGTGGTGCAGTGGTTATGGTGCTAGACTGCTGACTAGAAAAACGCCGGTTCGATCCTGGCCGCGGCAGTGGCATTTCAGTGAAGGCGAAATGCTAGAGGCCCGTGCAGTCTGAGATATCTCTGTACACCTTGGTAAAGAGAGGGAACCGCGAAAGCGTTGGTCACGGGTTCGAATCCCACACTTGACGGATTGTTTCATGAGCCGGGATGCTCTTCTTCTGAGATGTCCCTGCACATTCCATAGTTATGTCTTTTTTTTAATTAAATTGAAAACATGGGAAGGCAGGCTACGTTAGTCCCCCCATCATGATATTGAAACTGAGAACACATATAGAAAAAAGAGGTAGGTAAAAGTACAAGAAAAATAAAACAAAATAGGAGTATGTACGAACTACGTACAAGCATGATGGATAGCGTGTAAAGAATATACAGACGTGTGAATGACAATGTTTTCATTTCATATTTCCTCGTTATAAAGACCCAGTCGTGGACACACGAAACGCGAACGATATATTACACAATAGAACAGCTTTTGCATGCGACAACCCGAGAATACTATTCCAGCTCTGCCAATTACCTGGCTGCAATATGTGGTTGAGGCGTTACAATAAGCATGCAAGCGGAAATAATTTTGACATTACGCGTGCGGGTGAGAACAAAAACGAAAGAACGCGTTTTAGTCAGGCCCTTACTTCTTCGTGTTTGAATTGAACGTAGAGAAGACGACGCGGACACAAAATTTTTGTGGTTTATTAGTGTTCTCTCGTTCAAGCAGCTCCCCGTACTCGGAAACGGCCATGGTTATTGACTCCATCAGGCGGTGCAAAAACATCACTTCGGCGGCCACGTGGGGCGTTTTGTCTTTTGGCGGCATCGACTTGCATCGACCGTCTTGCCATGGGACAGGTACGAACGCGAAATGGTATATACACGACACCGGTCACAGGACGAGGAAAATAAAATGTTTTCTTGGGGACTCTTATGGTAGTTGGCTGGGGAGAAGTAAAAGTTTGTCCTTTGCTAA
This sequence comes from Hyalomma asiaticum, assembly GCA_013339685.2. Classification (NCBI taxonomy): domain Eukaryota; kingdom Metazoa; phylum Arthropoda; class Arachnida; order Ixodida; family Ixodidae; genus Hyalomma; species Hyalomma asiaticum. The sequence goes on from CM023491.1 coordinate 10,125,468, forward strand.
CTGCAGAGGTACTAACAGGAGAGGGCACATTCACGACACTATATATATTTAGCTTTTGGTGCGTAAAAAAACCGAGCAATCACTTGCAATACTACTTCTTGCCTGTGCGTTTCGTACATGTTAAGTTTACGTCATTTCTTTTTTTTTTAACTGTTTGCTTCAATCTGCATTCGTATGGTGCGCCATTAGTAGGAATTAAAGTCCCTAGATATTTCTTGTTACGCTGAAAAAAGTGAGAAATCAGGGGATTTCGATTGAAGTAAGCTGTTGGTTTCGACTTCATTGCTGAAAGAAAGCCAGCGCTTGAGAGCGAAGACAAGCCACTGGGGCCACTGGGGCCATCTCGGGAACAATCTAAACGGTGTTGTTCCTCTTGAAGCGTTCAATGGGAATCAAACTTGACCCGCACATTTAGTGTGACCGCACACGCTTCGCACGCAGATGGCTGTTCTTGTTTAGCACAAACTGGTTTAATCTTACATCTCCTGAATAATTAACCTCCAATAATGCCTGTTTACCTGTTCTCGGGGCGATTAGTGCGTCGCTAACGAGGAAAGAACCTCATCAAACATTGATACGGCAAGCAACAGACAACAACCACAATGACGTTTTTGTGCAGAAACAAAGTAAAAAAAAAACCTCGCGCAAAAAACACCTGCGAGTATCTCGATATGATGTTGTGGGTCGACAGGCTATCGCTACAGTTCCGGGCCGCCGAGGTGATGAATGGTTGCTAGATGCTACGCCTTGCCCTGTTGTAGTCCGCTGTATCGGCGTGATAGCTGGATAGCGGCTGGGGGAAAAAGAGTCGATCCCCTTGAGTATCGTTAGGGCTATCACAATGCATTTAAACACTATAGTGCCGCCTTTCCACAGCCATGCCCGTAAAAGTTTGCTTGTTGACCATTCATTACGTACAGCGCGCCGGCAGTAATCTGTTGTTGATGTTTGACGAGTATATAAAAAAAAAAAGAAAGCTCAGCCAGGTGCAGTTGTTTTTCCGGCGAAGTAATTAGCATCAGCCCGTGAGCGGACGCCGAGTGCGCTGTTTTTGCTTCCACGTATCGCAACTAAATTTCCAGGAAAAAAAGAGTATAGAAGGTGTGTGCCTGCTTGCCTCGTTTAAACGCTGGGCAGCGTGATTACACATCGCAAAACTGTGCGCATCAATCCACGTATTATCAGTTCAAATGGCGTGCCGTGCTGCGGCGTCGTATGTTATATTTAGCGTTATTAAAGTTTAGCAAGAACAATGTAAAGCTTTCATTCGTTGAAATAACAGGGACTGGGTCAGGAGGTATGTACTAAGGAAAGCTTTGAGCGAACTAAAAGTAAAGTTCGCTCAAAGGAAAGCTTTGAGCAAACTTTACTTTATACAGGACGCGTTTCATATTCATATTGTCAGAGTATGTGCATATTTTTTGTAATTGCAGACTTTTTCACACCATAAGCTTCAGCATGGTTGTACCTTAAGAGTTGCCGGTTCCGACTGTACGCTTCTTGCACGTTAACAAGCCAACCTTTTACGTTACAGGCAGCTTGCATTTTACTGAAACGTGCTCTTTATTTCTGTACATGACATAGAGTATAGTTGTGAGCGTTGCTTTTGCGACCTCTGAAAAATTGAAGTGCTAAAAAATTTGACGAAGTTTAAGAGTATGGATCGGGCTATGTGCTACAGGTGGTCGGTAAAATCAGTAAATTTGATTCAACTGGCTTAAATACTACTTAAATAAGTGCTGCTTCCGAACAGGAACTATCATGTGCGTCAGAGCTGTTCAATGTATAACTGTGAAGGAAAGAAGTGATTATTGGCTGAATGCTGGAACATATATTTTTCCGACTAGCGTTTATAATGTTTATTCCGAGCTGCCCCAGATTATTTTTTTTAGCACACTTATGTTCCCATGAATATGACTACATCATTCTCGGGTGTTAAAGCTTTAAAAATCCACAGTGAAGTTCTCCTAGTGGATCCTAAATTACATCAGTATGCACAACAGTACCTATTGTAGCGATCACACCATGAAACACAACGCGCAAGGGAGAGCACTATTTGGTGCTTTGCCCGATACCGCCGTCGCGCACCTCATAGCTTCCACTGTGCTGTAAACCAGCTTGTGCGATGGACAGTATGAAGTACGGCATAATATTACGGATAATGTTGGAGCGCATTTAAATTTATATGTTAAGTATATCGCCCGGGCCCCTAAAGTGCTTCGCACTTTAAGCACTAAAGTGATCTTGAAGACGACGTTTTTCTATAGTTTTCATCGACATCCTTTAAGGTAATCGACGTCCATCTCTTAGACGAATATCAAGAGAGGTGAGAGCAGTAAACAAGCAAATAATAAAATAATGATGCATTATAAGAACCAGACGATAGAATGTAGCGGAAATATACAGGGAAAAGGCGATACAGATTTGAGAACTACGACGTGGCAGGAGTTCTTCAAGGACACTATATTGTTCAAGCGTTTTCTTAGCAATCTCAACATGCTTATTCAATTGCCTGACGATGTTATCTGTTATCTGCTCACCCCCACCACCACTTCATTCAGGCCGTTTGGTGTTGTACTACGGGACCTCTCAAGAATGGCTGGGAGATGTTGGACCCTATGCCCGCGCCTAGGAACTACCACACGGCCTCTCTTGTGGGCGACGAAGTCTTCATTGTTGGTGAGCCTCTGGACACTCTCCCTCTCTTTACGATGTCCTCCGGCTGGAGCCATTCGTTCGCTTAGAAAACACTGATAGATATTTGTATATTTCATTATTGGGGAGTTAATCATAAGAAATAGATAGATAGATAGATAGATAGATAGATAGATAGATAGATAGATAGATAGATAGATAGATAGATAGATAGATAGATAGATAGATAGATAGATAGATTTTAATCCGGTCCTAAAGGAATCCGCAGTTATAAGGAAGCCAGAAAAAGGGGGGTGGGAAATGCTCGTAAAAGGAAGAAGCGTCAGCCACCCATCCGAAGCATGAAGCTGCTAAGTAAATTCACGAAGATTTCTCACATAGACAGCTGCTGCTCTTTCGGTAATGCATCAGAAGAGGCATGATGTTCTCACATATGTCATTGAGAATGTCGATCCACACTCTAACACATTTATTTTTCCCATCGTGGCTCATTAAATCATGCAGGCGTATTGCCCAAAAATACCTGTTGCGAAAGTATGAGTCTATGTAAAACAATATGCATTGACAAAATGTACAGCCAGCTTTCAGCTTCAGTGGTTACCGAAGCGTGTTAGAACCGCCTTAATTACCGTTGACTGAAAATGAAATGTATTTTTTTCTATGTCTGCGGATACTTGAGTTATCTCGAATTTCGTGTATATTATTTACGATCCGGCTTAAAAGTAATTATTTTAAAAAGTTACAGCGTGTGTGCGTTCCTTCCTCTTCTGTCTTCGCCTTCACGAGTTCCCGAGCTTAACACCGTATAACATCGTAGAATACGAATGAACTTCTTTAGTTAGGAGTCAATCCACGGCAAGTTGATCTTCAAATTAAGAGTTTTTCGCTCTACACCTTATTAGCTGATATTAGCTTGATAGTTTCTAATTAACTTTATAAAATGAAAGAATAGAGTGCATATTATCTTTTAATATCACCTTGTCTTCTTTTTCTAGTGTTTTTCCCTGTTGTTACGCGCAATGACCTACGAGGTTTGAAAACCTAGGAGGACAACGCAAAACTGAAATTGAAAGGTTGGAAAAATGAAGCATTTGGGAGGTAGTGAAAGACGCAATATAAAGTGTAGGTCACTCACTTCCCGTAAGAGTCCCTAAATAAAAAAGAAATGAGAAAGGTAAAAGTAAAGAGAGATGTTAAGAAAAATAAATCAGAACTCGAAGTGCCGAGGTCAGAACGCGTCTGAAGCTGCTCAATACGTATAACCGAAGACGAACCTGCGTTCGCAAATCTAATTAGGAAAGTCGCTAATTAAAAGCAAACTCAAGGTGCGAAACTCAAATACCGTTTCTTACTATTTAGTTCGGAGAGCGTTTTATATATGCGCATCACAGCAACGCTGTAGCAGGTATTTTTTTTTTATTCTGTAGGAGGCGAGTGGGCAGGAACGACTTTTACGTGGCTGGCTTGTCTAACTCTACCTTCTCTTACAATGACCCACCCCCCAAAAAAAGAGGCTTGAAGAGAGCAGCGACTAATTGAAGTGCCTGCATGGAAACGTGAAATGTTTGGTGCCTTATGTTTTGGGCTGCTGTCCTTCGATTTTTGTGTTGCGCAAGTTTGTTAAAGAGCAGCTCCCTGTTTGAGCTTTGCTCGAATGGCGAAGGTGACGTTGCGATCGAACACTTATTAGCTTCTCTGAAAGAAGTTAGTGAAGCCTATTTTCTGACTGAAATTCAAGAGTTTTTCACTCGCACTTAATTATAAATGAAGCTCTCGTTTGCAGCACGGTTACATTTGTAATTTTAGATTTTATTCTTTTGGGACAGTGAACGGGCCAAAGCTATCTGAAACTTTCTGTATGTCTTAGAAGTGGCTGCTTCCTTCGGTAAGGATTCGCTTCTTACTGCGTAAAATAGCTTATATAATGTGTTGCAGTCGCTGTTGCGAAAATAGTCTAATTTCACAGCTCCGTATGAAAAGAGAGCAGGGACTTGACGATGTTACCTCTAACACTGTGACATATACGCTGTGAAGCGGTGCATAATATTATGTTCGCATAGGATACAATAAAGGTGTACCTAATTTTTATATTTTACAGCATTGATTTCGGAGTATTCTCTTATTTTTTTGTTAAAGAGACACAAATTTTTGCTAGTCCTGACCGCAATGGTAAGCTTGTTCTCAGTGGCAAACTTTGGTTTTGAAAAGAAAGCATATTTCACCTAATTATTAGTAGGGTACTGATACACAAATATAATCCTAGTACTACAAAAAAAATAAATAAAATAAAGTTTGCAAGTAACCCTTAATGTGAAAAGCGAAGTTTTCTGGAGATTCGCACTCCCTAACGTTTCGCATGTTTCAGAATACTGCAAAACATTCTCTGAAGACACAAGCATTACGCGTTTTAACAGTAAAGTGTACTTGGCTTGACTGACGTAACCTGTATTTTGGACACTTAATTCTGGTTACGTTGATTTGATGAAAAAAAGATTTAACTTTACTCATCTCAATGGATAGAGTATATCATATGTGAACCGGTGACTCCCCTAGCAGCAGCACTGAGAAATGTTTATCATTAGGTGAGTACACACCGTTTAATTCTCGTTAGTCATTGAACCAAGGAGAGAAGGCTATCTTGAGAATTTCGGAGAATCGTTGTAAATGTTGTATAATATCAAAAGCATAGTGCTAACCAGGGTACTTCGGAAGTACGAAAGCCTCATAAACGAGCCCATAAAAACTCGTATTTCAGATTAGCCGTCTGAATAAGTCAACATTTTTCAAGCTTGTGCCTTCGTGAATATCTTACGGCTGGAATGTCTCCTGAAAGTACCTCGGTCGGCAATAACACGCGTAATGCGCGTTTTTTTTTTACAGGAGCTTTGAAAAACACCCTGAAACATGCCCACTTCTTGTCGAAAAGAAAATAGTGCTGTGCAATGAGTACACAACGCACTGTACGCTAACGTGAACGAGTCGTGACTAATTTCCTTTCCATCTCCTGTAGCTTATTTTAGCTAAGGAACGTTTTATAGGTCATTCGTCAAGGTGGGGCATACCTGCGCCTCTCCTTTTCATGCCCTTCCACTTTCCACCTTTTTAAATCTTATCGCACCCTCCGACGCGATAGTAAAGATTTCCGCATGCTTGACATCTATTTTTGTGTATTCATTTCTTTTTTTGACCTTCGAGTCAAGTATGAACTTACCCAACTAGTTCGTATTGAATAGCAGTTATTATATTATTATTATTATTATTATTATTATTATTATTATTATTATTATTATTATTATTATTATTATTATTATTATTAGTTATTATTATTATTATTATTGTTGTTGTTGTTGTTGTTGTTGTTGTTGTTGTAGCCGGTTCTTATCGGCGGTACGCTCTCAGGAGGCTGCGATCCCGGCCAGACTCGCTGCGATGAGATGGTAGCCTCGGACTGCGTGTTCTGTTTCTCGACGGCCAACCTGTCCTGGACCGAGAAGGCCAAGCTTCCGGAGGCTCGAGCGTTCCACGGGGCTGCTGTGCTGGGCGACCAGGTGTACGTCGTCGGTGGTCGTGACCAGAACGGCAGGTGAGCGCGTGAAATGAATGAAACACTAGGGCTGTGTGAATATCCAATTTTTTTTTCTAATACAAATATTCAGCTCGTAATTCGAATCGAACCTCGAATAGCAAAACGGAGACGTGGATCATAAATAATATCTTATTTGCCACGTAATTATGTTAGGGAAATCACTAATGAATAATGAATGCGAAGCACTTTAAGTGTGAAATAAATGTTTATCGTAGGACGGGTTGGTGGGATCTGAATTTTTCTTACCAGTTCAAGGCTTCCCTTCAATCTCGTTAAGCTATCTGATGGGGACATTTTTGCGTCTAACATACATTCCTATATGCAAGTCTCAGTTGGCAACTTGATGTAGCACTAACACGGGCTGAATGTTATGCGTGTCCCGTTGTTGCCCAGGCGTATCCAACATACTTACCCCACCCCCAGATCCAATTTAGCTCGAAGGTTAGCTTTGGCATGTCGTTTTACCAGACGCATTCGTCTTTCGCGAAGCGCCTGTAAAGGGTGCTCTGCTACATATACACCCTACCTGCAAGAAAGCGTCATTACAGGAGAAACACACAAACACCGACGTTAACGCGGACTGCTGGCTTACCGTATTTGCTCGTACTGTGCTATCGCTGGTTGTCGTTGTGTGTTGGTTGTAGTAGTGTTGGCTAAATTATGGAAAAAGGACGGCTAACCGAGGCTGAATGCCTACTCAAGCTGCCCAGCGTTTGCCTATTATACAGTAACAGTGCTTATTGTCGTAGTGGACCCTGTGCCGACAACGACATGGTGTCCACTAAAACATCTTTACTGTAATAAGCTCTATTTCTTTCGTTTATTTCGCAGTTACCTCGACACGGTAGCAGTGTACAGCCCGATGCTGAACGCTTGGACAGTAGTGCTGGACTTGCCTGTCGCGCTGATGGGAGCTGCGGTGCTGGCGTATGAGGGGCGAATCTGGGTGCTCGGAGGAGTCGCCTTCGACGAGAACGCGGCGTCCGTAAACAACGCTAACGAACGCCTACTGGACGATGTGTTTATCGTTGACACACGTAACCGCAGGTGAGCTTTAAATGGACTGCGTCTTTAACGAACAGTTGTTAGTCAGAACGTGAGCGTCTTTATGTAATCATTGAGCGAAGCCGCTCGCGGTAGCGTAGCCGCTATGGTGAAGCGATGTTAAGCCCGACAGTGCGGATTCTATCCCTACGAAAAAAAGGAAGGGGGGCGGGGGGAATTCAATATGACTTCATCTTGATGGATAAAAGAGCGCTAATAAGAAATCGTCTAAAATAAGCGCGCTCGCACCGTGTCACTTTATTGTAACAGCGGCACATACATCACATGATAGCTTGGCATAAATAGCGAAGGTTCTGGTCATGTGAGTCGGAGAAACAGGTACCTGCAATTATGTACATCAAACCCTTGTCAAAAGTTACTTGAGTGTTGCGCACCACCATGCCAAATTTCAAGGCTCTGCTTCAAGTTTCACTCGAGAAATTGAAGTATGTACGTGGAAGTAACTTCGTAAACTTATAATACAATTCAATTAAAAATGTCACTACTCTTTAAAGGCAGTAGATAGATTGAAGCGTTACAGTAAAACCTAATTGATTACGAGTAATCTATTACTTGTAAATAGATACGGACAACTCCTTGTCTTGCGCGCCAAAACGCCGATGCGACTGTGAGGCACGCGATAGTGGAGGGGTCCGCTAAATTTGGCCGCCTGGGGTTGTTTTAACAACTATCGAAGTCAAGTGCAGCTGCCTCTAGCATTTCTCTTCCGTCGAAATGCAGTTGTTGCGGCGGGTATCGAACCCGCGTCTTTCGGGTAGGCAGGCTAGCACCGTAGCGCCGTAGCCACTGTGCCACCGCGACGACACCGTGCGCCCAGGGATGTAAAATGCCTGACTGGTTGATCGACGTTTCGATAACAAGGCAAGCCTTCCTATCTAAACATTGATCAGCCTGTCTTGGGCGCCTCAAGGCTGAATGCCACGTGTGAACCGTTGTTGACGCAGCTCATGCAGTAACTGCTCATTACTGCAAATCTGTATTTTCCGCTGAACCTATATATCGTTTAACCTCAGTCATTCGAAGTACTTCGTCAATCGCGCTACAAGCAGCGTTGTGATAGTCCGGTGATCGCTAAAAGTTATCGATAACTACTCCGGCTTACACACGACGATCGCTCACATACGTAAACAATATGTATGAGACGCTGACAAGGCTTTAACCGTGCTTTAACACCATGGCATTGACTGATTTCTGGGGTTTTACGTCCCAAACCAGCTCTGATTATGAGAGACGCCGTAGTGGAGGGCTCCGGAAATTTCGACCACCGGAGTTCCTTTAGGTGCACCGACATCGCGCAGTACACGAGCCTCGACATTTGGCCTCCATCGAAATGTAGCCACCGCGGCCGGGATTCGATCCCACTGCTTTCAGATCAGTAGCCGAGTACCGTAGTCACCAGACCACCGTGGCGAGGCTTCACGCCTTGATGTTCTCATGCTACATAGCATACTTAACGATTCTCGCGGCGTTCATTTACATTAGACCGGATCAGGTTTACTCAAGTCAGTGCACTAGCCGAAGTCAGGGAACCTAGTCGTGGAAATTGTGACAAAATGCAGCGGCCTCGTTGCTGAGAAAGAAAGAGACAAATCTAAAGTGCACTCGCTCCTTCTGAAAAAACAAACAAACAAAAAAAATGTCGTGCAGGTGCTTCAAAGGGCCCTCGCTCCCTTTCCCGTGGGCGTTTGCGGCTGGTGCCGTGTGTGACGGCCAAATCTGGCTCTGCGGTGGCTTGACCCCGTTCGAGAATGGGAAGCTTGTGAGCACTTCGAACATCTACGTACTCGACGACGGTTTCTGGGTGTTCTACGACGTCCTTACGCTGAACAGGCATGCTTTCCCAGCCGCCAACTACGGTAAGGCGATTAATTAATTACTTAATTAATTAATGTTTATACGCATCACACAGGAAAGGTTACGAGACAACGTCACATAATCGCGTCTCGCACGGTCGCTGATTGGAATTCTTTGCCCCATAGCATATTTACTTCGATGATTTTGTTAGCGAAATATAGAGCCATGTTTTGAATGTCTAGAGTTCTTAGTTCTCAGCGCTCCAACTAATCTTGTTCCTATCATGCGTGTGTTGTTCTGATTTTCATGCTTTTATGATTTTCATGTTTTTAATGTTGTGTTTCCTGTGTTCAATTCTTCGTTGTTTGTATATTTACATTTGCATTGTATGTGACGCCCATCCTGCTTGAGCCAAATTATCGGCCTGCAGTATTTCAAATAAATAAATAAATAAATAAATAAATAAATAAATAAATAAATAAATAAATAAATAAATAAATACAGACACCATGTCGCGCGTTTTTTCGCGCCGGTGACATGTAGTTAAAGCAGATTTACCAGAGCATGCTCAAAGCATTCACAGATTATGCTTTCAGGATTCTAGGTGGCTAACTCCCAAATGTCCTGCTTTATAAGGGTTCTTTGCCACTGAACGACCACTTTCGCTCATAGTACGTCCAGTCGGGTCGAATATTCTTTTACGAACAGTTTTAATGTGAGAAATTTTCTGTAATGAGATGTGTTGTCTTGTAGCTACCCTGCCATCCCTCGCTTACAGCCTATCTATCGCTACCTTTCTTCAGTTACATTATATCTACTTTACCGATTACATCTTTTCCCGAATGTAACAGCGGCATCGGCATCGCTTCAACTTAGACAGTTAAACCTAAAAAGTGTCTGGAAACGTTAAGCACGTACCGAGGCACATTTGTGGGGCGTGCGTCGAATGTCTAAATTCTCTTGTAGGCGTATGAATATACCTTGCTTGGTGTACGTGATAGGTTAGCGCGAAGCAATTAGGTTTTTCTTAATCTTTTCTTAGTCTTACAGGAATAAGAATCGACTCAATGCTTCTTTTGTCTTCATTTTTTTTTTGGTCTGTAACGGTAGCAGTCTACAGTCTCTTCATTGAGTGCCGATACTCTCTGAATACAACGCACGTACTTCTACTTTTCCAAATGAGCGACGAGAGGTTGGAGAAGCCCGAGCCGAAAACATAGTTTGCTCCTTGTCTTCATCTTGTTCGCACCCATCTGTTCGTACCTAATTTGAATATTTTACCGCTTCGAGGGGTGTATTCTCGAAAAGTGGATTCAGGCACTTCTGCGGATCGTCGTTAGCTCGACGTGTGGTGCCCCATTTTCCTCGGCCCCTTGAGGCGACGAATCAAATTTGAGGGCCGCAAAACCGAAGCGCCATGCACTTGACTCCGCTTTCTACACATATTATTAGGTTATATTTCGAAGTACTGTAAAGGCGCAAATTTGCTATATGGTTTCATTAGCATAGACGAGAACTCGAAGCTCAAATTCGCGTCTTCTTCGATGCGTCGTTGACGCTCGAGCTGGAAAAGTAACATAAAATTTATTTTTTGGTGCTCGTGGGTAAGCGTGCTGAGGCACACACGCTAGAGCAATCCACTTTTTTACGCTCAAGTGCTGTTATCCATCCATACGTCGTTGCATTATGCGACGCCCTTCCGAGCGCCTCATTACTGTCTGATTACTTCCGTAGCAGTGACCGCCGTGAAGCATCCGCGCGTAGCCGGGAGCATTCTATCATGCCCGGAAATGCTCTCGGGCGGGTTGTGGCACAATACTACCTTAGGGCAAACTGGTAATGAAGCCGAGACAGGCGCTGTTTGGGAACAAACTTTCTCCTGCTGTTTCAGTCGCGCTTGCTTGCAATTTAGTACTTGTCCGACGGTTTCGAGCTGGGGTTACTTGGTTCACGAAGCAGATCGTACAACGGTACAGTGGAAGGACCTGTCTTGTCCGTTCGCGTTGTTTTGGCATGATAATAAGCTCTTACTTTCCATATATTTTCGCAAGCTAAAGGATAAGCACTTTCGTACGTGTGGCGTATGTGTGGGTTATAAGGATTAGGAGGCGACAGTTTTTTCTTTGAATATTGCAACAAATCCATACGTAAGCACTGCATATCGATTTCACAGGCTGTCGTGTTGTTCTTATGGAAACATGCGGAACCATTGCCATGGTCATACGAAGTGTCTGAGATAGGCCTCCTCCACCTACGATCATCATCATCATCATCATCATCATCATCATCATCAGCAGCAGCAGCAGCAGCAGCAGCAGCAGCAGCAGCAGCAGCCTGTATGCCCACTGCAGGGCGAAGGCCTCTCCCATAGACCTTCATTCATCCCAGTCCTGTGGTAACCGCGTCCACGTTGTCCGCGGTTCGTTCTCGGAACGGAAAATGCTTGCTTAGTAGTATACTTATACAGGGGAAATCAATGCGACCTTGTTTTTTCGCCACAACAGTGAAATAATGAAATATCTTAGAGATGCGTGGTTTTAAGAAATTTTTAGGTGCATTTTGACCTCGTTGACCTCTTAGTCGGCACATCGCACATTGGGGATCAATATAGCCTCCACAATCGTGGAAAAGGATGGATTGCATGCTTCATGGTAGTTCAGTGATTGAAAAATAACCCCCCGCGAATCCGACATTTCCTTCCTTTGAAGCTTTCTCGTCGGGGCTGACTATTCGTAAACTATTCGAAAAATATTCGGCATTTTGTATACGCACTATTTGATTTGAGTACCAAATCAAATAGAACGCTACTCTACCACTTATTCGAAATTTTCCAATATTCGCAAGCTCCCTACAATCTTGATTTCCTTTAGTCATGCACGAACACTATTTGAAGAGAACCGCCACACGGTTCGATTCGCTTTTTTCACCTGTGACATGTGGCGCCTCATCTAAACCGCAAAGAGAACGAAGTGCGCCGGCTCGTTTTGCCAAGTATCACCGAGATGGCGCAGCAGCCAACTTATGACGCTCCCTAGGAAGTCGCGGCTTCTCTCGGAAAAGAAGCGAACCATAATGTCTAATACATGGCCTCCGTGACCGCAGTGATCGCAGTTATCGGCTTTTTGCGTTTAACACCAAGGGGTCCTTCTTTATATTCCACTCTGGCTCAATTTTGTCGCCTCAGCTGAACCGCAAAGGGAACGAAGTGCGCCGGCTAGTTTTGCCAAGTATCACCGAGATGGCGCAGCAGCCAACTTATGCCGCTCGCTAGGAAGTCGCGGCTCCTCTCGGAAAAGAAGCGAACCATAATGTCTCATACATGGCATCCGTGACCACAGTGATCGCAATTATCGGCTTTTTGCGTTTAACACAAAGGAGTCCTTTTTTATATTCCACTCTGGCTCAATTTTGTCGCCTCTGCTGAACCGCAAAGAGAACGAAGTGCGCCGGCTTGTTTTGCCAAGTATCACCGAGATGGCGCGGCAACCTCGCAACTAGTGCCGCTCGCTAGGAAGTCGCGGCTTCTCGCGGAAAAGATGCGAACGAATATGTTGAATACATGGCCTCCGTGAAATTGCGCGTATCGTTATTGCGCTCCACATCGGAGGAGGCCTTGTTTAGATTCCGCTCTGGCCCGCACGTGGTGCTTGCGGCCTGTCTGGTTCTCTTTGAACTGGCACGTTTTCCGTCTGCCTGAAATGTGATTAACACGCAAACCAGGAGCGCTAAGACCATGGGGACAGTGACGAGAGGCACGTGGGACCCGTCGTTTTACCGCTCCTGTCTCAGTTTGAGGTATGAAGAAACTATCTCATAGAAAAGTGTAATCTGTAGTGTTTTCTTACGGAACTCCAGCGTCGTTATTAGGCAGAGTTATCGGTGAGGAGGTAAACCGTTGCACAGTGTAAGTGGTGACGACAAAGTAGCTACGTGTTTGCGAGAAAAGCAGCAGCTATCAAATTAGCGTCACGTGATAGGATTTGTTTCCTACGGTTACTGACGTATATACAAAAAAGAAGCGAGAAGTTGTGATGCAATAAGTGATTAAAGTTTAGCAGAGTGAAAAGCTGTGTAATATTGGTCTAGCGACCAGTAATAAGTGGTCTAGCTACCAGCCATTAGACCACCGCGGCGGGGCCGCATGCATTCCAGTAGGCATTTCTTTTACCCCTTTGTTTTCCCCTAACAGAATCACGATGCTAGTCTACTGTTGTCACTTCCGATATATTGAATATTATTGCAGCATACCCGCACGGAGTGCGCATACGCAGCACATGAATCAGAGCCGCGTGACGTCATTTCGACGTGCGAGACGGGGCCTACACGGATGAGGCATCTGATAAGTGCCAGCGTTGGCTAGGCATCACGCACAGAAAGCGTTTGCGACACTACGGCTTCTTTTTACTTGAAAGCACCGAGCATGACCGGGAGTTGAGCTTCGTTTGTTCTTTTGTTGCTCTTTCTTCTTTGACTGACTGCTTTGTCTATAAATTTCGAACTTGCCTTGCCTGCGTCATTTCATGCCTCATGATTTTGACGGTGCATGGCTGCTATTGTTAGAACGCAACTGCACGGACAGAAAATGCCAGTAAAACAGAAATACGGTTGGGAGGTTGGGACTACCGTATTTCACCGGCCACACTGACGAAATACCTGAAGGCGAAAGCCTCTGCGTCGGTGATATTGAGCAAAACACGCCGGCCGCAAGAGTAAGGAAAAATATGTAGATGTATGGTGAGCAGCTCGACTTATCTGATGAGTAACGAGAAGGAAGAGAGAGAGAGAGAGAGAGAGAGAGAGAGAGAGAGAGAGAGAGAGAGAGAGAGAGAGAATTGGTTGTCTGTTTCCCAAGGGCCCCATAGAAGCCCCGTACGCATCTTTTTCTGAAATTTGCGCCTTCATTGCATCAAAAGAAACTCATGCGATAGAGGAGTGTGGTTGAATCGAGATAAGGCATAAGCTTGAGCGTTGTGTAGCTTTTGTGATTGTAGCCGCCGTACTTCAAAGCCTGCCGTATAGAGGTGTGCCACGTTTCTTTTCAAAATTTAAAAAAAGGTAACTTCCTTTCTTCGTTACGTAGGTACTTGTCCAGATGAGTGCTATAAGTTCCTTGTTAGATAAAAAGCTAGCGCAGTTTGTGTACCTTTGTGCATTGCCAGGGATTTGACACGCCATAATGCGTATTGTACCTGTGTCGTGTAAGGTGCTTATTTATTTATTATTTATTTATTTATTTATTTATTTATTTATTTATTTATTTATTTATTGTACCCTCAGGGACCGAGTGCACTACAGACGGGGTGGGGATACATAAAGAAAAAAAGAACAGGAGGGTATAACGTGTTAGGTAAAAAAAGACGACTGTTTCGTTATTTTCTTTTGCAACGTGTTTTATTAAATTCGTCTCGACAGGCAGGTCTCGTGCGAACCTAAGAAAACGAGACACACACGCAAGAAATCTACGCGGCGCATCATGCGCACGCATCGTTACAAACAGCGACGGTGTCATTTCCAAGAAATTGAAATGAGGAAATAAATGTGACAAATCGCATGGATGACAACTGAAGCAGCGTTGGTATCACAAAATTTGGACGAAATTAGAAAATGAAAGTGCAACTGGCGTGCTGCGTGTGGACTACTGTAGTCTTCTGTGGGCCTCCTGCACCCGCTTTTCGCCACCGTTGGCCATAGATGGAGCCAGCTATGCGGACGAAAACGGCAGGGCCCGGGACTGATACCTGGTCACGTGTGATTCATACCCGCGTGGAGCAGTGACTGCGGGGAGATGGGAGTGCACATACCCCTTCAGTGTGACGCATACCCGCCTACTGGAGGATGGTGCGCGCTGGTGCGCGCGATTTTAAAGGAGGAAAATAAAGCTTATTGTCCATTTGGTGATGCATTGAGAGGATTCGAGACGATACACGCGTGCTTAGAAGGTTCGGGGTTTCAGTTTTTTAGTACTTCGGCGGTCGAGGTTCCCTATACCTTAAAACCTCGATATCCCTTAGCTTATCATCGTATGCTTGCCGCCCACAGCTTTGTCGTCAATTTCTTCGTCGTCGATTTGAGAGACCACATGCTAGTTTATCGCAGCTGACAAGTTCGGTAGTTCGTTATTGCTGCTGGCAACTTCGACAATAAACCATACTGTACTATTGCAGCTGACAAGTTCGTTATGCTGTTCGGAGGCGTAAGCACAAGCTATGAAGGGTCCGTGGACGAATGCGAGGTGTTCTTCGCTGGCCCTGGACACGGAAACCTTCGACTCCGGCCTCCGCCGTTCCGTCTGGCCGGTCACGCGTGCGTCGTGTTGCCTCCAGGTGGCGGTGCCGCCCCAAACGTTCGCGACATCTGGCGGCGGATGTGCGAAGCCACGCAGCGAACGTGACTGTTAGTGTTAGCCGCGTTTCTAATTTATCAATACATTACAAGTTCCGCAATAGCATTCCTTAGTTAGATATTAGTTATTTTGTTATCGCAGTCACATTTAAGGCTCGACTAATATTTCTATTATGAGTGCTTGTGAAACAAGCGTGCCACGTTTTTTCTCCTTGTATCAGTTATACGAATATCATTTAAGAAAACAAAGTTGTTCGTTTCTCCCGTCTAGTGCTTTCAGGCCATCGTTATTGTCTGTAGATTTAATATAAAGCCTTGGTGACGCGGTTATTAAATATTCTTTCTACATAATGATTATTATAGCGGGGGTTTGATAACGTGTACGTTGAATACGATAAAAAAAACTTCAGTCATATTTATATTATTTAAGCGATAATTAATGTAATCGCCGCCAAGTAGATTTTACTCTGGAAAGTGCCCACTATGAAAAAGCATTCCAGGAGCTTTAAAATACCTACATTTATGTTGGAGATTTTAAATATGTCTAAACGCATCTCATAAGAAATATTAAGTTTATTCGCTGTTAGTATACGTACTATTTTAGTTCATTATTCTTACATCGATCGAACTGTCTTCTATTTTGTATGCACTTCTTGCAATTGTAGTGTTTCATATCTTTGCTGTTCCTGTTGCTTCCGCTTTACTTACTTATTTATATTATGTAGATTGTCCAATTTCTTCGTTATAGCCGTAAAGGGCCCACGTGCGACGTGCGCAATTTTCTCTTACGAATATTTTCCACTTATTATTTGTGTGCGCCCCGCCACGGTGGTCTAGTGGCTATGGTACTCGGCTGCTGATCCGAGGTTCGCGGGATCGAATCCCGGCTGCGGCGGCTGCGTTTCGATGGAGGCGAAACGTTGAGGCCCGTGTGCTGTGCGATGTCAGTGCACGTTAAAGAACCCCAGGTGGTCGGAATTTTCGGAGCCCTCCACTACAGCGTCTATCATAATCAGAGCTGGTTTTGGGACGTTAAACCCCACAAAACAACAACAAGGTTTGGTGATACTTTAGAGAGTCAGCCCTTTTAGGCTCAGTGACGCACATGTTGTACGTGCATGTTGTACGCACATGTACGTCGAAACATGCGGCGAAATGAGTACCAAATAGTCGACGACGTACACATGCAAGGGTGAATACAGGATTTTGAGTGGGCTCAGTTTATGGGAAGTATGATACGTAAAGCTGAATATGGGGCATCAACACCTAAATGAATCGGTACGTGTGCTTTCAGATGCAGGACGCTACACTTGAGTCACTTATTAGGATATGTCTGAAATAAGTCCTCTTCTAGCTGGGGGGCATAAATTCAAAAATCAAGAGGTAGGTGGGGACTTCTGGAAGGCCCCTCGGAATCCGCCAGTGTACTACATGTATACACGGCCGTGCCCATGTTTGAAAAACGCGCCGCTTTCTGATTTTTCTTTTCCGCCCATCAAGTGCTGCTACCTCGCGAGAGTGCAGGGAATCTTTTTTTTTTTTTTTGCGCTGGTCATCTTCGGTTTCTTTTCCGACGTCTATCGCTCACACATCTGCGCATGCGCAGGCGCCGGCGGAAAGTTTGCTGATGTCTCGTGAGCGGTTTCCATTTCTTGAGCTCGCAGGAACTGATATCTCGTTTACAATCTCTCAAAAGGGCAAGTGCTTGGTACTATAGCTTGTTTTATTTCCCGCAAGGGTGCGATTTTAGAGGCTTGCAGGTGTTACAAACATGGCACCCCGCCTGCGTGTTTCCTTTCGTGGCATGAATAATAATATGCCTTGCTACCGTTATTTTTAATATTTATGATAAGGCAAATCACCTCTAAGTAGTTTTTTCCTCTTTGTTGTCACTTGAGAAAATTAGGGCGAATTGTTTCGATATAGGTCAAGCCAGAGATTTTATATTTGCGAAAAAAAAAAAAAACCTCACCCCGGGTGGATCGAAAAATATTCGACCTTCAACGGGTCCCATTGAGGCTCAAGACCGGACCTCGCACATCTTGGCCGTCCAGAGGGCCCGCTGGGGGGCCGTCAGGTTTGAGCTGGCGTTTCCCGAGTGGACCTAGCCGGGTGACGTCGAGTTCGCTCGCGTCTATTGTGGACAAAAGAAACTTGTTCCACTCACCTTCAACGGGTTAAAAATGATTGCTGTTGCAATTTCGGTGCAAGCACACTGCATAATGTAGGCGTTGAAAATGGCGCGGCAAATGTGAATACGGAAGTTAGTGTGTAGTGCTGCTGTCCTTGTGATCGGGATTGTTGTTTTGTGGGGTTTAACGTCCCAAAACCAGCTATGATTATGAGAGACGCCGTAGTGGAAGGCTCCGGAAATTTCGACCACCTGGGGTTCTTTAACCTGCACTTACATCGCACAGCACATGGGCCTCAACATTTCACCTCCATCGAAACGCAGCCGCCGCGGCCGGGATTCGATCCCGCGACCTTCGGATCATTAGCCGAGTACCATAGTGATCGTGATTGTGAGAAACGTGTACAAGCACGAGCATGACGTCACACACAAGCATACCATCACAAACATACCGCCTTATTGTACGGAAGAACTTCAATGGAGTTGTACGCGATGCAAATGCCGTATTGTACTTTGTAACGAAAGAAATAGACAAAGTCCTTGTTCTCGTTCACCTGAACAGCTGTGTTGTTGTTGTTATGTGGGGTTTAACGTCCCAAAACCATCTCTGATTATGAGAGACGCCGTAGTGGAGGGCTCCGGAAATTTCGACCACCTGGAGTTCTTTAACGTGCACTGACATCGCACAGCACACGGGCCTCAACATTTCGCCTCCATCGAAATGCAGCCGCCGCGGCCGGGATTCGATCCCGCGACCCTCGGATCAGCAGCCGAGTACCTTAGCCACTAGACCACCGTGGCGGGGCACCTGAACAGCTGTGGTTAACAGCTGTATCATGGAGGATGGTTACTTTCTGAAGGCCAGCGGTTATATCCCCTCGTTATGGTCTTCTTTGCGGTCGCTCCGAGCTGGAGTGATCGAGTTGTAAGCCACAGTCAATTCATTACGGCCTCCATAGTACATATACTGGCAACGCCGATCTCGGTGTATGTACTGCGAAACAACCTTTAGTATAAGTGCGGAGGAACGCTGCTGAGCAATAGCTCGATGCTTAGCGCATTCGGCTCCTACGGGGACGTTTTATAACCGACATGGGTTGAGATCTCCGTGACGCCGCGGAGAAAACATACTTTTCTCCCTCTAGCGATGGCGAGACGTATTAGGTGCTAGACTACGGGTTCTGACGACGACGAAGCTTAGTTGCATGTTGCCATGAGCGGTAGAACGACGCCAGCATCCGTCGTCAAGCCGACGCCGGGGTGGACACCGGGCAACCGCATTAGCGAGTACCGAAATGCCGCCAATGTAGAAAATTAAGGTTGTGCGTTGTCGGTTTTGTGCTAATCACGAAGCAAGCAAGACGCATACTCTTTAGGTTAAAGGTACTTGCGAGGCGTGAGTGGCCAGTGATCGTGGTCTGCTTCGCCTGGCTTTCGGGAGTAGGACGAAGATAAATGTTATTTAATTACGCGTAGCTATAGCAACCGGTGCTGGCAGGAAACTCGAATTCAGTGACTAGCGGTTCCGTGCATGGCTCGGCACTTCTGAACCACTGTCCGAAGCGCATGAAACGGGCGCTTTGCTTCTCCGTCGCTGACCTACTGTCGCCGTGCGGCCCGGTTATCTCGGACTTCCCGTGATGCTCCGGTTGCTGCAGAGATGCGAGATAAGATATGTTCAGTCTTGAACTTCGTGTCGCATCGCTGATATCCGCTGCCGCCCGCCGGATCCTGCTGCGGGCGCACGCCGATGCTATTACTTTGTCTGGAGGATTGTGTCTTGCAATTAAGCCTTGGAAGTGTTACGACGTGGAGAGTGGAAAGTGCTCAAGGGTCGTACAGTCAACCACAAAAGTTTGCGGACTACGCGAGCGCGTGCCAACCTGACTTTCCCCGCCATCTAGCGGTACGCCTCCTATCGGCGACCAGACACCTCCGCCGGAAACGCATCTTTTTGCTATTCGCTAGAATGTCCATTTTTCAGTGCCGCGAACCCCACTGCTAGCTTTTTTGTTCCAACGCGCTGCACTCGTCAAACGGTAAGGGCGCCACATATCTGACTCGATAGCGGAATCACAGCCGTCACGGCCTGCATCGAGCGGAGGGCCGATGAAGAGATATCAGTTTCGCGAAGGGCTATCAAGATATAAACCCGTGGCCACAGCTGCCAAAGCGCACGTAGCATTGGGGAAAGGTTAAAGGTGAAAAAATGTTTGCGCACAATCGTTGGGAAACACAGGCCCTATATTTAAGGTGGGGTGCTTCTAGAACGTAGCGCTGCTGTCGATCGCAGGTGGCGTGGCGGAAGTGTCGCGAAGACGCTGTTGGCCGCGCGCTCGCGTGGTCCGTAAACTTGTGTGGTTGACTGTGCGTCTTTCGAAATTTTGCGACTGAGAGAAGCCGTAGTACGTGCGGTGGCTCCTTCGTCCCATCGCCCGACGTTTGCTTCCCGGCTGTGCCGACGTCGCCAGTGTCCACCTGCTGCATTACAAGGTGAGACTCGAGCATTCGTTGCCTACGCATTTTTACCTGGCTCAGCCTATTAATAACAATCATTATGTTTCGGTTACGGTAAAGGCGCTATTTCCTGCACTCCCTTGACGGGAGCACGGCTCAGCGTCCTTGGGAACAGTGGAAAGGGAATGAGAGTGGAAAGGAAGCGAAAAACGTTGCGCTGCCCATGCACACTGCACGGGCGGCTTGCATTTCCGGCTCGGCTGCCACCTAGAAAAACGCGGGTTTGATCCCTTCCGCGGCGGTCGCATTTTCGATGGAGGCGAAAATGCCAGAGGCCCGTGTACTGTGCGTTGTCAGCGCACGTTAAAGAACCCCAAGTGGTCAAAATTTCCGGAGCCCTCCACTACGGCTTTTCCCTCCTTTCTATCTCTCATTCCTTCTCCCCTGCCCCCACGGACGCTTAGCCGTGCTCCCTACATGGCCTCCAGAAATCAGCGTCATTTACCTAACCTAACCACAATCATCATCACATCGTAATGTCCGGCTCTCGATGGAGGCGAAATGTTGAGGCCCGTGTGCTGTGCGATGTCAGTGCACGTTAAAGAACCCCAGGTGGTCGAAATTTCCGGAGACCTCCACTACGGCGTCTCTCATAATCAGAGCTGGTTTTGGGACGTTAAACCCCACAAATCAATGATCAATGTCCGGCTCCATGAAAAACGCGACCGTGTTCAAGGCCGCGTCTTTTTGGTGCGCAGTATAGCGCTCTAACCACTAAGCCACCGCAGCAGACGTCTGTTAACGTCAAATGCACAGGCTATAAATGCACTGGCTCTACTAGCTCTACTAAGCCGAAAGTGCCGGGCGTGTATTATAGAACCACTAATTAGGCGCTCTAACGTTCACCTCGCGGGACGCCTTCAAAGTGCTCGTAACCATTACCGCGGTCCACGTGAGCTTCCTCGTAAACCCGAGCTCAACGTGCGTTATCGAAGACTGCACGCAGCGACTTCCACGTGGCAAGTTGCGACATTGCTCGCACTCCCACACGCCTCGCGTAACTCAATGCGCCGACGTGTAGGCCGAACTGTCGTTTAACTGCCACGTGTACAGATTCCCCTGTCGACGCGATGTAACGTATGTCCCTGACTTTAATGGGCCAGTACAACCTGCTTGCGTGGGATGGAACCGCTGTCAACGCTTTCACATCGCAACTCTCTAGTTCTTGCCTCTAAAGTGCCCACGACGAACGTCCGATGTCATACGATATCTGTTACGTTTATATTTGAGCGGATTCACATTGGTTTTGCTCGTTTAAAACAGAAAGCGCTTCTTGGACAGAACGTCTTGTTTTTAGGTACTGCCTGTAACTGTTTCGTACCGTCAGTGTTCGTGTTTCGCCTTTAAGCGACGCCAAGCTTTTAATTAAAGCACGAAGTATCTCTCTCGATAAAGCCCTTAATGCTTCCAGTTTCATTAAAGCAATTCGCTGGAACTGTTACGAAACGCGCAGTTTTTATGGACTTCGGCCGGCAATCAGATGTTCGTTAGTATATATAGCGGCGCGCAAGGGAAGGCGAAGTGCGCATTCTTTGACCCAATGTTCGAACCCCTGGTTTGTCGTCGATATTTTATCTATTAAAAAATAAAGGCGTCTCGAATTCAGTCTCGGTTTAACCGGAGAGATTCGAGTGATGCTTCGTGGCAGCTGCTAGAACACGCGTGGGTAATCTTGACAAGCAGGCGGCAAACTGTTCTCCCAGATTTACCCTGGGACTGAAAAAAAAAAGCCTAGTATGAGTCGAACAACGCGTTAGATTATCGCGTTTCAGCGCCGTCTCTTTCGCAACCGCTTCTCAAGATTGGGATGCACGTGACTTGAAAAGTCGTGCGTCGATGCAGAATGCGAAGGCGGGGAAAGGGGGAGAGGGGCATTTCGTGTAATAAGACCGCGCTTGAACCCGTTGTTCTCTCAACTAACGTTAATTGCATGAATGGCTTCAGTCAAAGCCGCGGAGTAGCACATAGAACGCGGCGCCGAATGCCCTTTTGTACTCGCTACTTGACACCGACTTGATTGGACCCCAAGGGGCGTTCCGCAGAGACACTTTGGCCTAAAGCACTAATTAAACGCGTTACAGCAGTACCGAGGCGATAGAAGGAGTTATTTATTTCAGCGACTAGTACTACAGCCAGTGGCCTCATGACTGTACTAGTACATGAGTTTGTGGGTTTGTGGGGGAATATTGTTTAGCCTGCTGTCTGAAGGCTTGGGCACCCTTTGACTAAGAACGCACTGGAGAAGCTCTTGCTTCATTTGTGGTGTGCTTGACCACGTTGCACTCGGCATAGCTATTCATGTAGATGTGTTCGTGTTCTTTCGTTTTCTCTCACGAAAGCGAGGTTAACATAGAAGCGTAATTGCTGGGACGTCGTGTGAAAGACAGTTAATTTTATTAAGTGTTTTAACGTTTATGATGACATATGAAGCTTGCATTCCCTGTCGATTATCTTTCGACGGTACTTACGCATTTCCTGTGAGGTCATTTCGAATGTGACGTCTCATTGGAGCGACGGGAATGCTGTCGCGAGCTTAGCCTTTTATAGTTCGAAAACGATCGTTTCCAAAGTCATCAAATTTTAAAGCTCCATTCTTTGTTCGGGATTCGGCGGGTCCTTTTACCTCCGATTCATGACCTCCAGTCCTTGCGCTCGCTGGGATGTCTGTACGTTCAGACGCGATAATTGTGAGGCATTGTGTTTGGAAATTACCCCTGCTGTGTGTTTTGTTGTTTCTTGTGTAGCTTTGACGCCACATCTCCACGTGACTAAAATTTCCTCCAACCAACCGACTGACAAGAATGCGTAGGGTGCTGTCTAACTCAGAGGCGTGTTAGCGTCGACACTGGCGGGCGTTACATGACCGATTGCGTTGAGAGGAGTAGCGTCACTCTGCGCTAACCAAGTTCTTATTTTACGTTGCGATGAGAACATTGCTTGTAGGCTAATTTTAGGTGGCTCGCGGCCTATACGAGTGCCTACGACGGGCTATTAGAGTGTTGTAATGAGAAGGCACCCCCAAGGCGCTTCCTGCATTGGCTGCGTCCTGCCCGCACTGCCATCGAAGTAACCAGGAGAGCCTGGCACCTTGTAGAATACTACTAAATGAGGCTATTGATATTTGGAATAATTTCTTAACAGTAACGCCTCCATTGGCCTCATCTATCCGCGTTCTGTAACAAGATACAGTGAGTCAGTTCTAAAGAAAGAAAGAAAAGGCGCCAATCCGCAAGCTTGTGCTGTACTACTGAAAGCCTCGAAATGTCACGTTACTTCAACTGTTGTATACTTGCTTGCTACCAGTGCTCTTTTGCAGTGGCTACAGTTGGCTCTTGTTGGCTGAATTGTCTAAAATTCGCTGAAGAATGATGAATGATCGCAAGACGTCGGACATCCGCTGCTAAGGTACCAACGTTGTCTGGCTTCACCTTCCATACAGTGATAACAGATTTTTCGCAATAACACCTATAGAGTTAAATGTGGCGCCATCATTTATACGCGACTTTTTCCAGGGGGCATTGTGCTTTCATGGAAATGTCGCTATATGTGTCTCTGCGAGGCTTGTGTTGGCTGGCGTTGATGAGCGAGGCTTGGCCTCAAGCTTAAACGCGGCGGCACAAACGAAATCCTTACAAGTGGAGCGGATTAAAGTGCATAACATCCGACAAGAAACGTTTGCTTACCTGCAGCTCATAATCACTCGACTAAACAAAAACATAATTTTGTGTAGACTGAACGCTGACACTGTTTTCTGTCTTACAAAGTAAGTTGCCCGCCAGTACTTCTAGGGTAATATCATAGGATTTCAATGTCTCAGGGTCGCGTTGCGAGGTGGAAGAAGTCAAGTGACCTTATGGAACCTACGACCCTATGCACCGGCACAGGTGTGGAGCAAGCCCACCATGACATGAGCGGATATGCGCCACGTGCGTTGCGCGCGATCTTACGTGAAATGAGAGCCTGCTCCAATCGGTGGTGCACGACCCAACGTACAGCGTAACGTATGACATACTGCATGACTAAATTAACATTAGGACTTCGGTTTCAGTTGCGACAGCGTGTAACAACGACAGAATTTCTTGCACATCATATAAGACTTTGCATCCCAAGCAGAAATTCTCAAAACTAAATAAAACGTGCTTTCATGTCAAACAGTGCGCAAACGGACGCACGTAAGGAGAGCATATTAACACAGTGACAGAAAGCACAGCAGCGCATACAACACAGCGCCCGGGTCACTGGCCTTTGTTTCTGGACGTCGTGTTTGTATGCTGTTCTACGCGAGGCATCACGAACCGACGAGCCCGAATCACAACCGTTTAAAACTAGAGTCTGTGTAACGCCAGGGTAGAAGGTGGCCCGGGGACGTGCTGCTTCTCTGTACATGATTGATTTGCGGGGTTTTACGTCCCAAAACCACGATGTAAGAGATGTTGTAGTTGACTGATATGTGATGTCTTACGTCCCAAAACCACGACACAATTATAAGACAGGCCGTAATGGAGGGCGCCAGAAATTTCGACCGCCTGGTACAAAATTAACTATCGCAACGAACGCAAGGTTTGCAGCCAGCTTGCGTGCATGCTATGTACAGGTTCTTTGTGAACGATATCCATCCGAATCCGACGGATCGCAGCACTCCCACGAGTACGACAGTGTTGTAAGGCCGATCTGCCGTCTAAGTAATCGTAAGAAACTCGATGTCGCTAATTGCGTTGCCTACTAACTTTTGTGATCGGGGCCTCTGCTGCGTGGTAGCTTGTACACGCGTAGCTATACGCGCAACCACTTGCGAAATATCGCTCGCAGCAAAAAGAGCCTGTAAAGTTTCGTGGTTTACAGCCACGGCGATAGTTACGTCACTTGATCGCTGGCTCTTTTTCCTGTTGCATAAGGGCGTGTCACGCGCACGAGCCTCCGTTAGTCGACATCCACACGTGCCGACGAATGACTAAACGTATACCGCAAGTCTGTGGCTCCCCGCAACTGACTGGCTCTGCGTGTCCCGTCTACAGCGCAGAGGTTGGTCTACAGCCGAAACGTCAGAATCAATAATATTTTGTTTTTCATTGACTTTCTCATTGTAATATATATATATATATATATATATATATATATATATATATATATATATATATATATATATATATATATGTGTGTGTGTGTGTATATATACACACACGATCAGAAAGTCACAGTGACAAACATGATTCGGGATTTATTCTGACGTTCCGGCTGGAATCCAGCCTTTTTCAAAGATATATATATCTATATATATATATATATATATATATATATATATATATATATATATATATATATATATATATATATATATATATATATACTATAGAAAGGACTGGCCCCTCCCATGCCGCAATATTTTATATCCTATTACTTTCTCGATTCCTTTATTCTCCTTTGCGCCCCAATTTATTGTAACGTAACCCTGCACACGACCACAGGCAGCACTGTAGACGGGACACGCAGAGCCAGTCAGTTGCGGGGAGCCACAGACTTGCGGTATACGTTTAGTCATTCGTCGGCACGTGTGGATGTCGACTAACGGAGGCTCGTGCGCGTGACACGCCCTTATGCAAGAGGAAAAAGAGCCAGCGATCAAGTGACGTAACTATCGCCGTGGCTGTAAACCACGAAACTTTACAGGCTCTTTTTGCTTCGAGCGATATTTCGCAAGTGGTTGCGCGTATAGCAACGCGTGTACAAGCTACCACGCAGCAGAGGCCCCGATCACAAAAGTTAGTAGGCAACGCAATTAGCGACATCGAGTACTGTCGTACTCGTGGGAGTGCTGCGATCCGTCGGATTCGGATGGATATCGTTCACAAAGAACCTGTACATAGCATGCACGCAAGCTGGCTGTACAAGCCTTGCGTTCGTTGCGATAGTTAATTTTGTACCAGACGGTCGAAATTTCTGGCGCCCTCCATTACGGCCTGTCTTATAATTGTATCGTGGTTTTGGGACGTAAGACTTCACATATCAGTCAACTACAATACCTCTTAAATCGTGGTTTTGGGACGTAAAACCCGCAAATCAATCATGTACAGAGAAGCAGCACGTCCCCGGGCCACCTTCTTCCCTGGCGTTACACAGACGCTAGTTTTAAACGGTTGTGATTCGGGCTCGTCGGTTCGTGATGCCTCGCGTAGAACAGCGTACGAACACGACGTCCAGAAACAAAGGCCAGTGACACGGGCGCTGTGTTGTATGCGCTGCTGTGCTTTCTGTCACTGTGTTAATATGCTCTCCTTACGTGCGTCCGTTTGTGCACTATTCGACCTGAAAGCACGTTTTATTTAGTTTTAAGAATTTTTGCTTGGGTGCAAAGTCTTATATGATGTGCAAGAAATTCTGTCGTTGTTACACGCTGTCGCAACTGAAACCGAAGTCCTAACGTTAATTTGGTCATGCAGTGTGTCATACGTTACGCTGTACGTTGGGTCGTGCACCACCGATTGGAGCAGGCTCTCATTTCACGTATACAAGATCACGCGCAACGCATGTGGCGCATATCCGCTCATGTCATGGTGGGCTTGCGCCACACCTGTTCCGGTGCATAGGGTCGTAGGTTCCATATGGTCACGTGACTATCTCGCAACGCGACCCTGAGACATTGAAATCCATTGGTATTACCCTAGAAGTACTGACGGGCAACTTACGTTGTTGGACAGAAAACAGTGTCAGCGTTCAGTCTACACCAAAATTATGTTTTTGTTTAGTCGAGCCATTATGTGCTGCAGGTAAGCAAACGTTTATTGTGGGATGTTATGCAATTTAATCCGCTCCACTTGTAAGGATTTTCGTTTGTGCCGCCGCGTTTAAGCTTGAGGCCAAGCCTCGCTCATCAACGCCAGCCAACACAAGCCTCGCTGAGACACATATAGCGACATTTCCATGAAAGCACAATGCCCCTTGGAAAAAGTCGCGTATAAATGATGGCGCCACATTTAACTCTATAGGTGTTATTGCGAAAAATCTGTTATCACTGTATCGAGGGTGAAGGCATATTATCAGCGGATATCCAACATCTCTCAGTCATTGAGCCTTCTTGAGCGAATGGTAGCCACTGCAAAAGAGCGCTGGTAGCGAGCAAGTACTGTAGTTGAAGTAACGTGACACTGTGCGAGACTTTCAGCTGTAGAGCACAAACGTGTGTCGGTGCCTATTTCCTCTTCTATCTCTTTTTTTTAGAAATCGCGCATTATATCCCATTACAGAATGCGAATACAGGAGGCTGAGAGAGATTATAATCTTAAAAAATTATTTCTGTTATCACTAGCCTAACTTAGTAATACTTGACAAGGTGCCAGGCCCTCCTGTTAGTTTAGATGTAGTAGATGACAGTGCGGGCAGGATGCAGCCATTATAGGAAGAGCCTTTCGGATGCCTTCATGGTTACCACATTCTAGTAATTGGCCTTATGCACTCGAATGGGCCGCAAGCCACTTATAGAATCAACCTAAAAGCAATTTTTTTTTATCGCAACGTAAAATAAGAACTTGATTAGCGGGAGTGACGCTACTCCTCCAACGCAATCGGTCATGCAACGCCCGCCAGTGTCGACGCTAACACGCCTCTAAGTTATACAGCACCCTACGCATTCTTGTCAGTCGGCTGCGTGGAGGAAATGCTAGCAACGTGGAGATGTAGCGTCAAAGATACACAAGAAACAACAAAACACGCAGCAGTTGGCCATGTCCGAACACAATGCTTCACAATTATTGCGTCTGAACGTACAGGCCTCCCAGCGAGCGCAAGAACTGGAGGTCATGAATCGGACGTAAAAGGACCCGCCGAATCCTGAACAAAGAATGGAGCTTTAAAATTTGATGACTTTGGAAAGGATCGTTTTCGAACTATAAAAGGCTAAGCTCGCGACAGCATTCCCGTCGCTCCAATGAGACGTCACATTCGAAGTGATATCGTAGGAAAAGTGGAAGGTGGGAGTATCGTCTCAAGATAATCGACAGGGAATGCAAGCTCCATATGTCATCATAAACGTTAAAACAATAAAATTAACTGTCTTTCACAAGACGTCCCAGCAATTACGCTTCTCTGTTAACCTCGCTTTCGTGTGAGAAATCGAAAGAACACGAACACGTCTACATGAATAGCTATGCCGAGTGCAACGTGGTCAAGCACACCACAAATGAAGCAAGAGCTTCTCCAGTGCGTTCTTAGTCAAAGGATGCCCAAGCCTCCAGACAGCAAACTAAACAATATTCCCCCACAAACTCATATACTAGTACATTCATGAGGTCACTGGCTGTAGTACTAGTCTCTGAAATAAGTAACTCCTTCTATCACCTCGGTACTGCTGTAACGCATTTAATTAGTGCTTTAGGCCAAAGTGTGTCTGTGGAACGCCCCTTCGGGTCCAATCAAGTCGGTGTCAAGTAGCGAGTACAAAATTGCATTCGACGCCGCGTTCTACGAGCTGCTCTGCGGCTTTGACTGCAGCTATTCATACAATTAACGCTGGTTTGAGTAGCTTGAGAGAACAATGGCCTTCAAGCGTCCTCACATTACCCGAAATGCCTCACCCCCCCCCCCCCCCCACTTTCCCCTATTGTGTATCGACGCTTCGTTATTCAAGACTTTACGAGGCACGCGTGTCTCGAGAAGCGGTTGCGAAAGGGACGGCGCTGAACCGCGAGAATCTAACGCGTTGTTCAACCCACGCTACATTTTATTATTTTTTAATTGCCAGCGTAAATCTGCGAGGACATTTTGTCCGCCCGCTTGTCAAGTTGATTCACGCGTGTTCTCGCAGCTGCCACGAAGCATCGCTCGAATCGCACCGGTTAAACCGAGACTGAATTCGAGACGCCTTAAAAAAAAAAAAAACAGATAAGAAGTCGACGATGAACCAGCGCTTCGAACATTGGGTCAATGAATGCGCACTTTGACGCTCCTTCTCGTGCTGCGCGGCCATACTTACGAATATCTCACTGCTGGCTCAAGTATGGTCGCTGAGTGTAGTCACACGACCGAGTGAATAACAGCTGAGCTTTTCGTAAGTGCCGGCGTTTGTGGAAACTGGAAGCATTAGGGGGGACATTGAGAGAGATACTTCGTGGTTTAATTAAACGCCCGGGTCCGGAACCCGGGGTCCGGAACACGAACACTGACGTTACGAAACAGTTACAGACATCTAAGAACAAGAACCGCTTTCTGTATTGTACCAAAGAAGCAATATCATTCGGAAACATGAATGCGTGTACGTCATGTGACGTCGGGCGTTCGTCGCGGGCATTTTAGGGCAAGCACTATAGAGATCATTTGCAAAATCAAAGTAGTGACAATGGTTCTGTCCCACGCAAGTAAGTTGTACTTGGCCATTAAAGTGACGGGGATACGCTACATCGCGTCGAGAGGGAATCTGTACACGTAAGGGAGGAACGAAGGATAGAATAATGATGATAATGATAATGGTATTGATAACAGTTTCTGCCTGAAGATACCGCAACGTTTCAGTATACGCCTTTTATATGGCAGTTATTTTGTCGTTTCAAATTCTAATTAAAACAGGAGCAGGATGAACTTGGCGTTGGCAAGTTGCACAACTTCGGTGTTTCTTTTGAAGTTTCGTTTCTTAGCTGCGAGAAATATTTTTAAAGTTCGAGATATCTGGCAGTGCCACAAAAAAAAAATAAAAAAAGAAGACTGATGCCATAAATAGCAGTGTAATTCCCTAGGGTCTCTAGAAGGAAGTCCCTTCTGCCGAATGCAATGAAAGGCACTCAAGATGGGCAGACATTTGTCGTAAGAGCGCTTGTGCCTTTTACATGCACTTCGATACGAACACTTCAGCTGCCTCCAAATGGAAGTGACTTTTCAGGCGGCCGCTTCAGGGTCTGGAATTAGTTTCGTGCGAACTCTTTAAAACTTGAGTTCATCTTAAAAGCGGTACGAACCTTTATCCACTTGAGCACGGGGGTGAGTCCTTGATGTTGTACTTTGCTGAACTTACCTCAGGTGGCGATCTCAAGGTGGATGAGTTCCATCGTTGACCTTGTCGCTGACCTTGCGTTCACTTCCGTTACTTCCCGTAGGTGTAATGTTACCCCTATTCTGCCAAGGTGGTAATAACTCTGGATGACATTATCTTCATGATTCCAGGAATTAAACTTCCGTATTTCGGCGGCCTGTAGAGTTGTCACTTATTTGAATGGTCACGGGGTTTTGTCTGTGTGCCGCTAGTTGTTGATTGCCACCGCTTTTCTCGTGCTTAGTGTGACGGTATTAGCAAAATGCTGGTAATTTTGCTTTAATAAGTTTCTGCTGCGGATAACACTATCGAAGAGCTGCGGTTTGTGTTAGTTTAGTTTAGTTTGAAGTTTATTTATTTTCTGTCTTTTCTGTCTCTCTCGTAAAGAATTCGCATGGTATTTTCTTAGCTTGGACCTTCTCAACTTTGAGCACGTTCTCAACTTTTAGCACGTTTGAGCACGTCATGGCACCAGGTGCACACTATCTACACACTTAAGCGAGCATTAATTACCTCACTGTAGTCCTGCTAAACAGGTTCTCTTGATTTCGCTACGAACAAGGGTATTAATTGAGCAGCTTGCGTATCAGAATTTGTGCGTTTTAAGTAGTATTCATATTTGATGCTTGATCGTCATGATCATCATCCTATCGTACATCCACTGGAGGACGAATGCCTCTTCCAATGCTTCCATACTTTTCTGTCCTGCGCGAGCAGATTCCATCTGCCGCCTGCGAATTTCATAATTTCGTCACCCCAGCTTGCTCTTTGTCGTCCCACGGTTACGCTTCCCCTCTCATGACATCCATTCCGTCGTTCTGTCCGTCCGTTATCTAGCCTTCCCATCACGTGGCCTGCCCATGTCCATTTTAAAGTCTATTGTTAGGTCAGCTGTACCTCTGTCTGTTCCCTTACCCCCTCGGCTGCTTTCCTATCTCTTTGTGTAACGCCTATCATTTTTCGTTCGCGATTAAAGAAAGGCGCGATAAAAAGTGAAATGTATACAGTCGTGTACGAATTAAGCGCGAGCAATCGCAAAGTAGAATAGAGTTAGAGTTAGAGAATCAGTGCTGTGGAGCACTATTCCGGACAGCGAATTATGAGTTCAGCTAGAAGAGTTTTTGGTGCGCTGCTTGAAGTGCCCGAGAGCAAGGCAAAAGAAAATTTGAGCTTATTAGTATGAAAAAAAAAACTTTTTGTTTTCATATTCTGTATAGCCATCCCAGCGTGTTCAGTAAAGTCACATTATGGGCCAGGCAGCGATCACTTAAACCCCAAGTTAAGCGCGGAATCCGAGATTGTGCAGGTATAATGCGTAATGGCGAAAACAAGAACAAAGAATGTTTCACGTAACCGTAACTCGTTCGCATTTAAATTGTCCGTGACTGTACCTTCCTCTAGGATAGGGAGGCTTTGATGTCGTATTTTCAGGCCCTTATTTCGACGAAGACAGTCGACCGAGACACGTATTTCCCAAACAAACTTTATTCGCTCTGAACTTGCACGTAATACACACACAGGGAATGGTCTCTCAGAGACAAAGACATTAGATATACACAGGCCCATAGAGCTCGTCAAGGAAGCGTTGACGAAATGCCGTAATGCTTACGCAGCCTCAGCATATGCCAAGCAAACTGTGCTTTTTTGTTTCTCAGAATATATTGTCATGGAGGCACAAATACCAGATACCTCAATGAGCAGCAATTTATATTACGGAAATAAAAAAAAATGACTTAAGCCCAGCGGTGACGTCAGAATAGCTGCAGTGAGAGCTGCTCAAGCCATGCTTGTTGGCACTGTTGACTTCCTTATTCAGCTCCCGCTCAACCCTCCTCTTCCACCTCCATACCCCTCTAAAATAGTAAAATTAAAGAGAAGTGAGGGATCCAATATGTTACGAAGACATAAAGATTGGAGCTGGATTAATTAATTTCAGGAGTACTAAATGACGGGCAATTACGCTTATGGACTTGAAGAGCCTTTTATTTCACCCTGTATGGTATATGCAGCATGTTGTTATCCGTAACAGCTAAATGTATCTTATAATTTTTACCTGAAATACCTGGCAAGCACGACTCGAAATGAAAATCAGGGCAGTCGGAATGAACTCTTCGTGCCTTTAAGGGCAGTTAGTTCGGAAGTAAATATGACCAAGTTGTTAACTTCATTAAATGAAGCACGAGAATTAAAGCAAACAGGGGTATTAAAGAAAGGTTAAATACAATAATACTGCACAAAGGCGGGAGGATGTTCTGATAAGGTGCGATATGAGATCAGCTGGCACTCCCTATGAATTTGAAGCACTGTATCCACGCATTCTTTGAAACGTCGAATACTCCGCACTATAGTTTCTTCTGTGGTATACTAGCGCTTTATCTGCTTTAATTGTTCATTCTCTTCGGGATCTTGTAAATTTTGACACAAAGAACACCTAGGAAGTCTCTTCGGTGTTGCACTAGTTTGTCGTTCTCTCATAGCTTATGTACAAGTTTTTACGCTGTATCCGCTAATGACCGGTTAGAGAGGGCGTACCATGCGCTTTTCTACTCATGTTTGGTCGAAAGATATTGCGATTACGAAATAGGTCATTGACAGGCTTATTGTATTAACGTGGCTTAAGAAAGTCTATCGGACCTAATATACCCCAATAGTTCAACAGAACTTATATTTTGATGGCAAGTGTTCAGTGGTGTCCTGCGAAAAAAAGAAAGAAAACAAGTCCGCTGATTACCACTCGTCTAAGCTGATGTTTTCATGTTAGCACATGCTCGCGCTGTCAGTCATGTTCACTTCCATCGTAAGGTTCCACCTCGTTGCACCATCATACAGACACATTAAGAGTGTTATCCTCGTGGGACATACGTATGGGGCTGCCGTTACTCGGGCTCCGTGGTGACAGGATCAATAAGGATGGCCTCGCAAAAAGCCTGGACCACCTCTCCACGGAGGCTACGAGGCAGCCCTTCAGGTACCGTTATTGAGTGCTTTGAAGTCGGGCGCGGATCATCATTCAAACTGAGGCACCATCAACAACACCGTCTAGGCCATGCCATCAGGAAAAGAAGTTGCAACCAAAAATCGTGCACCGCACTATATATGTCCTACACCCATTACCACCTGAGCGAATGCTTCGTTCCCGGCGTTCCTTGCTGACACTTTTTTCGCTCGCGACGAAATATGACGAAGTGAGTTTGGCGGAGAGGTCTTTATAACACGCCAGAGCTCTGTTTTATGTTGGTTCGCTTGCTTTAGACAGTGCTTGCCAAGAAATATTACGGCACTGGCAGAAATGACTGCACGAAACATCGACAGCTGCTGCTGATCCTGCTTGGACAACACGACACGCCAGGAGTATAACTTTGATTAGCTGTCGGTGCGTGTTATGTCCTAAAATTAACTTTCTGATGTATTTATCTAGAAAATTGCGTGACATTTGAGCATAACCAAGCAAGCTTCTGCAAAGCCGTCCCAAAGGCCTTTAAGACATATAAAGCAACTGTTGTCGTTTTCTTTTTTTTTTAATTAGCGTAGTTTAGCGCTTTCGCTGCAATTGCGTTAGTTTGAGGTGAGCTGGAGTAACTTAAAAAGCTAAAATTTGGCTTAGAAACATCGCGTTCTTGTTCTTGTATTGAAGTTCTATTATATTCCCACGTGGAGGGCGCGATCTTGCTTTGACGTGAGGTCAGCCTCTCCGCACCGCCCACCATTTCGAAGAGTCATGTGACATGCAGGGAAGCTCTGTAAAGACGCTTTTCTCATAAGAGCAAATTGTGGTCATTTCGTATGGCTGATGTACTGAATGCGAGGCGATAAACTGTTATTACCGCAGCCCGCACAGGTACGCGAGAGCACAGCGTTCATAAATGCTTGCTGAACCGATATAAGCGTAACGCCATTCAGCTGTAAGGTATTCGCGTAGTGTTTAGCGCTGTGCGTGTCGTACGTGAACCGTTAACGCTAACATAACTAAACGAGCTAACGTGGTCGATAATACTGCTTGTCGCAACTTAGGCTTCGCGGGCAGCGTGTCACTAGGACAGATGTAGTGTGGTGAAAAGTACATAGCCAAGGTTTGGCAAGCCTAGTAACGAGGGATGTCGTCATTCGGTAGTGTATATACCACAGGAAAAAAAAAAAGAAAACGGGCCTACAAGTTTGGTAGGCTATTCGTTTTTCTCCAAAGCACCACGAAGGGAGGACCAAGTCAAACAAATGCTAGGCTTGGATTTCTGCTCAAGGGGACGCTCAAGCGAAACAAGTGACTCTGGACAGGAAAATTATTCCTTGAGAACTCTTATTTGTCGTATAGTTTCGTCGCCATAGGTTCTTGATTAGAAGGGACAATCGGGGTGAGAATTTCAGTTTTGAAACTTACGCTGCACCTGAAAGTCAGTGTGACGTGAAATTTGATTTTAGTTTCGCACTGCTGCCGCATCGGCTGAATAAAATGTTGCCGAGCTTACTACGTTACCGAACTCTCATAGGGCGGAATGTGAATAATTTTTTTCACGGGTGAAATTTATGCAGTACTAGTATACGCCATCGAAATCTCTGACGTCATAGCCATTCGTTACCGGAGTCTACAGGCCGCGTCACCAATAGTGGTTCTCATTGCACATCTTCACGCTTACCAAGCATCACTCTGCGGCAGGAGTAGTGCTTTTGGAATGGTGTCTCTTGAGTGTCCCTTTGAGATGTTCGCTGAAGCGTACAATTACGCCACAGAATGCACCCTGTTTATAAGGAGTCTGTACTCGCACCAAACAACTATCGCTGGCTTTTAGAGCACATATTTTTTTCGTCTTAACAATGCTCACCATTGTGAGCGAAGTGTAACGTTGAGCTCGAAGTTTAGATCTAACTTTTTCCAACTTCAGCGGTGTTGCACACAACACTTTGGTCTTCAGAGTGTACCGTAGGTTTACCATCGTTTTGGTGACAGTTGAACCCCAGCATAGTCTTTTTAGTTACTGGGCTCGGAGAGCAAACACTGACAGCCAAAACACTTTCATCGTTATCACTTTTCAGTGGCTACACGCTTGTCTGTTCATAGGACTTTCGCGAAAGTCACTGCCACGAACACCACAGTCACAGTGCTCAGTGTCTTGAGGGACGAAAAAGAAATATATAGGAAGGCGCTGTACTTGGCAGCAAGGCGTTGATGTTCACACTGTCGACGGTGTCGTGTGCAGCTGGTGGTTTGAGACGTAGCACTCCGCAGAGTTCCATTCTGAAGGCAGGGGTTGGTGGGAACAAGACATCAGGAAACACGCTTGCGGAATTCATTGAACATCACTGAAAGCTTCGTAACGTTTCCTTATTACCAAAGCAACTTGAATTCCGAAAGCATCAGTGATACACCTTCTCGTTTAATAGTTCCAATGTGTTTATAGGAGAGCAGCTCGGGCTTTTTTTGTTACGTGACGTCAGCGGATTAGCGTGTACTTAAAGGGGCCCGGCAACGTGTTTTAAACGAAGTCAGAAACCGGTGCCGATCAGTCGTGCAGGCTTCTGGGAACGTGTGAGCTCAAATATTATTGAGCTGCAGGCACCAGGAAATTTGCGGTTCGTTTTCAAACACAGCGGGACAGCTACCGCTCTTCTTCCAACAAATGACGTCACCGGAGGCGCCGAGTAAGTCACTTGAGGCAGAAGGTCATTGGTGGATGTCATGGTCGCAGAAAGGTACTCTAGTACACTTTATTTCTTCGTTTTGAATTCAACCAACGCAGAAAACGTGCGTAGTCTAGGTGACGTGGTCGGCGCCTCTAGTGACGTCAGTTATTGAAAGAAGCGCGGTCGCTTTCTAGCTGCGTTTGAAAAGAAACTACGAATTCCATGGTGCGTGCAGTGCAATAATATTTGAATCGCATGTTCACGGGAGACTCCGCGATCGATCGGCAGTTTTCTGACTTCGCTTAAAAAATGTTGCACGGTTCCTTTAAAACAGGGACAAAGCAAGCGAGGAGACAAAAGGCGCTCGTGCCCTTTTGCTTACTTTGTCCCTATGTACAGGGCGGCCAGCCGGTCTCAAAACTGGCTAACCTCCCTGTCCTTCCTTTTTTTTTCCCCCCATTCCTCCTATTTGTCCCTATGTATGCGCTATTCAACTTAAGTTTCAAAAGTAGTCCATGGGACAGAAAGATGTCTATCGATCTCAGTTGCCACACGATTAATCGAATAACTTCTATCCTGTTGCATCACAGGGGATCCTAGTGTCGTCATCAGCACAGATGCACGCTTGCTCCGTTTATGTCAAGCTACCAGTTAGCATTTTATTTCCCGGAACATACTGTGTTCGTGTCGGCTAGCTTTTCCCTTCGCGAGTTTATTGCGACGACCATTCTGGCGAGCAAGGCCAGCCTTCTTTTCTGAGTCGACAGTGATGAATTGCCGGAGCTTCAAGAAAACTCTGGGAAGCAGCGAATAATGGGGCTTAACGAGTGGGTAATACGATTACGTCTAGAAGCAAGAAGGCTGGTTGTTTTCCCCTGTCGCGTATGGTCGGCCTTGGTTGCCACAGAGCTTATGTGCTGGCTTTCGATGTTTCGCGAAGGTCAAAAGCTGTTGGAGGAGATGCATGCAGTCAGGCACGTTGCGACTCTAGTGAGAAAGGGTTGCAGGCACAGACGGATAGCGCTGCGTAGCGGGTAGTCGAGCGCAAGGTCGCAATTAGCGAGTGCTCGTAGAAAAAGGGTAGCGTCGCAGTGAGCATTAGCGCACGCTGGAAGCCGACTCTGGGGGCAGTCAGGCGTATACAGAAAGCGAAAGAGGAGTGAATGTAGCCGAATAAAATGTGTTGCTGTGAAGGTTGAGGCAATAAGGAAGTGGTTTCTGGATAGTTTGTAACAGTGTTTCTCTAGTTTACCCAATAAGAACGCCCATCCTCGCTTTGTAGGTTATGTCATTTTCATCGGAATTCATTTAGAATACACGTAAGTGAAACTTACAAATGAATTTGAGAAAGAAAGTTCATGTTGCAGCGAGACAAGGCTGAACGTAAGGTTCAGATGGGATGCTAATAACGCACAAAAGTGTGTCGTGACTGTATTTGACTTTTTTTTTTGGGCTCTTCTGTGGTTTAGAACGATGAACCCGTTGGTCGGATAATCTCAGTTGTGGTCAAATAAGTTCACGCTTTCAGAACTCAACAAGACGTCAAAAAGTACGCTCTTTTCTCGCCATATTTATGCATTATATTTAGTTGCTAATTTTTTTATTGTGGTTAACAGTAGCAGAAACGTGTGTGCAGTGATAGCCAGATATTTTCTCCTTGTAAGGCCCTTACGATGAATGTTACTTATGGCAGTTTTTAAAAATCTCGGTATTGTTCAGTTTCGAGGACGAAGCTTTTCCTCTGCGAATACCGCACCGATCACGCAACGAACTGCGGAGAGAACTTATATTTTATTCGATGAAACACGTGTTTCTGTGTTACTTGGTAGCCTCGGGGAAAGAAAAGAAAAAAAAGTGAGATGGAGCGAAGGAAGTTACGCAAGCGGAAGTGACGCACGATGCAGTGAACTGGGTTGAGGAAAAGGAATAACACACTGAGGCAAGTGGTGTGAGGCAGATGCCGAGAGGTTTATTTAGCATGGCAAGAGAAAGAACAGACAGGAGGGCAAAATGCTCGCAGCAGGCAGAGAGAGAGATAGAAGAAAAGAAAGCATTGACAGAGGCACGCCATAGACAGAAAGAGATAGAAAAGTGAATGCAGCTACAGCGACGTGATAAGCCCTTGCTTTACTCTGGACCCATGACCGTTATACGTACGGCAATGCGGTACTTTGAATTTGCCGTGTTTGTAAGGCTACTCCCTCTACAGTTTGCCAAGAGATTCGGTATAAATTTACGTCTAATGGCGAGCCGCAAGGAGGCTGTTTTAGCCTGTTCGGTATTTCTGTACACGTAACAGCGCAAGCGCAAAACAAGGTTACCGGACAATGGTACTCACCCCTTGTGGCGCTTCATATAACCTAGATGTCTCAAGTGGCCACAAGCTGGCCCTGATGAAGAGAAGTCCCCTTGTCTAAATGTTGGCCCCAGCGACATTCCCGTTACAACCACCTCTCATCATTACGATCCACGATTTTCTCCTACGCTTATGGCTTGTTCGCAACGCTTTACAGACACGTTTTCTTGTTAAAAGAAGTTAAAAAGACACCGTGTTCACGATGACATCATTGGTGGAAATTTACGCCAAGAGCTAAATAAGTACACTTTGGTACAGCGATAACAGCTTTGTGTTATTACTAGTCTGTCTACTCGCCACCAGACGGCGCCACCATCCAGACGATTGACGCTTACGGTTTTTGGAACTCGGCATTCTGAAAACTCAGGGAAACTTCCGGACAGAGTAAAACTGCCTGAAATTTATGCTGCACAGTTGTCTCCCAAGAAAAAGAATAGATAATGAAGGTGTCCGACGTGTTGT
The DNA here is from genome assembly GCA_013339685.2 of Hyalomma asiaticum. Lineage (NCBI taxonomy): Eukaryota > Metazoa > Arthropoda > Arachnida > Ixodida > Ixodidae > Hyalomma > Hyalomma asiaticum. Next base: position 10,164,007 of record CM023491.1, read on the forward strand.
TGCCACCGGGGTGTATTCCTTAAGACACAAACGTATTTTCGACTTTGTGAAAGCTATTTTAAGTGAATAAAAAAAATATTACAAACAGTGCAGCAGGCTCAAAGAACCACGACGTTTGTCTTGATCATTCAGCTGTGTGTTGGATAGGCACACTGCTATATGAGCTTGAGTAGATAAGCTGATAACGCCCTTCATGCGTGCGGGGATATGCCTTTTGTACGCTGATTAATCAGTCTCGTGGCCCGCCAGCTTGCTCATTAGTATGTATTGAGTAACGCTCGTAAATTAAGCATTGAACGCTTTCTAAGTAGCGGTCATGAGTCCAGATATGCATGTTACACGTTTCTAAAGCAGATACAGAGTACAGCACTGTTTCTATGCAATACTGACAGAGATACAACATTGACGTGAATGCGAAAGAGCAAACATGCAATGATACGACATGCTGCTGTTAGTACAACACGAAAGCTCCTCCGTGCTTTGTGTAATTACCGAAGTGTGGCGGTTAACTACATTGCTTGTCGCCTTTGTATATATTTTTTCATCTTGTGTGCCTGTTGTGAGCACGCAGTAGGACTTCTTATGAGGCACATTTGAAACATCGGAACGCGAAATGGGAATGACGAAGTGGGTAATTATCAATAGCAATAGATGTCTGAACTCTTGCGAATTACATTAGAGACAAAGCATTGGTGTTTGGTGCTGTACTAGCCCTGCTCGAAATCGCGGTACGAACAATCTGTGCAGAATTACTCAGCGTCATGCTCTAAAGTACTCGATTGAGCTGCAAGAAGCGTAGAACACCGAGCCTATTTCTTACGCACTGTCTCGTCTAACACATTGTGGTCCAACACAGTACTGTATAATATGGGCAATACATGAATGGTCACTGCAGCAGCGCCTAAAGTGAGTACTAGGTTTCGACTATACCTGCACATTGTAATTCGAAAGCAGAAACGTGAAGAATGCCTGTATGCAGCTATGTTTAGAAAGTGTTGAAATTGCTTCTCTGTTGCCTACGGACTGCACATTTTTGCTAGGCCTTCAAATCTGCACGCTACTTGAGCTGTTTTGACATATTTATGCACTTAAGCGTTACTGGCAATAATGATCTCCTCTAGAAAGCTGCTCTACGTGTAAATGGCGAAATGACAGAAGGTGAGAGATATTTCTTTTTTTTTTTTCAAAATGTGTAGACTCGTCTGGCTAGCAAAAATGGCAGTGTTTTTTGTTCGCAAGCAAGCTATGTCTTATTGCTTCCCGTATGCTTCGAAAATTTCGGCTGATTGTGCTGTAATTGCAATTTACCTTCTTTTTTGATGGTCAGGCAGACTTTATTGCTCCAGGATTAACACATGCCACTGAGCTAATGTCGACTTGAAGCAGGGCGGTATTGCGTGATTAAAAGTGGATACAATAAACTGCCAGACCATACTCAACTTTCATCCTTCCTACAGTGTGAGCGCTGCATGTTATAGGGAAGCCTGCTTTTTTTTAATCACGTGGTACAGTTTTCTGCATGTGCTTCTTGCGTGCATGGCAGTCATGAGCCTAGACTTTATTTTCAGCCGCTTAAAGAAAAGAGTACAGCTGCCAATTACATTACCGAATCATAAAAATATATATGCTTAGTGTTGACGTGTACATTAAAACATCAAATCACAAAATTTAGAAATTTTGTCTGAACAGGAAGGAGAAGCCTCTAAACATAAGACAGGACATCACAAAAATGAGGTCAAGAGTTTTTATGACGCTCATAACTTCTAATCTGTCATAAGTGCTATGCTATCCAGGTTTGTGTGAGGCCTTTAAGTAACGTCGGTTTAGTGTGAATAATCTATAATAGAAAAATATCATCTTTGTAGATGGAACAAATACCTTACAACTTGGTCTGAATGTTTGAAGCCTCTTGTTCAAAGGAAACGAGCACAGAGAAAAATTGTGAATGTTTGTAAAGCATACGTTACAAATAGACAAATAAATTTCATTCATCTCTAGCTATATCACACATTGAAAACAGTCGTTCGAAACACAGGCGGATGTAGAATATAGAATAGAAAGTATAAAATGTGAAATAGAACATATACAAGTAGTACACTTTTAATACCATTCACCCAACTCCTCCACGAGCTCCATCGGTCTCAAAAAAATAGACTACTCGGGACGGGATTTTATCTCTTCGCGTAAAACACGCACACTCACTCATTACAAGGGAACGTACAACACTGCGCAGAACTACAGGACAAGGTTACAGTGAACACGCTTACTGGCCAGTGTCAAGGCAAGAGCCGCCTTTGACGACGACAGCTGTACAAACAGAGTACACTTAACAACACTCTATGCGACAACGACACAAGTGCCGCACGATGGCAGCGCAAATCGAAATCGCCGTAGCCCAGCTGACTCCAACGGAACGCGCACCTACATCACTGAAGCAGCAGACGCAACACAGCTGCTTTGAAAACCCAGGTTGTCTCGCCCACACATTCACTTGCTCACGATCCTAACTCTAGGTGACGACATTCAAAGGATTAACTCGAGGAGAGGTGACATCGAAACGCTGACCTGTCTACACCATTGAGATGGGAGAGAATATAGGTACGAGGTTACGAGACGTCACGGCTAGACTGTTTACCCTATATACGCACGTCACTTTTTTTTTCTAGTCTATACACCATAACGACAGCAAAGGAGTCAGCTTCGCGAAACGTATCGAGATCAGCGCCAGGCGAAATGTAGTGGACAGACGTGTGCCACGATTTGTCCCCACCTTTAGCTCTTTTTCTTTTCTCTACGTGCTAAAAATATTTAGGGCGCTGAGAGTGTGCCTTGTAAATAGTCATGTTTCAACGGTGATCATATAAAGCCTGCCGTGCTTCGAGCTCTGGCCCTCTAAAAATATGGCAGTTCATGAACGTTCTTAAAGCTCGTCAAATGTACCTGCGGCTTCGGAGGCACTTCGAAAGGAGTTTTCTTCAACGAAAAGGAAAAATTGGCTGCCACTAAAGGAAATTATCGAACGATTGTGTTGGTTCAATAAAAAAAAAATTGGCGAATTGCACTTCTTAATAGTCCGATTACAATCAAACTGTGCCATAATAGAGTGTTGCTGTTAAGGAGCGCTAAAGGACGTCTACGAAAAAAACTGACTGGTCAGTATCTCGGGCTTCAGCATGGTCGAGTGCCTTGACGCAAACCCAAGCGATGAGAATTACCGGCACAACGCGCACGTAGGACAAGGTGGAGCTCAGACAAGGCCAACTCGTTATAAGCTGGTGCGAATGTTAGTAGCAAACTGGAAAGTTATCACAATAACGGAGGTGACGCTGGGAGGGAGTCACAAAATGTACGACCTCAAAACGACGCCCAACAGTACCCGGCACAGACGTGCCGAAAGCCGTGAACGCTACGCCGGATGTGTCGTCTGCATGCAGCAAAGCAAGCCTCGGATTTCAGCCATGGACATGAAAAACCTGAGGGCGAGAAAGTACCCCCGCCTGCGCAGGGTTGGAACAACCGGCCATGGTTGTTCAGAGCCCGGATCCAACAAGAGGACTGACAGAATGATGTGGCAGAACCATCAAAATCAGAACCTCAAAAGCGTGCGCAAACCTTGAACCACGCCTTTAGTGAGCCTGCAATGACGGCACAGATCCTACCTTCTGCAGGAGAAAGGAAGGCGGCTTGGAGGACCACCGACAAAAACCAGGCTCACCAGCAGTTTTCCAAAGACTTAGTCTGACATCCAGGTGGTGGCCCTGTCCAGCGAACAAGTTACCAACTGCCAAAAGTCACGTGACTGGAATGGAATCTCCCGCAGAGTTCCACGACAGGTCATCTGGAGTGGTCGACAGGTCAGACAGTCACATCGTCTGTCGCTCCTCGCAGACAAGTTAATAGCGGATCGGCCATTGACTCTTCTGGGAGTGCCGCACTCAACCACAGCTACCTAGCTCGACCATCCGATCGGAGAGGCGCTCTGCGCGATCGAACGCGTCCCTGGGCACCATCTGCAGGCTGCTGTTGGAGATGGAGCTAGCCTTGCGACTGCTGCTCGTGCCAGGTTCGCTGCACTCGTCAATGGACACGATGATGTTCCGCGCCCTCTGGGCGAGCAATGCCTCGACGGTGTACGGGGGCGGCGGGCCTCCGTCCGTGAGGAGCGTGAAGTCTGACGTCTCGAAGGCCAGCGAGGAGCGGAAGGTGGACCGGAAGCCGGACGGGAAGGTGACCGAGACGACCGACTTACCGTGGCGCGCGGCACGGTGGCGGCCGCAGCAGCGCATGAGCGTGTCCCGGAAGGCCTGGCGGAACTTGAGCGACATGATGCTGTACAGGATGGGGTTGATGGTGGCGCTCACGTAGTACGTGACGCCCGAGACGTACGTGAGCAGGTTGAAGGCGATCTCGAGCGCCGGCGTGGGCACCTTGGCGTAGACGGCCATCAGGCGCTGGGCGTGGAACGGGGCCCAGCAGATGAAGAACGCCACCACCACGGCGACTGCGGTAGTGGATACGTGGGTGGGAGGAAGACAAGAGTACGGTTAGGAGGAGCAAGACCTCGGCGAAGTCATACAAAATCAGCACTTAGATATATTTCGTTTAAGCACTGCGAATTAACGTTGTGATGAGATATCTCTGCCTTACTGCAGCAGTGCGACCAAATATCGCATAATTCGCAAGTGGGCTTCCCTGCGCTGTACATTCGCCCAACTGATGGCCACATCTTCAGTGGTTTAGATCACGGGGGAAATTAAGGTACGCATGCTTGGACTTGTCATTCGTAGACGTTGATATCACGAGCGCCAAATCAACATTATTAATGTGATATCACAAGCATACTGTGCCTCTAAAAGTTGCTTTCGTAAACGCCTGTAACCATCAATAATTGGGAAAGTGCATTGTAGAAAAGATAACCCCACCTTCCGCAGAGAGACCTAACAATTCTTTCTTTCAACAGAACAAGCGTGTACGCATTAGGTATAAGAAGGAATGCAGAAACAGATATTCAACATTTTGGGTGACTTTCAGTATGCCGTGTTGTATTCCATTTGTTTGCTTCAAAGCATATGGATTTCCATTGTTAAGTCCACGCGTTGTGAGTCATATTACAGAGCGAAGTTAACAAGCACAAAGCTATTCATTGAGCGTGCAGTAAGTGCTTCATTTCATACGGGTCGCCTCATTTTGTCACCACTGCTTTCTCTTGTCCGCTAGGTAGTTTGGAAACAATGAAGTGAAGCGTGGAATAAGAAAGGCCATCCTTGTAAAAGATGTCACTTTGAGAAGATATAAACAAACGGAATGGATGTCAATAAAATTCGCCACTACGTAAAAATGCACGCATTCAGCTCTTCAGCCTATGCACGACTCGGGTCTCGTTTCCGGTTTTATTACTTCGGAGGTAAACTTCAACTGCCCCAGAATCTTCCAGTCGACTGCAAACATCGCACGACGGCGTATATATATATATATATATATATATATATATATATATATATATATATATATATATATATATATATATATATATATATATATATATATATATATAGTGCATTCCAAGTGTCGTTGTTTGTCTTGCGTGACCAATCCTCTTTCTGCTTCCCGCGCAGGAAGTGAGAGAGAAAAAGTGAACGTGCATTGAGAAGCGTCTAGGTTTTTTTTTGTTTCTTTTTAAACTTCGTAGGCCGTAAGGGCGCCAGAATGTAGCCAATAGAAAAAAAAAAGAAATACGAGAATGCCGTCAAATTTTGTGACCTAGAGTCGTGTTTCTGGCACTTTTCATTTCCTCTCTCGAATTTGAGAGCCCCAGCACCGCGCGGCTGGCGCGTAGCGTCTCCAATGCAAGACCGTAACGCAATATGCTCGACTGACAGCTCGTCAAGGTGACTGCGTTGAGAGCAATAAAGGAAACCGGCAGAATGGAGATAGCGACTGGAAGAATCTGGGTAAACAACGCGGAAGGGCCGAAAGGATAAGTCCTTTGGAAAATTTTTGTTGCCTGCAGCTACAAGGGCATGTAACTGTTGAGACTGGCGTCCCCACGTGGCCTCGAACAGGGCGTTATCGTTGCTGTCATTGGTTCCTCGACGTAGCGTCGAGCATGCCACTGCGACGTGCAGATGATCGAAATTGAGACAGCAACGCGAAGTAAACATGAAAGGTTGCTGCAAAGGTCAGGTTTGGATCGTCAATGTCGGCGGAGAGAAATTAAACGCGTATGACTTTCGTGTCCGCTGAGAATTTCCTTATTCAAGACGAACTGAAGTGTCTAAAAAGCGCCATCACGTAGCGTTTCGGTGGACTCACTGTGCAATTTAAGTTCATGTCGGCTTCAGACGTGCTGTTTTTGAACCAAGTGCTATCGCACACCTCACAAACACTTCCTAAAGGGTAGACTGGTTTGTAACCTCCTACCCAGTACAGGTACGGGCCACAAGTAATTCTTTCTTTCTTTCTTTCTTTCTTTCTTTCTTTCTTTCTTTCTTTCTTTCTTTCTTTCTTTCTTTCTTTCTTTCTTTCTTTTAGCTCATACCTGAATAAACATTTTTGTTTGCTGTAAGAAGCACCGTCCGGAGGTGAATTGTGGATGACGAACAAGAAACATGTCGCTAGGTGCTAGTGCCATATAATGAAAACTTGTTGCGAAAAGCGGACTAATGGCAGCGTGCTCAAACGGCGTCGGAGTGTAGTACTTCGAATAGACGTTTGCTAACTATTTTCCTGTGCTATATGAGCCGAATTGAACTCTCCAAGTACTTGTTTGTTGAGCCCAACACAATTTTCGTGTTCATCATGGCTGATTTTATTCAGGTGCTTACTGCGATCGAATAAAGGCGGGAAAATGTACGTGCGATTTGCTGTATACCCCGACACGTATCACGTTCGTTTGGAAAATCAACGTTTTAGGCTGCCGATTTCAGAGCCGTTTAAATTAGAGATATCTCGCGGGAGCGAGAATATTGGAAAAGACATTGAATTTCGCTGAGACTGGAAAGAAACAAGAAATATTACGCTCCATACAGGTTTGTCGAGTTCATAGCCGTCTTGCTGGCCGGTCATCTCGAAAGAATATCCTTGCCTTCTCTATAATGGGCCAGCAGTTGGGAACGGAACAATTACCTGATAACTACTGCATGTCGCTGTCAAGATGTCAGGCTTTGGAGATTTAAGAATAAAGATGATAACATATTTTTTCTTCATCAAGTGTGAAATAAAAGAGTGGAATGCCAAATTGCGATGACATTACGTGCACTGGAAAAGGAGTGTCAAGTTTTCTACGTCTGTAGAAAAAGCTGGTGTCTACAGACGTTTCGTAAACATCACTTATTAGTGAGCTAGTAATAGAGGTGTCTGCAGTAATACTGAAGTCGCAGGGTGTGTTGCTATACGTTATTTTTAATCAACAAGCAAGGAATTAATGAATAAACAAGCGAGTACTTCTGCTTTGCTTCATTTCATAATGACATAATTTTCACGTTAAAGGAATTTACATTCACAAACGGCGTTCAACGCAACTTTATTAAGCATTGAACTACAGCCGGAGCATGAATTCATACCTTAAACTGGCTCTGAAAAACGGCCTTTCCAGACTTTGTCATTGAACCTACAAGCTCGGAGCACACGAGAAAGGAAGCTTCCATTTTTCTCGTTTGCAATGCTATTGCGTTATGGAACGCTCCTTCCTTTTTACTCATTTATTTTGCACTTCCCTCAGGGAAGGTACATGAAAAATAGCTTCGCGCTCTGTACAAGCCGCCAAGAAAATTTTTTGATGCTTGAATCCGCCGTGACAGTTAAATGACCATGTCCCCTACGCTATTCGTCGTTCATTAACTATACACGAGACCTTGAAACAAGCGCTGGAATCAGCGTTAACCTTGAAGGAGCGTCTGCTTCTCGGTAGATCCCATTCAATAATGACCAGGACACAGGTGCCGCTAAGTGGCGCAGCGTGTCGTTGCTGAGACTTTCGGTATAGTTAAGCAAACTCAACTCCCCCTCCTACTTTCGAATTCTCGTTCACTCTAGCAATAAATGTTGTTTGTCATCTTAAAGCGGGCTTTACACCGCTAAAAGTAAACACAATGAACCAATTCGCGTAGTTATTCACTGAAATATGGTTCTGGTCCATCACAAACTAATAAGACGGTCGTATTTTTCAAAGTACTCGTTCACAATTACGGTCGCCTTAACGAGCCGCCGTCTTAGGATTAAAAGCATTGAGTGGTACAGTTAACCTGATGCATCTGCTTTTTGGTCTCGCTTTAACCACTATTTCTTCAAGTCTTTTCGCTTGAATAGTTGTGCGCTACTGAACAGAATATGTGTGCACGATAGCTTGACTGCCTTGCTTGTGATCCCAACGCCTTCTTGTTTGAAAAGGAAGACAATTTTTTCTGTCCCTCTTTTCCATCTTTTGTGCGTGATCGTCTTTTCGTGTCTCGGCGGCAGCAAATTATTCCCTCAGCTGCTCTTTCCTTGTACATACGGTCATCCGCGTATCTAACAATGAGAACGGCAAAATACGCCGCGAGTTCCGTATCATTTCCATCTTAGTGTACGATTCGCTTTTGTCCGCTCATTAGACGCGCATTGTGCGCCGCCAGCGGTCCGCGTTCCGTCGTCGAAGCATGTATTCTCACCAGTAAAGTATGAAATAAAAAAAAAATGGGACAGAGGAGCTACAGTTCCTCTGCTTTGCTATTTGTTCGATGTGAGAAGAAAAATAAACGGGCAGTGAGGAAGTAAAAGGAAATGTGAAGGAACCATCAGCTTCTGGGGGGTAATGCCACGGAGATTAAAAATGATGAGGGACTGAAGCCCCGACACGGTCGAATGCGGAAAAGCGTGGGTGTTGCGAACTAGAAAAAAAAAAGTAACCGGGAAACGGATGGCGTTGGGGTTTTAGGCGGGATGGAGTCGGAGGATCTCTTTTTTAACCCGCAAGAAAAATGTGTTTCTCACCCGCCACCCAGCATCGCATAAGCTGGGGGGATCCACCAGCGATGACAACGACACGTTTCTTTTTTGGTGTCTCTTGTCAGATTGTCAGGACATAGTTCGAATTGGTATGCGTGGGGTAGAGCGTGTTGTGGTGTTTGCGCGTGGCGTCTCGTTTGCATGTTTATCTCGATGGGAGAGCGTTCTCTCTCGCGCCTCCGTGATGACGTGGCTGAATGGAGGCACGTATCATATGCCTGCGTTCACGCACGTGTTTGTTTGTTGCGTTCGTTAGCGCATGCTTTGCGTTTGTATACGTGCATTTGTTTCTTTAGTGGTTGTCGACTCTAGCTAGGTCGTTTCACCTTGGCGCATTCGCTTGCAGTGTCGTCGACAGCTTTAGTATAGCTACGTTACTTTGGTATAGTGTAACCCGATCCAGTCTATGCATTCTCCGAGTTAAATCTCGTCGCTGTTCAGGAACTCTGCGTACTTGCTGCTCGGCTCTCGGAAGTAACGAGTACTTTGAATGCGGCTCCTCTTCAATAAACCAAGGTCGTCGACACGAATTTATCTGATCCAGACTGTACCGACAAGGGGTCTTCGCATCAACGCACGCCTTCTTCATCACAGTCCTCGTGTGTTCACTCATTTTTGTTACGTCTGGTTAGTCAGGAGCAGACGGTCTTTTTTATCTCGTATACCCAACTTCTACGTGGTTATGTTACCTATGCGCGTAGAGAGATGTTATGACTAGACGGGAGAAGTGACGCGGGGGTTCTCGCGAATGGCGTCGTTAGCGGGTCACGCCTGAGCGCGGTTTCAATGAAAGGGCGTCGTTTACGGTAGGCCGACGTTACGATAAGCACCGCGTTTTACGCGTATAGTGGCGGCGGCGGCGGCGTCGAGGAGCAGTACGATGCGTTGAACCCGTGGCATATTGTAGTTGCAGACTATAAATAAAGAAAAAGTAACACTGAAGTCAAGTTCTCGCCATGGCTTGTATGAGAACCTTCAGGTGTACTAGGTCCAAGAGAGAGAGAGAGAGAAATTGATTGATTAATTTCTGTTTGCGTCCCAAAACCGCGCTGTGATTAAGAGAGACGCCGTAGTGGTGGGCTCCGAAAATTTCGACCACCTGGGGTTCTTTAACGTGCACTGACATCGCGCACGCACGCACGCACGCACGCACGCACGCACGCACGCACACACCACGCACACACGCACGCACACACACACACACACACACACACACACACACACACACACACACACACACACACACACACACACACACACACACACACACACACACACACACACACACCGACCGACCGACCGACCGACCCACCGATCTCGCAAACTTGGTAGAAGTTCAGTCACGTCAATGGAGCATGAATGGGTGTATGCGATGTCGAAGTGATCATAAGACTATGAAAGACAAATAATTCAAATTGTAAGAAAAGCGTAAGCGTATAATAACCTGAAAAAGTGCTGGGTGCTACAATCTTCAAAATGTCATCGGTTCGCTTCTCTTTAGTCGCGCAGTCCTTTTTTTTACCTCAGCTTGTTTGAAAGATAGGTTGGACAGCGTCAAACCCCAGCGCTGGAATCACAGGAAATCGGAAACGATGGTAGGCTAACTTTTGTGTACAAATATTGCGCTTAGTCAAAACGTGCGGGACCATTTTAGCAAAACCTTTCTTCCAGACTGCCTCGGTTCGGTATCTTTGTCGGCGCCGCCTTCTTTATCGACATGTATCGTCCGTGCACTCCAAAGCACGGGGCGTGTTGTGTGGCTTGCGCACACCGTAATATCCTCGCGCTAATGGAATGAACCTGAAACGAGTACCAGGTAGAGGTTGAAACAAAAAGAACGAGAACTGTTTGGGGGAGTCTTAATGCGACCAAGCGTGCTCCGAGGCCCTGCCGTAGCCCGGTGAGTTCTAGCCAAGAACTCAGTCAATCAATGATATTCAATATCTCACGAAAAAAAAAATAAAGAAACAAAAAGACTTCGAGATACGGGTCTTGTTCTTGTTCCCCCATGAACGAACACCAGAGCTAATTGCGACATCTGCATCTGGCGTTCGTTTTTTATCCTCCCCCCTGTACCGACGCACTTTGCGAATCGACAGACTCAAAGAAACAATAGTAGAACAAGTACGGCGGGTGGTCCCATCTGCGGTATTAAAGAAAAAAGAAAGGAAAAGAAAACAGTGCAAAAGAACAGGCAAGCTTTGTGTACGCTGTCCACGCCCGCTGAAGCGGCTAGCTCCTGCGTCGGTTTCATTGCACTTTATCGCCCGGGAGTTCACCAACCTTTTGAAGCTATGGCTGTGTGGAAGTGCCGTGAATAAACAATTGCGAGCCGGCGGAGCGTGCAGGTCTGCGGCCCGACTTTGAGGCAGAAATATGGTTCGCATAGGGGCCGACGAGCGGCTGTTTCTGAGATGCACTGAGAGATTGCAGTGTGGATGCAGCTTTGGTTTTCGTGGCAGGTGCTGCTGTTGCTGCTGTCTTTTAAAAAAAGGTTATTAGAATCTTCGGAGCTAAAAAAAAGCCTTTCATCATTGTATTCCCGCGGATTGTCGTGATAACCTGACAGTGCAATGCGCTTCTGACTCTGGAGGAGTCGTTTAAACGTTTCAAAATTACTGCCGCGCGCACGTGCACCGGACAAAAGAACGCTGGCAGACATGTTGGACGTGCTCGTGAAATGATGCCGTTTTCGCAACTATTTTTGAGTAGCTTTGCGTATAAACACGCTCTCTTGAGTGGATGCGGCGTTTCGAGTCGCTCTCGCTCTATATAGCAATCTTCGTTTTGTTTTGTTCGCGTTCTTTATTCTTCATTCGTAATTTCTTTTTTTTTTTAAGCGCGAAGCTCCTTAGGGTGTGGGTCGTTCCCGCCTCTGTAGTAGTATGTATGTAGCCACCTCGCGCCGCCGGGAGGCTCGCGCTCGCCCTCGGCGAGCGCGAGCCTCCCGGCGGCGCGAGGTGGCTACATACATACTACTACAGAGGCGGGAACGACCCACACCCTAAGATTGAGCTCTCTCACTCTTCCATCTGCTGTCTTATGAGAGAGAGAGAGAGAGAGAGAGCGAAAGGCGCGCGTTGACTATGGCAACGCTCTTTCTTCGATGAACGCTCTACCAGCTCGCAAAGAAGGAGAACGCGCCCTCACCCGCGAGAGACAACGTTGGCGCAGGCAGCGTCTTCTAGCGAGTTTCTTGATTGAAAAATACCGACTGCTCGCGCTGGAGAACCGTTCACCGGCCACCCATATATATCTTTGAAAAAGCTGGCCTCCAGCCGAAACGTCAGAATAAATCCTATGTTTGTCACTGTGTCTTTCTGATAGTATATTTATCCCGATAGCCAGGAAGAACTTTTTTTGAGATTATATATATATATATATATATATATATATATATATATATATATATATATATATGCGTTGAGAAACGACGGACGAACGTGCGAAAATGTTTATTTCTTCCAACGTTTCGGAAGGAGGGCCTGCCTTCGTCAGGCCCTCCTGCCGAGACGTTGGAAGAAATAAACATTTTCGCACGTTCGTCCGTCGTTTCTCAACTCATACAAAGTACTGGATCCGCAGAAACACTTCTTGATATATATATATATATATATATATATATATATATATATATATATATATATATATATATATATATGCACTGGATCTTGACTTGCAATGAAGTGCCGGTGGGAGATTTCACTCTTGTGCGTAGTTGAACCATAAGGATTCGTAGCGTGCGCGTTAACTAAATTAATCCGGAACTCGGCACGATCTACGATGAACATCCGGAGCTTCGCCCACTCATCATCATTCACTCCGTGGATATGCTGTGAATTTTTTCCTTGTCCGAAGTCTGCCCGTTGTTCAACGGCTTTGATTTCTCAGAGGCTGATACTGACAGTGTCGTTTTTGGTTTAGTTCTTTGCTTTGTCAGCCGTAATTGACCTTTCAAAGTCCGCGACGATGTATAATATCGGTGATGCTAGATAGCGCAAGTATGTATTTGAAGACTTTCTTCGTTTTGCACCGTGGTTTGTAAGTTTGCACAAACTACTTAGTGGAGTTCTTTGCTCGTGTAAAACGGGGACTCATTCCAACGTACACAACGTAGCGGCGTCACTGCGTCCACCCGCAATTTATATGCATGTAGATTGAAAAGCTCGTAGCGTACAGGTACGTGACCAACTACGCGCTACACAACATGGGGTTGGGATTCGCTGCGATGAAATATTTTTCGCGAGTTTTCGAAGATGCGTGATGATGCCGTGATGACGTCATGATGTGCTTTTTTTCTTTAGTCTTATGACTTTGCCTGGGAGGCAGGCTGCCGAAGCTTTCTGACAAATAGCGAAGTACCAGTGGCGAGCAAGATGAAGTATGGAAATACTTTGTTGTTTTATGTTGTCGCATTTATCGCATCACATGACACAATAGTGCGGAGGGCATAGTCCCAAAGAGTACTACCAATCAGGGAGTGCTAGTTACGAATGCAGAATACGGAATAGTTCTATACGTTTCACCGCCTTTGAACTGTTTTTCGGTTTGCTCTAGTAAACGCGGCATTTATTATTGAATCAAGTTCCGCGATAACCCGAGTAAGTCGTTTCCGGTTTTCGGATGTATCTGCACGCGAAAGACAAATCGCGTCCAAGCCCTTTCACTATAGGCTTTAATGAGAGCCAGAGGAAATGACTCCTCGCATCCGGATCGCGCGCTCTCCTCGAGTTCAAGACTCGAGGCTTAGCGCAGCCGTTCTCATCGTCTTCGCCGTGATTGCCTCGGATGTGAGCTGTAATTGGGCGTTCAGTCGCGCGATCGGCATCGAAGCTCCAAAGAAACGTCGGCGACAAATAATACAAGGAAGCGGAGGCGTCTACGACCAATGCGCCGTATGGAGACACGCGGGCAATCTCGACTTGCGCAAGGCGTCGAACTCTCGAGCGTTTCGAACTGTATAGTGTGGATGTATTGGACGTTTGCGCCTCGAGTGCTCGCGTCCCCAGGGTACGGCGGCTATCGCGCGCGTACGGAGGAATGCCCTCATCCCCACGTTTGTGTACACGCGACAAAGCAAAATAGTTGGAAACAAGACGGAAGCATCGGTAAAGAAGGGGGTACAGTTAAAGCAATACGAAATACATAGACGGCAAGACGCGCAAAAAGAAGGAAAAGACCGTTTCCGGCCGTTTAGACGCTACGCGCTAACATGGAGGACCGGCATGTCCTCTGGGCCATTTTCGGGCCCGTTCCGTTGTATCGGCGTGCGTGTAAGGAGGTTATAAAAAGAGTGTTGTGATTCTCGTCTGCGAAAACAAAAGAGGAATAAATTCAGATTGAGGAGCGCCAACAGCGGGCAAAGAAACGGAACGGGGGATGCGGTGCGGTTTGCTCGTATCGACCAGGCGTGTTTGGTTCGCACGTCGTTCTGCAAGGGAGGTTATTGGACTCTCGTGACCCACAGGACCTCCTATGAAAACGTGGTGACCAGAAATAAAGGTGAGGCAACCGAAATTGCTACCGCCACCAGCTTTCAAGAATAGTCGCGATCCCGAGGATGGTTAAAACTTGCGAATTTAGTTCTTGTTTGTTTGTTTGCTGATGCTTAACGTGGGTGTTGTTGAAGTTCGGCACGGGCACACTGAACATTGACGTGGAACTTCCCATTTACACTGTGTTGACGAGCTAGCCAGAGTGGTGGTAGCAATACCTGTTCTCGGTTCACAGGTGTGTGGTTGTCGGCTTTGCGACGTAACGTGCTGCATTAGGTTAGTCCTCACTGGCAGTTGCCCCCTTATGAAAGAAATACCGCACTAAACTGTATACAAGCAGCAATGTCCTAGCGTGATCATTAAGCCAGGCATGCAAGACAACGTAACTTTCATATTGCTATATTGAGGGAATCTTGCATGCGAGATAGAACGAATGAATTGACAGAATTAAGATCAAGTGTGAACAGATATATATTTAAACTTTTCAGGTATCTTGTACCGTGACAAGTAATTGAAATAAATTTTGTAACTGGAGCATTTGTATGAAGACTACCATCACACCCCGTCGCTGTGACGAAAATTATAACTAAGGGAACACATACAATTTCGCACACGCTCCGTCCCATCGGTCTAGTGGCTATGGCACTCGCGTGCTGATCCGAAGGTCGCGCGATCGAATCCCGGCCACGGCTGCTGCATTTAGATGGAGGTGAGATGGCAGAGGCCCGGGCGATGTCAGTGCGCGTCGAAGAACCCCAGGTGGTCGAAATTTTCTGCGCCCTCCACTACGGCGTCTCTCATAATCATAGCTGGTTTTTGGGACCTATATCTCCAGAAATTATCATTACATTTGGGTACATTACTGTAACCCAATATTAGCAAAATAAATCTTGACACGCATCCCTCACTAAAACGCTGGCTACAGTTGTTGCACTTGTTCCCAACTTTTATCGAGACTGACACCTGCTGACAAGCTCTCCCACTGCCCGCCATCTTTAGAGATTATGCGGCTCCGGTGAACCGTTTCACTGTATTCCTGTTCACTAGCCGGTAGTGACGTTGGCACAATGAACATAAACGATACGAATTTGACTTGTTTACCAAATCTTTCTTTCTTCGTTTTTTCTGAGTCATTCTCGACCACTTACAGCTCTCTTGTTCGCTACTCGCCTCCTTTATGCGGAAGCGTCGCAGTTTAATTCCAGTAGGCTCAATGTAACGCCGCTCGCAGAAGCTCGATATACAAAAATCTCGGCCCATCGGGAATTGTCTCATTAAACGCTGACCCGGCACCCGAAATGATCTGGCAGGATAGTGTCTCATTTCACCTCTCACTGCTACTGCAAGGCAGCTTCAGCGAGCAAGTATAAATTGGCAACGTAATGTGTGAATGTATCCTAAATGTGCGTACATTACAGGTAATGAGACTCTGATGATCCTTTAATGAAGGCGCGCTGCGGCACGTTTTCTTTGACCTTCTCTAAGCTGAAAAAGCGCGTGTCGGTTGAATACGGAAGATTTTTGAAACGAGCGAATTGTAGTGTCAACTTTTGTTCAATGTCCCGACTCCTGACCATGCAGTGGCTGATTTCCCTCCTTGCTTCAGCTAGCGTCACTTTTATTTCTACATTGATTGGATAGTGGAGAAGAGAATGAACAGAAATAAGAAACATCCTTTTTTTTTCTCTCGAGATTTGTTATGCTGCTCGCCTCAACAGCTCGTGCGAAAATGTACAAGCTGGCTTTCTTGCATGCGTAGTATTAATGTAAGGAAGCCAGCTTGCCAGCACAGCCTAAAAAGCCTTCACAGGTTACATCGGAAATGATTCAAAATATCGAAAAGGCCCATCTAATGTAATGGGAAAAATAAGCATCACACCGTCGAATGGAGTGGACAGAGAGAAAGGGCTTTATCTGGTCCGCATATTCTTTTTTGTGAAGAGAGAGAGAGAGACTATTCAATAGAAGGCAGTGAGGTCAGCCCGAGTTAATACGCCCTGGCCTGTGGTGCCCTGCATGGGTAAAAAAATAAAAAAAGAAAAAAGAAAGAAAAGTGGGATGAACGGTGACTTGGGAACAGAAAGAAGTGGGGTGTTTAGGTGCTGTGACTCAGAAAGCCACGTATTTCAGGAAGTGTTCCCCGGACTATGTTGCGAAATGGCATAAGCCCATCCACTTCAGAAGATTGATGGCTTTTCATAGTCGCCGCTCTGGACACCACGTATGACCTCGCACAACTTCTGG
This sequence comes from Hyalomma asiaticum, assembly GCA_013339685.2. Lineage (NCBI taxonomy): Eukaryota > Metazoa > Arthropoda > Arachnida > Ixodida > Ixodidae > Hyalomma > Hyalomma asiaticum. The sequence goes on from CM023491.1 coordinate 10,180,731, forward strand.
CACCCAGACAAATGGGAGCCACGTTTACCGTAGGGCCATGGATAAAGGTGGTTGTTATTAATGAACACTGAGATTCATGTTTGAAAATTACGGTAGACAATACCGTAAAACAGGCGGCTTAGCGTTCTCTGCCTTCATCTGTTATACTTACGCATTGTTTCAGTGTTAGTTAATAATTAAGTGAACAGGATATTGTGTCTTTATATTCAGGGAAAAGTATCTCGGTTTTTAGAAGCCTTGTTAAGTACATCACTGTGTACTTTGATGGCGGGTTGCAAAATACGATAAATTACAGTGCGTACGTTCAATGTAGCCCCGCTTTCTGAGGGCAGAGACGCTAGGTTTATCAACATGAAGAGCACCGGTTTCTGTGGCGACCAGGGTAGGGTCTGAGGACAAGGTGGTCCAAGGCTCTGGAAGAAAGGGCGAGCCGTGGTAAATGACCCTAGGTTCTCCGTACACTGCGCATACTTTTGCGAGACTGTGGCACTAGGTGATTCTGGCAAGTGAATGAAGCGCTGAAGGGTCGATATGGAGGGGGGCAGGTAAACAGCGCTGTCAAAGATAAACGACCCGCGGGTGCATGGCTGGCGTCCCAGCGGAGCTGAACCGGAAGGGTTGCGAATGAGGTGTCCGGTGGAATGGTAAATGGACCTGGCAGGGCAAGCTACACAGCTCTACTTTCTTATTGTTAACATTAAGCTGGACTTGCGCTGTGGCAGTGCCTGTGTAAGACTCTGTATTATTGTGTTGACACAGATGCTGCTTTTAGACAAACGGAAGTGAAGATTCACAACCTGTGGATCGTCTCCGGTGGACGCGACTTAACTCTGACGTATTCCGAACATTTCTCGCCGGTGGCTTTGAGCTATTGAAGAACATTTCCGTGGCTGAGGTTGCCGTCGTACGGGCAATGAATTAACCCGAAAACGACAGGGCAGTATTTTGTGGTGCCATGTTTATGTTGACCTATTAGGCAAGTTTGTGTGAAGTTGCCGTGACTTCCATTTCCTTTTATTTTTTTCCATTTCTTCGCTGCTTGGTTGACATTGCGTTATCTAGCTTTTCTTTTTCCATATGGTCCAAAAATGCTGATTGACGCATCCATGGCAGTGTTCAGCGGTTCAGCGCTGTTATAATCTGCCCTACCCAATCGAAGCTACGTTTTCTATCTAATAATAAAAGTAGGCGGGCGTCATATTATTACGTCGGCCTCGAAATCACGTCGTCTTTATATATATGCCGCTCTCACGGCTTGCTCCTTCATTAATGAATGTAGCAACAATATTTACCACTAGAAAATAAACCGTTTCGAACCTCAGACGTGTGTTTAGCCACTGGCGACGCGCCAGAAAGTGGCACATCACGCTTCCCGTCCAAGACGCAAGTCCAAACAAAATACGCCGGAAAGGTGGCAGGACCTTACCGTAATTTAAATTAAATAAATCGCACTTCTTGGAAAAGAGGTCAGAGGGGGGATACCGTAATTTAATGTAAATACGCACCTCTTGGAAAAGATGTCAGAGGAGGGAGCTTGTACAGCCATATCGTATAACTAATTTTTTTTCTTCAGCGAGTTCATGTTGACGAAAACCGAATAAATAAAACGTAACACTACTGCTCCTGCATGATTTCAGGCCACTACTGATCAGGATGGGTCTCGCGGATCAAGTAAAAATTGCAAAAAGATTGCAGGTTGAAAAATGAGCGCTGGTCTGAGTGGTGCGTTTCGGCCATCAAGCAAATGGCTCCCGGCCTAGACAGGTAGTTGCACGGAGTCCACCAGGATTACCTTAAATGAAGACGATAAATTACACCGTCATAAGAGGCCCAGCACAGCACGTGGGCAGGCGTCTGTAAATGGTCGGCAACGAATCAAACTTTCAGAGTAAATGCGCTACCTACCACGTTGTCGCCACAAGATCCGACCAACTTCGTTAGCGGGACTTGTGTACATACACATATTTTTCCCTTATCGCTAGGTAGTGATTTCGTTCGTCGTTGTAGATAAAATATACATGCTAATAAAATTTTATCTACATACATGCTAATGTGTGTTACCTGCCATTACAAAAATGCCATATATGGCAATATCAGGAATTGGGCATGTCTGGCTACATATGGCACGTGTCCGTATGGGGCCGTATGGGACCGTATTCGCCCAAGTCGTGATAGAGGCATATATGGCAATAAAGGACCTATACGAGGAATGCCTTGTATGCCTCTATCATTATTTGAGCGAATACGATTCCATGCGGGCATATGCCGTATATAGCTAGATATGCCCAATTCCTGATATCGCCATATATGGCATGCTTGTAAGGGTGTATATGCTAATGCATTTTTTAGATAAGGGAGAGACAGAGAGATAAGAAGGGACGGCAGGGACGTCAACGAGAAATAAGCTTCCGGTTTGCTACCCTGCACTAGGAGATGGGAAAAGGGAGTCAACGCGCAATACAGCGCGCACACACTGTCGCTAGCGGTCGCTTTGGCCCGTCTTGACAACAGGGCGCTATCGGAACAGGCTGTATTAGAATGCCGACCAAGAGTGTTATCGCAGTGGATGGAGGTCGGTGAAATATTTTTTGACGCTTCCACATCGAGTTTGGCTATTAGGAAGAGTGTAACGCCCCAGTTACTTATATATAAAAATACAGGTACGTGATAACTAAGCTAATGACCATAACAGACAATGAGCTCAAGGAAGGCATTAGCGAAATTAATTGTAGTTTTTGGTTAGTGTAGCGATTGTGACAAAAATGGAGAGGAATTGAATAGGCTGAACCCCCCCGCCCCTGTTCTTACTTTTTTACTGCGACACCATAATACCTTAGATAATTTTATTTCGTTTTATTTAGCTATTGTTACATAAAGGCATTTTATGCAGAAAGCGAAGGAGATATCGCTCAAGTCGTGAAATGGAAACGTTTCCAGTTAACGGAGTGAAGCGACCAGTGCTACCGATACTTCGTTTACGTTCTTGTCGAGGGCGCATTTAAGGAACAAGATAATTGTTTACGGTGTTTCTGGTACAAACAAGAAATAAAGACAATAAAGTTGATATTGCACGTGGAGCGCTGACCGTCGTTAACTGTACAATGGAAATCTGCTGCACCGTCAATTACGCGCACTAAATGCCTTCGCGCGGCGTCTGAAGCGAACGATGTTCGTTCTGTATGTGCGTAGCTCGCACACGCGTCACTGTACACATACATAACCGATGCGGTCATTGCGAACGCCTGCGAGTTGGGTCTCGACATAACTACCCACTTCCCATGATTTTCGCCACGCGTTGCAAAGCCTTGCTTGTGGTTATCGCGCTAACGGCATCACGTCGCCCGTTACATGAACGGCACCTGTAACTGCCGACCCACTTTATTACGTGTAACGGCCCACAATCAAGGGGCGAGGGGTGGAGGAGAGCGGGCAGATCCGTGGTACAGGAGCTGCATTCGTGGATGCTAGCTTGGCAATAATTAGGGGTGGCAGAAATGCGAAGTTTGTATTTTTTTATACTTTCGCACACGGGAAATGAAAGAAAGAAAGTTAGGAAGGCTCATTCATTTTTTTTTGCTTTTTGTTGCCAATTAAGCAACGTACCCCGAATAGCTCACGTCGTTCTAGCGTATGCGGTTGCGTTGCCACCAGCGCGTCGACACATGATGCCATGTGATCCGGTTCGCACGGTTCGCTATGGGAAAATACGTCTGCCGAGGATTGCAGCGATGGCGCACGCAGAAATAGCACTGTATTTTAGCCCGAATGTAGTATTAATCAAGCGTTATGATTTAAAGCGAGTCTTTATCGCAATGCGCAATGGGGAACAATGCGGTTGCTAACGGGTTTTCGCGTACGCAGAAGCTGCAAACGACGGAAATGAAGCGGCGTGGTTCATCAGACTGAATTCCCAGCCGAGCTTAGTGGAGTAATTAATACACTAGCACACACGCCCACACGCACACAGTCACACACACAGGCACATAGCCAGGAGAAATAAAAATCGTGAGGGACCTCGAATAATCACCAGGAACCTTCAGCCTTCCCGCGATGCAAGAAAAGTGGAGGAATTTCGTCACTAAGTAGTCCTGGACCTTCTATTTCGACCCGTGTCGTCCCAGAGGAAAATTAGAAGTAAACCTCAGCCTAGCCGTTTATTTTACTAATAGCGTCGAAGACTTTGAGTGCGCACTGGCTCTCAACAGAAGGTATCGTTGTCTAAAGATACCGTAAACCTAACCGTAGGCGTACTGTTATGAAAGAACATAAACGCTGTACCATTTGTATTCCCTTTGATGACGAAGTCTTTGAGCCTGCTTCTGAAGGCAAGAGCTACGTTCAATTTTAGAGCACAGCTTCCCTTCATCGTGAATTCTTTATTTCGAGAGACCCACGTCTCCTTATAGTGCTATAGTTGTTTCTTAGCGTTTCTGAAGCCGAGCAATATCAACCTTTGCGGGTTCAACCGTCTTTCCGGTACGTTGTTTCTTTTTTTTTTTTCAGTACGATATAAATTCTCGTCTTCTATGATGCCATGAGTTTATTTCCCAAAATTTATTGAAGTTAATATGGAAGTTTGTAGTATTGAAATGGTTAACCTTCTTGGGCTTGCACTTCAAGAATGATTTATGCATCGGTCTCATGGTTATCTCTGCAGAAGAACCTTTTTTTTTTCCACACGACATGCAGAGCTAATACTAAAGACTAGTTGACACTTGGTCATAATTTACTCATTCGCGTTTCCTAAAGGCCTATTTTTTTTCTGGTTGAAAACATTAGAGAACAAGTCTCATATTCACAAAAGAAAAAAAAAAGATACGATTAAAAATATTCTCAAGAGCAAATTTCAGCCAGTCCTGATGCTGGACATATTATTACAGAAGACGACCGACCAATGGCAAAGAACACTTACGAAAGAGAGGCGTCGTGAATTCTGCTTAAGAGACGTATTCTCCCGAGCAGAATAACTGAAGTGCAAGTAATGAGTAACACACAAAAGCTTAGCTTAGCATTAGTGGTAGGAAGCAGAACACTTTCTTGATAAAATTTTAATTCTATGTCAGTGACAAAGTAAGCTTTGCAAGCGCTCTTACGGTCTGCCCTAACAACAAATGCATCCGTGTTGTTCTCCTATTTTGCTGCTTGCGTGAAGTAGGCCTCAGTTGCAAACACGTCATTTTCTTCGGAGGTCCTGCCTTTTTATCTTTGTACTAGGCGCTACACGAATGGGCGTGAATGCACAAAGCCTACCGTGAATAATTAATACAGGTCGACTGCCACGTGTTTGGAGGGGGCGAAACATTTGCGTGGTGCCGAGAATTTGTTTTGTAGCGTAGCTCCTCAGGTAACGTAATTAGTAGGCACTTTAAGTGAGGCTTCTTGAAAACTTTAGCGAGGCTTTATCGTGCTAGACGACGTTGTGGAACTTTTACACGCTACGCAGTGAAGTGAGGCCTCTTCCAAGAGGACGAAAAAAAAAAAAAAACAATAACGAGCTACGTGACAAGCAGGCGTGTGGGAGTCGCCATGAGTGGTTGGGCGAAAAAAAAAATAGACGCCAAAAGTGTGTCGGCGTCGTTCTGTGCTCCGATCACGGGACGTTGCCGGCCATCGCTAAAGGCGGGTCCCGACACTTACGCACGTACGCACGACTGAGCACACAGGCTCACATAGACGATCTCGCTGGCCCCCGCTTAGCTACATCCACGAACTGGCATAAGAACTAACAAGCTTCATGCCTGAAAGGGTTTACAAGCGTGCACGAACAGGTCGAACACAAAACAGACGCACTAAAAAAAATGTAAGATACACGAAAACAACAGTGGGTATACACTGAGCGGCGTGTGTGTGGGGGCTGGTGGAGCTTCTGCCTTGCGATGATTAAGCGCTTGTATTTGCTCGAGTTGCGCGTACTGCGGTGTACGCGCCACAGCATGGACGCACACAGTGCACGTTCACGCACGCGCGCGTGCGTGTATTTGCGTTTACTGTGACGCGCAGGTAACGGGCCAAACTTTTCCCTTGGCATGTTGAGACGCACGCATCAATACACAAAACTCGCTCTCTCGGCGGGTGCTTCACCTTTTGCTAATGGTACGTGCACACTGTTTTGCTTTCACGTAATAGGCGCATTGCCTGGAACAAACGCATTGCCTGGAACAAACGAAGGCACCCTACCGTCCTCTAGTTGCTTCGTCTCTCGTACACATAAGCATTCCCTCTTTCCTTTTGCTCTTTGAGATGCGGTGCCCACAGAGACAGGCATCATGTTCTTTCCGCACGTGTTTCATATGTGCGGTGCTGATTCTCTCCTCCTATTTCGCTTTAGTCTCCCCTTCATCTCATCTCGTGGGCAGGGTAGCAAACCTGATGTTTGCCTGCTTGACTTGGCTTCATTTCTCTTCCTTGCTTGCGGCTCAGTCACGTTTCGCTCTTGCGACAGTCATGGTCATCATCATTATCGTCAACATCATGCTGTTTCACCGTGTCACAGCTATTCATCGTAATTGATGGTTGAGCGGTGACTCAACATTCATAGTCGTAGGATTTTGTGGCTCAGTCACGCTTGGTTCTTATGACATGCTTGTGACAGTAGTCATCATCATCATCATCGCTGTCGTCGTAATCAACACTACGACCATCATCATCATCACTATCATCATCATGCTCTCTTTCCGTGTCTCGTCTAATTAACGGTAACGTATGGTTCAACAATAACTCAACGTTCATAGTTGTAGGAATTTTAGGTCTGACTACATTTTACCCTTGCTACAACAACCACCACCGTCATCATCACAGCTATCATCATGCCCTGTCTCTCTCTCTCACTAACACGAAGACACAGGCAAAAGAGTACTAGGCAATAACGAGCCCGCAGTCGTGCTTCTGCTAACGGCGTAATAGGCCAGAGCATAGTCACCATTGCAGAGACCTGGAAAAGATCCGAGATGACGTGACTGTATAGACCGAGCGACCGCATTTCCGCAAACTAGACGGCTCTTGTATGAGGAACGCAGTGTCGACGATGGGCCAAGAAAAAAGCATAGGTAAGAACGCGCCTCTGGTTAGGAAATAGGGTACGCCCTCCATTCTGTGACCAGGGCTGTGGCCGGCGCAGAATGGATGCTTGCGCTTTCATACTTGTGGGTATGTCTCGTTTTCAGCGTAGAAACGAGTCCTGTAGGAAGCGTTACGGTAGAGAAGGGGTAGATTCTCGTTTCGTAGCATGTTATTTCGGGCGCAGTCTGGTATGCTTGGGTCCTCGCGGCTTTGAGTAATGGGCTTCAAGTGGGGGACAGACTGCCGCGTTTTCGCACGCCCGCGTCACCGACGAGTGTCGAAAGCGGGGAGCTTTTGTTCGAGACGTTTTCGGGACATGCCAGCTGTAGCTTATCAGCTCAGTGTTTATCCCGTGCCTACTTACATTTGCATAATCTCGTCAGGTGCGTGTTGGGGTTTGGACAAAGCGCAGTCCGGAATTATACTTGAAGCGTAGGAACACACTTCTGCTGATTTGTTTTGGATATCTCGTTTCGGTGGTTCTGCGTGCGCCTGTGGGGCAAACGGATAGGCCGTTTAACTTTTTAGACAAGATATATCCGGTTTGAATATTTGGTCGCTTAACCAACTGTGTGCGCTGATGATTCATCTTGTCGGCTTGCTGATCTAGCTCGGTGACTCTGTGAATGTCGCGCTGCCGAGCTCGAGGTGGCGGGTTCGATTCTGATGTGTGCTTATTACTGAGTCTGTGATTAACTTTAAGTGCGAGTTAAATTTTAAACTGTCTCTGCAACCGCAAGCGATCGTTTCTATGCTTGGAAGAGAAGACTGAACATAATACGCATGAATTTTGTCGCACTATTTTGGGAGCGCGAATCTCGATACTGGTGTCATTTTCAGAATTTGACCTAAGTTAATATATCGTGCGAGGTATGACACCGGCTCGTACGTTGCCGTACTTCCTTAGTACACGCAATTTAGAGGACCATCGCTTTTCCATTTATTCGTTTTATGGTGCTAGCAATGTTATCTTCCTCGAGAACTGAGGTCGCGTGATTAAAGAGGCTCTATTTGCCACTGAAGCCTAAAAAATTGGTAGGGAAAGTAAATGGCCGAAGGCTTGCCACTTCCACAACCACTTGCAAGTTATGGCCTTTGAAGCACGTTCTTACTGCCGTATTACTGGGAATGCTTTCCGTGAATATCATCTGTCGCGTCAGTATTATCTCCTTTTGTATTCGCTTCATATGTACACCTGTACTTGTGTGTCGAAAGAATCACATGCGGGTGTATAGGATACTACCGTTCCTCCTCTTTTGCGGCAACTTTTACGGTACTTGTGTCCCGTGGGCACTACCTGTAATGCTTGCAACCCGTTGTAGAGTTTTGTCCATAAGTCTGCTTCAGTCTACTCTATTTTCGGCCACAGACATGACTCCGTTCGTTTTTCGTTGTTGAATATTCCGCAGTTATTGCATACCCAAAACCTGATGGTGACAATTGTTACGACGATGTTACTCAGTTTCTCTTTCGGCATTTCTGGATTACACATGCCTCGTTCCAAACAACATCGCCCAGCGTCGCTGTTAATGGGACAGTGGTTTCCTAGCCTGCACGCTTCGAAACTATCAAGAGCTCATAGCGCTGCCAACATAATCCGGCGTACCTAGTTGGTCGATCGATTCGTGCTGCCGTTGTTCGCTTCCGCCATAAGGGTCGAGCCCGTGATTGTCGCCCACATTTCCGCCATTGACAAGAGCGAGCACACGACAAAAATAGTACGCGTTGTGGTTCGACTCTGCCAGCTTCCGCCATAAACGGCATGAACAAAAAAAAAATTGTTCCCTTTCATAACTTACCACCAGTCCTGTGTGCGTGAATACGATTCGAGGGAACTAACAAAATACCCCGGGAAGCTTGCTGCGACACTCTTTGATTTTTTTTTATTACTGTTTAGAAAAAGCTTTATTTACATATTGATTACTTGCTTGTGAATGCGGGAACCAGTGACAAAGAAGGCGATGATTCGCGTTGGGAATATTCTCTTGGCCTTATCTTGCACCCACAGCCGTAAAAGGCCTCGTGACAAAGCGGATATTGTCGGCGCCCCTGTCTGCGGTCTTTTCCGGCAATAACGCGTCCTGCTCGGCAGCATGCCACTGCGCCGACGCGGGCTTTCTTTTATGCAGAGTGCGTTCCCATGTTGCGCAAAGTTTCTGTAATGACAACAAAAAATAAAAAAAAGAAGAAAGGGAACGTGATTGTATTGTCTGCGTGGGGACCTCGGGCGCCGACTCTGCGACCTCTACAGCGGGACGACGTTTCGGCTTTAATCCATCTCAATAAATCCGTGCAGTTACTTCATCTCAAATAATGAATGCGAGAGCTTGGCGCCCTTAGTACGGCACCGGCTACATTTATTTTTCGCTTAGCAAACAAAACAGACACACAAACATGTCAACAAATACAGAAAAAGAAAGAAAAAAGTTATTCGCACGAAGAGAAGTATAACACGGTAGAGTACCAGATGTACATGCACCGTGCGCTCCAACAGTCCACAAATCAGGGTCGCACGTAGGAGGTCACGTAAGAAAAATAAGTACAAGTGCATGCATATATATATATATATATATATATATATATATATATATATATATATATATATATATATATATATATATATATATATATATATATATATATATATCCAATATTTAGGATGGGCACTTGTACACAGGAAAACACACAAAATGCATGTATTATACGTAAGAGACATGATCTAAACATAAGATATGCCGGAAGCGTAACATGTATATCACTCATTCGACAGTGTCTGAAATGGGCTCGTACTGTGTGTCTCGCCGCCCATGTAGTTCAATGTGCGCTGGATGAAGCGTGACGCGGTGACATCCGCGGAAAGATATAAGCCGCGTCCAGGAAGAACCCGTTTCACCCGTGTTTACAGCCTCAACGCTATGCAAAAACGGACGGTACAGGATTTCTGAGAATCCTAGCATGGAAGTGACACAATACTGAACCAATAGCGAAGGTCTTCAATTCACAGCTGCTGCTGCAGCGTCTAATGCCTGAATAGGTGACCCTTAATACTTGGGCCTATTGCACTATATTTTGGCTATAGGGCCTCTGAAATATTCAATATTAATGGAATTTATGCGACACTTTCACATAAACTGGAAAGTGAAACATTGAAGTTGCTTGATTTAGAGCCTCAATGAAAACGTCATTAGATAGTGTTCCTCTGTGTATGAGATATTGATAAGTATGGTGCAGTGGCTTCCTACGACATATCTTGCAGTTTTCAATCCCTTTGTAGTGGTAGATCCGGATAATATCTTTGTTCCTGAAGCTTAAATAATAAACAAGAGATATACAAAATATAGATGAGTCGTTATTGCCGCAATTATTTCTCATTGGTTCCAGTCTAGGCTGCACACGCTGATAAAACGCGTCATGTGTAATGTCACTGCACTGTCGTCACAGCGTTGCAAATAGTGCTCTTGGAAATCTCTCACATGTGCAATTACGGCTCAGTGAAAGGCTATTTATGGCAACGAAATTTAACATATTGCAGTAAAGGCTCCAAGAGGCTTTTTAGATGGTGCCGAGGAAACACGACATTGAGATTTATTGCGTAAAAAAAAAGGTGTTCAAAACATGGACACAAGGGAAGATGGGTGGACAACACGAACGCCGACTATCAACTGAAGCAGAGCACTGAGGGGAAAAGAAAGAAGACACACAACTTATGTGCGAATGTAACCTGTGTGGTGTTCGCTTTCCGGAAGCCGTAGGACTGGGGATCACAGTTTACTTTGTCTTCTTGAATTCAGTTGGCAAATAGTTAGCGCCTGCAGTAGCTATACTGTTAGGAGCTGCACAGATTTAACCAGGGGAAGTGCGGAGCCATTTGGCCGACCGTAATTCTGTCGCCGCCACAACAGGAGTGAAAAAGACAAACCGGTGTAAATGATTGCGGACTTCCGGCAGCAGGACAATGGACGAGGACAAACAAAGGCCCTCCTAATTATTTTTCTTTCGTCTGCTCCTGTTTCTTTTAAGGCGGTGTCTGTTTGCAGTGCGCTGAGCTAAACGTGAAAGTGCCCGGAAAGCACAGCTAACCACGATTAAACCTCGCTCTGACACGCCATTGTGCCGTGGTGCAAGTGACTTTCAAGATAAACAGATTAAGGGACCTCGAAATTCAGGGCATAGCTTGCTTTTGGCTTACACAGAGACACTTCGTAGGCCTAATGCCAACAGGCGTGGCTTACTGAAGGCATTATTACAAATACCTTTAGCGACATTCCTTGTTCAGTCCTCCCCCCCCCCCCCCCCCCCTACTCTATCTTTCTCTCTCTCGCTTTCTGACCAATTACCTTTTCATCAGCAGAAGCCTCCGCCTACCCTTGGACGTCTCTTGTGTGAGAGTATTATGTTGTGATGTTAAATATGCAGTCGATTTTTTTTCTTTCCTCTCAGCATCACGTTTCTGTTATGTTGTGTTAAAATCGAAGGCTGTCGTAGTTACAGTCAAAAGCACTAGCTTGCCCTGTCTTATGTATTGTGCGCTTGCGTCCCATGCTGCATTGTGTATAACTAGAATCAACAAACTCATATAGGAATTTGTTTCCGCCTGCTACCCACTTTATTCTGGCCCTTACTAGCAACATATAAACCATGTGCAGGCCATGCGGACGTTTTAATTTTCCCGTGCCTCGCATTAATATTTCTTATTTACAATGCGCACTTTCCATCTTTTTTTTAATACTCCATCACTACATTTCTATCTGAACCACGCTTATCTTTTGGCTGCGCGGACTTGCCCGTCCAAACATATTTCTTTTGTATTTATCTAAGCCGAACACGGCCATTACTTCTATACTAATACCCACAGTTTTATAAAAGGGAAAATTAGCATCCACCGTCATTTGCCGTAATATCCACAGTGGCAAGCACTGTTGGTCGCCCCCCCCCCCCCCCCTTCCTCTTTCCCTCCTCTTTTTTTTTTGCTGGCATTTTGGCAATCGATTGCAACAACTACGGAAATTAGACCAAACGTGTAAATTGGCAGCTTTATTGGAAGCTGAAAGATAAACGGACGGTACTGATGCCATTTTCGGCGTAAGGGAAGGCGAAGAGACGCATCCCTGGCTCGCACACCCCATATAAATGCAGAAATAGATCATAAGTTTTTATCAGTGCTTTAGCTAGCCAATAATGGCAACTGGGCTTACGGTCAGATCTATTCTGTAGCGTCTCCGTTCTGCTGACAGATCGATAACCGGCCATCTAGAAGCAGGAATGCATGGATCAAAGAAAAAAAAAATGGACGGTGTAAGTAAAGGTAACGTAATCGGGATAAATACCAGTGAAACGAAAATAAACGCACGATTTCCGCTTGGGGCTAGTTTCGCCCCGGGCGCATGATGTTTGTTACAAGACAACGTTCGCAATCACTTATCCAATAAACGTATAGCTCTGGGTACCACAGCGCTCTTGATAACTCGGTTTGGTTCGGTCGCTGATTTCGATGTGTGCGCGTGGTTGCGCCTCTGTTGCTATGCTTCTTCTTCTTTGCTTTTTTTTTTTTGCGTGTGTGTGCAACAACTCCTTTTTTTCCGAACTTACGAACAAAGTTCGGCAGTGTTCGTTGAAGATAACTAGACGGCTGATGCCGTAGTTAGCCCCTCAGTTAGGGGCATAATTGACGAAATGAGCCGAATTCGAGACGTTGTGCTGTAGAGTTGCCTTTTCCTGAGACAGATGGCTTTGTTATTCGGCTGTAATCTTCCGTCTGTGAGAAATACAAAAGCGCGGCCCTCCCTTCCTCCTTGCTGCTTTTCGCGAGAACATTAGACTTAACTGTTCCGAGAACGACGCTAAACATGCTTTGCCAATCGCTTATCACGAAAAGCTGGAAAGAAAATAAAAACGCGAAGCCTTTGCTTGGATTTAGTTTCCTATTCTGAACATCCCAACTACTTTTTTTTTTTTCACTAACAGCCTAATGCGTTGAATCAAAATGACCTTGTATAAGACTTATTTCAATCTTATTACGGCAAATTGTAAGTGGGTGTAATCGAAGTAGAAGGAACAAAGCAGTCTCGGTGAACAAAGGATTCGGCACACGAAGGATTCAAGGACTTATTACTGACGCTGTGTCCTTGGTCCTCGTTTTCGTGTTGAGTTAATGCGTTGAATAAACCATTCTCCACCATCTCGGGAGTAGCACTTTCAATCAACCCTTGGGTAAGGGTGGCCATTTCGACGAAACGTAAATACAAATGGGTTGGGCGAATTATTGCCAGCCGTCTGTAATCAATTGTTCGGCACCCCGTTCCTAGCGTTCTGTTGAGCCTGTATTCCTGTTCTTGTGTGTTGGCTTGTTTGATTATCGCCTCTTCGCAATTCGTATTCGGGCCCAAACATCTCTGTCCCATGAATCACCGCTGCAGTAGATTCGACCTTGACCATCCATTGGAACTTATTGTTCTAGAAGTCCTTTTTTAAGAATGCGAGTATTACTGGTTTAGAAGGGACGATAGTAAGAAAGGATGCGAGATTTCCATTAGTCGAGGCAGGCTGTGAGTGTTTTCCTTCAGTTTAGTCGGCTGCGTACTGATTTATTTATTATTATTGAAGGTGTCATCAAAAGGCGGCCGAGTTGAACTAATGTTAAGTTTGTCGCGTGTCGGTGTTTTTGTCAAATAAATTTGTTTTTGGTCGCGTAACTTTTGTCGAATTGTAAAAGCTCCTACAATGATGTGTGACCGGATATGTTCGCGACGCAGTGACGCTTTCTTTTTTGTTTTTGCTCCAGGAGCGTTATACAAGCAAAATGCGATGCGGAGGGAATATAGGGAAAATATAACTTCGCACTTTTCGCGAATCGGGCGTGATGGCGCGAGAAATAGCGGAAGACGGCCTGTACAGTTCTCGAAGCGTTGCCGTGAAGTAACCTTGGGGATTTTTTCGTCAGAAAGATGGGCCCGCGAAGATGCCAGAAATGTTGTTGTGAATTGCCGCATATGGGGAGAAAAAGATGAGGCGGGAAGTGTGGGGGGGGGAGCATGTATTGTGACGACCGTGAAATTGGTGCATTTGTTGTAGCATTCTTACTAGCTCAAAAAAAAAAACAAAACAAAAACGGAAACAAGGTTTGTACAGAATGGGACGCTCTTGGCAAGGCGGGAAACGCAAAAAGAAAGTTTTCCAAGGTTGCACTCTTCGGACATTCGGAAGTGGTTGAAGAAAGCAAGCAAACAAAAAGGAAATTCTTTGGCGTTCTTGGCGCCGACTTGACGCGGCTTGCTTCCGCTCAAAATGCCCAGTGACATTGGAAGGTTGGCGATGCTACGAGATGTGGGCTGAATTTTGTGGCCGTACTGTCGTTATGTCGAATGGAAGCGTACGACAGGATATGCAGCTGCTTGTGCTCCGGTTCCAGGAAAGGGGCATGCTCGACGTTTTTTTTTTATTCTTGTGCTGCTTTTTTTTGTTTCTCTACACTGTATGCTCAGACTGCATTAAGATATAGTACGTTTGTCAATATCTTGCTCAGTGCCGGAACACTTTCTTTTGAAAATACCGAACACTTTTCTTCGTCCTTTGTTTTCTCACGTTAGCTTCAACCGCAATTTATAATCCTTGTACGGTAGGTACTATGTGCTTCAACGTACTTGTAAATAAGAAGTGCGGATATTCGAATGTTTCGAACATTCGTCGGGTATCGCATTTATAATATTCGCTTTTGTTCGTAAATGAGGTAATCGACACTTTCGAATATTCGAAGTGAATTGAGAAGCGATTCGAATATTCAGAAAGATCACATATGCGACGCAGTCATCTTGCTGACTACGACTGTACACGGGCTTGGCTATGCGGGTAAACATCGGTACTGCATGGAGACGTAATGGCAGCTAAGCATTCAGGACATATGACCTGTGGCCGCCATCACGAGCTTTCACGACAAGCAAATCTTCACCTACACGCTCGGCAGCTTGGTTTGTGCTGGTGTACTGCACGCGTTTCAAAGGGAGCTAATTTGTTCTGCTGTGTCATTCTCAGCCGTCTCCTTCTGCAACACCTCTTCGTCATGCATTACAGCAGCCTGATCAGCCATGTGGAACAACCAATATTCCTTCGTGGTAGCTATCAGTTATTTTATGCTGCGATATTTTGACAGTGAATTTACGATCTCGGAAGTTAGTATAGACAGTGTATGCCCGATAGCAGTACATTATCCGATGCCAACCGCTGGTGTGCTGGTGTTATGTCACCGTGCTTGCCCTTCGATCCAGGCATCTCTGTTTCCCTAAACATCTATTTAGTGGGCGGATGCAAGCGTCAAGAAAGGAGGAAATAAATCTTTGCCTTATGATGCCGCGGAATCGATTTCTTTTTCTTCCAGTTAAATGAAAAAAATCGAAGACACCCCTTAATGCCAAAACATCACTCGGAGAAAGGGGGAAGGGGGGGGGGTAGAATTTATTCATAGAGCCGCGCCCTTGATGAAATATTGCGTGCAAACGACAGGGCGGCTGGTTTCCTGCGTTTGTGTGCTGGTAATGCATTCCCAAAGTCACTAAAATAAGAGTAGGGGGAAAAAAATGGGGCGAACAGCGCGTGTATTTTTCTGTTCGTACTTCTTCTAACTGCTCCAGCAGTAAATTAAACGCACACCAACGTCATCAGATGTTAGAGGGTGGTCGACGTCTTCGTAATGTCATGCGTGAGAGTGAGATATGTGAATGGGCGCCGAGTTGAATATGAGGTTGGGGCTCTATTCTTGCTTCCCTCGTTTTTTCTTTGTTTTTTTTTCTCTGTTTATTCCTCCCTGGAGATATGAATGGCACACATATTACGCCGCCTTCAAGAACGCGCTAACCCTTTCCCTGATTACGCCCTCATGCAGTGCATTCGATATCAGTTCGAACTCGGGAGATATGTGAGGCTGTATATAGATAAGACGAGAATGTTGACGCAATTTTGAGAACTTCGCCGGAAATTCCTTCACTAAATGCGTGCGAAACTGTATTGAAATGATAATAAACAAAGGAGTTGCCGCGATTTCATGGCAGCAGATACCCTTTTTCCCTTGTTTATCAATAGAGATAAGCAAAAGTGTCGCATGTGATTATTTAAAATTAGCAAATCTGCAGGCCATGTAGCAAAAATGGGGGAAATCGAAGCTTGGCGTATGCATGCCTGATCTACTACTTCCCTTTATTTCTTTCTTTGTTTCTCGTTCAGCGGCTGGAAACCCTAGGCAATTCATATGGTTCGGATATGTTCACATCTGCCAAGCTTGGGTGTGTAGTCTACCCCGCCACGGTGGTCTAGTGGCTACGGTACTCGGCTGCTGATCCGAGGGTCTCGGGATCGAATCCCGGCCGCGGCGGCTGCATTTCGATGGAGGCGAAATGTTGAGGCCCGTGTGCTGTGCGATGTCAGTGCACGTTAAAGAACCCCAGGTGGTCGAAATTTCCGGAGACCTCCACTACGGCGTCTCTCATAATCAGAACTGGTTTTGGGACGTTAAACCCCACAAATCATCATGGGTGTGTAGTCTACTGGTTAAAACACTTGCCCTCTGATGGTGGGCCATGGCTACGAGTGGCGCTGCCTAACACTCCCGGGATTGCATATACATAAATACCCAATAAAGTGGACGGTGGGGACGACCGCCTTCGTAGCTCAGCGGTAGAGCATCGGACGCGTTATCCGAAGGTCGTGGGTTCGGTTCCCATCGGAGGCAGGTTTGTGTTTTCGTCCACTTTAATTCCTTTCTACTTTCTCCAAAAATCACAATACCACCACTTTAGTGACTTCTCTATGCTTTCCTAGGTTTCAATGTTTGCTGGTTCATGAAGTTGTTTCTAACAAATAAACGAGCCCTTGGCCCCTTCTATATTGTTGTTACTAGATGGATTTTCTTGATTCTCACATGAGAAACGACAAGGGGAACGCATTCTGGAATTCTGAAGTACTGTTCACAATATACTTCGCGTTAACATCATTCCGCTTCCCCCAGTCTCCACACAACTACCGAATGTTGGCGACGAACGTGTGTGGTAAGGGTGACGCAGCGCCGGTAACACGAGATCAGGACCACGTACGCGTACGTTTGGTCGGAGCACGGAGGCGTGGCCGAGGATGTAGTCCCGCTCGATAAATCAACCACCACGTGTAATAAATAGTGGGAGCAACGCCACGCTACTACAGAGTACGGAACACTGTCGACGCGGGAGGCGTACCGCTGCACTCTTACGCGACGCGTGACAATCTTGTCCCCCCGTCGTCTACCCCCCCACCCCTTGTTTCTTTTATCACCCCTTTTCACCCCAGGGACCAAGCAGGCAGGCGAGGAGGAGGGGGGTGGGGGCGAGTATGCGCGCGAAATGCTGCAGATTTCGGGTGCGCTTGCCAAGAGACGGCGTTGCCTCTCCTGAAAGATGAGGTTCGGGACAGCCAAACGAAAACAAAAAGATAAAAAATAAAAATAAAAACTAGATGAATGAGCGAAGGGAGTGAAAAGCGGAAGGAACGGATAGTGTTTCAAAGAAAGCGGAGGCGCCAAGGTAATGCAGCGGGAGTCGAAAATGTAGGGCGGCGTCACAGAAGCGCTATGTTAGTCCATTACGTATAGTACATTGTCGTTCGGGACGTGAACATATTTTTCTTCTTTAAAAAAAGGAAATGAAAATGAAATGGAAGGCGTAGGAGGATAAGAAAAGTGGCTGAGGAAGCGACGTACACTAACAAAACTGAAATAATATGTTAAAAAAAAAAGAAAACTAAAGTATGGATGATGTGGAGAAGGTAGACGGGAAGATGATACAACTTGGAGAAAAGAATGAACAACGTGCTCTGGTGTTGGGTCCCCGGGGTGCAGACACATATTTTCTCGAGGAAGCTAAGAAAAAGGAAAACAGATGTCGCAGACGCTGGGGAGAAAGAATTGCAAGGACACGGTAAACTGAGTCTGCCGAGAGCTTTTCTTCTTCCATTTAGAAGTCGTGTTTCATTCCGAGATGTTTCAAAGCGAGTTATGCCACTAGAGTAAGGGAGGGTGAAGAAAATAAGGAAACGCAAAAAGGAAAAAATAATGTGATGGCGAGCCATTTTCAAGGATTTTGCAGGAGTGGCTCTACTGAATCTCTCGAGGCTCTGTTGTTGACCTGCAATTTTGGTGCGAGGTGCTTTAGACCATTGCAAGTTTACATTGTGCTGTGTTGCAAATAACTCAATGGACCAACTTCTCTTAAGGTAAACGCATTTGTCGCTTAATCGCGGGAACAGCGACCTACAGTTACCAAAAGTGGTCGAATGCGAAATGTCCTTGATTGCAGCGCTAGCATGTTTACTCCCTGCCTTTGTTTCGCGTTACGTTGTTATGTGGGGCTTAACGTCCCAAAACCAGCTCTGATTATGAGAGACGCCGTAGTGGAGGGTTCCGGAAATTTCGACCACCTGGGGTTCTTTAACGTACGCTGACATTGCACAGCACACGGGCCTCAACATTTTGCCTCCATCGAAGTGCAGCCGCCGCAGCCGGGATTCGATCCCGCGACCATCGGATCAGCAGCCTAATACCATAGCCACTAGACCACCGTGGCGGGGCGTGTTTCGCATTACGAATACCTTGAAGACAGCGTAGATACCGCATGAAATTGCTTAATAAAACTCAAAGTTTCATAATCAAACTAAATAAAAAAGGGGCCGACATTACCAATATGCAGAAATCAATCAATCAATCAATCAATCAATCAATCAATCAATCAACGACATTTTAATTGATTTTTGCGTATTGTGGTTCTCCCTTTATAGTAATTATTAAGACGAGCACCACTGTTTTCCGCGAGTCCGAGCTTTCATGAACGCACGAAACTTGCGCACCCTGTACAATTATTGTATTTAAGTCTCCATGATTTGTATATTTGACGTGTTTTGCAGTCGTTTCAACATTTGCTCGCATTACATGTAACAAAAGAATTAAAAGAAAAAAAGTAGCACGGAAGCTCGTCCCGCGTTTTTAGAGCACTGGCATCAAAGCTACCAAATGAACGAATACACATCGAGGTTTGTATAGAACCTGGATGTTTGAGGTTCTATTGAGGTTCTAACGTGATTTGCCATGACCACGTATCGATATGATCCGTAAATAGTGCGCGTTAGTACTGCCAGAATGTTGCCATATTCTCTTGAGAGCGGAGACGCATATACATCATTTTATTTAGAAGCCCTTTTACGTCTTCGACTCTGTAAAGACGAACTCAGAAAAAAACGACAAATGGTGCATCGAGTCCTGTTTTTGTGGTGTCCGTATTGTTCTTGGCGCCGATCTTTCGCTACTTCTCCTGTTTCGTTCCACTCAGTTCCTGGACGCACTCGTTCTTCATTTTTTTTTTCATTTTTGAGTTTCCGGGATGAATCAGAACCCTCGAGAAAGATCGAGGACTTGCGATTTCCGAGCGAATGCTTTCTGTGCCAGCTTGCAGAGAGCGAAACAGAACAAAACATACGAGAGATGTGCGGACAACAATTGAAGGTTGTTAACAGCACGGAGTTCGTATTCGGAGTTTTTGCTGTTACAGGACTCAGAAGAACGCGTGCGTAGGGGAGAGGGGGGAGAGGGGAGGCAACCACTTAGAATATCTCGTATTTAAGAGCACTTGAAATAAGCGTTCCGTTTGCAGCCAGTCAACAAGGCCTGTCAGCTAAAAATCTTTCTGCCAATCTCACGAACCTCTTGTGCGGGCTGAAATGCACTTACGTCCTGCGGAATCTGCAGGAATCTGTACTTGTGTGCGCGCAGACGTATTAGCAGTAATCATTCTGGAAAATTTGTCTTCTAAATTTAGTGCCAGGTAGACAGAGCGAATGCTGAGCGCACTCAGACACCCCCAGTCTGAAAAATTTAGCGAGGGGTTCTTTGATCCACGGAGTCCCTTTGATCTGTAAGCGTTCTTTGATCTATAGGGAGTGTTACTACGAGCTATGAATATTCAAGTGCATCCATAATAATGTTGCACGACCAAGTCATTATAGTGTAGCGAATCTCGGAGGTGCATATGAGGAGATCTCGCAGCTGTCATTAGTATAGAAGGTACGTTCACTTTTAAACTTCCAGGTAGACCATCCCAGCATTCGGAAGCAGCTTAGGTATTAATAGAACACGTTAATCGGAATATTACTTGTTCCACTTCTCTCTTGGCCCATCCATCTACAGATGACTCACCTAGGATAATTAGCTGCTACGGTTATCACACGAATTATCGATACCTCTCTTTTCTGCACTACTCACCTCACCTACAATTGCTTGCTTAGACGCCTAACGACACAGGAGTATGTTCTAACGAATAAGCACTCAATGGTTCTGCAATGCCGTTCCAACGTCGTTAGGGCTTAACACGCATTGATGGGCCAGCTGGTTCATGATGATAGAATACGAAAAGGCGTGTCATATGAACAGACGACACAATAGTTAACAAGAACAGAACACAGAACATAATACCAGCGGTTACGTACGTACGTCCGTTATCTTCTGCTTTGTTGCGTGCCATACGCTATCATTCATTAACGTTAGTCCTTCCTTGCTTCCTTTCAAAACAGGCTCTGAGCTCTCGACGTCGCTTCTGCATACAGTACAGTTCACGATTTTTTTTTTTAAATAAAGAACGCGTTACGGTATGACACAAAGCTCGCAAGCGTACTCTGTTGCGACACTGACCGAGTTTTTGAAGGACTCGCCGTTCCTTTTTCCGGGTTCCCTCGAGACAGAAGTGCGGCCGTCTCTTGTTTACCTTCCTTTCATGAAAACGAAGCTACACTATTCAGCACGTCGCTTTTGTCTCTTGCCCGGTACTTATCGCGAATCATCTTACTCAGTACGCAGTACGCGCGCAGGCAGGCAGGCAGGCGTGCATTGTCCCTGCGCGCTCCAAAACAACGGGGCTCTATCGCGGCAGCATCTCTCTTTTTTTTTTTTTTTTGTCGCGCTCAAGGTTACGCGGCTTTTCACGGTGAAGTGGCGGCGTTCACGCTCCGGCTGAAAAGCAGGAGCTCGTCGGCACAGCCCGCGGTCCGTGACCGCTGGCCCCCATCATAAACAATGATTCACGAAGTGCCGTGTGTTATAACAGCGCCGCTAGAATTTTTCGCGCCGCGTTTTTGGCGCGCGCAACCTCGTCAGCGTGGGCTTTTGTTTGCGGCGGATGAGCCGGAAGCCTCCAGTGACATCGATGTTATTAAACTTCCTTAAAAAAAATTTTTTTTTGGTTTCGTTTGTTTCCTGTCAGCTTGTACGGCGGACACCGCCGAGAGTACGGTGATGATGTAGGCGCGCAACGCTTGGCAATTTATTGTCTCGCTAGACAAGTTTGTTCGGTGCACGGCGTCTGAAACATGCGCACGAAAATGAGCTTATCGCTTGTGGGAAAGGATAATGGCTAAGCTTGTGGATCATCTCACTGGGATTAGTTCGAAGCCGTTAGTGCGACTGTTTAAAATATAATATCTCGAGGTATTAAGACATCATATTTCGAGGTGTTATGTATAGATAATAAAGAAAAGCTTGTGCTTCACTTGAGCCCTTGAGAAAACTGTGTTATGACAGCGAAGTATGCCATAGTGTAGGGCTCCGGAGTGGTTTATGGTGGCTGTGGCACTCGGCTGCTGATCCGAAGGCCGTGGGATCGAATCCCGGCCGCGGCGGCTGCATTTCGACGGAGGCTAAATGTCGAGGCCCGTGTACTGTGCGATGTCAGTGCCCGTGATAAAGCCTCCCCCCCCCCCCCCCCCCCCATCCTACTCAGGTGGTCAAAATTTCCGGGGCCTTCCGCTACGGCGCCTCTCATAATCATACCGTTGTTTTGGGACGTTAAACCCCAGAAATACTACAGCATTTTCGCCCCCCCCCCCCCCCCCCCTTCTGGAAATGCGACCCCTGCGACCACGATCGAACCTGCGTCTTTAGGGTCCGCAGTGAAGCACCATAACCAATACACCCCCGAAACAACAGAGCGCATGGTTTAGCAAAAATACACTAGTATTTTGCCTAAACGGGGAAAATACGAAGTGTTTGATTGACTGATTGATTTCATACACACAAAAACGAATGCAAGCCAGTTTGCGAAAGCTAGATCGCAGCCGACACTACGGGCTGCGCTGGCATTGTTATGGTAATGTGTTTGCTACATAAACACTGCGCTGTAGCAGATAAGCATGATTATCTAATCATCTTGAGATAATTTCGTTTCGAAATAGACCTTGCTCTTGTGGCTATGTTGTGGGATTTCAACACTGCCTTCTATACATGAAACAGTAGCCTCTGCGGCATAACGTTGCAGGTTCGCCGCAAAGTCAGCATTACGGCGTTAGCTACATGGCGCTTGCACTAATTGCGGCGTCAAATGAAGTTGCTTTTAATGTAATACGCGTTCAAAGTAAACGTTTAACAAAACCATACTGTATCGTCAACATTAGGTACGAACATCTTTTACTAAGAGAAACAGTAAAAAACAAGCGTGGGTATAAAAAACAAAAGCCTCTCGTACTCTGTGATGACAGTATGTGTTCAGAATAGAAAAGAAAAACAGGAAAGCTAGTTTTTAAAGTTGAAAACATAGTAGAACTGGTGAACTATTGAAGGACAAGGAAGTATAGAAGCCCAGGGATGGTCATCAAGTCGATGAACATAAGCCCTCCCGTACACTTGCTGACAAAGTGAAAAAGGACTCCCCTCTCCCCCTTTTTTTCAGGTAGCTGTTTTCCTGCAATTTATCAAAAATTGTACCCTAGGGTCACTGCGGAGGTCCATCGGCTGTCCTCTGATTCCCTACTCTTTGCAAACTTTTTATCATTAAGCTGCAAAATTTTTATCGATCACTTTATAGTGCGCCTCATTGCCGTTCATCCCGTGCGGGCAAGTTTGAAGGTCAGCATCGTTAGCGTCCTGTACGCGCAGTAACCTTGCCAGCGCTGCCTTTAACTCCTTCAGCCGAGGGCGAAGTAGTGGAAGCCCTTGGCCTTTCGGAGTTGAAAGGCATGACGCGCGGTGCGGGCATTAATCAGCGCCGCAGCGTTGCTTTTGTGGATTGCTTGGTTCGTCTCCCAAGCGCTGCCGCGGTGGACAGGCCCACCCGCACCGCTATCATGCGCCGGTGTCAGCGCGACCTCCCAGGCTCAGCTGGGCCACTATAGCCTTCGCCGAGCGCTACTTTTGCCTTGGTTGAGAGGCGCTCGGCGCTAATTAGGGAGCACAGGAAAAGGAGACCGTCGCTATCGCTCCTTTCTTGTGTTTGTACCGACTCTTCGCTTTCTTTTTTTTGTTTCTTTTTCCTTGCTTATTTGTCGAGAACGATCGCTCGACAGCGTGCACTGGTTTACGATCAACCTAGCACGCTATAGAGCTTGAGGGATAGAGCTTTTCTGGTGCAGAAATCAATTTCGTCGTAGGCTTCGATTTCCAGCTGTATTCTGATGGGTGCAGATGAACTACTCTCTTTCTTGCGCTGCGTCACGGTAGTCGCCCATTCGATGAAAAGATCGTTAAGAACGATGTAGAACAGGGAATGTCGCTGGAGTCAACGTTTCGACAAGTGGACTTGCCTTCGTCATGACGGCAGGACGTCGGTTGCCGTCCTGACGAAGACAAGTCCACTTGTGGTAACGTTGGAGCTGTTCATCGATTCAAGCCTCCATCTTCCCCTGAGATTCTCTTCTAGTTTGGCACTCGCGAATGAAGCTTATATGGCCGGTTCTAACGGAATGAACAACAACGGTGTAAATGAATGAATATGTTCACTCTTATTTACTCAGTCTGTCGGTTTGTTGGTCGCTCTGTTAGTTGGTTGGGAGGGAGGGAGGGAGGGAGGGCCACGGCCAATCATTTAATAAAATAAATCGGCCCTGATGCATCAAAAGGTTACACAGATGATCTGTTTGACTTTTTCTAGACTAGTATCAGGGCAAGGTGACTGCGCGGAGTTGTGCGGTAACTGTGTCATGCGGCAGCTTAAGATCTATAAAGAAAGAAATGGCGCTGCTTTTTTCTGCTGTGTACTAACTCTGTGTCCTGACGCCGTCTAAAACATCTCCATTGCATCAACGTCGATCTATCTGTATTGCTTCAACGTCAATCTGTAGTGCTTAATCGATCGGTTGATCAATTTGCTACGGCATTTCAATGGCACTCAACGACCATTCGTTGGTATGCCAAAAGTAATTCATATGGCCTCACAGCGCCTACATCCCCAGTATTAGCAAACAAGGCACATGAGCGCACAGCAGGGAAGTACAAACGAACCGCACTAGATAATATAGAGAAGCCAGTTGTAGCCGCTGAAAGGTCATAAATGAGGTAGCTGTGTCGGAAATGCTAGAAACAATAACATAGGAAAATGCATATAATAAAGCGGAGCACTGGCAGTGTGATCGTTATACAGATGCGAACTGCGTGCGTGGCTTAAGAACTGCGAAATAAGACAGGATTTTAGACCAAGGTCACCTTTCTTCTCTCTGCCTCTTCGGTGATTCGCATGCGAGGCAGACTTTTTGCTATTAAAGGGACTGTCTACCGCCATTAATCGATTTCCTCTTATTTTTTTATCGCAATAGAAATCGCACCATTCAAAGTGTACAAGCTTGCAGTGGTTTCGCTGAGAAGTCAGCAGAAAGTTTTAAAACGAAATTTTCCTATCTCCGTGGTCACCCCTTCTGTATGCGTAGGGACGCCGGCAACGCTGGTTACTCTGTTTCTGCAATAATAATTTAAATACGAAAGTTACCCTCCGTCGTGAAAGAACGCTACCAGATGTGTGTCGAATACAATTGTAGGTAATTTTTTTTTGTTGCCTTTGAGCAATATAATTGAACCACCGTTGGCATTTTTTGGTTTTTCGTTACCCTTGGAGACTGACACTCATCATCGAGGATAGAGCCAAACATGATTTTCTGACGATTTTCAGGACCAAGTGAAACGGGGTACAAGCATGCTCGTTTCCATCAATGATATGAATGATCATCTTATTTTCACCACAACAATTAAAAAAAAAATCCGAGCTGCAGACAGTCTCTTTAATGCCTTCAATCGCGAGTTGCTAGTTATAGCTTGTCTTCGTCGCCGGTCGCATGGACGTGACACCGCAATACGCACAATTGTGCTTCGCCCAAGAATACGATGAATGACAGGACCATCATGCGCAAGAATGAAGAAGATTCCTCTGCGGTGACGAGACGCAAATTCTGCAGCGCGTTAATGTTAGTTATGGTTTTGCGGCGATGGCACCATTCCCCGACAGAACGGAGGGAAAAAAAAAGAACCTTTCTCGGTCTGACAAAGACGACGGAAGTGATTTGCCTCCGAAAAAGGAAGCGGCGTCTCTGTGACAAGATGCAAGGAAGCGAGACGGAGCCTGTATCGAGCCAATGCGAGCCGAGCCAAGGACGCTTGCAGTGCACGTCGTCTTCGGAGATGTATTCACGGCCGCACTTCTCCCAAGAAGGTCAGGGTCGTGGGTCCCGGATTAAGTGTAGGGGAAGAAAGGAATACGGGTTGAATTGCGAATAGACACTTGGCCGTTGCTGCATTCATTACGCAATCAAGTTAGGGGCAGGGATTGAAGAAAAGGAAGTGACTTGAAAAGAATGGAAGGGGGTGAGCGGAGGAGGCGTCGCCATTATGATGGAAGACGGAGAAGCAGACACTGCATCAAGCAGTCAGCAAGACACGAGGAGAGACGCTTTATTGCCTCCCGAGTAGGTGATGAAAACTTTATTGAGAAGGCCAAAAGTAAAAGACAATAAAATAATTGAAAAGCAGCGCTGTGGGCAGTCTACACTGGTGTGAAGGCGTCGTCGCCTTTCAACGTACATTGCCCGTGTGAAGCTCTTTGTGCTAGCGAGTGAAATGTTACACGCATTTAGCACTACCATTTACCATTCCATATTGAAAATTTTTGGAATGACCTATCTCGAAAACAAAAATGGTGTTGTGGTTTATTCAGAGTGATCATAAAGTGACAGTTTTTTTACACGGGTGTAGGTGCATTTCTTATTGATGAATATTGAAAATATAAACGAGAGCGAAAGTTGTTGTTATAGAAAAGTATGTTTATTGGGATAAATATATGCTTCAGAGGTGAAGAAAAGAATGCGTACTCCAAGAAAGAAGACGTGCCGGCGCACACGTAGTACATCGCTCGTACACAGCGGCATCCTCTTATGTACAACCGCTGCTGCGTGCGAACAGGGAATATTGCACACCTATGGGCAGTAAAGGAGCTAGTATCGAGCGGGTAGCCTTCCGGTGAACAGAATCGAGGCTGTGATCAGCTTTTGCGAGCGCAACAAAATGGAAATCGTGTGTTGACAAAATGAAACCCGCCACCACGAACCTGCGCCTGCGCAAATGTGGGAGTGACAGCCTCTGCGCGGACTAAACACACCTTGGATAAAACATCTGTCGGGTCTAGTTGGCACATGTTTCCTTACGTACGAAGAAATTCACCGCAAACATTCAGGACGACCACTATGTCCAGTGTGTCTTGTCTCCTCTCTGTCGTCGTCCTGAATGTCTGCGTTGAATTTCTTCGTTCGCAAGGAAACACACCTTGGAATGAAAATTCAAGGCCAACAGCATAAGGAAATAATTTCGAACATACCCGCAGAGTGGCAGCACTTGCCGGACAAAAAGAAAAAGTTCACCACACCGCCGATGGTTTGGAAGTCGTTCCTGGCGACGGACGCGCATACGTCGTCGAACTTCAAAAGGTCAAAAAAGAAGAATATTCCATAAATCACGTTGTCGAGCTCTTACCCTACGATTTTTTTTTATTTTCCTTGGTAGAGACGACTCAGCTTTTGATGCCGTTTGCTTCGTGAGCCAGCTGTCTTCCCATCCGCCGACGCAAGCTTTATTAACCGCGACGTTGCGCATTTTTTCATCCGCCAGTCACATTCTAGCAGCTTCGTATGGGATGAAATATAGCCCGTGAGGCTTCTTTTCTGCTCACGAAAGTGCATTCCATGTCGCGCTAATTGGAAAATTCTTTCTCGCAGATACCGCGGATGATGGTTACCTTGAACGACCTCGTTGCTGGCATGGAACACGCAGCAAGCTTTAGAGCAATTAGAGCGTCTAGGACATTTGCTGACGTGTTCGGGCCCCGATTTTATCGTGCCTCGCGTGGTTGCTTGCGGCGTTTTTTTTTCTTCTTTTACGTAATGCAGCATTGGTTCAATGATTCGTATTCTTCAGCAGGAGTTGCTGAGGGTGAGAGTGAATACAGTTATGCACAGGCTTCCAGACCCAAGTATGCGGGTGAATAACAATACAACGTACCAGAGAGAAGGAAATCATAAAGACTCAAATGAGAATGTGTTTAAAAACCGCGTGTACGTTACACGCTAATTAGAGCATAGAGACTTTGAAACGGCTGTGCCAGCAAGCGGCAGCCGGAACCTAGCACCTTTAAACAGTATTTTCCCAAGGAGGCAAATTGCAAGCGTGCCTAGCTGTTTACTAAGTGCGACCTTCAATCCTTTGCTCAAAATTTCAAGTGATACTTGGCAATTTTACTCGCATGTATCACAAAAAGTATGTTTTATTTTTTTCGCATGACTTTAAATATTCTGAGCAAACTGCCATCACTCATTTAATGCCTGTCCGATAGAACCGAAACGCTGCCTTTGAATACATTTAAGCTGCTTTAACGTTCCGCGAAAGAAATTCTTGACATCGAGACGCCATTGAAGGGATGAAGCAGATCTGGCATTCAGATGAATGTAAAAAGAAGACAGAATTGCAGTGTGTTTTGCCTAGGATAAGCGTGTTTGTGTAACTGTGACCTTCCTAGTCGCTTAAGGAAGCAGGGAGCGACGCGGGGCTAGCTCGGCTCTAGTTGCATAAATTTCCGTCCGCCCCCTCAAACATGGCAACGACAACATCGCGACCAGCTTGTTGCAAACGCGCCACTTCCAGCTTCCTCCCTTCCCCCAGTGCCTTCGCAGACCACTTGCGCGCTGTCACGCGTGAAAACAAACTGAGTGTTCAATCGAGCCGAGCGACGAGCAAGTTCTGGCGAGAGTTGCTGGAGAGAACAAGGTCGAGGACGAGTTATGCGATGTCTGCGAGCTCCCGAATTTATGCAGAAGAAGAAAACACATCTGAAAGACTCGAGATTCCTGAATATTGATACTTACAGGAAGCATTTACGCTGCTGTAGTTACCACGAAACTTTCCATGTATATATATATATATATATATATATATATATATATATATATATATATATATATATATATATATATATATATATATATATATATATGTTTCGCGTGTGTATTAGTCTCTATGCACGTGCATGAACTGACAGGGTGACTGAGTACATTTGCGTTAATTGAGAGAAAATGATCTAATTTTGCAAGGGTCATAAGAATACGCCGCTGCTGTTGATGTTGAAATTGATGGTGATGGTAGTGATGATGATAATGGTCATGGTGATGGTGACGTCGAGATTACTGTAAACGCTGGAAATCGTTGCGTTTTCCTTTTTTTGTTTTACTTTCGTTGAAGTTGATAAACTTCAAGTGAGAATGAAGACACTTTGCGAAAACCTGTTTCCTTCTAAGCCGCCACGTGTGCTGGTCTTACGGGAGTCAAAGAGGCTATCCACAAACACCGACGCTAGTGTTTCCGGGATTAAGTTTTGTAAGAGGTCTTGCGCGCCTTTTTATTTCGTAGGACGGTAGGACAAAGTGCGTTTAACGTTGACCAGTTGCGAAAGCGCTTGTGAAGTTGCAAGCTTGCGAGCGAAGTACGCCCCGGCGACACACTGCCTGAGCGAAGGCAATTCTCCGGCCGTGTTGTGCTCATGGCGTCACTGGGACTCCTCACACCGCAGGAAAGTTGACGGAACCGTTGCGTAACTTAGAGTCGCTGCGACGAGTAGAGAGTGCTATTCTGCCACCGAGGGTTGCGCCATTTGCCGGTCGCGTTATTAAAACGGCCGTGTTCCGCGACAGCGCGTCGCGTGGCGTTAGAGGGAAGGTAGAAGGCGACGAAGGGGCTTTGTCGTTGCGTACTGTTGGCGGGACGGGCAGGGTCGACGCAGAAGGCGGGATGAGCAGTTCCTTGCATAAGCTGGCTGATTTATTAGCGTAGACAATATTAATTACGGAGGATCGGGACAACAAAATGATGAAGCAATTATGTTAAAGTTTGAATAATTGGAGCGTAATTATTCATTAGCTGTCGCAGCGATACATGATGGCCACCCGAGCGACCACAGAGCTATTCGTGCGCAAATCACCTTAATCGTTTCCTTCTCGACGTGCGGCTGTCACGCTGCTGCTCGACAAGATGCATCGTGATCGTGCAGGAACGTTTCGGGCATCCGGACCAACTTTGGCGCCCACACTATCACTGAAGCATTACTGATTTTTTGAGGCTGAAGTTGTTCGACAATAGACCTTTTTCAAGCACCGCAGCGCCACCCGTGGGCGCGCAAGTGCTTCTGGGAAATGTGTGTACATCCAGCCGCCCAGCAGAGCGAAGCATAGCGAAGCCCAGCATTTCGAAGGGCGTCTTTCGCTCCGAGTGAGTGACATGGGAGCGAGGCCAAACGCATTTTTTGTGTGTTTTCTTTTGTAAGCAGGCGCACAGCTGCACGGGACAATGAAAAAAGAGGGGGTCATTCGCGGGGGTCGGACTGGCCGTACGGGGTGCGGGCTGGCATGTCTCGTCAACGTTGTTTCCCGGAGTCTCGGCAGTGTATACGTGCGTTTGCGAGTGACCATGTGCTTGTATCTCCACTGCGCGTGTGCGGAGAACACCGAGGTGTGGACGCTGTATTCCTGTGTACGTGTTTGTGTCGGCATTGCAGTGTGGTCCTACGCAGACAACTGCAAAATAGCGATGTGTTTGCGACGACGAAGTAGACCAACGGGCAGTGTGTGCTAAACGAACGAACTGTACGCAGTGCGTGAACGAAGTCTGTTGCGGATATCTTTTTCTAGGTACTGTAATTCATTGTTTTCTAATTAAACGTGTATGGTTTTCCATTTACCGCGTGGGTTATTCCGGCTCATTTTAGTACCCCTTCGTGCTTGGTGCGTGTACTTTTCTTCTGTCCCGCTGGGCTCTGTTCCCGCTACTCGCTACTGTCGCTTGATTCCCTTTTCAATAAAACTTCGCTTTAGTAAAACCACATTTTGTTGACAGTGGTCCTTGATGTATGCTAACTCCGCCGACGTGCCATGTCCAGCTGTGTCGGTTAAATAGCGCACATGCGATCGCGTACACTTTCCTTCGATGCTCTGTAATCTTAACTGCTGCACGAAGAAGAGAAGATTTGCGAGCGCCTAGATGTTCACACGGACTGCTGTGTGTGTGAACATGTGTGTGATCTCGTTTTTCTGAAATGTTATGCGTTAACTATCCTGTTGCGTGAACATTTTTATTGCAGTACTGAGGCTGAGTGTGTGAATTTTAGTTTTTGTGTTTATTTGTCGAGTTTTGTGATTGTTGACATTACGATCACAGCTGTCATGTAAGTGACAAATGTCATTGCTGCAGCTCACGCGATGCAGTTGATCAGTTATTCT
Source organism: Hyalomma asiaticum (assembly GCA_013339685.2). Classification (NCBI taxonomy): domain Eukaryota; kingdom Metazoa; phylum Arthropoda; class Arachnida; order Ixodida; family Ixodidae; genus Hyalomma; species Hyalomma asiaticum. The sequence goes on from CM023491.1 coordinate 10,211,358, forward strand.
GAAGATGTTCGAGAGGAAAGCAGAGTATAGCCACGTTGAGCGTGCGCCTGTTTTGTGTACGTACATCGTTTTCGGACGCGCAAATCTAAATGTTACGCACGTTTCACGATGCGGATGAACAGGCTACGTCGACAGACTGCATTCATCAAACTCGGATTCGATTTTTATGGCGTCGTAGCTTCGATCCCACAGCTGCCACTGCGTCGGGCGCTTGCTTAAACCGAGCTTGCCTCCGCCGATGTACACACATTTCCCATACTGCACTACGCGCTCGCAGTGGCTTCTGGGATAGCTTGAAAAAGGTCTATTTGTATTGCGACGCTTTCTCGAAGCGGCGAGGTCTTCCTAGTTTAGGCGTTTTTTTATGTTGTGGCGCGACTTTGAGCGAATAATGCTGTTCGGAAAGGCGCGATATCATTTCCTCTAATCTTGTAAGTCACATTTTCATGCCAACAATTACAGAGGGTAGATGATTCGTGGCGTTCTGATCAAGTTCTTGTGTGTGTGTGTGTGTGCTTAAATGACCAATCATTGCCATAGAAAAGGTTTACGAATCGCAAATTAATTCCTTGAATGCCGCAGACAAAGGCTGACTAGTTGAAATATACACTGGTCAAATGTTGTTTCGGCTGCTATCTCGACGATGTACGCCAGTAATGGCGCTGATACCATTTACCAATCTTCGAATAAAGTAAGGATATACGAAGAGTGCGATACTGCTCCCAAGGCAGTAGCTATAGTAGTACGGCAGCTAAATTACAGGTGATGGTAATAATGCAAACACAACATTTACAGTTGCTCCGTGGCCATTGCCTGTAAAAGCGCATACACTGCTATGTCTATAATACACCGACATATGCTAGAAGTCCGAATTAAGAGCGCATACACCGCTATGTCTTTCATACATCAACACAGGCTAGAAATCCACGTTCTAAGCCGATCATGGAAAGTTCGCATATGTTCAACCTCCTGCAATATCCCACGGCCCGTCTACTTTCGACAGCTACTGTAAGCTCGCTTTCGTGGAGACGTCAGGGGTGAGGTGGTTGCTGCAGTAAAAATTCGAGATGCAAGCACACGTGAAAAATTTACAAAATGCCATTACAGGGGGGAACGATGAACAGACGCATGAAGCCGTATGCAACGCCGCCGTGTCAACATGCTGTGCACACGTCGGTTGGTTTATGGGTCTTACGCCGAGCACTTAAAGTGCTGCTATAAACGCAAGACAAATACGATTAGGAGGGAGACAGATGCCGGAATTGTGTGCCAGCGAACATGGACCGCGGTGGCGGCTTGGTGTAGAGACGAGCCAACGCAAGTACAGGCGCCATTAGGATACGGACAAACAGAAGCGAATGACTGCGAGTACGAGTTGATCAACAACGCAGATACTTTTGGGGTCGTGTGTGCCGTACACCCAGCTGCAACGGAGCATTATTAATGTAGCTGCATACCGCCCATTAGTGGTAAACTAGTACAAGTTGCTTGTCCTTTAGCTTATGCTTTTAGCCTTTTTCTACCTTTCTTGTTTTCTTCCCTTGCAGAGCATCGTGAAAGCGACTGCATTTCTACTGGTGAGCCTTTCTGCTTTTATACATATGTATAACTGTCCCTATCTGTCTTTGTACAAGCTGTGGGACCATGGCTCTATCTCATTCTATAGGCGCATTCTATATATGCCAAGACCCGAAAATGACGTACGAATTTCGGTGTCCGAACATGGAATTCGACCTCTGGGACTAGCATGGAGCCTTTTTTAGACTCTCTGTAACTCGTCATGATTTGTCTCGTAGCAAAGCGGCTCTGTAGCGACTGGGAAAAGGTACAGCTTGCCCAACATATACTTTTTTACAGGAGGCATGGAGCACCGCCATAGTGGGCTGTGGCACGTGAAGTAAAAGGCTCGCTTCGTCTGTTTCTTTCCCTCTGTCTGCGCGTGTGTGCGCGCTGTTTGATAACGAAGTTGTTTCAACTCGCCCAAACTGCCACTTCACAGCCTCGGTATAGGGGTTTTATTGTGGGGTATCGTGCATATTTAGCACAGCCCAGCGGGGGTTGCGGCGACGCCCAAGGCGCCTTCTGTGAAACGGTGTGTACCGCGTTGTTTCTGACAAAAGACAACGCCTGTAAGACGATATCGACGAGACAAATATGGTGCACGTGAACTACTCGTAGACAGATTACAAACTGAAGAGAGGCGCCACTCCGCTCTGAGAAACCGCGTATGTTTGAGCGGTGGCGTCCGGTACTCGGTCTGGAGCGACCACGTCTCATAAGCAAACAAAAAAAGAGAGGTGCTTCTAGGTCCACAAAAACACGCGTGGGGTGTCAAGATCAACCTTCCCTCCCCGGCCTCAGGCTTCACTGGGAAAATAAACCAGATGCGCGGCTTCAACTGCGAGCGTTTCGTGGTCTCTCGAAGGCTTTTGCGGGACAGTGCTACCTCTTTATGCTCCTCGGCCGTTCTGGACGTGTTTTCGCGTTAGCGTCTAGACAAATGGCGACACGAGATGTTATTTTTGACGCCTTGCTTGTTTGCGTTTCTTTCATTCGTAACAGACGCTTGCGCCGAGCCTTTGCCTTTCGAACGGGTTATGTTTTTTCTGAAGCACGATATCGTTTTGAGATTCCAAAGGCTTAGCGCCTGTGTCAAGTACATTCTAGCGCGAAGAGACTTCAGAAATAATAGTAGTAGTAATAATAATAAAGAAGCTGTCAGAAGATGGATTAGTTTACGCGAATAAAAAATTACGGCACCGAAACGAACAGTTGCGTAACGTGCGTAATGCTTTACTGAGACGAAGACGAAACAAGCGTCAAGGGAACGGATCGATCAGTGCACCCGCTAAAGTTGAACGAGCTTGAGATGACCTTGGCAACAATGGTTCTCCAGCATTTTTTTTTTTTTTTGCGTGCCGCGAGTTTTTCGGGGGCAGTCGTGGCATATTTTACATGCGTTGTGTATGACGATCGATGGCCTGTCATCGTTGCGGCATGGTTGCCGGCGCTTTTCACGCGGGCAGCATATTTTTCTCGCTTCTCTGCGCCGGGCATTCGCGAGTGAAAGTTATCGTTATTTCCTGCCTGAATATGCTCTATTGCGAAACCGAGTAATGCGTCTTGAATGATTACGTAACGCCAGTATCGAGGAAAAAAAAAAAGGAGGGAGGGAGAAGGGGTTCTCTCTGTCCAGCGTCGTGTCGAACGTCAGCACGTGAGATGACGGGTGCATCTACGTACTGTGACGGTTGTTAACGTCAGTCAATCATTCAAGACCTAATATTTCTTCTTTATCAGTGTGCATTATAAACCCAAGTGCTTTATGTTGAGAACCACATTGTCTGGCGGTTTGTGTTTGCAGTAAGCATTATTAATATGTTGTTTCACGAAGAGCAGAATAAATAAATAACAAATAATGCTATAGAGCTAAAGCTGTCAATTGCCTCCATGGCTCTTTACTAGTGATGGAGTGGTAGTGAATAGTATGGATTTTTAAGTAGCGCAAGGACATTGCGGAGGCAGCTGGGAACAATATGCAAACGCAAGGCAGCAGCAAGCACAGTGAGCATACAAAGGTAAAATAGGCCTTTGTTTGAACAGCATTGGTTAGTGCTTCGCGAAAGCGTTCACTGTCGAAGATTGATGGTGTTCATACGTTCATACGTACAACGATGGTTCCGTGTATATGGCGCTATGCAACACGAAATCATGGGGTTGGTAGTCACGGCGCCTGCATTACATTAGCGGAAGCAGTGTGCGAAGACTCTTTATACCATGTTTAGGGCGCACAGGAAACGATCCTAGAAGGATGGATCGCTGGCCGAGTGAGTGATTCCATCGCTTAGTAGGGAATGACTTAAAAACAACTGTACAACACGTGTATGCGCTTATCGTCTCTTGTGGCTGGCTTTCTTCCGGCAGTGAAGCTGTAGGTCTCTCCTTGGTCGGGATTTTTCCTGGCATGTCCACGGAAGGAATGTGGGCCTATCTCGGAGGTAGCTCGAAGAAGCGCGAAGCACTCAGCGTGGTGCTTCTCCGAGAGACACCACATGGCGTCATCGGTTGACACACTTGCCCGTGACGCTGTCGGTATCTCGTGAAATCGCGGGGCAAGTTGTACCATGCAAGCGTGCAGTGACACGGTATAGAACAGTGTTTCAGTACGAAAGTACAAGTCGTAAACTCCCACTGCAGTGTGGAGTTTCTACAAAACTAATTGGCGATGTAATGCTGTTGCGACCGAAGGCAGAACTACCTGCCGTATCGTCGAGAAAGTTGTTTCGCACATCTCCTGTGTTCTTTTCCCATCTCTACAGGATTCACTAAGCTATGAGAAAATGGAGAGGTGAAGATGGGAGGCTAGTACGTCATTTGTCCAGAATTTGTGCTTCTGGCTACGTTGCCCGTCGGGAGGGAAAACAGAGAAGTAAAAGAAAAAAAAAAGCAAGTAAAGAAAATGCTCAGGAGCTATTCACTCTGTAAAATCGGCGGCCAGCTAAGCTGCAACAAATCGCATGTCGTTAAACAAAGGTAAATGGATTAATTTACATCGGAATGATTTGACGGTAACTTTGTGGTGACTGTGATACACAATGGTTGGTCTGGCTACTACCTCGGAATCTTCGCTAATTAAGTGTAAATCTGTTGATTAGCGACTGAGCGACTTGAATTGGCGTGACAATGGAGACTGAGCCTGGTTTAAAATAATAATAATAATAATAATAATAATAATAATAATAATAATAATAATAATAATAATAATAATAATAATAATGCCCGCCACAGTGGTCTAGTGGTTATGGCACTCGGCTGCAGATCCGAAGGTCGCGGGATCGAATCCCGGCCGCGGCTGCTGCATTTCGATGGAGGCGAAATGTTGAGGCCCGTGTGCTGTGCGATGTCAGTGCACGTTAAAGAACGCCAGGTGGTCGAAATTTCCGGAGCCCTCCACTACGCCGTCTCTCATAATCAGAGCTGGTTTTGGGACCTTAAACCCCACAAATCAATCAATAATTATGATGATGATTGGTGAAATGCTTGAACGTTTCTTCACCTCACACGTTATTTTTTTATGTTACTAACTGCGCGGTGTCTGTCGGCAGATATTGTTGACGGTCAACAAAAAACGTAGGCAAAAGTGCGCAACAAAAAATTACACAGAGCGAAGCTGCGTAGCTACACGCAGGTTCGCTCGAACAGCCGTGTTTCGATCTCCACGTTCTAGGAAGTATACACGTCGCGTTGCAACATATTTCTCCATACTGCGCGGCCGATGTCAGGAGGAAGCCGTAAGCGAAGAAGCACGCTCTTTTCTTTTCCGAGTGCTTCGCCGCTTCAGAGCTTTGCGAGCGTGAAGGCACACTCGGCGCGGCCTTCGTCGAAGCGTCTATCGAGTCATCCGTCACGCGAGTGTTTCTCTGGCGGTGCTCGATATCTGCGAAAGAAAGAATGACCGAGTGGTGGACAGGTCTCCTTCGCGCGCCAATAATCCGTCCTCTATGCCGCCACTTGTCTGATGAATGACCTGCCACGGTGTCGTCGTCGGGTCACCATCTCATATCGACGCTAATGCTTGAGGCTTTCTGTATTCTTTTTTTTTTCTGCTGTGCTCCTTGATTTGCCTTGATGCGAGAGCGTTAATGAGAAATCGATGTATTTCGAAGGGAAAGAGAAGTCACGAAAAAAAAAAAAAATTCGGCATGGAAAGCATCTGCTCGGTCGGGGCTGGCTCGGAAGCCACGTCAGGCTGCTTTTAAAGGATTCTGTTTAATACAGCCCGCCCGTTCTTCCGGTATGCATTGCACGCTTGAATTTGAGGACGCACAGGTGGAGTCCGTCATCGCTCGAATTAACCCGCTCCCCTTTTCCTGCCCTCAGCAACAGTTATTGAAGGCATGGAGAATACGGTGCGTGCGTTGTGGCCCGGCAGATCGTTTAGGGCTTCTGAATTTATGTTGCGATGCACGGAATATGCTGCAGACCAGGATTTGCCAATGAAACGATCATATATTTTGCGAGATTTTGCTTCTCTAGTTCACCGCAGGTAAAAAAATCGGTGGAAGACAGATGCGAAAGAAGTGTAATTCCAAAATTCAACGCGCGCGCGCTGCACACGGTTAAGGGGTGGGAAGGGGGAGGGGGGTGGGGGGGGATGAAGGCAACTTTACGAGCGAAGTACGTGAGAATGCGTGAGAGCGCAAAAAATAATTTGGTTATTGCTGGTGAGATCTAAGAAAGAATACTTTTGCTACTACCATCGCCACCAACACCTCCCCTGCTGATGCTATCTGACATAGTTCTACTTCAGTAAAGTGATTGTCAGGACTACGCCGATTTACTGGATGAACACAGGGAAATGAAACTCGACACATAGGCTGAGAGTAAAGTCCTAGTTCCAACGTAGTATGTGCAACGCGTAGCGTACGTCGCGGGAACGTTTGAACTCCTCTTGTAAAATAATCCTTACGTTGTCAGTCTTTAACCGCTGACCATTTTTCTTTAAACCCGGAATAAGGCTTTAGAATTCAAATCACCAATGAAGCAAGGAGTGCATGACCTAAGCAAATACGAAAACAAAACAAAACAAGGTAAAATAACAGTGTTACAGCCGCAGTGCCATGACAACCAGAAATGCAAATCGCTGCAAAGAAGGCAAAAACAAATAAATATAAGTAAATCGGGATCCAATGGCAACATAGGAATCAATGAGAGTGGAAACTTTCGTGACATACAAAGGGGGAAAGCTTCGATTTAAATCTTCTAAGAAGGAGTGCTGCAAGTGTGGTACGCATTCACTTAGGCACGCACTTCTGGCTGCCTATCTTAATTTGTACTTTCGACTGGGAAAAAAATTTTGCATTTTTTTTTTTGCTTTTTGGCCCGTATCTCAGGCTGCGCGTAAATGTTGGTTCATCGTGCATTTAAATGAATATTTGTCTTCTGATTCGAAATAGAAGAACGAAATAACCGGAATCAATAGGAACAGCGACGCTCTCTTCGAACCATTTATATTCCATCTCAAACGTGTAGGCGTTATACGGTAGAATAATGGCGCGTCATCAATCTTACAGACATCTCATTCTTGCCAACATTCGTTTTTCTCATGGCTCTTACGAGTTCTGTTTAAGGTTTGCCGTATTTGTTTTTTTTTTTTTTGCTATGTTTGGTCGCGTGTGATTTCTACGCTCCAATTTCTTCATCGTAGCAAAGTGGTCTCGCTTCGTAGACGTTTGACGGCAAGGCAATTTTTCTGAATCAAGGAGAACACGGAATATTTCCCGCAGCTGGTGCAGTGGGATCCGTAAGATTGTCTGCCCATGTGAATAAAAAAAAAAAGAACGCGCGAACACATACTAAAAAAACTAAGCAGAGTTTAATGAATATTGACAAATATGAAAATGTATTCATTCCGCGCATATTGTACCGAATGAGTGGCCGATGAGACTGATATTATCTGCGGCTCAGCTAAAAAATAATAATTACACGAACAAAAATAAAGGTTACCAGCTGGCCGGTCCATGCTGCCCTGCTCTGGGTGAGAAGAAAAGAGATAAAGTACCGAAAAAAAAAGACAATATAGTTGTTGGGTTTTAATGGAAGAAAGTCGACGTTGGTGCGACAACAAAAGATAGCAAACGCTTTGAAATCATTGAGTCATATTAGGCAACATCAGTGAGCACCAAACGACATTATCAACATTTTAGCCTACATTTTGACTCGTGATAAGTCCTGGTAGCATGCGAGTGAATTAAGTTGAAGTCTTGTGACCTATAATTAGATGCTTTGTTAGAGCGAGCGTCGTATCCCACTAGAGACACAAAACAATAACAAAGGAAGAAGGGCATGGATAAGATGCTGACGCACGCAATGATCCTGCAATGTCCAGCAGTTTTCTATTGTGGCACGATTGTGATGTTGTAGATTGAAATTATTAGGACAGCTAAAGCTATGGGTGCTCCCTGCCCAACCTAGCAAGTGCTTGGTTGACCTCTTTGCATCCCTCTTCGCTTTTTTTTTCTGTCTCTTTTTCTACTGCCTGTAAAGCCTAGCATACGGGCTGGAGCTGTAAATATATAAAAAAAACATGCAAGGCTTACGTAAGAATTGAAGTCAACTGCGCAGACCATATGCATTTGAAAACAACGGGAACATTGTCGCGATTTTCTCGCAAATGACGGAGCGACTTCATGTTCCCTCAGTTTTATTTTGAGGCCTTCGATGAGATGTGAACTGGGAATGGAGACGCGGTTGTTTGGTTGGCATAAGATTTCTCAAGCTAAATCGTTAGCAATTTCTACTGATGTAGCGTAGGACATGCGAACTGTGATACGTATAGAGATATGCTCTAGTGTTATTCCTAGTGTGCGTATCTTATAGTGTATAACAAAGTGAAATATTATGTTTGGCCATCGGAATGCGACGCTGGGCCACAAAGTACACAATTGGAATTGAAGAACACGGCAGAAAAAAAGACGGAAAGAGCGTGTATTTTTCTTTCTTTTCTTGCGTTCAGTTCGCTCAATTGCCTCATTAACGGTGTGTAGTCGGTGTCAGTTCCACTGTGTTCACGCATGTAAATCCACCGCTTGGTACTGTTCACTATACCCTCTCATAACGTACAATAAAGTGGCACATTCATACTATTGTGCCACTGCAGATCATCCTTAAATGCGCCGTGCCTTACGGTAGTGGCTTTTAGACAAACCCGCCGCTGTTGTTTTGTCTGTGAGCTATCTGTCGTCAGGTTTGCAGATTCAGTGTCTTCCCCCTTCAAAAACTAAGCAACACATACGTAGGTAAAAACGACAATAACCAGCGGATGTCTCCACCTTTCACGAAGTGGACAAATGCAAAACACTGCAGGGGAACCGCTGTGTCAGGGCAACTGGAGCTGTCATGACATTGGCGAAGACATCTCCAATTGTAGAAGCGTCGGTTGTAGTCGCATGCCATGTATTTCATCATTTTTCGACGACATTTTTTCACCACTTCGTCTCCGTGTTCCACTCTGTTCTTGCAAGCAGTAGATATTGCTGTCCCTCGAGCTTTTGGTGTTCCTGCGACGGCAGCCCGGTCGATTTCGGCGAAACAGAACGATTTACTTTTGCACAAAAGTTATGTGTGGGGGAAGTGGGACAAACATATTGACCGACTCCGGAAGCGGTGCATCTAGGAATACAAGCGTTGACTGAAAAACACAAACTTAAGGACAATGCGAGCGAAATAGTAGCAAGAAAAGGCAGGGAGGTTAACCAGACACACGTCACGGTTTGCTACCCTACACTGGGGGAAAAGGAACGAGGGGATAAGAAAAGAAGAAAAGCGGAGAACACGAAAGCGAGGTTAACTGGAGTTCAAACCACTAAAACACTTGCCCACCCGGAAGCAAATATTTCTACTTTTTTTTTTTTTTGCTCACTCCGTTGGTCTTGCGGGCTTCCGGAGACGATGACGCGCACGGCAGCCGGGGGAAATTCCCGAAGAATCGCACTTCCCGTCGATGTGGGAAGCTTTCGGGGGAGAGGGAAAAAATAAAGCGATGGCGGCGTGCCTGGGTAGTAATGATCGCCGCGGTACGTGTTGGGGCCGACGTTTGCGCGCGTCCCTTCTTTACGACCGCACTATACGACGCGCGATGCAGCCTGTGGAGAAGAACGCCGCTTACACTTGCGTGCGCCTACTTGAGGGAGCGGTGAAGTAGAGCGTGCGAACGACTACATAGCAGCGGCTCGATGTGGAAGTTTCGAGCGCGCGGCAGTGCATCACGAGGAAATGATTTCACCGGTCGTGTTCCTTGAAGATGTCGTTTGTTCTACGCAGCGCCTTGGTCCAGTGGATCGATGGAACGACCGCGGTTTACAGGGAACATTGTTTTTTTTTAAACTGGGCGCAAAACGCCGAAAAGTGCGGGATACCCTCCACGTGCTGTGTGAATGGATGTCATGCAAAGTACTCGGCGATGAAATTGGCTATGCCGAATTGTTTGGCGTTTAGCCAAGTTTTACCAGTATACGCTAACGTTTCTGTGCGAATTCAGTAGTTGTGTGCATAACGGAGGCTTACCAAGAGTGTAGACAGCACAGTCGCGACTGAAGGTTAGCTCATGGCGCGACGTAGCGTGAGCACTTGCGTTAGTGGGCAGACATGTCTTGTCGGAGACAAATGCACGCTATGTTTGCTCTGATGTGCACGTCATAAGCGTCGTTTACTGTAGAGTAGCCCTAGGAGATCAGGCAAAGATGGACAAAAGCGTACTCAGCTATAGCACTACATATGATATAGTAGTCTGGAAGTACTAAAGCGAGTTTTTTTTTCCCCTTCGAAATGTAGGCAGAGAGCACGTTTTTTAAATTATCATGACACCGTGATGGCGTTAAAAGCCACGAAAAAAATCATGTTTTTTATTGTCTGAAGCTTTTAAAGAATGTTTCTTTAAAGCATGTATTTTTTTAAAAGCTTAGGTGTTGCGCGAAACAACACACGGACACAAGAAGGCACATATGGACACCACACAGCGCTACTAGCAACAACATGTTTATTTTCAAAATCCGACCGCTTTCAAACCTTAATCGCCAAGCAGATAGTTCAGCACATGGGATCACTCAGATATATGCGGGACAATGCCACTCTACCTAAAACCAAATCATAACAGACAACACCGTGGTATCGCCGCTTACGCAGGAAACCCAGCTCCTTAGGTGACAATGCTACTGAAGGCTTACTAATGCACAAATCACCAAGTGGCGTCGATAAGTTCAGCTTGCACGATAAGACGCGTGGTCTCATCCTAATTGCATCTAAGCGCTTCAAGTGAACCACCAACAAGCCCACATCGCAACTCTCGTTTTTTTAAAGTCCATGACGGGGGAAGAAGGGCCTAGGCAAGGTCATAGTTCAAGCTTGCAGGCTGCAAATAATAATGTCTAGAGGCTTGCTTTTCTGCGGGCAGAATGAATGTTTTACGCAGGCATGTGACAGCAGGACGGTGTTACAAAACGCGAAGATAATGCTTGAAGCAAGAGCCGGATTTTAACGAGTTGTTCCATGCTGAATATAACTTGAGGCAGCGAGATGATAGGAGGGAAGGACCAAGAAAAATTTAACAACCAAGAAAACGTACAAGCCAAAGAAGAACACCACGACGTCACTCGTCCTGTTGCGGTTCTTTTTGCTTTCTGTCTTTTTTGCTTTCTGTGTCGTCATGTTGGCTGAAGTCATATCCTTGAGGCTGAAAGAAAAATTAAGCTTTCATGCCTAGAATATGCTTTCTCGTCGCTTTATTTATTCTGGTAATTTTTTTTTCCTTCAGCATTGATGACTTCTCTTACGAGGTAGCGCGTCTTAGTGTTTTAGTGGACTACACTGCGCGGGCTTCTCAGATAAGGATGCGATGTGTGTCGCAAAGCGGAGCCGAAACAGGATGTCTGTAAAGAGAATCCAAAAGCTCGAAGGCGTACTGCGTACTTCGTCCGGAATAGCTTAGTAAATATTCCATTACTGTTCCTTCGCAATTTTCCCAAGGACTCTTTCTGGCTCTTCTGCCACACGCGCTTCCGACTGAAATCTATCCGTGTGGCCCTTTTCAGACAGGAGACACGAAGCAGCTGTCTCTTCTTTACGCAGAGACTTTATTATTATTATTATTATTATTATTATTATTATTATTATTATTATTATTATTATTATTATTATTATTATTATTATGCGTCAGAAAATAATTAGTGAAGCTTGCACTAATTATTTGCACTAGCTTGCACTAAGTGCACAAAGATAGCGAAGCAGATGGCCACTTGGATGGTCCGCGTTTATCTCCGGCACATCGACATTTCGTCTTGATCCGAGGCTTCGTGAAACGCCTCGCAAAGCACTGCAAGGCCCAGTGAACGCTTCTCAAAGTTTCGCACCGAGCTCAGCAACACCACCTAGACTTTTTTTCTAGGTGGCGTTCGCTCAGCGTAAAGACGTTCGCGTCGAACCACAGACGGTGGCAGGCGCGGAACGCGGGGCCTCGGCTTGACGCCGACCCACCCCTTTGGCTATGCTACACTATGCGCTTGTGCATAGCTTCGCGCCATGAGAGGACGCATGCTGTCCTGGTGCGAAGCTATATAGCACGAACACATAGCTTTGTCAGACGCTATGCACCTGAGGAATCGACGCACACTGTCTTTGTCTTCTTATTCTTCTGTATAAACATGTGCGCCCGCCAGCTGCAGTATTGCCTTTGTAAGTATAGCGGGCTGAGGTCATGTGCGCAAGAAAAGAAAGAAGCGAGCTTGCAAAAAAAAAAAAAGCCAATCGTAAAGACAGACTATTCTTCTCGTCTGTGTTGTAAAACATAATGAAGGTATTCTTCTGTATAGGTTTTGGTGACTCATCTGTCTTGTTTGAATAGTCAACATGCACAATTCCACTAATTAAATTCCCTTCAAAGCATCCTTTTTTTCTATTTGTTCCTTGCAATCATTTCAAACCAAAACGTAATTATCAAATATCTCTTGGCCGATCCCCCCTGGTGGGTAAGTGCCATAGGTCCACAGAAGCATCATCATGAGCATCATCAACGTCGCACATTGGGTATTGCTAGAAGTGCACGCGATCTCTTGGGGACCGGAAGTAATCATTATTATTACTTTAGGATAGAGGCGCAGAAATTATGAGAGCCTGAAATGCTTCGCATTTAATGCACAAATAATTTTATTTCGCAAATATGTGTAGCTTTTGAACCCCCCCACCACCACCACCCTGTAGCAGCGTAATATCGATAAAAATATACCTGCTGCCATAAAGGAGAAGCGAAGGAGATCCGGAACCAAGAACGCAGTTCACGTATTAACAAGGTATACGAATTTACGAACTCGTCATCTCCGTTTGGAAAAAAGAAAAGCGAAAGAAGAACACGTTGAGACGGTAAGACGCCGCTGTTATTGTCTTCATATATTTGTAATCATACATGGACATAGAAAGCGTCCCTTTTCGTTTGCTTCTCTCGGCTCCACTGTAAACGAAGAAGCGAGAGTGCTCAGAATACGTAGTCGCCAATCATCGGCAAATCCGTATCAGGTCGCTCCCTTCGCTCCTGGTATCGGGTTTATTTCGCAGAAAAAAGCAACACTGAGTGCGTGAGCTTCACCTCGTGGCTGTTTTTTCTGCTCAAATTGGATTGGCTCTCAATGAACGTACGACTGCGTCCTCAGCTCGCATCCATGCTTACGCGTCGACCGATAGCCAATGCGAACGACGCAACTTACAATAGAGAAGAGAGGCGAGAAAAAAAAAATGGCGCTGAAGATACGAATCGAAGGTATTCCACGTGGCCTAACCATTTCTGAGTCGGGACACGTCTTTTGCCAGTGGCCTCCGCTCCTCCCCGTTCTCTCCATTGTGCCCTGGCCGATGTGCGCGAAAGTAAAGCGGAAAGAGTACGGCTTGAGTGGTCGCTATAGGCTGGCAAAATGAGAATCGACGGTGTGGTCAGCCCTGACAGCCACTTCTTGTTCGGTACGTCACAGCAGTGTGCACACGTGTCGCAAATGGCAATGAATGAATGGAATGGTTTCTTCGAGCAAGGAGCGTACTCGCCTCACCTTCTTTTTTTGTTTCGTTTTTGTACGTTGAGGTAACGATGGACAGCGCGAATAAAGCGCGATCGTATTCGAATACACGTGCTATAATGGAATGCTCTAATGGATTCCGTCTGTTCACGTTGTGTTACTGCTCCCTTACTCGTGCAGTGCAAAAGGGAGTGTTCGGGTGCATTCCTGGAATACTAAGTATCCTGGAATTGTCGCCCACTTCCGGATGTATGGAAAGTGGAAGTGGTTTCGCTAATGACGTTTTTCTGCGCTTGCCGAAGAGCAGCCGCTCGACACGCGATAAATGAAAAGGAAAAGCGTGGGCTTTCTGTGCCGCAGTGACATGTACTAACTGAAAGAGTACCGTTGTCCCACCCCAACATATCTATCTATCTATCTATCTATCTATCTATCTATCTATCTATCTATCTATCTATCTATCTATCTATCTATCTATCTATCTATCTATCTATCTATCTGAAATGTTGCAACACAACATTTAAAATCCCAACATTTAAAATTTATTTAAGTGTTGCTTGGTTGTTAGACGGGCGAAGTAGATCCGTGTTTTTAATACGTATAAACATTCGAAGACGCACCCAAGAGGAACAATCCGTCCCTGTCTGACTGTCTGTCACGAAGGAAACTTGTTCGTTCCTCTCCTGCAGCATTAATATTAACAACACGTAGCTCTCTTTGCCAAACAACCACAAATTCCAAACCATTACAGAACGCGAACTTTCATGCTTAAAGGACGTCAGAACAATGGCAGCAATTTGCGTTGCAACAATCCATCCTTGATTCACAAGTTGCTACTCGCATCGTCTTCTTACCGGCAGCCACAATGCTTCGTTCCCGGCTGAATCTAATTTCTGTCCCACATCCGAAGCAAAGTATAAAACGATAGCTTCTACTGACTTTGAAGCTAATATCTACGTACGTACAGAGCGAAATCGTCCGTGTGTTGCAACCTGAAATCACGGCTCATCAAGCTGCGTTTGCCCAAGCCGCTGTGCGAATGAATTTCAGTCACGTTTGGCCGCATCTGGGCTAGAGCTAGCCTTGCCTTTGTTTATTTATTTCGTTATTTACATTTCTCTCTCTGTCTTCCTTTTGCGGGAGTTGTATGGGAAATAGCCGCGGAGAAAAGAAGTACGTGCGGTGTGTGTTGGGTGTTGTACGTGCTCCTTCTTAGTCCATGTCGGAGTATAACCAATACGGTACAGGAATAGATAAGTGAATTAGTGAGAGTTTATTTTATCGAAGTTCAGGGCTTGACGTCATTCGACTCATTTGGCTTGCCAATAAAGTGGCGTTAGTCGATAGCAGGTGTTCGATAGTGGTGGAGTTTGGTTCATGAATAATTGATGAGTCTGTTCGAGGAACCGATATTATGCAACGCTGCACTTCTAGCTTAGGGATTTACTCTCCTTTATTCTCATCTTCATTACTCTTGCATTGATGATTACTCGTAATACAGGGTCAGGTGACCCTGATCATTGCGCTTCGTATACGTGCGTCACAACAAATATGTATCGTGAAGCAAATAATATTAATAGACAAATATAAAAAATGAAGCTTCAACTTCTACCATGATGCTTCGCGTACACATATTTGCTGGGTTGCCAGTGTACAACATCGCATAGCTGCCGGCTGTTGAAGCGCGATATGCTGATCGCTTTAATCGTAAAAGCTTTCGACTGCGCCAACAAATACATAAGACAAACGTCAGCCGACTAGCCCGACTTGGTGCACTGATTGCTTTAAATAGGGTGCACTCTAATAGCGGAGTGGTTTCGATTGAGTTTCGGCCGTGACGGTAGTCGCCCAAGAATTCGGTGCAGCTGTTCGCGAAGCGAAGTGGAGTGGAGGAGAAGAAGAAATCGACAAAACAAAAACTTTTTCTGTTGGAGCCGGATTCGGACTCGTGTACCGACGCTCCAAGAGCGTCATAACCGTTTGACTGTACACCTTTGCTTGCAGAACATGCAGTTATGGGAACCATATCAGTGCGTTCTGCCAACGGCTGTAACGCAGCTTGCTTTGGGCGAGAGAAAGAGAATGTGAGAGCGAGGGAGGGAGGGGAGAGAAAGAGACACACAGAAAGAAACAGTGGTAATGAAAGAAACACAAGTCGCCGGCAGCGCAACATAGGACTAAAGTCCCTAGATATTCTTTCCGTTCTTTTTTCAAACGCACAACTTTCTTTGACGTTCTCTCGCTGCAGCATTCAAGTAACAGCTTTAAGAAGAACATGGCTGCCAAAAGCAACGCCGACCAATGAGATGCGCCAGCGGCACATCAAAGCTTTTCCCTACTTTAAAAAAACGCAAAGAATATTTGGGGACTTTACATAGCATGTACGCTTGCCGTTGACCAGAAAGAAAGAAAGAAAGAAAGAAAGAA
Organism: Hyalomma asiaticum; assembly: GCA_013339685.2. Classification (NCBI taxonomy): domain Eukaryota; kingdom Metazoa; phylum Arthropoda; class Arachnida; order Ixodida; family Ixodidae; genus Hyalomma; species Hyalomma asiaticum. The sequence continues at coordinate 10,227,341 of CM023491.1, forward strand.
AGAAAGAAAGAAAGAAAGAAAGAAAGAAAGAAAGAAAGAAAAGATATAGTGCAGCTTGCACTAATGGCGCAAGGCTAGCGAAGCTGATGGGCGCTTAGGTGGCTCGAATCATCATCATCATCATCATCATCATCATCATCTTCTTCTTCTTCTTCTTCTTCGTCATCATGATCTTCCGGTCACGTGTCGTTGTGACGCCATCTTACGTGATGCAGCATGATGTCGAGGCCATACAAAGTTATGCTGGTGAATGCAGCGTCGCTTCGTTTTCTAGGCAAGGTCACTTCAAGGTCACGTTTCGCGACACTACAAATCATGAACGGCTCAAACAGCTCCGCTGTTAAAAGTCTCATGTTGCGCAGGAGAAAAAAAGCGGACACCCACTTGCCCCCGACCTACCACCCAAATAATTGCACTCACCCCGCTGCTACTTGATAGGGCTTGTGATAATGATGGTGCCACATGATAGTGTGATATAGATAGCGATACCTTGAGCAGACACACGCCTGCCCTCTGCGCACATCGTTGACCTAATCTCATTGCTAGATGACAGTGATAATGGTAGTGCTACATGATATGAAAGTGATACCCTTGCTTCAGCTAGGCTGCTTACTCAGATTTGACAGGCATGGTAATGGCCTGAATCTTTTCTCAAAAATTTAAGTTCGGCAGCTCCGGAGCAATTAGTTTACTTCTTATGATGCAATCATTGAGTGCCAGTACAGTGAATCAGTGTTGCAAAACCGATACCAGGCAGTATTCCCCAAATTTGGCCTTTGCATGTGCAAACTTCAAACTGCTCTTCGATAACTGTCAAGGCGGAGGCCTTTCTGCGAAAGCAAGGGTTATAATAGACGCGATTAGGTAAATATGAAGCAAATGCCGTGCAGTTTCCTCCGTAGCCAAACTTATCACGAAAAAAAAAAAAACGCATGCCTTGATGAAAGGATCGAAAAATGTAAGCTCACCCTGGCCATCATGAGGCTACATGAAATAGTGCCTCGACTATATCATTGTTTTTTTTCCTTCAAAATACCCGTTAATATTTCATTGAGCTATAACAGAATGTTTGCGATGAGTCTGCACGAAGTATGGATTGCCCCTGGGAGGCCAGTGATGAGATCAGATGCAGGGCGCCTGGTCTTGCGTGGCTTGTGAGTCAAGTAAACAACGGTAAATACTTTGGACGACTTTGCAACATCTAGTATTATTGAGTAATAAATTCTTGCCGAAAACGCCAATGGTTTCTTGGTCACAGTTCTTCTCCGAAAGCAAGGCATACGAACTGTTTATACCGTAATACACGACCGCAATAAATCCTCAAATACGGTTATCACAGTTTTGTTGGGACAACGACAGCTTCAAAATAAAGAGCACACTAAATATGCACCGACCTTGTCGCAAGTGTCCGCTAATTCATACGAGATACGCAAAAAACTGCACTTAGAAACTGCCTGGCAAATGAGTCCCGTTATATTGCGAATATCATGCACATATGTGATGACCAGATGCACGATTGCATCGACTACGCTTTCCCACAAACTGCATTAGGATTCGACGATACTCACTTCGTGCCATTACTTCCATGCCCAAAGACCCGCCAACTTAGCGAAAAATTACGGAGGCACTTGTAAAACTTACGAGCTCAAGACATTTCAATCGTGAATGTCCAGCACTCAATAATACCGCACGTGTACCACTTTGTTGTACCCGTTGTTATCGCCTCCTGCATTGATTTGGGACTGCATGAAGTGTATAGGCGGTCCCAATTACTTTTCTATTGTAGGTGAGCCTTCGACGATAATCTGGGAACGTCGTTATCGCATCGGGACTATGTCGACCCACTAACTGCCTAATCGCAGCTGTTCGCCTTTGAAGAAATGATGGTGCAATGATGGGTTTGAAATTGCTGTCCGTGCTTGCATCATCGACATTGATCGTTATTGCAAATCGTGCTCGAATAGCGAGCAAATACAGATAGGCGCGCGTGAAGTGTGTGCAACGCCTACGCTTTAAATTGCTTCTGCAGAGGCGCGTTCGTGCCAAGAACTCGTGCTCGAAATCACGTCACTTGAAATAGCATGCAAATGAGTACCGCGTTCGGTGGGGGACTTGGACGAAGTCGGCTGGACGGAATAGAATCTGCAACTCATTTGTCAAACGGAGCAGGACATCGAGCGGGATGCCGATGGCAGCGACCACAAATCAATGCCCGCATATTCTGGGGATTGAGAGAGAGAGAGAGAGAGAGAGAGAGAGAGAGAGAGAGAGAGAGAGAGAGAGAGAGAGAGAGAGAGAGAGAGAGAATTGTAAATCAGAAGTCCGCGGCTCCTTGGCTGTTGGTGTGAGCGGTGGTCATTCCCCTGCGGGGCGTTTGATGAAAACGAGGGTATTAAAATGCGCCTCGTAGTATTAAAGAAAAAAATTAAAAAGTGTTGCGGTTCGCTCTTTAGGACCAATCCAGGTTTAGGACATTGAGCTTAGGTATGCCTCCTCTGTTGTCATTGGAGAGATTGGGTGAGATCAACGTACTGTATGGTACTCTGTGGGGTGTAATAAAGACCTTATTAGTAGACATAGAGACACTGCACACGATTTTTCAATACTTTCAGTGAATTAAGCTGCCCTCGCATGTGAAGGATGAACAAAGAGCAATGATGACGAAGTTTTTTATTTTTTTCTGAAGTATGTCTTAGCTTTCCCAAGGCCTTGCTGCTGCGTTCAGTGGATGCGCTCGGATGAAAATTATTTGAAGTCTCTGTAGGCCATTGCCCTACATAAAAATTTCCAGTTAAAACGCTCAGATACCATCGTTTGATATGAAAAGCCAATAAAAAGAAAGGAGTTCTGGGTCGCACATCGATAGTCGTTTTCAGAAACTCTGAAGTGTTGATAAATTTTATCTCGAGCGAAGTGCCGTAACAATAATCAGGGAAACGCTTTTGACACTCAAGTGTGTTTAGCTTCATTGAACAAAGTAACATCCGGCCATGAGGTGTCCGCACAGGATACGTAAGCAAACTTTCTTGAAGCAACCTCCCCCCTCACCACCACCAAAAAAAAAAGGAGCCATACGATATTTCGCCGAATCGCCAAATTTACTGCACGTTTGCAGCATTTTATTTTATTTTGTTTTAATAATTTATTTCCCCGTCATCTACGCTGAGCGAAGCCTGCGTGTCTCACTATATTGTCGCGTCAAACGGAAAATGTGCACCCACATTTACTCCGTTTATTTACGGCTCATCAGTGGAACACATCATAAGAGCAGCTCATTCGAATGTGTGATTGGCTGAACGTCTTCGATAGACATTCCAAAACGACCAAGGAGCTCGCACCGCTTCGTGGCTCTTGTTTGGTAGGCAGATGTCTTATGAACTGTTCATGATACTACACTCAAAAGCATCTCGTATTTCAGCTTGTCGAAACTACAAGTACTGTTTCTGTCCACCGTGTTATGAATGATTGCATTAAACATTCTCTACTCATTCTCCATATACGCTGGCCTTTGAATGACTTTTTTGTTTATTTAGTACTTGTTAGTGCAGCGTGAATTCCAAGAATATGGTACAGCCTACTGTAATGCAACCTGCCTCACCACGTTTCTTCATGCGTAAAATGTGCAAGCAGATCGATGCTGGAACAAGCGCGCACAAATAGCGCCTATGCTTTCATGCGTATTTGGGCCGCGTGTAGCTTCCACGGGCTGCAAGACCTTGCCGTTTACTGCTTAAGGGTAACCATTCACGTTTATAGACGCGCCTTATTTACGACCTGTTTCGAGAAAAGTCACGTTTCTTACGCCCGGATTTCCTTCCCAAGCGTTCAGTTAGTCCATCTCAAACTCCTGCGTGTAGAGATAATGGTCAAGTACGCAACCTCTGTTCACTTTACGACGAAGCAGTATTTTAAAACTCGCACTGCGTTTGAGTCGTAAACTACCCCTGCATAAATTTACATCGTTCGAAGGACGTCCTCACCGCATCGGTATTGAATTTATTCGAGTAATGAAACTCTACGCAATAATGATAATTTCTGGGGTTTTACGTCCCAGAACCACGACGCGATTATTCGAGACGCCGTGGTGGAGGGCTGTGAAAATTTCGACTAACTGGGGTTCTTTAACGGGCACTGACATCGCACAGTACACGGTCCTCCATATTTTGCCTCCATGCAAATGCGTCTGCCTCGCCAGGGATTCGATCCCGCGACCTTCGGATCAGCAGCCCGAGTGCCGTAGCCACCAGACCACCCTGGCGAGGCACGGTATGCGATGCTGGCGACAGACTGCAAAAAAGTGTGGAAAGCGATATAGTTTTGACGAAGCCGCCAAGTCTCCGAGTATTGGCTGTTCGGTATGAACAATAGGCGTATGCGTGCTATCAAGAAAGCTTTCAATAAAACACCAAGGTGCCCCCATTAAGGGCGTAACACAAGTTTGTCATAATGTCGTGCGCGTTATCGTTAATACTGTGTTCGTGGAAAGTTCTCGAACTGCTCGATGGAAATTTGATCACAGTAAAAGCGAGGTAATCAACCTGAAAATAAGCAAAAAAAAATATGTACAGCAGCCTTTATGTCAACATTGAAAATGCTTGCGACCACCCTCCTCCTGTTCCCTCTCTCTTCTTTCTGCTCCCCTTTCCCATTCTCGCAGTGTAGGGTAGCCAACCGGAAGCCTTTCTGGTTAACCTTCCTGCATTTCTGTTTCCTTTATTCGTTCTCCTTCTTTTGACCACTCAATCTTCGTTGATGATTTGAATAAAAATTGCTTTTTTTTTTTACAATTTCAAGATTAACCTATGTATTAAGGACGTATATTCAACGTTATTATATGAGTTTTTCTTTGTGAAATCACTTATGAATGACAATTGTTTTTGTGCAGGAACATTCGCGTATAGCTTCCTGTGGTGCAGTTTCTTTTTTTTTTTTACTTTCCCCTAAATATTGGCATGCAAATTTTCTCGTGGTAAAGGTACTCTCAAAAGATAGTACTTCACAAGCAATTTAAATGTTAATGCCACCGCCACCCTGCAGGAAACGGGTGCCTCTACATCTATTCACTGGACTGCTATTATTAGACAGTCTTGTCAAAGAGCCGCGAGGTGTTCCGGCATCGAGATTTTTTTTTCTATTCATTTTTTTCTGTTATAAACTATGGATAGTGTCGCGGCTACATGCTGGCATTTACAAAAGAAATACGTAGCTCGAAATTATTGACGTACGTATAAACTACATTTATTATTTTATGAACTTGTAAGGTAGCTACAGGCAAGGTAATGACATATTATAGTTCATAATAATGAAATATATGCACGCGCTTTTAATAGAGAAAGTGTTTAAGGATTAAAATTTCAGTCGTAAGACCCAGTTCGCCTCCCCGGAGCGGTTGGCACTCGTTATGTGGTAAGTAGACGAATGAAGCACGTTTATTCGACGTTAAACCACTACTACATGACAGCAGTGAGCTGTCGTTGATGGAAAAGCGAGAGAGAAAGAAAATACTGACTGGCAATAGACTTCGTAAACGGGTGTTTCATTCAAGTGGATTGAAAAATTTCTAACTTATCTCTAGAAGTAGAAGGGAACTAACCAGAAACGAGCGTTATAGAGACAGTGCAATATATCGTAGAAAAGAAATTGATTGATTGATTGACTGATTGATTCATTCATTGATCGATCGATTGGTTCGTGTTGTTTGAAATTTATAGAAAGGTCTGCGGTTATAAAAGATCCACGATTTTTGAACTGCGTTATATAGCTGAGGTTATTTGGCATGTACCTCACTGAAAGCACAGTGATGGTTTTGCATTCGGATCAAGTGGAGGTGTAGCTCTCATGGCCGGAAATTGAACCATCGACCGCGTGCCCTGCTTAGAAAACCGCACCCGCGGAGACATCCTGAAAAGAAGAAAATGTGTTCATCGGAAGCAAAGGCTCTATCCTCTAAACTGAAAGGTTTGTTTTCTACCCTGACATATTTTAATATGCTTCCCACGAAGTTGATGCCTCGTGCTCGACAGCGCGTAACGTGCTTTCATGCGAAGTTCAGGCCTTCACGTTGGTCTAGGAGTGGATCGCCCGAAAGAAGCAAGAAACGAGCCGAGTCAAGCCAACTTAGTTGGCCGGTAAACGAAGGGAGCGGTATCGTAAAGTTGCGCCTACTATTTTAGGAGTCACATGAAACCACTGCCTACCGCATAGAGACGGGGGTATTCGATTCCAAGGCAGGCAGCGGCTAAAATATGGTCCCCATCTCTGCACACTAGAGCTACGGTATGTATGTTGAGGAGATTAGACATGAACTTTGAAGAGCGTGACTTAAGTGTTGGGACGTTGCCTTGATTTCTTGTTTTTGTCCCTCCTAACTTCGGATGAAATAGTTACCAGGCGCGCTCGAGTCCCCCCTTACGTGCATTCCAAGCGAAAGCGGAGCATATCCGGATGTGACAAGTATAGCGATGTCCACGTCACGGGATATTATCACATGACGTTATTACATGACGTCGTGCTGACATCATAACATGGTCGCGAGACTTTTCGTCGTATCTGCAGTGAATGACGCCTGATTTCTTAATCTCGCATGAGGCACATAATAATTTCGCGTTAAACTTTGCGCCCCGTAACCCCCCTTTCTTTTACCACGACCAAAACACGAAAGAGAGAAAGAAAAAAGAATAAAAGGAGCAAACCCGACAAGGAGTGACGATTCTCGCAGCGAACAGTTGGACCAAGGGTCATTGAGAATTGACTTCTGTCCTCTTCCTGTGTCACATACGGAGATACAGAGAAGTAGATCGTATTTGCCCTTTATCAACAGAGATCAAAAACATATTCCACGACCGGTTGGTCTCCTTCAACGCGGTCGACGTTGACGACAATGCTGTCGACACCCACGCGGTGCGCCCGTGTTACATCGAAAGATCGATTCGCTTGTATACGTTTGGAACCTTCCAATAACTTATTTTGCTGCGGCCATCACACCGGAAGTAATGTATCGATCATGACCCCGCCGGCAACCATTGTGCCGCTGGCCACAGACTTCGCGACAAACTTGATCCATTCTCATTGAAGGCGGGTGAAGGAGGGGCAGCGAACCTTTAGCCACTTCCTATATGTTTGGAACGCGGCGCTATTTTTAGAACAGAAAAACGGTTCAGGCAATGCTGCGACCGAGAGAAAACCAGTTGCCAAGGCGAGACGTGTTCTTGCGGCGATCGAATCTCTCGCCTCCATCGGAAGGCTTCAGCTACTGCACCAAAGATATTACGCATGGTCCACCATGCTAGGCGAGTTCATTGAACCGCTTTGAAGCGAGGCAATCCATACGGTTTTCCTGCACGCGAAACGCTAAGTGGTACACAGGAAACGGTGTAAGCATACCACAAACACAATGTCGTCAGTGAACGACACGCGGAAAGGCATTAAGTACGTGCGGCGGCGATGGCGTGTAATGGGAGGTCGTGTTGTGGCGGGCCACAACCGCTTTCCACGTCAAATACTCGTATTGCTTGCGGTCTCTCATAGCGGTTAAAAGTGCACGCGGAACTTGGCGCTACAGCCGGTCCGCGCGATTGCCCGCAAATGCTAGTGTCGCGTGACACGGTGGCGTTCACCTGAAGCCCGTATCTGCGCGCGACAACAGGCTTTCTTTCAATGATGTATCTCGAGGAAACGGTGTTCGGAAGCTTCCGGCGGTGATATCACGCAAGATTATCGAACGCGGGCACGTTTACGTTGGGAATGGAGGTGTATCCGGACAAGCAATGGACAAGTGACCCATTCGTCAGAAGCTGCGGCGTGCTTTATTCGGACAAAATGCCTCGTGTCAGAACTCTTCGTCGTGTTTGCCTGCTAAGGTGCGGCCTATAGTTTCTTATCGCTTTAACCACAGACGGACAGACGGACAGATAGATAGATAGATAGATAGATAGATAGATAGATAGATAGATAGATAGATAGATAGATAGATAGATAGATAGATAGATAGATAGATAGATAGATGGCCGGGCGGGCGGGCGGTAAACAGGTAGGTGGCTGGATGGACTGATGGATGAATGTTGAGGTGTCGGGCCAGTGTTGCCCGCCCAGTCAGTGTATGTCACCATGGGAGATAAGCCACACCTACACCTTTTCCCTTAACGCGCGTCGAGTGCATTCATGGGTGATATTACGAATGGAGCCTACACTTAAAGGCATTTAGTAAAACTCACCAGTTTCTTCCTTCGAATTAGTACCTTTTTCGTGACGGAGCATGTATGAAAGCAGGCATCATCGACGATGCGTGTGCGCCGTGGCGCACTACTACGAGTTCCAAAGAAGCCTTTAAATAGATAACAACAGACTCGCAAGAACTCGCTGCATGTGGTAATTGAACATTTCTAACGCAGGTTACAGGCGGGAAAGCACGGGCTGTGCAACGACTTGGCGAACTGTAGGTGTTCCGCAGGCGTGACCGTGAAAATTCGCACTCGCGCGAGATGCGACCACGGCCGTAGCGACAACGGCGGCAATGACCACGGCTCTTTGCACATTGAAAACGTGACTGCCCGCGAAACGTGACACAAAGGCCTCGTGCGGCAGCGGGGATTCGCGGTACAGGGGCTTCTCCCTATATCGGTAGCCTTTCAGCTGTTGTACTAATACAGGCTACGCCGTTTTATTCTAGTTCTGTGCTGTGTGGTGGAACGTGTGGAAGAATTTTGCCTCTGTCGCACAGTGCGAGAAATCCCGTTGCTAGACGACTGACCGATGCAAAGGAAACCTTTCGAAATCCCTGCTTACGCATTCAACACATTTTCTCAGAAGTCGTGTGCAAATGTCGACAGCGGAAGCAGAACGCCTGAAGAAGACAAAAAAAAAGATGCATGACGACAGCGCCTTCTCTACAGGAATCTCCATTATTCTGATTCAGCACTGGTTGAAACGGAAGTTTTATGTTCAGCAGTTTAAAGGAACATGAAGTTCGAAACAGCAGGGGACTTCCAATTGCCTAGGAGGATAAATGGGCTTCATTGATTTCTTGAGGTTTACGACCGAAAAGCGCAATACGATTGAGAGACGCCGTAGTGGAGGGCTCCGGAAATTTCGACCACCTGTGGTTCTTTAACGTGCACTGACGTCGCACAGTGCACGGGCCTCGACATTTCGCCTCCATCGAAATGCAGCCGCCGCGGCCGGGATTCGATCCCGCCACCTTCGAGTCACCAGGCTAGTCCCCTAGACCGTCGCGGTTGGGCGGAGCATAAAGAGGCGGCAAGCCCACAAGCCGTGTGTAGTTATGCCAAAATGCGTACAAAAATTGTGAATATAAAATATCTATTTCATTTTCATTTAGTTACAGATATGTGACGGACCGATTAGAGTTTGACGTTTTAAATACGAACTTTCCGACATTTCTATCCTCACACAGCATATACTGGCGGCACGTGGGAGCTTAGGAGCTAAAGCGTGTTAATAGAAATTCTAGCGAAACTTACAACGGCAAATAATTCAGAGAGTCAGGAGAGATTCATAGTCGAAGAAAGGTGCACGTGCTATGCTAACAAAGCCCACGTTTTCCCGCCTTGCGTTCTTCTAAGCCATTTGGAGCGTTTTGCTTCACTAACAGTTTCTTTAACATGCTATTGAAAAGATGTCGGCGCCTTTATTCAGCGCTGGTTGCTCCACTTCACAGATTATTCCAAACAGTGCAGGCAACAGACGTGGAAAAAATAACTGATACTAGCGTTTACAATCATCTTGTGTAATTTTTTTTATGTTAGCTTATATAAAAATGACATCGGCACGACGTCCAGGCACCCCCCCCCTCCGGCGCGCTCGCTCACACACACACACACACACACACACACACACACACACACACACACACACACACACACACACACACACACACACACACACACACACACACACACACACACACACACACACACACACACACACACACACACGTACGTAATATCACCCCAAAAAGTAAGCGTGCAACGGCTGCAGCCGAAGTGGTTTTAGGGTCACGATGCCGTTGTACCTCTCGGCGCGCTCAGGCTGAGTGTGTCCTGATTGACAGACCTCGCCCTCACGTTAAAAGTCGTCCGCGTTGTAAGTGCCGCCGCCGTTCTGCACGCCTAACGCTTGGTCCGTTTCTTTTCGGACCGATATTACATGAACTATGTTGACAGATAACGCTGCACATAAGTACAAAGCGCGGCCACATAATGACACTAATGACGCAATGTCCAGTCGCACAGGCGTGGATTATCCGCAACGCAGGAGGCGTGGATTATCCGCAACGCAGGAACTTCGTTCGCTTGAGATTAACCGCGTCTATCGCAGTAAGGGCTTCGCGGCTCTTAAGCCCATGTAATGCGTGCTGCCTTCGGAAACGACGTTCTCGTGCTTGCGCCTGAACTGCCCTCTAGGATCGTCACGCCCACCTTATTTCTCGTCATTAGCGTGAGCTAAGCACATGGCTTGCTGAGACACTGCCTCCGTGTCGCGCAATACACACAAGGAAGGAAGAATCTAGCGGCAGTAAGAGCCCGTAATGCGACCACAAATCCTCGCGAGTGGTACAAGACCCTCTGACTGTAGCTCTGACGGAGAGATGGCCGCGTGACAGCGACCATCGCACTTACGGAAAAACGAAATACTGGCAGCGAAAAACCGCGTAGGAGAAGTCTGGTCCCTCGAGGACGTGCTGCGGCAGTGTCGGGTGGAAGCACGTACGGTGTTACTCAATACGTAAGAGTAGAACGCGAAAAGTACTAGATCCTGTATTGAGCAAGGTCGGAGCTGTGCTTCTACGATAATGCTCACCGAGGTGACATCTCGGAATTTCAGGACGTGAAGAAAGAAAGGATGCTTAAAACATCAACATGGAACAGAACAGCGCGAAAAAACGAAAGAGCAGTAGAAGGAGACAGGTCTTCTGTTTCTTCTACTGAATTCTTTATTTCAGCTTCGGTTGTCCTGCAAATGTGCTGTACTAACTCGTCCAAGCTTGTAAGTTAGCAAAATATTTTTTTTTCCAATTGCGATGTAAACTGTATCGAAAAGACCTCAAACCGTATCCGTACTGCTGATCGCGTGACTTTTCGCGAAGCATTGGGTGCTGGCGCGGTGGGGGTATTGTTAATCTTGAAGGGCGCTGTTGTTTCTTGTACAGTGGGATACATTTTCCGAAATGTTCTGATATGATAGGGTTTTGGTGATTACTGGACACTTGATGCACTAAGTTTTACTTCCGTACTGTATGAACTAGCCGAAATCCCGCTGGCGCATTTCTGGACAGAATATACAGCGCGCACGCACGCACGCACGCACGCACGCACGCACGCACGCACGCACACACACACACACACACACACACACACACACACACACACACACACACACACACACACACACACACACACACACACACACACACACACACGCACGCACGCACGCACACGCACACACACAAAATCTGCTTTTGAAGTAGCAGTGCTTGTAATGATAATGTCGCTACCGGTGGGGCTAGCCTGATAGAGTGTAGGAGCGCGCATTTCTCTATTGTGCACTGGATACATCCAGTCAGTCGGTATGAGGCATTTCCCTTAGTCCTCCAGGGATTTGTGCCCTGAAAATATATAGGAGGCTTCGAATGGCAGGAGAAAAGGAGCGTTTCCCGCAAGCTGGTCGAACGTATTTTTAACGTATGTTAGCGTTACGACCGCGTATTAATGGGGTGCTCTCCCAAATTGTCTTGGTTAATCCCCCAATGTGTGTGTGTGTGTGTGTGTGTGTGTGTGTGTGTGTGTGTGTGTGTGTGTGTTATGCGATTGCACTTAGGTGAATTTCCTGAATACCGCAGTAAATATGCTTCAGTATGCACACCTCGGGCTGAAACATGTACGCTGACTCGGAACTAGCACCACTTGTGAATCGCGTGGTGTGCAAAAATGGCAACGACCTTCCTGAGGCACTGACCTCAAAATCGATGTTTTGCAAGGTATATGTAGAACGTTTAGTATTGCGTCGTGCGTGCTGAGTGCATCACCTTATCACTGAATTCATTTACCGTGCAAGAGCACAGTATAGGCGTGTCCTAAGGTAGAACTCTCCAGTACTCTTAATGCCGCCCTCCCTTCTCTACTAAACCTTTCTTTCTCTCTCTACTTAAATGTTAGCTCTTCCCGTGGCGGCGCTGTGATCCGTGTGACGGTTCACAACCCGACGCTTGCCTGAACTGCGAGCTGTTATTCAACAAAAATAAAAAAAGGAACAGTATTCTGGTAAGAGGATTACAAGTTAACGTGTCGAAGACGTGATTTCATGCATACACAAGACTTTTACACGTGCGTGTTCCAAGCTTGCAATTAATACCGGTGCAAGGTGGGATTAGCGCAATCGACTGTTAGATGATCCCTTTTAATTTCGCTGTCGCTCACTGCTACGCAACCGTGGTGTTTATGAATTCAAAGGAGTTCGTTTGCTAGCATCTCGCTGTTAGAGTTCGGTGTCTCAGTCTTTGAAAGTCAGTGTCTTAGTGCGCGCATCCAAGGTAGATAATCCCCTTTAATGTCGGCGTCACTTAACTGCTATGCATCTTGGGCGTTTATGCATGCAGGCTCCTGCTAATCCATGCTCAAATATATACCTGAATGGAACTCGGCTTTTTAGTCCTAAGCTTTAACATAACCTCTACTAGAGAGCGCTATCAACATGCAATACTGATAAATAAACGAAGCAGTCAAGCGCAAATAGCTTTTTTTTTAATTAGGACACTCTCCCCTCAGAAAATATACAAAACGATGTCGGAAATACACAAATAAATTTAATTCATGCAGAAAGCCTTCAAGTGAATGGCATAGCCCTTAGATTCATATGACTCAATATGGCTGAACATGGCTCAAGATTCCGTGTGCTAGATGGTGTTGTCTTGATATTGGCAAATCTTGGCTAATTGCGCCATGTCCTGACAAAATGATTATGTCACCATCACCACCGTTTAGGATTTTGTCCGATAGGAGATCGAAAAAAAAAATACAATCCGAATTATTAAGACGAAAGCATCATGCTTCTCATTAAATGGTGACCTTGAAACAGCAGTTGTAGGAAAAATATGACAAAAGATGTGGTGCAAAACTGTCTCGTTCGGTTGGTACGTAATCAAAATCGGCGTGTGGAAGGGCACGAACTTGTTTGGATGACATGAATAACATGACATGCTAATCAGTTTGTGTCACGATTATCACACGTCGTTCATATTCGCAAGGAATATTCGGGCATGAGCCGCACAAGATTGAATGCTGACCTTTACATCCTGTGCCAAATGACATTCGCGTGATATCCGACTGTCCAAGGTACCGGGTTCGAATCCATAGGCCCCGGATTCGAACACGGAAGGTCTTTCTTTTCACGTTTAGGTTTCTTAAGGCGCAGCGAAGGACTCCTATGGTTTTGGATGCAAGGAGTGACCAGTGTTATGAAGAAATTTAATGTTGAGGAGACTGTAAGAAGTATGGAAGTCCATCAGGACTGTCTGCGAAGAAAATGAGATTAAGTAAAAGAAAGAAAAGGCCTAATGCTGCTGCTGCTAGCGTTTGCTTACAGTTTCGAAATTAAGCCGGTCTAAATGCGATTACAGGATATAGGACCAGGCTAGCGTTAACATAAGAAGGCCGAAAGATACGAGAAAAGCGGGATGCCAGCCATACAGCGGCGGGATGTATGGCTGGCACCCCTCCCCCCTCCTCCTTTCCTTGCGCCGGCAGTGTTTTCCTTAGAGGCGTGCAAATCCGATTAGGCTGCCCCGAGAACACGTATTCTCTTCAATGACGGCTGCTTCAACCGTCCTCGTTGCCACAGTAACCGTGGCCATGTTTACGTCGTGCTGACACTGTGCTGCGAAATGTCGTTTGCAGCGCGTTTGCCTTGTGAAAACTTTAAAGTGCGCTTTATTTACGAATCCGAGCGAAGATGTAGCAAGAAACAGCAGCCCTTACACTCGATACACCAGGGAGAGCAGTAGTCGAAGAAACAGAGTTAACGCCTTGTGACTTCAGGAAGCAAGTTGGTGCTTTAGCTAGGTAATTACATTTAAAAATGTGCTTAAAAACGCAGGAAGAAAGGTACCACTCATTAATTTTTAACTGTGTTCGAGGGCGGGATGATAGTTATATGAGCTGGCGCACAAAACAAATCCTGAGCGCCAAACATTGATTAATATTGACACGGACGCTTCTTTCACTTTACTCCGTCCTTATAACTTTCTTGTGACGCGCAGAGCAGACCACGGGAATGGTGTTTACTGCTTCCTTCATCGCCACGACCACGTGATAATATACACTGCTCTGCAACGTACCAGTGCCTTGTTAAAACCTCATAAACATGGCGGAACTTTTGTAAGCTATAGATTGTAGTGTTATTTTTTTGCCACAGTTAAAGTTAAGAATATTGAATTTTGACGCTTTTTACATCTCAACTTATTGCGCTTTCCTCCTCTAAGCCTTGCTAGAATTTTGCTGCTTCACTCAGATTCACCGAATAGAAGTCGTACCGGTCAAGTCTCGAGGAAGCCCTTCTGGTGTTTCCTTTTATTTGAGTAGAAATATAAGAGACATTAGGTGCCTAGTGAAAGCTCTTATCGTCAAGGCTTTTATCTTACGTTACTCGGCTTGAAAGCTCTCTTAACGCCAAGCCTTTTGTCTCATGTTTCTCGGCTTACTCTTACATCAACAAATTAAAAAAGAAACTCCAATCATAACATAAAAGAGTGATAACCAAAAGGATTGCGTACTCAAAGGAAGACTCATACACGGATCTGGAGTGTCAGTTCAATTTACCGGCTGAGACGTCCCCTTCATCTCCAGAGAGAGCGGTTGGGTTACCTCCAACAACGCAAACGCAGCAGCGCAGTAACATTTCTTTCGCCCCCACACCGAACTATCGAGATACGCGGGTGGCTTCTCGCACTTCATTGGCATCCGAGAAATGCAGATAATAGAAGGAAATCCGCTTACGAGTAGAATCGCAGTGTCCAAAAGATACGAGTATAGGAGCACGATCTTCGAAGGAGGTGACAAAGAAAAAAAAAAAAAAAACGTCGTTTGCGTTACGACAGCTCGTGTCACAAGTGAAATTTTCTGCCCCACTATCTCGGAAACACGCACTGCCGCCCTGCCACGCGGACGTTGTTATCAAGGACGGGCCGAGGAAACAGTAGGACACGACTTGAGGAATCCTGTACGATTCCCTTGAGTGCTCTCTCCCCAGCGCCCATCGGCTTCCGTTTCATTTCTCGCTGCAAACACTCCGAGGGATTACGTGACGTCCAGTTCGTTTTGTGGAAACAGACGCGCCTGACCGACCTCTGGAGTAGCTGCCACGTTCCTTTTTGTCGGTGTCTGTATGCGTATTCCTGTTTGCGTGTGTCTTCTAGGTATAGGCTCAGGAGTGGTGTGAGGACGAGTCAGGGCTGCCGGTTCGTTTTGAGAAGGAAACAAAAAAGAACGCGCCAAAGAGAAGTGTCAGGCAGGCTAACCGGACTGGGTTTTGTTTGAATGCCCTATACAAGAGACAAGGGGAAACATGAAGGGAGAGTAGAAGCTGAGTGAGAGGGAATGGGACTTAAATATGACGACGACAATTAAGAAGAGCAGGAGAGAATACGCGTTACTTGATGACAAGTCGTAGTGGCACGCTGACTGCTTAGCGGTCATGTAATGTTACGCGATACGTGACCGAGACAGACAGACAGACAGACAGACAGACAGACAGACAGACAGACAGACAGACAGACAGACAGATAGATAGATAGATAGATAGATAGATAGACAGACAGACAGACAGACAGACAGACAGACAGACAGACAGACAGATAGATAGATAGATAGATAGATAGATAGATAGATAGATAGATAGATAGATAGATAGATAGATAGATAGATAGATGTGCGGTGGCACAGGTTGTAGCCAATGACCGTGCACCGCTGTCTTGAGAGTACCATTGCGATGGTGTGTCGCCATGCACTCGATCAGCGAAAGCAGCTCAAAATGTTGCGACTAATGGAAAACGCAATATTTTCCGCTCGTTCCGGTTCAGCGGGGCTGGCCAGGCGGGCGTGTCTAATATAAGCCAGCCAGCAGCCCCACTGACACGGAACAGAGACGGGGACCGCGAGGTATTTGGCACGCCTTTTAGCGTGGGAGTCTGGGCCCTCGGGGAACGGCGGGCGTCGTCTTAGCCTCTTTAGTTATACCCTCGCTTCTTGAAGAACTCTCGCTCAAGCCATCGCCGCGGCAAATTGCGGGTAGCAACCGCCGCAAGGTAAACATTCACGCCAGCATATGCTCTCTCCCTCTTTCTCTCTCTGTATTTTGTAACACTTACGCATATTTTCGAACTAGCGCCCGTTGCAGTGACGACACTACCTGTAAGCGTTGCTGAACTGACAAACGCGGCGTGTTTCTGCCAGCGCGCGCGCCTTGCTTGGGCCGTTTCTGCCGTTCTCTCAAAAGTAATATACCAAATTCACTTTTTCTTTGAAACATTATAAAGCAAGGCTTCAGCGTACGCAAATACATAACAGGCGAAGGTGACACGGTGTTGTAATATCGCACGTCTTTTGCAGAAAGCTTGAGTATATTCATTTAGTGTAGGGATCGAATATCAATTTCGTCACTTTTGTTATACCTGTTTGGTAAGCTGTCGTGCGAACAATGTCCTATTAGATGCGGTTTCTTGCGAATACACTGATATTTTACGGCCGTGACGACGTGTGTGCGTGTACTGTAATATATCTTTGTTGATTAAAAATTAAAATGAATGCCACCTGAAACGACTGTTGTAACGTCCCGTCGACATCATTTATTGCTTCACTCTGAGAGAACATGTTCTTATTAAACTGTGTACACAAGAAAGCAGCTAGAGATGATGAACGTGTTGGTACCTTTGCAACAATAAATGCGATGTCATCGTGTTTTAATTACCGTGATGTTGTACTTATTAAATATTACATCGAAATGTATTTTAAAGCAGGTTGCACCATGTCGCTTATGTGCTTGATGATGAAAGTATGGCTTTGAAGACACTTCGATAATGTGAACACTAAACGTCCACAAGGCCACGATCACAACTGTCTGATTGATCAGTAGCCTGGAAACATTTAAAGTTATGTGTGTAACATCTCTTGTTACTTAGTAAACAAAGCAAGTGTCAATTGTAGATGGCGGATACGAATATGAACAGGCCTATAGATGTCGAATCTGACATGTTAGACTACTCGATAAATCAGCATGCAATATTTGTTGCACTAATGTTTCCAACGCCTAAAGCTTCGATACTCACGCTCTGGACAGATTGCACCATTTCTTCCCCTTTTTCCATTGATAGGTGCTTATTTATTGGATTGATTGATTCAGCTGTACAAACGTTATTTAAGACATTGATAGTGAATTAATTCTTACCTATCTGACCAGATTTCCGTGCCTACCGCTTCCTTCGTCTCTTGTTACAAATCGTACCGCTCGAGTGATGTTACTGCGGCCATTTACTCATAAAGAATTTGGTTTCTGCAAGTTTCAGACACACGTGCCAGGCGGTGATTGCGTAACTATGTAGTCGCTACATATTTTCAATGAAAGTTGCAGGTTCGGTTTAAATTTCCAGTGTCACACATGCGCGCACAGACGCACACACTGAAAACGTGCGCACGAGATTTCGCACAATAACTTGCCTTGATATGTTCTGCGGTTTGCAGCTTCTTGTCAAGCGCATCCACTCGAAGTTGATGTGACATGTTGCGACACAGACCCGCCCACCGTTTGTCTCGTCAACGTAAAATGTGCGCAATGGAATTTATGTATCGTTCAAACGTGTAGTTTTGCTTGCTACCTTCTCTCTAATGTCGTGCATTGCCCCGTAGAAAGAATAAATGAATTGAAATAAAATGGCGGAAAGCTTCGATTTAGTTCTCTGCCAATGGGTTTTTCGTACGTGCATGTTCAAAAAAAAAAAAAAAAGGAAATCTAAGATTCCCGACGTTGCCGTCTTTCTTTAATCTGAAGTTATGGCTGTAAAGTGAGCGAACAAAAATGCCCCCGATGCGAAGTAACTCGCTCAACTGAAAGCAATGATACAGGACCTGACGACATCGAATGATCGTGTCGTGTGTACAAGGGTTTCACAAGCGGGTTAGCGACCTGCACGTGCGCGTTGTTTCTTTCTTTTTCTCTTCTTGCTATTGTACCGGCGAGCTTTGTACTCTCCTCTACTCAAGTCGGCCCACATCTTATTCTCACATTAAAAAAATATATAATAAAGAACGGGGAAAAAGAGAGAGAAATAGGAGGTGGGATAAGATTACCAACTTAATTAGCTTTTCTGATATCTGGCGTTGATTAAAAAAAATGGTTGCTTCTGAAAAAAACTGCACAACGATGAAAAGTCGAGATGAAGTTTCTTCGCCCCGCCACGGTGGTCTAGTGGTTATGGCACTCGGCTGCAGATCCGAAGGTCGCGGGATCGAATCCCGGCCGCGGCGGCTGCGTTTCGATGGAGGCGAAATGTTGAGGCCCGTGTGCTGTGCGATGTCAGTGCACGTTAAAGAACCCCAGGTGGTCGAAATATCAGGAGACCTCCACTACGGCGTCTCTCATAATAGCAGCTGGTTTTGGGACGTTAAGCCCCGCAAATCAATCGAAGTTTCTTCTTCTTTATTTTTTACGGGGAGGGTGATTATGATCGAACAAGTGGTACGGTCGCGCGCTTACTAGAAAATCTCGGCCTATCCAGTCGACATGTCCAGCGATAATTGGCTGCTAAAACCCCGCGACATGGCTACTGTCACTCACCCTGTCAACCTGATCCCTCCCCATTGGTCGGCTACCCTTACAGCTTACGCACTGCAGCATGCTTTTAGGTTTGTAGACAGTCGATCAATTGATCTATGGCAATTTTTTTAATGCGACATAATGCAATAAAACGAATTAGTTTAAAGCGCACTTTAATCTATCTATCTATCTATCTATCTATCTATCTATCTATCTATCTATCTATCTATCTATCTATCTATCTATCTATCTATCTATCTATCTATCTATCTATCTATCTATCTATCTATCTATCTATCTTTTTCTTTCTTTCTTTCTTTCTTTCTTTCTTTCTTTCTTTCTTTCTTTCTTTCTTTCTTTCTTTCTTTCTTTCTCTCTCATACTAAAATCCTACTCACGCCTGCAACGTTCACGTTTTCAAAAGCATGCCCTCTCTAAACTTTCGACATCAGGTCATTCCCCTTTTGTAGGCGCCTGAGGTGCAGTATAATTTCAAAGCTAAGCTTTCCTTGCGTATGTACCGTACTGTGGTGCCCGTTTCATCCAATTTATGTCACCCGCGTGGGCGCTTGACTCATATCGGCGTGTATGTATGTAGTGAGTAATATAGACGGTGGGTCGTACGCGGTTGCTTTCGTCTTCCTTTATAGATGCTTAATATTTCTCGGTATACTGCAGCACATGACTGAGGTCGTACGCTACACGTGTGCTTCGTTTAATCACTTGGTTTAGGACGCACATGAGCAGGATACTGTGTGATCGAAATATGTACTGATGATGAGCGTGGTATCTTTTGATAATAGTGTAGTTACGCTTGGAGCATAACTGAAGAAAATAAAAAAAAGGATACTCTGTACTACTGACACAATAGAAATCCAAACTAGAAGAGAAGCTCAGGGGAAGATGGAGCCTTGGATCGATGAAGAGATCGCTAAAGCGATGAACAGATCCCTAGCGATCTGTTCATTAACATAATAGAAAGGCACAGTTGACTGCATCGGGCGCATGTATGTAAAATATTCTACAGAATATCCTTGCTTTTTTTAAAATTTAGCTCTGGTAAATACTCGTAGTAGCCTGTAAATAAGGAGGCCTGATAATAGTAATTGATGCGGCTTATCTGCCGAAACCACGGTATGGCGATGAGGCAAGCCCCGTATCCGAGTGCTCCGCAATAAGCTTAACCATGTTGGGGTTGTTTAATGTGCACCTAACTGTAGGTACCCGGGAGTCTCTTGCATTTTGCGCCGTTGAAATACTGCAGCTGTGACCGGGATTTGATCCCGTGACCTTGAGCTTCGCAGGCTAACACCTTAGCCACTAGTAGAAAGATCTGATCATTGTATATGCACCATGCTTTAATTGTGCTTTTATTCAACAGTCTTGAGTGTAAGAAGGCTCCGAATATTTAGAGAAATGTAGCGTACGGGCTCTGCCCATATCCTTTTCTTCCCAAGACGAATCGAGCTTACTTCCTTGGGCAAGCTTACACCGGTCACCCTGATCGGTGCATGATCATGTACCGATGGCGCACCGTAGCGGGGCATGATCGTCTAGTGGCTATGGAACTCGGCTGCTGATCCGAAGGTCGCGGAACTGAATCCCGGCAGCGGCGACTGCGTTTCGATGGAGGCGAAATGTTGAAGCCATGTATCTGTGCTATGTCAGTGCACGTTAAAGAACCCCAGGTGGTCGAAATTTCCGGAGCCCTCCACTACGGCGTCTCTCATAATCAAAGCTGGTTTTGGGACGTAAAACTCCAGAAATCAGTCAATCTTCGTCGTCGTTCATGCGAAGGCAGCGAAACGCCGTGTTTGAAGATGTGCATTGTTAAGATGTGTTAATAAATAATGTAAGAAACATTCGTGTCTTACACGACTTGTGAGGGTGAAAGGACAAAAAAAGAAAGGAACATAAGGAAAAGAAGTGCTCGCATTTAGTCCACTAAATATTATATCTGTGATGTGAGTATTGGCCCACATTGTAGCTGATGTGTTGAGCGACATTGTTGCAACATTCCTTTGAAATTTGCGCACTTTGTCATTCGACGTAACAGTTGCTATTTCTACGTTACACAGCAGCGCTGTCGCCCGTGTTACAGCGGTACACTAATGATGCTGACTCCGCCGCCCCTCAGCACCCACATAAAGCGGCTATGAGTGTGCCTGTACGTTACAACCGAAGTCTCTGTTATCATAGTTTTATTCCACAGCGTTAACTACTCGCAGCCACGCCTCTAGCTCTCATTGGCTATTTGTCAAGGGACGCATTGTAACTGTTATAACTCCCCCACCGCGGTCCGAGCTGTGCGCTATAAGGTGACTTTTTGAACAATAAATAATGTTTAAAGATAACACGGTGTCTACGCTGTATAGGACAACTGATTGCGTTAGAGCCTTTTGATAGCTATTGAAGCTGTGGAACGACTCGCTAGAAAAACTCTGGTTTCTCTCCGTATCCTTTAGCACTCTTCGTTTTCGTTAGGAACGAATGGGATATGCCTTTGGAGCTATATTTTAACGATGAAACCTAGTCGTGTGTGCCTTCTTGCTCGCTGTGCGTTGAGCTTGAGGTGACTGTTGGCTGTCAGCGCTGCAACTTATCAGTGTCCTATCAGTGCCGGAGCAAAAATCAGTGTGGCATTGTCGGTTGTGTTCCAGTCCGGGACGACAGGTAGCTTCACCACGCTTCTGCGTCACTGCGCAGTTCTACATAGAACACTGCTGTACTGCGGCTCCTGACAAGCTCTCGCGGTGCCTGAAAGTCAGCAGCAAATACAAAGCTTTCGCCTCGCAAAGCTTCTTGCAGAGCCCGTTTCTGTCCGGGGCAGAGAAGGTGGTGGAAGGGGGGGTTTCTTGGCAACGCATTCGCAGCGCCGACCACCGCGGGCGGGTTCCCGGTGCGTCGCCGCGAAGTTGGCCGGCTCTCTCGAGGCTGTGGCGTGCGGCGTGGTAACGAGTGATTCTTTTTTCGAAAATAGCATTTTAGAGCGGAGAGCTCGGGCGACATGCCCGGCGAGGCTGCGACGCTTGAGGTTGCTCTCGAGAGCCTTAGGACGAACGACCGGTGGGTAAGCGTCGCGGTACTGGACGAAACACCTTGACGCTGACGTCATGCACCCCCAGCTTGCCTTGTGGCGAGGGGTTGGTCTTTGTCGACGGTCTGCTTCGTGGACGGCGCGGGTGGGCCGTCAGGCTTGGCTGCGCACACTGTGCCCGCTTTGAAGCGGAGTGCTCTCACGGGCTGCTTTAGTTAGACGCCCGTACAGCTTTCAGCGGGGCAGTTACAAATCGCAGCAAGGTTGAAGGGGTTAAACCGCAGGTCAGTATCTTCTTTACTAGCGAGCTCCAGCAGTGGATCTGCGCAAGACGAAAATCAGAGCGTGCGAAAGCGAAGGTTGCGGAGATGCAACGGCGGAGCAGCGATGGCGCAATATTGCGATTTGTAAGACTAAATGCGTTTGAACATTGCAGAAAGTACTTAGGAGAAAAAAGAACGAGGCTAGGTCGCGAGGGTAACTAGAACCGAGAATCCGGTTTTTTGCTGCTCTTCACTTGACGACGAACTGTGGCATACTGCTGCACAAACGTGCTGTACATAAGAAACTCAACTGTTGCTTGCCCCTCAATGTCATGTTTTTAGTGGACATAGTGTCGCTAACACATAGTGCGAGAAGACATTTCTCATACGTATAGGAGTTTATGTTATCTTAAATGAGTGCCGGTTGGCCCCTTTAGCGCACTCAATGAGCACGTACTAAAGATACAGTACAGCATGCAGTGAGTACGACAGTGCTAACGGGAACTGGAAGGTAGGGTCAGGTGCCATAAGAGAACAATTCGCAAAAAACGTCCTGAAAAGCCCACAGGAAATTAAAGCTTGCTCAGAGCTAGAGAGAGCTAGAGAGAGAGAGAGAGAGAGAGAGGATGTTCGGTTAAACGAAGGTGCAAAAACTAGACAGTGCGTTTTAGTCGCGGCCGCCTTCAGTTTGCTCTTATTGTGCGTGGGATGACAAGCCTATGCAGTCTTAATTATGTACTTCCGGCGTACAGCCAGGATCCACAACATTACATTAGCTTGTCAACGGCGCTGCTCCGTCACTGTTGATTAAGAAATAAAAGCAGCAACACACAGTGCAGAGAAAAGAAACATACAATATCGATCCTGATCTCGTTCGTTTTTAAGTTTCAATGTCATGTTTTCTACGTGAGCTTGAAACCGAAGGGAATTGAAGGTGAACGAGACAGAGAGGGTGTCGCAGGTAGTTCTTAATCAGAGCGTAAAATCTAGTTTACCCCAGTTCACTTAAAACTACAAGAATGCGCAGTATACTTTCATTGGATTCATCATCTCTTGGCTTCAAACGATATTGTCAAACACAAAGAGGCCTTGACAGGGCGGAAATTACTCTTCACAGGGTGAAAAAAATTTGGCGGTCTCTTAAGCATGCTACGGCGACTTCGCGGAGAAAGCCATTCAGTATTACATAAAAATTCCTTGACATGGATCTTAAAAAAAAATCCCTAATTAAGTCGACAGCTGACTGCAATTTGACACGTTCCCTATAAGTTCGTTTCACACAACGTGAATGTAATTTGATACAGGCTCTCCACTACGGCGGCTCTCATCATCAGAGCTGGTTTTGGGACGTTAAACCCCACAAATAAATCAATCAATTTGATACAGGCTGTAATAGTTAACATTCATGCACATGTGACGCACGCCTGGCGATCACCTGTGGCGATGCGACATGTGCGCCACAGGTGATTACATCATCGTTAGTTCGGATGCAAATGACAAGCATATCATGTCAGTGATGTCACGAGCTATCAGCCACGTCAGTAATACATACCGTGCACTGCCAATTTTGTTATAAACTAAGTGTAACATCATGCATCGTCATCTGCACGTGCGCAAAAGACGATTCCTGCGCACATCTTGGTCTAAGAGCAGCCAGATAAATACCAGTGCAGTTTCCATAAAGCACTAATTATTCGTAACCACTTGATGTGCGTGCACGAGACGAGCTTCTTGGTGGTCATCTAATTTTTCGTAGCATTTCTGCTGAGGCTGAAGACGGCGTTGAATTTTTGCGCTTGGTGAGGCATGAAGGATTGGTTACACCAAGATGAGATATTTACCGAGGCTTGCCGCCTTGATAAGTACCTTCCAAATGTCGAACACTGTTGTGGATGTGAAAAGGAAAGTTAGCATCCACCCGTTTTGTAGCACAAGGCTACAAGGAAATCCAAACGGATTTCTCAGAAATGAAGGCTTCATAGTTGCCGAAAAATTTGTCCTGGTCCGGGGTTCGAACCCGGGACCAACGCCTGTCTGGGGCGCTCGCTCTGCCAATTGAAGTAACCAGGAGGCTATAGCGATTGACAGCGCGAGGGCGAATCCATCGACAACTCGAAGCACGTGGACGTGATTATGTGGCAAATGAGTTCTGCGGAAAACCGCAAGGTGGAGAAACGTTTATGAAAGGGAAAATTAGCATCCACCCGTTTTGTAGCACAAAGCTACAAGGATTTTCTCTTTCATAAACGTTACTCCACCTTGCGGGTTTCCGCAGAACTCATTTGCCACTGTTGAGGATGCTGTCTCCGAGAGTAACTCAACAGTAACGCAACAGCAACAGCAACAAAGTGCACCTCAACTTTCGCAACGCAGTTTCGCAAGGCAGGCTACAGAGTTCATGGAGGAAAAAAAAAAAGAGATCCATTTTTCTTAGCGACGTGCGAACATTTTACCTCAGAGCGCGATTTTCTTCGCCCACTCGACAAGTGCCGCTGTCATTCAGCTTCATTTAGCGTCTAGCGAGACGCTGACGTTGTCAAAAACCCAGGGCGTCAGCTGTTTCCCCCGGCACACCGCACTCGAAGGTTGCCCAAGCGGGGTATGAGACACTCGCTTCAGCAACAGGCAGCCGCTTGCGCCAGTTTCCGCCAGCCTCCATCCTTTTTCCGAGGCCGTTGTGAAGATGACGCGGTTGCCATCGATTATCGACTGGGGCAAGTTCGATGAAATCTAGCCCGGATCCGGGTGAGCGTCAGCCGGCACTCCACATATTAACCACGAATGCTGGGTCGAGGCGGCACATTCCTTGGAGCGTGTCGATGTATCCCACATCTTGGCATTGTCTGCCCCTCCACAGTATAGGGGGACGACTGTGGCAGCGAAGGCGCGGTTCGTGTCGATGCCTTATAGGTCACGCACAGTCCTACAGACCGCGGGAGGCGGCAGACCTTAATGAGAAACGTGGGAGGTCAACACTCGGGATTGCGACCGCATTGTACTCCCGTTTCGTACGTAGAGCATATTGCAGCGCTGCTGAGGCTACGGCGACGTTCTTGTAGAGGTATGTTCGCAACAAGAAATGTACCGGTCATTCAACCACTACGTCTGTTGAGTTTGACGGCGTAGCGCTGTTTTACGTCCGTTATCTCGTGTGTCGTCTGTGAATCTGATGTGTGCAATCATATGCTATAACATCTTATCAGGTGGCAACGTAGGTTGCTTTCAAAAGTTGTGCGTTTGTTAGTTTTCAGGTTTCCCTTGTGTAGCCCATCGCGGCGAATCAAGTGCCGGTGCACGCTCGGGTCGCCAAGCATGTACGCAGCCCGATAAATAAATAAATAAATAAATAAATAAATAAATAAATAAATAAATAAATAAATAAATAAAATTGTCAGATCCCACGTGCAGTGGGAATCAAGGAAATGCGAAGCACGCATCAGGTACGTAAAATGGATTTCCACTGTTGTCTCGCTATACCGAGTTTGGTACATATGAAGTTAACGAAACGGCCGCGAGAGCAACATGACTGTGGCATGTAAACCATGCCGCTCATACACGCATGTCATGATTCTAACGTTATGACCTGTCATTTACGTTCGTCATGCAGTCGTGTTGTGCCATAGCAATTTTGGTATACATCCCATTAACGAAACGAGTGGCATGTAGATCATGCCACTCATGACATGCATGTCACGATTCTCATGTTATGACCTGTCATTTATATTCGTCATGCAGTCACGTTGTGGCATACCAGTTTTCGTATACATCCCCTTAACGAAAAGACCAGGAGAGCACTAAGACCGTGGCATGTAAATAATTCCGCTCATGACATGCATATCATGATTTTCATGTTATTACCTTCCATTTATGTCCGTCAGGCAGTCATGTTGTGCTATACCAATTTTCGCATACATCGGCCAGGAGATAGATAGATAGATAGATAGATAGATAGATAGATAGATAGATAGATAGATAGATAGATAGATAGATAGATAGATAGATAGATAGATAGATAGATAGATAGATAGATAGATAGATAGATAGATAGATACGCTCAAGGTTGCCGAAGTTCGCTAAAAAAATGCTTTGCATTTAATATTGGGCTTGACATGCCATATGAGGCGCGCCTGGCAGTGAAGTGCTTCGAGGCAGTATGGCCGCCTAGGGTTCCGTGTACTGGCGCTAGGGTTAACATGCAACAAAGTCTAATCAAATAAGTGTTTTATTTATTTTGCCCCGGTAGAAAGTGCTGCCGCCGTTGTCGCGATTCGATCCCGTGACCTGGGACCCAGCAAGCCAACAGGCTAGCCGCTAAGCTATACAACGGCGCCTACACGAAATGACTTTTAAAGACGCCGCGAAAATGTTTGTCCCGGTATGCTGCAAGAAAGGAAAAAAAAACAAAGAAAAACGCCGCGCGTTTGTTTAGTATATACCAAAGTTGACATGAAAGGGGACGAACGTATTAACATTGTGGCTGCTATGTCGTGACATGTATCATGTGTTGCATCATGTATTGTATCATGTATCATGACATCATGTATTCCTCGTCAGTTACGCCACGATTAAGAATAAGATCACGTGTGGTTTACGCCGCATTGCGTATGATGGTTCGGGTCATACGTCAGTGAACTCACTGGCAAATAGATATGGGCAAATGCTGTTTGGAATCCAAGTAGACCCTTCGTTTTGACGTTGCCTACAGTTTCAGGGGTAAGCGCCTGAACCTCATCTTAAGGAAATATTAAGCACATAAACCTTACTGCTTCTGCTCATTTTCGTTTTCTCTAGTTTTGCATGATAATTGATAAACACCAGCCAATGCCCTCTAATGGTGCCAATGCCTCTCATTACGTCACGCAAATGAACAAAGAAATCCTGCTCTAATGATTGGCGTTGCTCAAGCAATTTCGATGAGTCTGTGCGCATTCATCGGAGGATGTATGAGCTATGGAGACCACTCAATCGGCCTTGCATTTTTATTTTTTACGTGGTCTGTTCTGACAGACTCTGCGCACATTGCAGCGCCGTCGCTTGGCACGGTGCAATGCCGGGCTGCATTCGATCGCAGGAATGCGTTATGACAAATGGAGAGTCTCTGCTCTGTCAAAGCGGCGTACGTTGCGTAGAGGATGCGGGGCGTTACGTAGTCCGGGTATCTCGAACACTGGAACGGCCGACGACCCAGAAATCCATAAGCGATGATGCTCAAGGGCCAAAAAGAAGAAAGGATGTACGCAAATGTCGAATCAAATGATCGTTACGCCTGCACGCGCTCTTGAGATGTCTGATCTCAGCCACTGTGGCGTAACGGGATCACTGGCCATGCAACCTTCGCTTCGAGAACTGCTGTTGCTGCTGCTGCTGCAAAAAAAAAAAAAAAAAAAACACGTCTGGAGAACTCTGGCACCAGAGCATTGTACACAGCTGTCCTCTTTTTTTTCTTCTGCTGTGCTTTGTTTCGGTCTTGTGTGCATAAAGAAAGCAGAGGGTGGCGCTGCTTTATCTTGCACGGTGGTGG
This sequence comes from Hyalomma asiaticum, assembly GCA_013339685.2. Taxonomy (NCBI): domain Eukaryota; kingdom Metazoa; phylum Arthropoda; class Arachnida; order Ixodida; family Ixodidae; genus Hyalomma; species Hyalomma asiaticum. Next base: position 10,254,981 of record CM023491.1, read on the forward strand.
TAGCGATGTCCGGAGTGTGCAAGGAGTGTACAGTGAAGTAGCAAAGACGGATACGTCGCAATCAGAATCGCATCACTCCGTCGCTACGTCTTTCTGCTACTCTGCTGCTGACCGAAAGGTCATGTGTACAGTGTCCGATCCTGGGAACCACGTGATCGCTCTATGCGCGTAACGGCAAATAATATTGATGGGGCTGGAGCGAATGTGCTCCGCGTTCGGTACGCAATAAGACGAAACTGCACACATTAAATATATATTTATACATGAAGTTTCTTTCTCTGTCTCTTACAACGTGCACGTGGGAACTTAAGGCAAAACCCAATCAGCCCCATTATATGTGCGAGATAGTATTCTCAGTATAATTTCGTTTAGTAAAAGTTGAAACGATTGATATCAATACTCACTCTACCGTGTAAAAGCTGCACCTGTCGCTTCTGTTCTAAGGTATTCTGCCAATGAACCAAGAATGTTTTATCAATTGCGTAAGGCAGTTGTGGAATAACTGTACGGGAAAATGTCTACAATACTTAAAGAGGCCCAGTTCTGTTCCAAGTTTTTATGCGTTTTCTGTTGAAGATTATCATTTTGCGCACGCGCAAGGATGCTCCACGATTATCTTTCAGGCTTCAATTCAACTTGCGTCTCTGATTCTTATCTATGTGAAGGAATGGACCCGGATAATACGGCGGCAGTTCTCGCTGATTGTCCCGTGTTCGTGTTTGTTTTTTCTGCCGTCAGTAGGGGTGTTTCAACTCGCACGTATAAGCCACAGCAGCACACCCGTGTCGCCTGTTCAGGAATATTCGCAGCGTACCAAAAGGATGATGACCTGACTGTGTGCCCACTCATTACGTCTATTTCACCTTACGGCGACACCGTAGAGAACTGCAGACGAGATGCAGATGCCCCGATATTCCTTATCGTAAGCTGTCGACAAGATACCACCCCAACATGACTTTATTGTCATGCATGCCTAACGGACTCTGTGACCCGTACTGCGAGGACGCGCACTGTCTCTTCGAGGCGCAGTATTCCCGCATACGATGGCCAAGTGCAACGAAAAGATACCGTGGATATGCATCCCGAAAACAGCATCCCCCCAGGGTTGCTTGTTTATCCTCCGCCTCTCCTGGCACGTCTGAGGAACAATGGCATTAGTAAATCTCTCTTTGCCGCTGGCGTCGACAACGCGTAGGCCTCCACGTCGGAGGCAGAATGACGTCACCGTGTTTTGTGATTCACTTATACGCGGAACTACGTGCTCTTTCGAGATGTCCATTGCTGGCTGTGGGATAGCGCGCTGAAGAGCAGGAATAATTTCTCGTTGATCGCAGACGATGCGTGAAGCATGGAGCTGCGCTGGCAACAATTCCGCGCTGACTTGTTTCTACGCACGACGCGAGGTCAGATGTCACCGGCCGTTGTCAACGTCGTCCTGGATTGCGCGTGTCACTGTCAGTCCGTGCGGAACTGTCCACGCGCCGCCCCCTTCGTCCGGAATGCCGATTGCTAGGAAAAGGCCGTTAGGGAGACGTTTGCTATCGTTCGCTAGACTATACATGTATAAACGGCTTTCTTTGTCGTTTGCTTTGCGGAGGAGCAGGGAGAAACATTAACAGCGTCAATATACATGGCTGCTGTATTGTAGTCCTGCTGTGAGAAAAGGAACAGGGCGGCGCAGTAAAAGAATGTGGTGATCTGAGCGAGCTTCTGTTCAAGCTCATACATACATACATACATACATACATACATACATACATACATACATACATACATACATACATACATACATACATACATACATACATACATACATACATACATACATACATACATACTACGTGAAACGAGAATTGCGTTGCACTTCCCTTGTTTGTTGCAGTCAATGACAACTTGCAGCGGCGTCTTAACTGTTCATGCGCAAACAGTAATACACTGCACGTTACGCTGTCTTCGCGAGGAAAAACCACGCTGACGAGACAACAAAGAGATGTGTACTTTACAACTCATTTCACTTAAGCGAAACCATAAAAGCCGACGTGCCGAAGTAAAGCACGCGGTAATTACGGTAATTATGGGCTCATTAAGGTCACCGAGCCAAGACGGCCAAGCTCATTAACGCCTTTCCGGAAAAAGGCATTAATCACGGATTTTCGCACGTGCTTGCGGCTACCTCTGTGCGTGTAACGCGTGCCTTTAAAGAGTACATACACAGAAACCTTGGCCTCTACGACTGACCCGTTTTTAGCGCGATAACTATTTATAGCAAGGGCATAGGAAGATTAAGCGACACTCCTTAAGTTTAAAATTAGCGTGCTCAAGTGGTTAATGCGATTGATGAGCTACATATAGGAAAACACACAGTTTCCTTGTTTCACGAATTTTTCGTCTTTGACTACTTCATTCCACTCGCCCAAGAAACGTTTTAATGGTGCGAGTATGTCTGGCTCACACACTACAAGATGCATGGATGAAAAAAAAAAGAACAAGAAGAAAAGAACGAGGTTTTACGTGCGTGAAATCTTTACATGATTATGAGACACGCAATAGTGAAGGATTCCGGATTAGTTTTAACCACGTTAGATCCTTTAACGCGCACATAAGTCTTAATAAACGACTATTTTTGCATTTTATTCTCATAGGAACGCAGTCGCGGTTGCGTTGAATGGAACGCAGGCCTTTGGTTGGAACGAGGTATAAGTCGGTTATATTTTCTTGCCAAATCTTTCCCTTATTCTTGTCCCCTATTTCGCGCCAATGGCGACAGCGCCTGCGTGTGTGTATTTTTTTGTGCCTCTCTCGTCCGTGCGTTTTGTGCGCTTTTACTTTTTCTTCAAGATGGTATACCAACATGCCGAAACTGTCACTAAGCCTGAAGAAGTTCCTATAAAATTCTGAGCTTTGCGCGATCGTAACCGGCACACAACGTGTGTAAAGTTGAAACCTGGGTCAGTTGGTAGTACATGGAGTAGTCAGTACTGGCCAGGTAAAGGTGTGTAACGTTTGTCGAATTGCTGTAAAGATACTTTGAAACGATGATCCGGAGATTACTATGACACCGTAGGGGTAAAGCCATTGCAAACTTCTCCTGTAGTCCTTGCCAGGGAAACACCGCGCAAATGATTCAACGAATGATCAGACAGATGTCATAGGTGGTCATATCAGAGTCATGATTAATTTCCAGTGGCATGAAGATGCTTGAAAGCTTGAAATAACGAGAATAACTAGCATCGTGACCTTGACGGGGATGACGACCAAGTAAGTTTTTCACGTGAGAACTATCAGCTGTGCAGGTTAGCGGTGTTGGTCAACGCTTAATCAGTCATTAATTGGCGTTAACACTTGAATAGGCACATGTTTGCCAACTTTGCCGCCACAAGTTCGCGCTGTTATCTAGGGAAAGGTGCACGTAATCTTTACTGCTACTTGCGATGAGTTCGCAAGTGTCACAATTAGATGCACTTGTTACGTGCAGTTGGGGTTGCTTGCGTAATGATATTATTAAAAATTTGCGTCGTTGAGTGTTGAAGTCGACAAGCAGATATTTCGCGCTTTTTAGATCACTGCGCGCCTACGATAACGGGCTGTTGCTACATGCGATTTCAAGTTTCTGGCGCTACAGAAAGTAGCTTCTGTTTCAGCCATGGACTGTAGAGGGCTCTTTGATTGTTAAATATAGTAGTCCCCCCCCCCCCCCCCCCCTCTCTTCTTTTTTTCCCCGTATTGAGATGCATGAAGTTGAAATAAACACATACGTATAAGTGCTCTTTGGGAGAACCAAAGCTTTACTGGCACGTGGTTTAGCGTCATCATATTTTGTTACATTTCTGCGAGTCAAAAACTATGTGACGCGCAGTGAGAAAAGTTTTATGCAGGCAATGTCGCAAGGGTTCCGGGAACCCTGCGAAATATCGGTCCTGGATATCCTGGAATGTCCACTGACCCGTACACCGCCTTCATTTTTTTTTCTTTCAGTAACCTTTTAGCTTCTCGTTTAGTGAAGCAATCTTCTTTCTTTCTTTCTTACGCAATGTCACACGTGCGTAGATGGTGCACAGTGCCCCAGCGCATGTTAAGAAGTTGACTAGAACCAATGAAAAGATACATTCATGGGAACAAGAACAAAGGACAAAGCTGATTTTTTACGCAAGGTATAAGGCATATGGTTGAGAAGGTAAAATACAGCGGACATAGTTTCGCAAGAAGGAAGAGGCAAGTGGCGTAATAAATGTATTGGAAAAGGAATGCGCTGAACAGTGTGCATACACTCTAAGCGGTAATGTTCGATGAGCGTCGTGTAGTTTAATACATAATTGAAAATAGTGTCCCCAGGCGCCCAAAATAAGCTTTCTGCAGGCACTTGCTGAACGTTGTACTCGTACCTCAAAGCTAAAACTTCGCCATTCAATTCTAAAGAGTAAAGTGCAGTCTTATGATCGAAGAGTAAGCAAAGTACATGTGAGCAAAGTGCTTATCCAAATAAGTAAGTAGATTGTCAACATGTGCTCACAATAGGAACGCCCCCTATGTGGTATGAGCTACGCTTTCGACTGGTGGCTTGATCTTCCATCACGAAAGTTAGAAAAGCGCTGTATAGTTTTACGAATGTCTATGTTTAATCACGGCACATCCATGTTTATGGAAAACATTATCGTTATATGATTTATATAATACCTGCAATCCATATCGTTTATTGCTAGCGGAACACCTATAAATGAATGGGAATTTTTACAACCAGCAACGCGGAGTTCAGTTCTTCACAAAAGACAGCTAATTTGTGGTTTTCTTTTCCGTTCTTTTATCCGTTCGGAGAACGCCTTTCAGTGTTGCTCAACTTTCATTTCTTGCGTTCTGATTAGGTAGCCAAACCTGGCAGCCCAGCCCTTGAGTGCTGTAGGTGAAAAATATTCAGTCAGTGCCAAAGAGTAGTTAGCATGCGTACTCACTCAGCATGTTGATGACCGCCTTGCGGGACGACGACGCGGCCGCGCCTCCACGCACCGATTTCCTCAGCTGGCAGCCCCTCTGAAGCTTGTTGGGCAGCGGCTGTACCACGGCCGAGCTCTGTTTGTGCCCCGCGGTGGAGGAGTCGCCCTTCCCGTTGACAATGCTCGTGCTGTTGTTGGAGCTCGGACACTTGTGGTGCACGTCCTGGCGGGACAGGGCATCGGAGCGCTTCAGCTGCAGAGCTATGCAGACGTACAGCACCAGGATGACGCTCATGGGCAGCAGGAAGAACACGAACGTGGACAGTTCGAAGGCGTGTTCCAGAGGGTCCTTGACCGTGCAGGCCGCCGTCTCCGGCAGCGCCGTCATACCGTCCAGCGTCTGGTGGACGATGCCGAACTGGATCGCGAGCGGGACGGCGCACACGGCGCTCAGGACCCAGATGGCGACGACGAACTTGACGGCCCGGGACAGCTTGGACATGGTGTGGGCCCGGAGCGGGTGGCAGATGGCCACGTAGCGCTCGATCGTGAACGCCGTGATGGTCAGTATGGACGCGTTGGTCGAGGTCTCAGAGGTCAGGCCTCGGAGCACGCAGAACGCCTCTCCGAACACGTAGGGATGCCGCTGCCAAAGTTGGTACAGTTCCTGCGGCAACCCGAGCACCAGGAGGAGCAGGTCGGAGACGGCCAAGCTGAAGAGGTAGTAGTTGGTCGCCGTGTGCATGTACCGGTTGCGCGCGATGACGATGCACGTGCAGACGTTGCCGACCACTCCGGAGACGAGCAGGACGGAGTAGATGAGCGTCATCGGGATGACCGTGGTCAGCGGGTCACGCTTGGGACCCAGCGCCAGGAGGAGCATCTCGGCGGCCGCTGACGCGTTCAGCGTCACCAGGGGGTCGTCGACGAGCGTGCCCGGGTCGTCTTCGTCGGCGGAAGCCATGCTGGTGGCAGCGTCCGTGTGCGCCATGGATGACGCCGGCTGTGGTGGGATCATGCTCCTCTGGCCTCAGATGGTAACCGGACCTGTCTCGTCGTCGTCAGCGGCTTCATTGCGGTCTCGTTGCGGTTGTCTCCCCTCGCTGCGGTCTGCGTGGAGATGGTAAATCACTGAGCCATGTTCAAAAACACGCAAGACAGGAGCACACGGAAACGTGTAGGCTTAGAGGGAATAGAAGTGGTTCAGAAGAAATTTGTTCGAAGACATCACTTTGATAGCCGCTATCTCAAAGAACTGAGATCCAAATTTTGTGCATTTCTTTATGCGCGTTTTAGTGCTCTTGATGTCGCGTATGTTTTAAGCACCTAAAGCGCAAAAGAGGTTGCGTCATGAAAATAATCATGCTAGGTTGGCTTGGCTGTGTGCAGAAACATAAGGCGCCTACCTATGCTAAGTTTGTCGCTCTGTGACAACGCTTCCTACCGTTCAGTAATTCCTAATTTTTTTAGCACGGTCGAGGCAGGTACGGCTTATCGAGATTACCGTTCGCTTTTTTTGCATGAAAAAATCTGGCATAATATATATATTTTTACATTTTTGGCATGTTTCACATTTCCGTCTGCATAGATCGGCAAACTGTGCTCCGTGTGGTACGTATGGCTGTCTCGAGCAAACCTATGACCTATCGATGCAGGCATGCATTCATTATGAGTCAGTTCGCTGAATATTCGCTAAAGGCTTCGCAACTTCAAGGATCGACGCGATTAGTCGCTCATCTGGTGATAGACAGCATCGGCGTGGCAATGAATGTGAAAATGAAATGTGAGGTTTATTTATAAATTACACGACGGTAAGAAAACAGTGCTTCAAGACACTTAGCGGAACGTACAACAATACTCTCGAAGCATGTTGTCGAAGCTACGGCGTCCTGCTGATTAATTTTGCAGAGAGAAAGACCAACTCGTGCTTCTGTTAGAATGGGCATCGCGATTCCCGTTTCTCGAAGGCCTCCTTAATGCGTCAGCAAGGCCACATCATTGGCGGCGGGACGAAAACGCTCGTCAGCGTTCAGAGGCAGTCGTCAGTCGTTCTCGTCGCCTTGCTTTAGAATGCAGGCCCTAAGGCATCTTTTATAGCCAAACAACAAAATCTCTAATTGACCGTTAATCGCTGATTCGCTGACTTCCCATCGCATGTTGTTCGGCCAGTAAACAAAGGGAGGCTGAGCGATTAACGACACCCTCTCCACATCCTCTCGCAATCTCTTTTTCAGCGTGGCGTTCTTCCATTGCCATCAACTCAGAAAGGGTAACCCAGGGGCTTAAACAACGCGTTCTGCTGCATCGATTGTGCATCGAACGCGAAGAAAGGCGTCGCGTACAAGGCAAACTATTTGTCCCTTTGGCGTGCCGCTTAAAATTGACTGTAAAGGGCTTGTAAGAGACGGCGCGATATCCATTTACGAGTTTGCTCTCGCTACAAGCTTCAGGGAGGAAGTTCAGCGTGCTTGGAGCTGTAAAGCATTTGAGATTCTTCTGTTTGGTGTCTGGAATAGAGGGCGCGCATAAAGCGTGGGATGGAAGCCTAAGGTCAACGATTGATCAGGCGTAAGATAATGCGAGCGTTTGGATCGCAAATTCGCTTACTTCGCGGCAGGCGTCTGGTAAACAAGTTTCAGACATTTAATGGATCGATGTGCGATAGAAAGTTCCGGGCTGTAGCTTCGCTCATTGTGCACGACACTTATTGCATGTTTGTGTTGTTTCGTGGGCTCCTTGTGTAAACCTGTTTAGTACTAACCCTGTTCCCAATGCGATGGCTGCGTAAGGGGATAAGATCGCCAGCTTCACAAAAGAAAGGCAACAGCTGTAAACATGTATGTGCAACCAGCAAGAAAATACTTTTTAGCAGACTCTTGCGAACAGAAGTCAACAGTCGTTACTGGTTTTCAGTAGAGCTACATATTCTCTCTTTGCTTTGTCTATGTCTGTTTTGTCTGGTAGAGGCTGCTACTATACAATTAATTATCCGATAATCGTGGCAGTGATTGAGATTTGCCGGCGCTTTCGTATTGAAGGCTGTGGGGCTCCTCTACCGAAAAACACAAGTCCTCTTTATTATTGACCGAGTTTACAATTTCAGTATTCCAAGGAACGCCACATACTAAAAAGAAAAAGCAAAAAACCAAAAATGAGCTTCATAGATCCATGCAGTGTACGAAATGTGCATTGAAAGGAAAGTAGCGCTTCCTGATTAACTAAAATATCGTCGTCTAATAGAGTACGCGGAGTAGCAGTATTCGAAGTTTCCTTTTTCGTTAAGTTCTTTCATGTATCTATTTGCATAGCATCCTCATTTCTGTCTTCCGCGTAAAATGAAGGGAAAGCATAACAGAGTAAATACCGGAGCGTAGAATGATACACTATCACGCTCTTACAAGCATGCGGTAGCAACACGAAAATGGGCCTACAGTGTTTATCGCGCCTTAATGAAGTCCCTGTTATAATGAGGCCGCCTTGTAGCATGCCACCCATCTTGTTGGCGTGGAAAACAATCCCTCGCTTGTCGGTCGGTAATTACACGGCAACGTGCTGTGGGCATCTTTGGGGAATACGCTATAGAAAGAGGAAACATGTGTGTGCCTATGTGATATATATATATATATATATATATATATATATATATATATATATATATATATATATATATATATATATATATATATATGCAGTATAAGTGGCGTACAAACCAGCGAGCGTGCATCATTTCCCCGGGGGATCTGTTTCTAGACAACTCCCTCTGGATATCGAAAAAGAAAAGTGTAGGGGGGTGGTCTCTGAATAGTCATTAGGGGACAACGGTCCGCAACGATTGATGCTAGGAAGCTCCTCACACGCGTGCGTTTGCTCTAAGGTGCAATATGGCTCGCTTACATATGAGGCTAGCAGGCGCATGCGCTTCAGCGAAACGACGGTAAATAATTCGAAAATGCGCCATTTACGCTATTGGCACAAGGTGTGGGTCGTTGGCATAGTTGCTTACGCTCGTTCTAAAATGGGAAATAAAAAAACACCTAAAGAGACGATTCAAGCGCGAAGGAACACACTGGATGCTTCAGCGGCTGCCGTGTGTGTTTATTGGCTCGTAAATCGTCTCCTTTGACAAAGTTGAAACTCAACTGAAAAAACTGAAACTTAAGCAGAAAAAGAGGGTTGGTATGCCTTAGAACGAACCCAGAGATATGCCAAAATGGCAGAGACACAGATCAAGAGTAGTTCTTGTCGCACTTCTTTTTCTTTTTGTACGGAGGTTTTGCAACATGATTGGCGAGAAGTGTAAATGTAGAAGCCATGCTGCCTCAGAGACAACCGCTTGACTGAGCGACTGACATTATCTAAGAAGCTCTGCTATTGGTGCAGGTACGATCATCAGCTGTTTCGTTTCTGTCATTCAAGCGGAGTAGGCGAGCTGAAACGCGTCGTAAAAGCAGCGACCTTCGTGTGTGTGTGTGTGTGTGTGTGTGTGTGTGTGTGTGTGTGTGTGTGTGTGTGTGTGTGTGTGTGTGTGTGTGTGTGTGTGTGTGTGTGTGTGTGTGTGTGTGTGTGTGTGTGTGTGTGTGTGTTGTTGCTCTGACGCCGAATGCCACGTGGGTGGGTGCAGAGTGAGCTTCAAAACAATTGTTGGCATTTGCTTAACGAAGGCGACGACGGAAGCCAACTGGCGCCTGGCAAGCTTCGCAGAGTAATTGCTCAAGGGACATCCGGTTAGTTACTGTGGCCACCCACGAAACATCGCAAGCAAGGCAAGCAACGTAAAGGATCTTTACTGTGTTCGCCAGCGTCCTTCTCCTAAAGCATTCAGAGAGAGTGGGTGGGGTACCCACCCACAACGACCAGTCTGTTCCAGAGTAGCTGACTTATTGCTGTAGCCAGTAGGTTGATTACTTCGTGCTAAGTCTGAATTTCGAGGCATCGAACTGAATGTAGTATCCAACATGCGTTGGGAAGCATCGAAGGTTCTAAGCATAGTGTATTCTTGTTATATTGCTTGAAAGGTGCCTAGAGAGTTGCCAGGTTCACCGTGTCGGCATAAATTTATGTCAAATACCCGACTGTGTCTCAAAAAAACCATTGCAATGAAAACACACCCGACACCGTAAAATTACACTCTTATTTCTCTGTTCGAGGATTCTATAGGGTTTCTCTACAACAATGCGAAACCGGCGATAGCTGGAGGCCACCTGTGCTGTCAGCGAGCTTTTAATGGAAGGCGCAGCAGGCAGGAGTTGCTGAGCTCTTATCGCTTCCGCGATAAGCTTGTTAGGAGTTAAGCTTCAGACAAAAAAATTTAAACAAGGTGAAATGAAAGGACCGTTTCCTTGAAAGGTTCCTCCGCGGGGTCACGTGGTTTCGGCGGCGCAGGGGAAAGCCGAGGGGGGTTCTGTGCGCGAAGCTTAAGTGCCTTGAAAGGAGGACTTTCATTCTCTGGGCGTCTTCAATCTCGTCCTTATCATCTTACCGGAGCGACCCGACCCGGGGTGAAAAATTTTCCACCGGAGACCTGGCCCAGTTTCTTCCCGAGTCTCGCCTGTTGGGGCCAACGTGAGGGCCATTCTTCGCACGGCCCGCTTTTGACAGCCGCGGCTCGCCATAACGCGTTCTTATTTGCGGAGGTGCGATCGAGGTGGTCCCGAGTGAAAACACCTGTCGGCGATGTGCGCGCGCGATACGCTATTCGGCTCCTTGCGCACGCTTCTACTACGACTCGCGAAACCGTTTTTAAAAAGAAACATCCCTAAGGAGTTGACGGTGTGATATATACCTCAACCTTCCCGCAGAAATGACGTTAGGACAGACCAGACCAGAAACATCGATCCTCTTTCGGCCTTGACTGGGTAGGACTTTGTTATGGAGATGTCCCTTTACCAGTGCTACCGTGTAGAGGCACTCGAGAAACCGTCGTCTCGAGAAACTGTCTTTCTCCAGCAGGAATGCACATAACGTGTATTTCTAGATCTGCGTGCGCTCTCGAATGTCCGCACTTGTCGAGTTTGCTGTGTCAGCGTGGTTTCTTGATAAGCGCATGTACAGTCAACAGCAAAAGTTTGCGGGATCTGAAACCTCGTGAAAACCTATATCACCGCTTAGCCTCGCAACATAGCCTCGAATTAAATGTTACAGCCTGTACATCGCAAAAACATATACCCGCTGAAACTTTTAATTGGAGGCTATGTTGCGAGGTTAAGCAGTAATGTAGGATTTTACGAAGTTTTGGATCCCGCAAATTTTTGCTGTTGACTGTACATGCGTGGTTCAAGAACGAGAGCGTGTGGAAACAGTGGTGTAGTTGAGGCTTACTGATGAACGGAAGGAGTACTGATAGAAGCCGTGTCAGTACAACTGACAGACGTAAAAGCGAGAAAGCCAGTCTGAACAAGTGTTGGCGGGGGTAGCCATTGTATCTGTTTACATTACGCTTGTGGTTGGAGAAGCTGTCTTCGTGAGGCAGCTTTGAGAGCTACGAGTGGATTTTGAGAGGACAGAGTTCGTCCTGTCGCTCGTTAAGGGGTGACACCTGCCACCATTTCGACACGAAAGCGCTGGCCTCAAGTGTTTGCCTGTGTATCCGCGTGTCTGCGTGTTTCGGCGCAACTGTAATTTCGACAGGTCATCATTGTAGCCGTTTGTGCTCTCCGTGTTGGACATTTCGCGAATGTCTGTGTAAGAGGAAAAAAAAAATCGAGAGCTGCGTGTGCGAGGCAATATTTGCGCTATTGTCAAATGTAAGAAGCGATGGTTGAAATCTAAATGAAATGCCTGGCTGCAAAGAAAGAAAGAGAGAGAAAGAGAGAGGAGGAAGAGAGACAGGCAGGTAGACAGAGAACTGTATGTCCTCAGGAACGCTACCACTCAAGGTGGTAGAAGGAGAGAAAGGGAGAAAAACGGCCCCAGGTATCTTTCGATGGAAACGTCCTGTTTCTCAGGTTGCTTTAACGCTAACACAGAGGAGGTGCCTGACAAAGCTGACATACCGCAACGTAGCACAGCGACGAGCGAATAGGTAAATCGAAATGGTGCATTAGTTAGAGGCTCTCTATCAAAGCCGCTTTATCAATGACAAACAGAACAAAGGATTCCAGGATAGAGCGTAAAGGCTAGTCGGCGTTTGTTTCGGGTGTCTAGGAATGCCAACGATAAAGTGCTAGCATGGTGTACTGCAGTGATGGCGATATTGTGCCGAAGGACACTCATACGCAGTGCACCTCGTTGAGGTCAGTAAATAACAAAAATACAGAAAAAGGCGATAACAGAGATTTTGACTATTTGGTTAATACCTGTGTGTACACAAAGCTGATAAACGTGAACGGTGCTTTCATTGTTTGCAAAGCAATAGCAGTACTGCCTGAACGACATTGTAGCACAGCTGGGGAGAGCTATCGCTTAGATTCGGAGAAGACATAATGGCACTTCATGCGGCCTTCAGGCGTGTGCGGACGCACGAAACGTCAGGCCAATACATTAGTACTTGCAGGCGCAGTACACAGAACGCAGTGATCGCACTAATGGCATTTTGCTGAAGTAATAAGTAGGGCAGTACAGACAGTGTTTGCACTAACGAAAAGAAGAGATACAAGATTACATTTTGTAAGGAGCAACCAGAGGAATAACTTGTAGTTATTTTCTGTCAGTGCACTTAACCTTATTCAGAAGATAGTAACCACTCACAGTATACTTGAGCTAACGGCATTACACTTCCGGGCTTTTTTTTTTACTTGTCTGTGCTTTTGTTTAACTTTTCTTGAGCGTATGAACTGTTGCCTTATGATACGTTTTATATTTGCGCGTTTCTTTTTTGCATGTTTCTTGCCTCTGCTTATGCGTGTATGCTTGTGTGAGTGCGTCATCGGTGTGTCTGTATGGCTAGGTTTCTTGTCGTTATTTTTATGAATTATGTTTTGTATTGTTTTGTTTGTTTTGAACGGATTCGATATAAATTTACTGTAGCGCTTCTGGTTGGACTTTGCCTTTACAGGCGCCTATTGTTTCCTATTAGCGAGGCGAGCAGTGTCTCGTGCAGAATTTGTGATTGCGTAGAACACTAACCTAGGGAAGGCGTACTGGAACCATGGTCACGTGCATAGACGCATTACCGTAGACGCATTACCGCGCTTTCTAATTACTACTGAACTCTATGACCCTCTATATTACGCGATAAACGCTGCTGCGTGTTTGTGTGGACCTTCTGTCTCTCTCTACCTCAACCCCCGTCTCTTTCCCCCTTTCTGTTTAAGCAAATATGGATGACCAACACGCTCCACACAAACCTGGTTCCCTTGCGGCAACCTAAGCAAACTGGCTATCTAAGGCAACGCAGAAAGACCTGCTTAACCCTTATGCGTTTAGTTTGCTATCTCTCTGTCGCTGTGTGTCTTATCATCATGCACTACAAATACATCAGGCGGCATTCAGCTACAGATAGGAGTTGGCGCCGTGCCCTAGTGATATCTAATCACAGCAATAAGTGGAAGTTCAGCTGCACTTGTGCAGTGGTAGCTTAGGCCTGTTTCGCATTAAGTACTTATTGGTTTTGGATACGGGCACTTAACTTTGGAAGGTCGTCATGTTTGCGCTCTGTTACCGAGTGCGTTTACTCGAGTACTGATGCTTTAGCCTCGCGATCATGGCAATGGAGATGTTACTTTCGTGTCCCTATAAATAGCGATCGTCTATCGAAGCAGTAAGGACCACTGCCGCGATTAGACGACATTATCTGCACCGAGAGAACCGCCTTTCGAGCCACCTTTTCTCTGTCGCTTCGCAGTGATTCTGATAAAGAATTCACTATCGCCGTCGTTGTCGCTCCAGCCTACGTAGTTGAAGAAGCTTTTTTGTTGTTGTGGATGAAGCATCTGCACTCAACAAGACGAAGTCCATAGTGGGCCAAATAGGGATCATAAAAGTATAAGAGGGTCCTGGTAAATCCTTAACGACCTCGAAAGACGGTTCGGGAATAGAGAAGGTTTCGGTACTCAGGCTTAGGCGGTACTGACGCTATCCCGTAGCCCGTTTAGTTGTACTATCAGCGTCAAATGAAAGCCGAACAGCGGAGCGCGTGCCACAAGCATTAGAAACAGCATAGTGCGCGCCGTCCAGTCATCAGCGCAGACAGGCCCACACATCGCACAGCACAGCGCCACCCCACTGAAGTGCGATTTTCTTTTTGCCTGTGTTCCCACTCGGAGTTTTGAAAGGAAGAAAAAAAAAGAAAACAGAAGCGAAAATTCTGCAGCTTGGCATTTTCAGGTTAAATTAATCGTTTCCGGCTGGATCCCAAAAACAAATGGAACGGTGCAGGTAAAGCAAAAGCAGTGCTGCTGGACAAGAAAAGATGATAGCTTGAAATCAACCACAAAGGGATTAGATTATCTTTTCTTTTTATCGTGCCCCGACGCTGATTGCAATGCAGCGCTAGAGTAAAAGCAAAGAAGTGCGAGCGATACGACGAAAAGCGCTCGGCACGCTAAAGCCAGCCACCGCTATCACCATACGAAAACTGGAACAGAAGTGAAGATAACGAACGCCCTATATGGGGATCACGCAGTGCTGCCACACCGGATGTGCTCGCCTGTCAGTGGTGATGACAGGACGGCGCGCACTGTAATGTTAACAGTGCTGGTGGCACGCGCTCCGCTGTTCGGCTTTCATTTGACGCTGACAGTACATCCTTGCACAATATTGGGTGGTACTGCTTGCAAAGATGAACCTTTTATGCCCCGCCACGGTGGTGTAGTGGTTATGGCACTCGGCTGCTGATCCGAAGGTCGCGGGATCGAATCCCGGCCGCGGCGGCTGCATTTCGATGGAGGCGAAATGTCGAGGCCCGTGTGCTGTGTGATGTCAGTGCACGTTAAAGAACCCCAGGTGGTCGAAATTTCCGCAGCCCTCCACTACGGCGTCTCTCATAATCAGAACTGGTTTTGGGACGTTAAACCCCACAAAATAACAAGATGAACCTTTTATAGGGATGGAACACTCATTGAGGAATGCGAGTGTCAGCAGAAAAACTACGGGAGGAAAGTTTCTAGCGACAATTTATATATCTTTAGAGGCTTCTAAAGTACTCCTTGTCTTTTCCGTAGGCATGTCCTATTGCCTACTAAATATGTGCGAAGAAAACTGCAGTGTGCAGTCTTTTGTTCAGCTCTCGTTTATAAATTACCTGCGAGCAAAAGTGATTAAGTTTCACAGTTATTGTAGCCTATTCCCAATTTAAGGACTATTTTCGAAGTATGTTTACTTGCTTCTAGTCTGTTACCGCAGGTAGAACAGTTATCAACATGTCTTAGAGGCCTCTTTAGCAATTTAATTGTGCTCCTTATGTATGAGGAACTGCACTGACATGCACTGTTTTCTTTCTTATAAGTTGACGCTCTACAAGAGTACATACGCGCTGCTTTGGAACAGTGGACTCTCTTCGTCATTCACTTAACACAAATGGACCATGGGTCCCAGCCATGGTTCCAGACCCTGGGTCAGGTAAGGGGTGGGGGCGGTAACCAGCGCGTATGAGCATATGAATGTCTGTGTGTATGTGTGCACGTTCCATAAAGCCGAGTGAACATGGATGGATGCAAGGAAACATCAAAAAGATTCATCCTTCGCTCTTGCGCGCCTTTGAAACGGTAGTTGCCCTTGCCGCATGTCACCGCATTGAAATCTAATGGAACACTTCGTAAACATTCTCTAGGAAAACTGTCACTGTATAATAAATATTTTCATCCACTGTAGTCAAATACCGTGCTTATAATCACAACCCGCTCTTTCTTCCACGGTGATGGTCAAACAAAAACGCGTGGCCTCCTTATCTTTATCCCGTTCACCTTTTACATCGAGCATACTTCCCTTACCGACCTTCTGAAGCAGTGCGCTAGCGGCTACATTGGCTTATGTGGAGATATTTTCATTTTGATGTTCTTTGTGAAACAACACTATTGGCACGAACATACATGCGATGAAACAGACGCAGCGAACAAAAAACAGCGCGCTTCTCGTAACTCTATGGGTTTCATTCGCAACCGTTGAGCCCTGACGGTGTCAAAATCGCACATATGGAAAACGAGGCTTTACCAAAAATTGGTGCTAACCATAACAAAACTTCAGGCGGCTGTGCACTAAGGCAGTTATAGTAAACAGCGTGTAAAAATTGGAGTGCGTAGATCCCTATATTTATTGAGAAAGAACAATTCAAATTCAGATCTCACGTGGCGCATCGCGTGCAAGTGTTTCGCGGCGGCATTTTCTTCTTCCTTGCTGTCCACATAAAAACACGCATCAGGTAATCATGTGGATGGCAGTAGGGATTCCTAAATGTCATCTTGTCACTAAAATCGACAGTTGTAGTTCTGTTTTCAAGGCCCCTTAACGAACATTTTCTTGTGGTGTCAAATGACACCACCAGGGCCGAAAGGGTTAAGATCGTTGGAAGTTTAGATGACGTGGTTTGAACTTGAAGCAGCTTTTTTTTTCTATTTTGAACTGAAACATTTCGTGGAAGCTAGACGTCCCATTTTGTTTAAACGGAGCTATAGCTACGTTGAACCACAATCATAAATCATCGAAATTTCACAGTTCCATTCAATATGCTCATAGGGACCTTACCTCTCGGGCAAACTATGTGCGTCTTATGCCCAACTAAAACATCTCTCTCTCTCATATTAATCGCTTGGTTCATGTGTCTCTTCGGTTAGGAAAGCTGTTGAACTGTTTTTATCTGCTTTGTACATGTAAAAGTAAAAAAAAAATAAAACAACAAAAAATAACAAAGAAAAAAACACGGCCATACAACCATATAACAACTTTTTTTTTTCCTTTTTCAAAGATCTTAATGAAAGCTGGTTAAGCAGTTACAAGCGGGGACAAGAAATAGAATATTTCACTCTGCTTAACCTTAAACCTATTTTATGCGGGAAGCATGATAACTCTGGATATTAGTTTTAAAGTGAACGTAATAGTCGCGCTGACTCGAAACCAGCGTTTCAGGAGGTTCCGCAATGTACTCACAAACTTCGTTCGAATACGGCTCGAGAATGGAAAGCTATCACTTTAATCTATTGTGCGTGGCAGTAATATGGCATTTTTTCTCTTTAACAGGTCAGATGTTGTGTAGCGAAAAACGTCTGCCTGAAATGTAGAGGAGGGGTACGGGGGTGTGGGGGTGATGGGCTCGGTATCTTCTCTCCTATCTTCTCTCCTATCTGACGAAGAAGTAACGCAGGCACCGTTCGGCGAGTCTCGGCGCTGAAGAAGATATTCTCTGGATTTATGGCTTCCGTTCGAACGGCCTCGTCCCGTCTAGTACGCTACTCCAAAAATCTGTTTCTCGAATCGCTCCGGGCGTCCGGCGAGAATTTTTTTTATCGAGATGCAAATTGCCCAACAGGCATTTTATTCTTCGTTGCACCAGCGCACAAGATTCTACACACATGCTCGTGAGCGCACGCCCCATGGCTGTGTAGCGAGGGTGATGAAATAATGGCGGTGGCTGTTGCAGCGAACTGAGTTCCTCACTTTCGCAACTGAATTCTTTTCACGGCCCCCTTTATTTTTCGTCGGAATATCGGAAGGCTTCAGGCAACCGACTATTGCGTGGCCATTTCGAGCGATACAATGGCCGCTATGCGTTGTCGTTTATAGAAACCTACGCAACCTGCGTCTTCTGTTACCTCTTGCAGAGAGTAATAAACAAACAACACAAAGAAACAAAAAGAGATTGAACGAATGTAAAAAAAGGAAAGAACGAGTCGCAAAATTCAATAACGTCAGAAACTAGCGAAGCGACAAAGGAATTCAGTTAAAGCGTTGTTTAAGGCCAATACTGATCGCGAAATTTCGTCTAGTACTTCTCGCGCATCTTGAACGGCATTTTGAAGAGGCAGGTCCCCGGAGCCCCATTCACACCTCCTGCGCTCTTTTTTTTCTGCTTTTTTCACTTTTTTTGTCTTAAACACTCGGCACAGCCCGCCTACATCTAAAGGTTACCTCACTGGGTATATTATGCTTAGTTTTTCTCTCGTACATGACCTATTGCTGTTTTCTTTTTCAGCCCCTAAGGGCTATTTTTCCTTACGTGCACTTTTCGACGAAGTGCACGCGTAATCCCGATGGGCTGACGGCACCCGTCTACATGCGAATGCTCTTTCTTTCTTTCTTTCTTTCTTTCTTTCTTTCTTTCTTTCTTTCTTTCTTTCTTTCTTTCTTTCTTTCTTTCTTTCTTTCTTTCTTTCTTTCTTTCTTTCTTTCTTTCTTTCTATGTCTCACTTAAAACCAGCAAGACAATAACACGTACAAGAAAGAACAAAAGGCGGTGTTAATAACGCTTATCTTGCGTCGTTATTTAATCGTGGGTACTAACTAGCTCGCATTCAGACGCGAGCGTTTACGTTTCCACGCCATTTAAGTTATTGCTTGGTGCGTTTGAGTCACATGCCCCTCCCGTTACGCTCAGTATACCATATCCTTTTTATGGTGATAAATGTCGCTGTGTCTACCGCCCACGTAACAGACTATCGGCGTCAAACAAGTTGCTCATTTTTTTCTGTAAGATGAAGTTCCCCCATTTTCGTTCCTTTCTCATACGCAGTTGCGTGTGAACACCGTGTGGTGGTCGTTTCTTTATGGGTCTTGTAAGTTTAGCACCGCGCTAGTCTTTATGTCTAAGGTTGAAGTTTCGAGCCTTTCCTAAGATTCTTGTGTAGAGACGCACGTCGCTGAAAAATGACTGTCGTCATTTTAGATCGGGAACCGGTGCACTGTTTATTCCCTAAAGGTCTCATGTCTCGCACTGTGGCGGGTTACCAAAAGGTCAAGCCTTAAATATGCATTCTTTTGTCATTGACAGATGCGGTTGTCACACTGTTTGGTGGCATATCTCGATTGCCTGTGCAGATATTTCCTTTCGTTTTTGCGAATTACGCTCTTTTTAGTATTTAAATGTGAAGAGTTAAGAATGTGGAATGTATTGGAGTCAAGTTTAGTAGCGTATTCTAAAAAAGACAGGTTATCAGAGGACTAAAAGAAGGTATTGTTTAGTCAACTGTTGAAGAGACAGCAGTCTTTACGAAAGCGAGAATGGCCCAGGACAGGAGACTTCTGGTGTAATTTACTGTCTTCATCTTGAGAAAGAACGCAAGGAAGACGCAGACAAAAATCGCTAGAAGCGTCTTGATAAGGGGCCTTTACGGATCAGCTCCCGTGCCCGTAAAATTTCATGATTTTCATTTTTGCCTCTCTCGCGTCTTTTTCAAAATACAAGATCGTGCTTTGAGCGAGGATTTTACCCGGAGAGCTGAGTGTAACCTTTTTGGCGATGATCTCAACTTTAGTTCACTACCAAAAAGTCAAAATTTGCACCGCTTTTCAAGTGCTTTTCTGCTTCTTCCACACGAAAACGACAGCAAAAATGGCGAGTAGTTTGGAATTGATGAAAACATAAACAAAACTAATTTGCCATTTTCGTGATGGGATGCTTAAAAAAAATCACTCAACAGCGACGAAAATCCACTCACATTTTCGGTGCAGGGCGAGCTTTTTACTCCACAAGAAGGGTAAATTTTGTAATTTTGTTACTTAAATATATTTTTTGTTTTGACATAATAACTAGGCGGCATTTATGTGGACAAACATATATATATATATATATATATATATATATATATATATATATATATATATATATATATATATATATATATATATATTAAAAATACAAGCATTTATTGGAACTTCATGATTTTGTTTCAGGATCTGGCACTGACGATGAGGAATTGCAGTTTTAAATTTCAAAAGTATGGTGAAAACGGAGTCTTGAGAAGTTGTTTTAAAGGCTGAGCTCTTCCATCATCGCGAGGAAGTATGTATTAGAGGCACGGCCATTAAAGCGCTTGTGGTGCAAATGTGAACGCGCCACTTCTCGAGGATGTTCTATATAGGATGAAGTGTTCATGGTTCCTTCTTTTGGAAAAAAATAAATACGTGTTTTTGACGTATTTTGGTTACTACCCCACTTAGAAAACTCACCCAGACGTAAATGGAAGGTTTTTTTTTTTTTTTTTGCTGGCACATAAAAATAATCGTCAAAAGTTCAACTACCATGCTTTTTGACGCGCCTATCACCGACGCCTGGATGGAGTGTTGTAACAGCCGAGGTTAGCCTGGCGTTTGTTGCAGTAGTGAGGCAATCTGCGGACCTTTTAACGCTTGTAAATCTACTGCTCATATATAACCGTTTCACTACGCATGCACTCATGCGCTCAGATACATAAGCTGAGACATTGCGTTCTTACCCTATTTAGTTTGCGGTGATGTCATCACGATACCGCAATAACTAAGGCAACATCTAAAACCGCTTTCGTTAATCGCGTGTAGGACATGCCAACGTATCTGCTGACAGAGATACGTTTAGGTGATGCGCGAATATTAATCCGATAAGAACGGTCTAAACTAACTCCGTAGTCTAATGCGTCAGAATGTTGGCGGATTAACAAAAGTGAATCACATACTTCGATGTGTTCTACGCCGTTCAGAAACAGTTCTATCGCTTGTTAGAGAAATGGCTATTCCACGTCTCTTTGTTCTCGAAGAAACGGAAGTACCTCGTTGAACTCAATCAAGTGTGGCCAGAATAGCTGGGAGGGCCAGTTTATATCGCAAGTTCAAATAAAACTTGAAGCGCAAAAGAAAAAAGAAGAACAAGAAGAAAGAGAAAAGCAAGGCGCCCTGCGTTTTAAATTTTTTCTTTTTTGCAGTCTAGGTTTTGTTTGAGCAAGTGTGCCCGTTTATATATATATTTCTGATTGCACCTGCGCTCCTTTGCGTTGAGACATCATTACACTCTCAGAACAGCGTCTTCTCCCACTGAGCTGAGGGAAGCTGAAGAAACCAATTTATGTGATCTCATTTTATTCGTTATGCGAAGGACCGTGCACTGTGCAGTGGAAACGTGCATATTCGTGCTTTAAGGTCAAGTTGACATTATATATTTGCAGCCCTTCCCCTGGCGAAAAAATAAGGAAAAGTGATCTTTTGCGTTTGGTGCCTCACCTACTCATTCTTTTCCCTCTTATTTCTTTCCTTTCCTTCGGATGGTAGCAAATCCAAGGGATGCATACGGTTCAGATAGGTTCACAAGTCACAAGCCTGGGTGTGCATCTAGTGGTTAAGACACTTGACTTCGGAGGGTAGGGAGATGGGTTCGAACAACAGCACCGGTAACAAAACTTTTCACTCCGGTGTGCCCTCTATGACGTGGCGGAAGAAGCTGATACATTATTTTCTTCCGCTACTGCAAACAGGGCGCGAGGGGTTCCACATTCCTGGGACTTTTGGCGTGACGACCACAACAACGTCGACTACGTTGAGACACACTACATAACCTTCGCTTGAAAAACAAAAGAAATGAAGAAAAGAAAAGGAGCGAGGAGGCGTACACACAATCCCCCCTCGCGTGAGTATTGTCTTCGTTCTGTAGTGATGTAAAATGTTACCTGTTTAACGATCAAGTAGCAGCGAACCGGCTAGCCTACACTGCTCTAGCTCCACTGTCCAGTTATCTGATGCACTAATGCTGAAATTCCGCCCAGCTAAACGGTTTCTAGTTTCCCTCTTATTGCGTCATCGAAGTGTCGTCACCTTTTACTATTACGAACTACGCCCTACAACAATGTATATAACCGTCCCGTAACCACCACTGAAAAACACAAGAATGTAACCAAGGCACAGTTAATTTGTCGTAACCACGACCGACGAAGACCATCCCTTTCGCCACCTACTCGAAGGGTATCATCAGGCGTTCGTCGTCTTTCGTTTCTTTCTTTCTTTTTCTTTTTTGACGCCGGGTTAATCTCGGCGGTCGTTCATGCAAAGCACCACCTGCACGACAAATCCATTAAGCCAACGTGGGGCCCCCCGCTTCTATTCTGAGAGCACACAGCGCCGCCCCACAGTGTTTACGCTCTCTCTCTATCCCGAGCGACGGTCCCTGACGAGTAGGGGATTCCGTGAGTGCTCGAGGAAGGGTACAGAGATTGGAGAAGGGGTTGCGAAGGGGCGAGTGGGGAAGCGTTGGAGCGCGAGCGGCGGCGAAGCGTGGCGATGTCGTGACCGCCGACCCTGAATCTCGAGGTTGAAATGCCCTTGCCGCACGCCACGGTACGGCACATGCTACGAACAAGGAGGATATATACACTCTTCTCGCTGTCATTGCTTCTGCGCCCGCCAAGGCGGGCGCAGAAGCAATGACTGTGCGTATTTTTGTCAGCTGGTTGGAGTGGTTCATTGTTTGGAGTTCGGTCGTGATCTGCACTGCCTAGCTTGTCTATTTGTCATGGCGATAATTATGCAAAATTCACTACCGGTTTCTCAGCCACAATGAATTTAGAACTCATTACCCTGTGATTTTGAGGTACGATCTCATTTCAACATGTTCAAATTGAGCCTCCTGAAATTTTTGTACTCGATATGATCATTTCAGCGTTGCGACATTGCAAATCCTTGCTTTCGGTTTTAAAGATGTTTCGGATTACCTAAGGGCTCACATAACACAGAGTTTCTGCACTAGCGTATGGCTGCTCTATATTTCCAAATTGGGAGCATACCTAAAGGGAGATCCCTATTTCGCAAGAGAAGAATAGACTTTGGGACAGGTGACGGTGCATAATTAGTACCAAAGCTGTTTGTTTAATTCATCAGGCGTGTGTCGTCATACTGTGACAATTTTCTTTTCGTCTCCCTCTTTTTGTTTTGTTTTTGTTAGCTGAGTTTCGTGGGCGCATGCCCACAGCTGTCTTGCTGCGCCGACGTCTTTTCAATAAACGCTCACAGTTGCCAGTAGCGCTCGTCCCGTCCGTTTCGCCTTCTTTGTTCTGTGGTTCGCGCTTCACTTCTCCTATAGTGTACGCTCTGTTTCATTTTAATCCTCCCGTGTGAGTGTTTGTAACATTTGTATTTTATTACGTGCGGTAAACTGGAGCTGTGTTGCTTCGGTAATCTGCACAGCGCACGATTATTCTCCTTAGCATTGGTTCCCCTAAAAGGGAGACCAATTTCCCCGCAAACGACACAGAGAAACAGGAGGGAAGCTAGAAGGCAGTTAGCGTAATCAAAGGTGAAAATTCAGTATTCTGCCTAGCACTGGAAGACAAGAAAGTAAAGAAGGAGCAAAGCGTGAGGACTTCAAACATATCACGGCTCGTCACAAGGAACACCAAGCTGACCATCGCGTTGCTGACGCACGGCTAATTCTGTACAGTCAGGAAGACTCATTCTGTTTGGACAGGCGCTTATTTATAGCACGCTTTGCCCCTAGGTGCAGCACCATTTTAAATTATTTAGTTGACTGCGACGAAGTACATTTTGTTGCTGCCTTCTTTGCGCACGCTTGCAGACATGTAGGAGTTCCGATTTTTGGGCTAGTTGGTTGGTTTCACAAGAAGAAGCCATAGCGCCGAAGTGACAAAGACAAGGAAGACGACAGGATAGTTGAAAGTTAGCGCATGTCCTGTCGTCTTTCTTGTCCTTGTCACTTCGGCGCTATGGCTTCCTCTTATGAAGCTAGCAGACATAGTGCTCAACAGAAGCTTCCGCTATGTCTCGCGTCCTCCAGCTACCTTTCATGCGTCCTAACGAAAGTTCCCGGCCGTACCTCTAAGGTCGACGCACTGTGTCGTAGAGGAAAGCTGTGGCCTTGTGGAGGCTTCGCATAAAGCCACACAGGGCTTCGCATTAATGGGTGCGACAGAGAGAGAGAGAGAGAGAGAGAGAGAGAGAGAGAGAGAGAGAGAGAGAGAGAGAGAGAGAGAGATGGAACGTTCAGCAAGCTGCGGGCTCACGACGCAGATAGGAGCCCTGCGCTCGGAAAGCCGGTCTTTCTCCCTTTGCTTTTATTCTTCTAGCCCGACCGTCAGCCGCCTAGAAATAGAAACTCGCCGCTTTCGTCCTCTCTCTCTTCTTTCTTCGGGGGGTCTCAAGAAATAACTACGCAAGCGCCTGAGACATTTCTTTGTTCTTCTTTTTTGTTATGTCCTAACATATATTTTCGCTACGTTAGCTCTCTCACGTTTTGCATTTCTCGAAAACGAAGGCTCGACTGCCCTCGCCTGCCCTGCTCTCTTTGTACCTCCGCTTTGTCTCGCATTTCTGTCCCACGCCGCGCTGCGCGAGTTCTGATGCTGCCACGAAGGCGTGTCCGCCGCGGTGGTCTGTAGTGGTTATGGTGCTTGAGTGAGGAACCAAAAGACATGTCTTTCAAACCTGGCCGTGCCGCTGGTCGCAGATTCGATAGAGGCGGAAATGCCAGAGGCCCGTGTACTGCGCGTTCTCAGTGCATTTCAAAGAACCCCCACGGTGGTCAAAATGTACGGCACCCTCCCCTACGGCTTTTCTCTCGTTTCTGTCACCTTCATTCCTTTTGCCTCGCTTACTGCAGACGCTGAGCCGTGCTCGCGGCAAGGGCGGCGGAAAATAGCGTATTTTCCTTAACCGAATCACAATTGTTATTATTGTCCCGCTGTCGAGCACTCTGCAGTAATTTTGGCCAGTTGGGGTTCTTTAACATGTGCCTGAGTCTAAGTACATGGCTGCTCTTTGTATGCGGCCCTCATCGAAATGCGGCCGTCGTGGCCGGGATGCGATCCAGCGAACGCGAGCACAGCAGCAAGCCAACACCGTATAGCCGCTGGGCTACCACGGCGGCTCGAATGAACACTACGACGGCTACAGGCTGGTCAGAACACGTTGCAGATGAGACAACTCGCCCATACTTAGCGGAAAGGAGACACATTCCGAAGCGCTGCGCCGAATTAAACAAGCAGCATGTTCCGGAGGGAGAGCGTCGCCCATAGAATACGCAATCATTCGTAGTGCACACAAACGAACAAACATTTCGTTGGTGTAACTTCGAATAAGCATATATAACATCAGGTGCCAAGGAAGGCAGCACTTGTATTCTCTTCGCAATGTGTTTGACAACATGCTCGTAATGAAACCACGATCCGTTCCTCTTCGCGTCTTGTTTGCGCACCACTATAGTAATCTAAGAGCCACGTATGATCTCGCTCGCATCGTGCACGGAGCCCTTACACTTTGACCACCCGTGAGCTTTTTGGGCAGCGGTTGTTGTTGTTTTTTTGAGGTATGAAAGAGGCTTCAATAATGGGCGCTTTTTGGGCAGCGGTTGTTGTTGTTTTTTTGAGGTATGAAAGAGGCTTCAATAATGGGCGCCGGTGAAGAAGAGGAAGGGGAGTAGAAGGAAGAGGAGGAGATGTTGAAGTGCGTCCAAATATACGCTCGCGTGAGCCGTGTTTTTGAGCGAGCTTGCGGGGCATCAAAGACGCGACCTACCGCTGCTGCGACGACGTTCAAGACGCGCACGGGTGAAGCGCACCTTGCAGACAACGGGGCATTACGGTAGTCCGTGTGGTTTAGTGTCCCTTACTTCCGCTTAGCACTATATGCATTTCGATGTTTAACTGGTGCTTACCGTTTTTATTGCCAAGAACAAACACGAAATGACGCAGTAATGGCGGCACCGTAGACGAGGCAGACGTGGTCGCTTGTCGCGCCTGCCTCGTCCATGATCCTGCCACTTCTGAATTGCTTTCCTTTATTTTACTACGTCTATGCGGTTTTATCGCTGCTGTCCTGATAACGTCGCAGCATTTAGTATAAGAATTGATAGTCAGTTCGATCTTCTGACTTAGGTTGCATGAAAGCAACCTTATCGTAATAAAGACAGATAGCCATGATGAGTCAACATTGGTAATAATGGAGCCATAGATGAATCAACATTGATAATCATAGCATCGTCTATAGGTGATCTGCCTCGTCGAAATCCTGTCAGGAAATCTCAATATGCTCTGTATAGAGCTCGAGATACCGTTGTAGGCGTGCAAGGAGGCCTTATTTTGTATTATTTTCCCTACTCACCTTTTCAGGGTAATAGAGTGAAATGAGGTCAAATCAAGCGGCGCGTTCCTATGTTTCAGTTGCGCTACAGCAAAACAAATTACAAATAGCCTTTCTGCAAGCAGCGGACAAAACACACAATGAAAAAAAAAAGGAAAACATCTAAAAATTAGCGGTGTTCAAGTGAAGAGTGTGCTGCCTAGCCTGAGTCGGCGTAGCAGGCGTAGTTGTCGCCCTCACGCCAAAACCAGCTGTCCTCAGAAAAGTGAAACCTCTGACGTCGTCTACATAGTGGCGGAAGAAAGTTTCTTCTGCTGCTTCATAGAAGACGCATCGCTGTGGAAAAAATTGTTACTAATGCTGGAGCTTCAACACGGGCCTCCACCTCGACAAAGCTTGTGTTTTGACATCCAGACTACACGTCAACGCTTGTGTGATGTGAACACATCTGAACCATACGAATGCCTTGGATGTTTCAACGACTTAACGGGAAGGTAAGAGAGGAGGAAAGAAAGAAAAGTGGTGGGTCAGGAAAGCTTACGCCAAGCTTCGCTTTCACCCGTATTCTCGACAGCAGAAGGGCTGCTAATTTTTTTGACACTGTCGGTGCGGGTTATGCGCTTGATGTAGAAATGGAATACCGACATGCCCAAACTTTCGCTATTTTCAGTTATAATTAACTTAAACTAGCTGACGGTATTTGGCTATGCTATGTCCTGGATTCCCGTAGTTGTACTCATAGAGGCTGGCCACATTCTTCCATGGTTGCCTAATAATGGTGTTGCTAGAGTCCGCCCTATTAATTTTAGTGAGGATCGTTACGACTGCCACATCAAGATGAACACGCAAGGAACGCACCGCCGCTTGCGTGCAAGTACAGCCTGCAGGGCTACAGCCCAGCGTCCCGCAAGCTTCCGCTTAGCTCTATCCACGTTCCAATCTCTCACCGCGCTATTAATACGGACCTGACCACCCGTGCTGATGATTGCAAGATGCTCGGTGCTAAGAATGACTCCTCTAAGAAGTGCAAGCGTGCAGAACGTGATGCCGTCTGTCATTCGACTGCGCGGAAGGTCGGCGCCGTAATATGTCGGGAGAGTGAATTAACCGGAAATCGCTGACGCTTTTAAGCTCCGAGGGTCATCACAGAGAATCCTTGACTTGGTGGTGAAATGTCTAGGGTGCGTTGCCCAGTCGCACTTGGGCGTGTCATCAATTCACGCAGAAGTGAATGAAACAGGACAGAGGTCGAGCGCACAATACTGTATTTCTAGGTCGACCTTAAAAGGAAGCACAGATGGTGGATTTGAGCATTGCGTGAAGTAGCTAACTTATATATACCCTTTTTATCATATCCACGTTACATATATGCTACGTAGAATGCAATGCTACATTGATAGTTAATATTTTATTATGTTAAAAGCCGTTCCTGAACGTACATCATGACATTAACCGCCTGCTGTGCCTTCGTAACGAAGGTGGTGTGCTGTTTTTCATAACGCTGTACTATACCGCTGCCGGTAGTAACACTTGAGTCACTTCACAACGAAATTGGGTAAGTTGTTCTAAATGCATGTATTAGTTATCTCTGTACATAAGTTAATGTATTCCGGACACAATTCCCTTTTATGTCTTCATTTCCTGAATTTGCAATTAGATTCGCAATCACAGGTCGCAGTGCATGATTTCTTTGGGTACTATATACGTTATCGCTTTGTCGCTTTCATAACTACAGAGGAAGCCACGTAAATGAACACGCTGGGCTGTCGATACGCTTCGTAATTCCTTCTGTTTCCTACGACCTCTTGGACTTGGGAAAAGTTATTTTGATTCCGTGCTGAAGTTCTGCCTTGCCTTTTTAACCGAAAATGCTAGTCGTCGATACTCAGCGCATACGTGGAGCTCATAACAAAAAAAGCAGGTGATGTTGCTTTCAGTATGTGGAGACTTTAATCAGTGCGATATAAATATGTGATAAACGTCGTACTCTGCGACTGTTCTACATTTTTTTAGGCAATACAAATTTCACGCATGTTCCATTAGAGATAACTTGAAAAACTTTTACGTGATCTTAATCGCTGACAGGTGCCAGTGGCACTCGCACGATGCGGGGACGCTCTGCATTTTCCGATTTCCCGCGACCTTCCTTAATTAACGTTCATTAATTACCGTGCTGATAAACTTCTATTAGTAATAAACTTACGCTCTGATATTTTGTATGTCATATACAGCTCTAAACATGCTCTCTTTCATATAGTGCGTATGTTATTTTAGTTGAGTTTCTAATTTTGTAACGCATTTTGTAGCACGTTCTTCAAGGGGCCTTGCAACACTTTCTCAGGTAATCCTCGAGTGACCTCATTTAAGGAGCTTTTTACCTCGTAAATCGGCTGGCGCAGGAATTTTTTTGAAATCCTTTAGGTATTAGCGGAGTTGCAGCGTCACGTTTCAAGAAAATTCAGCCGTCCGAGTGCGTTCACCCTCCTTTCGTCGCGACGAGAGTGCCGGAAGCTACACAGAGGGGCGTGAAAAAGGGAGTAAGAAGTCACCCTAGCGCGTATGATGATCTTTAATATTTCACCACTCTATTTATTTATTTATTTATTTATTTATTTATTTATTTATTTATTTATTTATTTATTTATTGACCGTATTCGCGCTTCCGCAGTGACGACAAGCCCATGGCCAGAGTCACGACAGGGACGTGGCGCCACCACGCGGCATCTGCATCAACTGCACACGGGTATGGGCCAGCGGTACTTTACCCATTCACTTCGTAGTCCGGTGCCAGCTTTGACGCGTTTTGTTGGGAGAAGACCGGACGCTTCCTAGACGTATGTTCGAAATCAAATCGCAAATTTCCTGCGGCACATTCGGCCGACATGTTCAACAGGAGCCTCCACGATTGATAGGCTGTGTTTTCTGGCTGTGTTCGAAAGAGTGTTGCAAGGCTATTCGAACGGAAGGTGCTGCACCAGAAACTTGAATGACACTCAGTGCTCGAGCTGTGAAAAAATATGCGCTGTCTGAAGGAGTCGTTTGTCCCGCTGGTACTGCTGATAAAAATTGCAGGTTATTTCCTTATGCCTAGCAGCGTAGTGGTGTTGTGCGAGTAGTGTTGCAGTGCTAAGTCAAATGATATTTCTCTGCGAGGGATTTCACGCGATGTATATGACACTCGTGTTGATGACATATAATCGAAGAACGGATTTCATAGGAGCCGACGTTTCAACGAAAGGACTTTTCTTCGTAAAAGCTGCGACGACTTTTCTTAACAATGTTCCATGTATTACTTATTCACTCCTCCCCCCTCCCCCTCCCCCCCCCTTCGCTATGTGGATGAAGGAGGAGAAGGAAGGGTAGACACGTGCGTTGGAAATAACCTGAAAAGAAAAGATGACGGGAACAACGGGTCGAAACGTGGGAACAGAAAGTAGTTGAAAGTTGTGTAGTAAGGTTGGAGCGGAAGGGTTGGAACACTGGCGTTGTGTTGTTTAAAACATGGAACAAAAAAGTACAAAAAAAAAATCCTCGTTACTGCAAACCCCTATCTTCTGTTGTAGTTCTGTATTGTTAGTTTGGATATCATACTCGTTGAAATTGGAAACTCACGCTCAA
Source organism: Hyalomma asiaticum (assembly GCA_013339685.2). NCBI lineage: Eukaryota > Metazoa > Arthropoda > Arachnida > Ixodida > Ixodidae > Hyalomma > Hyalomma asiaticum. The sequence continues at coordinate 10,284,446 of CM023491.1, forward strand.
GCTGCTTATAGGAAAGAAAGAGAATGTCCCAGGGGTAGACGAGAAACGTAAAAAAAATATGAAAAGCATAGATGCGTTTAAAAATACTGCCATTACTTCTCCATTATCCCGGACTTATAGTCTGGTCCTGACATTCGTTTGCAGATCTCTCCTCTCGGCTTCCTCCAATGTCTCTCCCTCTCTCTCTTTTTTCCCTTAGTGAGCATTACGAAAGAGTCGGAAACATGAAACTGCCATGGAACATGTGCGTCTTTCAGAGAGATATGCCATCGTGCAGTTCGAACCCCGTCACGTGCGTACTGTGCCGGTTATATATCCGTCCTTTTGCTGCGCGCATGAGCTAAATGAGAAAGAAGGAAAAAAAAGCTGAAATTGTCCGGGGACCTTTTTTTATGTAGGAGGCACGTGTTCAGCTGAGCCCCTAAAACGTTTGAACGCAAATATTTCGATATCGAAATAAGTCCGACGCACGAAAGCGCTTTACAGGACTTACGCAACGGCTCGAATTCCAGTTTGCGATGGAGCGTACAAATTTAGAACGGCGGCACTGCGCCGCATTAGGTCCTACAAGGGCAAGGACTGAACTCAAAGTCGACTCGATCGTGGCTTTCTAATAAAAAATTACACCATCTCCCCGAAGGGGACCATGGGGTGATGCGGAGCATCACTGGGAGTTTCAACGGTGCATTTAACGGCAGTGTTTACAGGTTTGCAGTGTTTTCAGTGTTACCTTTGCGGTGAACCTTGCGGTGAACCTTGCGTGTTATTACGTTGTTAACTTGGTTCGTTACCACGCATCGCGTGACCGTTGTCAGAGTGTGGGTTGATGTTGATCCGTACTTGCGTCAACCCACTCGCTGACGGAACTGTTGCTTCCATCACACAACACCACCAACTTCTTTCATCGGAGAAGGAGGAGATACTACTGAAGCGAAGCGCGCGCGCGCTCTCTACCCGCTTTATTTATTGCAGCAGCTGTTAGGGAGAGTGAAGGGAGAGGAGAGTCGCGCATTCGTAGTGTGAGTGCGGACGCCGGTTGACGCGTGACATACCCGCGAGCAAGAGATGCTCCGCATCTAATAGATCGTTATATCACACTTCGCGGTCTGCAGCTCTCCAACGTGAACGCGTGTGCTGGGTGGCACCTGATGATTTCCCAGGCTGACCGCGAAAAATGCTGCAGGAGACATGTTAGTTTAGCGATTAAAGGGTTTAATTCCGCTGTGGATGGATCTGTTGGCTCACTCTAGGTCAACAAATGTGCTATGTTCTTTGAAATGCCACCTGCCTTACAAAAATACCATACGGGACCATGTCAGACATTGGACAGAATACAGGGCCATATATGGCAATTCTTGTATAGGTCTTGCCTAACCATATCACGACTTTAGCAAATTCGTTCTCCATATATATAATACGTATGGCGTGTGTCCGTATATGATCATATTTGTTTGGCAAATTCGTGATATGACAAGGCGTGACTCGTGTATTGAGGAATTGCAATCTATGGCCCTTCCACGAATTAATGGAAATATGGTTATATGTATACGCGCACGTGCCATATGTCTAGCCTTACATCTACACAAAGTTATATTGTGGATGCAGCATGTCTGGCTATATATGACACGGTTCCGCTTATGGCAAACAAAAAGAAGGGTGTGAGGGGGGGGGGGGCTAAACAAGATACTCCTCGCTATGCTCTGTCGGCTTGCAGCCAGCAAATACCCTTCCATTCGTCCTGAAATAGGCAATACATCAAATAAAAAGAAAGATAAAAACAAAATATGAATGAGAAAAATAAAACGAAAAATGCCACTTTCGCGAACTGCTTAAGAGGCAACAGCCATTTTACGAGGTTATTTTTTTCGCTTGTTCGCTGCTTAGAGGACAAATTTTCCAGGTTCACCTTTAGCATGGTGTTCTCTCTGGGAGTTCAAGTGCAGGGCGCGCCTGCGGAGATTTGCGTTGGTGGAATACATAGCAGTTTCTTCTCCTAGCGGCATCAGAACGTGTAATCCGATAAAGGATGCCTGAACGAGCGATTTCTCACGACGCCACTGTCGAAGATTGCGCAAGGTCGCCGTGCCTCGTTGAATCGATCCGCTCCATTTCGTCGCTTCGTGGTTCTTTTCGTTTACTTGATCACGCGGGGAAGGTTTGTAGATTGATTTATCGCGAAACGACAGATTTACCGCGGATTTCTCAAGTTCATTGTGAAGCTTCTTCATTCACTTTAATAGATATGGATGCAACTATTTTGGGCCATGGAAGACGTGGCCCCGGTTATAGCAATTCGGGAGGCGTGGCATTGGAAGCGATAACAAAACATAGTGTTGGAAAGCTTGCTTCGGAATAAACCTTAGCAGTCCGAACATGGAAAAAAAAATTCGATTGCAAACTAAATGCCAGGCGATTTTCACCACACTGTTCATATTGAACCTTCTTGAGTCGTATGTCATAAGAGTGGTTTTTATTGAATTACACTTGTATAAGGTACAGAAAGTGGACACTGCATACAAGAGCAAGTTAAAAAAAAAGGTAGAGAGAGCGTCAAGTGTATAAGATGCGTAGTATATTAATACATAAACAGTGGCAAATATGAATACTTCACACCAATGAACTGGCCACGTACGAGGGAGAGAGTGGTAAAATCATTCACACGTAGTAACCTGTCATTGTTAACCTAGAGTGCTTACTCATTAATACCGGCGCTTAGCAACGTTATTTCAAGAGTAAATTCTTAGTGGTCACCTAATGTCTATATGCTTATTGAGGTGTGCACAATACAAATGCGACAACCAAAGCCATTTGAATGCTGGACACGTTAAGGTGTAGAGGGAAATAAATATGTGGGAGAACAGTGAAGGATGAACAGTAGCTTTATTTCAAAATAAGAAAAAAAGATGCTTTATGTTCCACTTGAGGGTATGCTGGTGCGGTTCTATGGACGTCGTTGTTTCTGACAGGATGTGAAAAGTTATACGGAACGGGATTTTTGGTAGAATATTAGTACATTTTTGTTTCTTTTTGGCAAAACAACCATGAATAAGCTATCTATCTTCATATTGTAATTGTACTGTCAAAGCTATTGAAATACGGTAGTGGAATGTTAATAACGCATATTACTGCGTCAACTGCACACTAAGTGCAGCATTTGATTATACAGGATGGCGGCACTGTCTCTCTGCAGCACGCCCACGGGATATTCACAGGAAATTGCCAGCGCCTATCCTTCCGTTACGGCGAAGAACCATTGTATCGTTCAATGTAGGAATTTGATTCAATAAAACAAGCTTCCTTTTGGAAAAGCTAAGGAGCCAAGGTCTCTTTATGACGGACTTGCACGCAATAATGCACGAGAAACCGTTTTCGTTTCGAAGGACATATCGACTCGTTTCAAAAACACTTACGTAAGCTGCTGCGCAAGTAGACGTCTACAAAAGAAACTGAAACAACTGACAGACACTCAGGCACGTCACTTAAGGAAAGGAAAAAAAAAATGTCATCGTGTCATTTTTTTTTTGTTGAGATAGAAAGATTTGCCTGATTCACTGCCAAAGTTAAATGGTAGCCGTTCGGAGTGTCACTTTCGGGACATCTGGTCTCGGACCCACTTTTGTACTCAATAATTCAGACTGCGCCTGCCCATATAGGGGCAGGTGAAACCTGGTAGGCGATCATTTCGAGTGGGAAAAGTTTCTGGGAAGACTTTCAAAAGCAGCAAATGTTGAACCCGTTTTGTTATTGTTATCCAACGCAGCATCTAAGACATTCTTCATTGTTTCCGTTGTTAACCATTTCACGTGCGCGCACAAACTGTGAAACTTTTCCTTCACGAATGCTGCACCAGAACTTTGGAATCCAACTTCCCGAAAACGTAGCTTTGTCGTTATCCAATCACTTCTTCTAACTGACCAGACCACTACTTACTGAACAGTTCTTAAACCTATACAAACGTATGGTCGGGTTGGTTTCTCCTTTTTACGCATTGCATGGGATTTCGCCGTTTGCAACGTATATGTATATCAATTGATGAGGTTTTGTTAAACGGATTTATATTGCACTAGCTGTCGTAAGGACTCCTTCCTATATACCAGGTTGGGACGCTAAATCTTTGAGCTCTAGAGCTATAACTGCGCAAATGACTTGCATTGAATTGTATATTCTCGGGAATAATAAAGCGATTGATTGATTGATTGATTGATGAATTGATTGATAGGGCATACTGGTCATATTCTGATTAAACTTCACAAACTTGAATAATGAGCTTTACGCACAGATTTGTGAATCATTTTGCGATTTGGTTGGCGACTTCGACTTACATTTGACTATCTGAGTTTCAATAACGTGCGGCTACACGGATGCCTTTGCACGCATTTCGTTTCAAAACAAGTCTCGGTGGTCAAAATTAATTCGGTGTTCCCCAGTGCGGCGCGTCTCATGTTTATATCTCGGCTTCGGCAAGCAGGAACCCGGACTTTCTCCTAGGTCAAAATCTCAGCAAATACTTTTCACGCAAAGCCGAGGTATAAGGAGACGTGTAATTCTGTATACCGGCCCCATAAATATGCAGCCGCCATGGCCAGCAATGGAACCCACACCCTCCTTTTCTGCAGCGTAAAACCCTAGCCACGTAGCCACAAGAGGATCGATTCAGTTCCTACATTCGAATGAAATTAGCAGTGATAATAGCATTGACTGCGGGAGTTTACATAACAAGACCACGATATTATCGTGAGGCGCGGCGTGATTCCGAGAGCTTCGAAAATTTGGACCGCGTCGGCGTGCGGATATGTGAATATACGTTATGCTCACGCGAGGTTTTCATTCCTTTGTGTGGCGTTCTTTAACTGTTGTAAAAAAAATTACGTTGAAATTAATTCAAGATTGTACAACTAGTCGTGCAGTCTCGATTGGAACGATTCAGTGCTGCGAAGTTCTTCGAGTGCTATTGTTTTACTGTGAAGCCGAAGTGAAGCGCGCTGTTGAAAAATAGGGCATTGGCGAATGCTCGTTGGAGAAAGAGACTTAGGAAAAATAAAGCTTTAGGTATAGATAATAGATCATTATTAAACAACACTAGATGTACATTAATTGATCGGGGTTAGCATCCCTATGCAACGCTGCTGCTACAAAAAAAAAAATGCGACTGTGCGGCGATTGTAATTTCTTTAAACAAACCGGAGTTCATTAATGCACGCCTACATCCAAACAAAGGAGCGCAAATAAATCTCATATAGGACGTCGGGTGCTCCAGCATCAGAAATGTTTCTGTACGTTCACCCGCCGGCCGTAAAATTTATTTTCGTTTGAGGGTGACCCAGTGACTATTTATTTGTTGAAGCAAGCAAGCACAGCAAGCTTATTTTGACTGCTCATATTACGTCTTTAGACTGTGTACGAGTGTTCATGCGTTTGCTTTACTCTGTACGAGTTACATTTCTAGCTGATCCACTGCTGTTGTTTTTTGAAGGCTCGCTTGAATTACACAGTCGTCAACGCAAGACGGTGTTATTTCATTTATCATTGTTTTTTATGGCGCTGGCACGTAGGAGAAAGAAAGGGAGAAATACAGTGAGGGAGGTAAAGAAAGAGGTTGGGAAGGTTTAACATAGTCTCGATCTGATGCGTTGGTGGCCGCATGCTTAGGGACAGTTCTGCAGAGCCCTCCCATACTACTACTATGGTAGAGTGCGATGTACTCCGGGTCATTCATCATTTGTTCTAAAAACATAGTCTACACCAGACAACCAAAAATTCACCCAAGTCAACGAACAGTGCAGGAAACGCTAGGGGCTAGCGTCCCTGAAGTACTTTCAAAGTACTTAAACGAACATTACGGTCACATCGGGAATCTTTTGTTCCTGCGAAATCGTCCCTAAATAATTGAACTGATAGCTTCCTCATAAAGGTTCTTCTTGTATATATATTTTTTTATTGCGTAGAAACAATATATCGGCGAATAACTTTACTGCACGCAATAACGGTTGCGTTTCTCGGGGAAAAGGTAGCTCGTCTTACTCGTTCGCATGCTCTCTACGGTCTTTCTTAAGGGCAGCAGCTCTTCTCCTTTTCTTCAAATACACAAACACTGTTGATTTATAAGTCCTTAGCTTCTGTCCCTACACCTACGGGACACTTGATTTATTTTATTTCGCTCCCTTGCTCCCCTGGCTCGAGAGAGCTCTCTTCACGTTGATGCTCGAGCCAAGAACAACCTTTTCTTCTTGCGCAATCCATTTGGAAGCTCTTCATTCCGGCGCACTCTCCACTCTGAATTCTTTGTTTCGTTCTTTCCAAAATAAACAGAGCCCGCACAGTAGAGTTTCTTATCGTTGGTCTCGTGCTTATTTGCTTTTCTCCCGGTCATCACGCAACTGCTAGGAGTGCATCCATAGGCAGTGTTAATTCAGCGACGTGGCTTGTCGGCGAGTTCAACCTTGAACGCTGCAATAATTGTGCGTGTCGGGATTCGAGTGTTTAATCCGTCCGCAAATGCGGCCAGAATTTCGAAAATGCCACACAGCGAAATACGTTAGACTAGCAAAGTAATGGCCTTTTCTATGAGCCAAGTACGGGCACACACACCCGTCGAAAGTCGGTGCATGAACCAAAGAAACACTTTTGTTAGCAGAAGCAACACCAAAGAAAGATCAATCTAACACCCCGAATGCGTGTAAGTCTAACCTGGAGGTTGAAACACTCGACTTCGAACCACGGGGTTTGAATCACGGTTTGAACCTCAGCACCCGCAACAAATTTCTTTACGATTCTTGCTTTTCTCTGTTTCTTCTCTTTGTTTCTTCCTTTCCTTCTTCGGAGCAAAAATCTGAGGCATTCTTATAGTATGCGAAGTGAATCCGTCGCTAGATTTGAAGAACGTGCGCTTGCTTCTGATTGGCCAAGGCAGGTTACGTAGCCTGCCGGCTCAGACAATGAACCAACGAATATTCTGCGCGCTACTACAGTGGCGAAAACGACTCAGGATCCACTAAGACTAAGGTTAATTAACTCCGACAGCACACAAATGCATCCTTGAACAATTACCGCAGTTCTGACAACTCACAGTTCAGTTTTGATGCGTTAAAGCGAATAATTTCGTTGGAAGCTTTCCTAACATGCATCGTCTCACGGGTGGCGGTTCCATTGTAGAGTGACCACTCACCCTTTTATAATTCATTAAATAGTATAACTCATTAAATAGTGGCACTAGAGCGCACACTTGCCCTTTCTTTTTGCTCATAATCCGTCGTATGCTGTACCTCATTTATCAAACGCTCCTTTGTACAAGGCTCTCCTGATAGAAAGAAAACGGCGCTAACTTTGTACAGCGGGTTTCATTTGAGTGTCGACACTTCAGGATGTACGCATCAGCAGCGAGGAAAGACCTCTTACGGCAAAGGTTAATTGGCGGGAAATATCGGTAGCCTCAATTTGAGAAGCGAACCTTGAAACCCACTTGGACTGGCATGTGGACACGCTAATTAATGCGTCTCTTTACTCTTTGACGCGTATGCGTGTGTGCTTTGACTTCATTTCTCTTTCCTCGAACACTGCGATGTTGCGTAGAAGCTTTCGCGAAGAACTTTTTCTAACAGAAAGAGTGGGTGGGGCAGAATGAACGAGGGGGTGCTCGACAAGTTTTGTCCTCGTTCAGTTTGCATAGTTGACGTTTTGAGCGCTTGTAGACGAACAGTTCCTATTCCAGTAAACGAATTTTTTTAATGTATTCGGCGTTTGGATAACGACGAACGATAATGAAGGAAAACTACTGACTGCGTAACTTTTATGTTTGTCTTATTGAGGCACCTGCCCGGATTTAAGCAGTCAAACATAGCATAGTACCTTTTCTATGAATAAAAATGAGGATTAATTGAACGCTAACAAGTCAGCGCCTTGCTAAGCGCATCTTTTTCTAGTTTTCGCGCGTTTTATGCTACATTGCTTGCGCTGCAACACTTCGTTGTATAAATTTCTTGGGTCTCCACTTTATGTATTTCTTTACGTTGTGAAAGGTCTGCACGTGACTCCTTACAACTCGGACTCTGTATTTGCATGTTTTTGTGTACGTGACACTCTCGCATGGGGTGTACGACGTAATCCCCTTTACCCCGCTTCTGCTGTTATGGTTTTTCAAAAGAAACCGAAAGACATCCTTATTTCGAGCCGTGTCATCAGCAAACAGAACAATACTTTCACTCCAGAATAAAGGGTTAGTCGACGTACTGTTTTCACAAGGACACAGTATTTTCCATTTCGCACATTCGCTGCGAAGCAAACTGAAAGCGACCGACTGACAATGGCGCTTTTGTTTGCGCGTAATGCGGATTATGAATATTTATGAGCGGTATTAGAGGACCGGCACCCACGTTTCAAAAAAGCTGGACTCGAAGATAAAATTGAAGTTCCGAAAACTCTTTTTGTCATTAACGTAGCATATGCATGGTAATGCGCCTGATTATTCGGGAATGTTCGCTGTTTACAATATCGTAGAATGATTTCGCAGCAGGGTGCAGCTTTTCCTTTTGTCTGTGAACGCGATGTTTGTTACATCCCTCAAAGTCCACGCAAAAAACTCGCCTGTCGGAAAAAATAAATTGTAGCTACGGTGAAAAAAATTACACCATCTCCCGCTAAAGGGGACCATGAGGCGATGCGAAGCAGCACGGGGGGTGCACACCGCGTTCGCATCGGTTTGACTAGGTGTCGCGTTTGCATGGGTTTGACGCTAGCAGACGCTGCCTGCGTCAGCGTTGTCTCTCGCGGGCGAGGGCGCGTTCTCGTTCCTTGCGAGCTGGTAAAGCGTGCGGCGGTCGCATTTTCGATGGAGGCGGAAATGCCAGAGGCCCGTGTACTGTGCGTTGTCAGTGCACGTTAAGGAATCCCAGGTGGTCTAAATTTCCGGAGCCCCCCACTACGGCCTTTCTCTCCTCTCTATCTCTTTCACTCCCTTTCCTCCACACCCACGGACGCTTAGCCGGGCTCCCTACATGGGCTGCAGAAATTAGCGTCCTTTCCTAACGAAACCACAATCATCATCATCATCATCGAAGAAAGAGCGTTTCCATAGTCAACGCGCGCCGTTCAGAGAGGAGAGGAGATAGACAAGGAGAGGAGGGGGAGGAGGAGGATGCGCATGCGCAGTGCGGGTGTGGACGCCACACGGCGGATGGATGGATGGAGGTAGGGAGTGACATAGCCCCGACCATAAGCTGCTTCGCATCTAAAAACCTTCAATGGTCATACGCAGTTAACAGGATTTGTTGCGCAGCTGGCTGGTTCATAACGATTAAAAAAAAAAAAAACACAAGTTCACTGCAGTGACTGGCCTGTATTTTTTTTTTGTTGTTGTGCTTGCCTAGCTCATCTGTGACACTTAATCATCGGTTCCATGGTGGTTCGTCAGTGGATGCAAGCTTGTATTGCTGCGGAGTAGTGATCCGCCTTTGTTGTGTTTCTCTTGCGTTTAACGCCGCTGTTTTCTAAGTATTTATGCTTAATTTTATTTCATTGCGCCATTAATCCCCCTTAGCGTGCACCTTCTATTTTGTTATGCTAATTTGGTTTAATTTAACCATTCTTAATCTGGATACATTTAGTTTTTTTTTTTCATCGGTGCACGCCTCGCGTAGACGTGTTTTGGCATGCATGACTCCCAACGAGGGGCGACAGCCCGAGACCCATCAAGTGCTCCATATTTCAGATGCATTATGGTGATCGGCTTGCACCAAAAAAAAAAAAAAAAGAAAACGCGGGTTCGATTCCGGCCGCGGGGGCTTTTTCGATGGTGGCGAAGAGGGCAGAGGCCCGTGTACTGTGCGTTGTCAGTGCACGTTAAAGAACCCCAGGGGGTCAAAATTTCCAGTGCCCTCCACTACGGCCTTTCCTCTCCTTCCCATCTCTTTCAGTCCCTTTCCATTACCCCCACGGATGCTTAGCAGTGCTTCCGATATGGGCTACAGAAATTAGCGTCCTTTCCTTAATAGAATCACAAGCATCATCATCATCTCCCCTTTGCTATACACGGCTATGCTATGTTAGGAGCTGCTTCGCACACACCTTCTTTGCGTGGCGCACATTCGCGAAGCCTCCCAAGCTTTCGGTGGTCGCCTACGGAATTTCGCCAGGCCTAAACAGCTCCGCACTGTTAATGGGTGAAATAAATTCCCGGAATACCATGCGACAAAGTGCGCGGGTCGTTTTGTTGCGAAAGCGGTCGCATATTAAGTGAGTATGTAACATCGTGGCGAATGCGGGGTGGGCATCACAGATCATTTGACAGAAATGATTCAATTACAGGAAGGGCGCCCTCTTCGCACCGGGAGTGTACAAAAGAGCGTATTACGAAACCGCCGGTTAATGCAGATGTATAAAGTCGTTCAAGGCGCGATGGTGTTATCCACTATTGACGATCCTCATTTCGTCATCGGCAAATTCGCAAATGCGAGCGGCAGGCCATCTTATTTAATTTTCGTCCTCTTTGCGCCGGGTGCAAGGGTTGCTTCACGTTTCCTTTTGTACAGGGTCACCTCGAACACGTCAGTGACGAGGACCGCCTGACAAGCGTTCGATACAAGAGCGCTCTCTCCGCCAAAGGATAGACAGGTTTGCGGAAACTTTCAGTGTCGGGAGAGCCTTTTCGCTTCCCGATAATGCAATAAAGGGAACCCATTGATGGATGGCACTTAACATGCGGCCAGGAGCACCGTTCGGGTGTTGCGTAATACCCAAAACAAGTGCTCGGAGGCTCTGGGCCACCGGTGCTCACTATTTAACTTACTTATAAAGCTGCAGCCACGATGTTTAACGAACGCATAAATATTTGTTAGCGCCCTCATATCTTCCTTGCAAATTGAATTTGACGTTCCCGAGTTTACGTTCCGTTTTGCTTTATGGCGGTGTAGTTGCCGTATGGTAGCTTTGCATCGAATGTATCGGGGCAGGTTTAAGAGAGACGTTCGTTTAGTGTGAAGATAGAAACGCCCTCTGCATACAGATTGCGCTAATTTCTGTTGGGTGAGACATCAGACGGGTGGCGGCGTAACGTTGCGAAAACAGCCCTGTGAATGCCTGTCGGTGAATGCCTGCCGGTGAATACCTGTCGGTTAATGCTTGTCGGTGAATACCTGTCGGTGAACACCTGTCTGTGAAGTCACTCATGTGAAACACACGTTTTTGCGGAGGTTGGTGTAATACGCGTTCTCCAGTGGCATCGTATATGCGTGCCACTCTGGCTGATGCCTACCACTCTCTCGTGAAGTCATGGTCTCTCAAGAAGAAAAAAAAATGCAACCGCTCGAAGTAGCTGAGCTCAATGACTGCGTTAACTGTTACATGCTCTTGCTAAAAGAAGTGGGAATGAGGAGAACAATCGCGGTGGATAACAGATACTGTCTAACTTTAACGTCCTGCACTTGAGCGTCGCTATACTTGTATGGAAAAGAGCGGTGCTTGCGGTGCTAGGCGTTTAAATTCGTGGTATGAGTGTAATGGAAATTATAATTTTGATTTGGTTGAACATAACTCGTGACGCGTGACTGTCATTCGCAGACTATGATGTGAGACGTCCAGTTCCATAGCAAAACGCCACAGGATTTCAAACTTGGTTCTACTTCTGTTAAGTATTTCGAACTGAAGGAGCACCTTGACAGGTATGGTTCTTCGTTTGCGGTTAATGTATAACTCGTGAATCTAGCCTAATTTTAGCAGGTATTCCAATCTGCTCCCCAGGAGAGTGTTAGCCTTTGAAGAAGTGTTTGCCAAGCCTCTTAAGAACTGCGTTCACACGTTACGTCCGGCGTCTAATTTTGGAGCTTAATATTCCAGGTTTGGAGGACGAGACTTCAAAGCGGAAGTTGTGCAACGTATATAACTGCGTTGGTGTTTATGCTAGGCACTTTCAAGGCACACATACGAAGTTGCCTAAAAATAGCCAATGTTAAGCTACTGGGCTCTTTTCTCGAGAGGTCCGTTACCTTAGCAACGCGCTTATTCGAACGACTGCCGGTTTTTTTTTTTCTTTACTTATAGCACAATAAAGAAATGGTGTTGAGTCTTGAATGAAGTGCTGGCTTCTCGTAGCCTCTGTGTTGTTGTCGTGTGATCGTGTTCTTTTTGCTATCTTATCGAACAACGCATTCGTGTGGACGCCAAAATGTCCGCTAAACGAACACATCTCTACCTTTGTAAGTGCTGTATTTTTCTAGGGTACTTTATTCGACGACCAAATGGGATTCGTGCAACCCCCGATTTTGATGCTAATTCTGTAGAATTCAAGAGCGCAGTTAGAAGCGTTCGCTACTGCTCGCATTAAAAAAAGAAAAAAGGGCTGACGTTAGAGTTCTCTCGAGTAAACGAATTGCATAGGATTTCACCTAAGCGAAAAAAGCGCTATGCTTTGAAGAAAGCAGCAGGTCTCCAATCGTGTGTCTCACGTCACCACACATGGAGTAAAACACGGATTCATGAGTCGCAGTAGGATGAACTTGCTCGCTGTTTTGGTCTTAAAACTGTGAAAAACTTTATAAGTTTTTTGTCTGTAATCACATTCTGTAGTCGTATCGACATGCACCTCCATCACAAAGTGGAGTAGAAGGTGTTGCTAGCTATAGCATCATCTTGAAAAGCTAAGCAATGTTAGCACATGTTTAGAACACATCACATGTTTCTGGAAGGAGGCTAATTCATCGGAACCAGTGCCACGGGTGAAGTTGTTTGTTAACGCTATAACATTTCAAACGTATTAATCAATACGTTAGCAACAGGAAGATATTATAGCAGAATAACGAACAGTATGTTCAAGGTGATCAACGGCTGGAAGGTGAAAGTGCTTAGGATTTTTTGGACGAGCTTGTCAAACTTTCACATCATAACTCACAGAAAAGATCGAGGAGATAAAACCAATCTACACGTTTCCAGGTCACTTAGCGCAATGAATACCGATGAAAGGCAAGCGGGCCGTGCGTTAATAGCGAGCATTTTACCTTGACGCCTCTCTGCAAACGTGGATTACGCAATTTGTTTTGACATGAGGAGCCGTGCCAACGACCCTTCTGGCAGTACGGCCGCGCTGCGCGAGCACCAATGTATATCGAAGGCAGAATTACGACCACGTCGCAGGGCCTTGATGCGCCGTTACACAACACACGTCAGTGTACCATATGGTCCCTTTAGTGCTTGCTGTCACCGTTATGCTCGGATCGTATGATCGAGGAGCGCTGTGGCGAGATTTGTTTCGAAGTTGCGTTCACTGAGGCGGGACACATGTCTACGAGCTACGAGTCCCAAGGTATCATTTTTGCTAGTTGTGCCGACTTACTTTTATTATCAGTAAGCGATCCGTCTCTCGGTCGAAGCTACGAACGGTACGGAGTTATGACCAATCAATCACCTACCTGATAAAGCACGTGCTCAAAGAACCGCCTATGTGCACGGCTGTAGAGAAAGAGCAGCCATTCTATTAGCAAGCAGACAGGGCTATAAGAATGCCCACTGATAATGCTGCATGCAAATAGCGGAGGCGCACGCATATCCTATCGAAGGGTTCCTCTAGTTGAGTTCGGTACTGCGGAAGCCAACGAACGCTGCCAGGAGATGTACTGAAACAACAGAGAACGTATTACGACAGCGCTGTAGGAAACCTTCCGGTCTTATATTATTACTGCACGCGAATATTGAAGGTCCGTGAATATCTTTCCTAAGAGTTCTTTTAGTTGAGAGCAGCATTATGAAAGTTATCTTGCGCTGTCAGCGAGGCTTGACAGCTCGCTGCCACCCAAAAACAAGCAGTTGTACATGAAGCATTAAAGGCGTTGGTGTAAGAAAATGTACCAATACGAAGAGTACCTCTTTTGGGAAAGTGATTATTCAGATTGATTTTTCTAGTAAACTTGAGCTGTCATCGCCATGGCAAACTCGCTACTCAAGGTGCTGCTTATTGATTCCCGAGAACGGACACAATGCGCCACCGTGACACGCAGCACAGAACTCCGTAGGCTCAACAGAGGCTCCATATCCATAGTGTCAGCGCCATCTGGCACGCCTGTTTGCATATCGCCTTTAATAATCACAATAGCCTACGGCCACGAAGAAGCCAAGGGGAAAGGAAGCAACGCAACAAAAACGTGCATAAGGCAAAGCACGAAACAACAAGGTGCCGATAGAAAGGTGCGCGAGCGAAGTGCATCAGTGGCAAATCCTGCACAAAAGCAATTTCGTTTCTTTCTACATTTTTTCCTTCGGCAAAGCCTGCATGCAAAGCAAGAGGAGTTTCATGCATCTAGGTTCACAATGAAGAGGGGCTTTCGTGCGCAAAAGGTCTCGGCGAACTGATGCACGCCAAAATTTTGCGTTCAGAAAAAAGTCAGTGACCTCGACATAGTGATGAAAAAAAAATGAAATCAGGCAGACGAAATTAGCAAACACACTGTGAATTCCGCGCTACGAGCACCGAAGTACTAAGGTATTTTATTCATTATGAACGCTCAGGAGAAAATCGACAGAACACGTCACGATTTTAACCGAAGGCACTTGTTAAATCTTAGCCTTCAGAAAATGTGATGGTAGGGTATGCATCTACATTCTGTGGAGCGCTGACGATGGTATTTATAACGACTTCGATAATTATTCTTTTGATACGATAACACTTTCACTTGTGCTGTTCGTTCAAACTGGGAGATATGCATGGAGACGAATACATTAGACTCAAAAACACAAATTAGCGCCGACATACAACTTTTGCAAGTCACACTCATTTGTTGCTACCTCTAGTTTGTGTGCGGTGTCGCAGGAATTTATGTGGTAAATTATTAATGGTTTATATTAACGAATTAATGTTTATTTTGGATGATCTAATATAAACAGTCTTAGGTTAGTGGCTAAATAGCAACTAACCTAAGACGGTTCGTATTAGAGCATCCAAAATAAACACTATTTCCTTAATATTTGGTTAGTGGTTATTAATTAAATTATTAATGGTTTATACTAAATGAGTGACGTTTATTTTGGATGCTCTAATATAATAGCCACTAACCTCAGACGGATGGACGGTATAATGTAGTTGACGTGGCATTAGGCTGTTACATGCCGTAATGGTTGACGTGACAAAGTGGCAATACGTCACGTGGGAACAAACTAGCCAAAATGAGTGCCGACGGCCAAGCTGGAACACTGCGGCAGAGTACAGCGCACGGTTATAACAGCACGATTAAGGGGAAATACACGTACGACGAATGCCAAGCGTTGACGTAACTTCACTGCCCAGGAAACGCATACACAGCAAGCACTTGCGGTGCGCATAGGAATAGAGAAACATAGAAGCTGCGCACAATCGTACGGGTAAATCGTGCATGTCGTAGCCTGAGCTTCACAGGTTATGTAAGAAACGTTCGTAGCACTTACAATAGCAAACCCTCTGCGCTTCTTGTGGCGAAGGCTAATGAAGCCTATTGCATGAGTGTATAAGTAAGCCCCCCCCCCCCCCCCTCCGCCCCCTTTTTTTTTGTGGAGAGTGTATTCGGCGCAGCGCCATACAACTTTCGATTTATAGTTTCGTCAGCCATAGGTTGCTACGGCGCTAGAAAATCCGGCACGTGAGCGCGATGTTTCGTCAAGGTCGCATAATTGCATACACGGGTGCACTAACTACGGTAGGTAGTTTATGGGGATCAACCTTCTGAGTTAACTCGGACAAATGTTCATTCCTATTGAGTTGCATCGCAGTATGTCCGTGTAGAACGGGCATGCATACTTAAAGGCTCACTTAAGTCTACGGAGGAACGCGTTGAGGAAAAAGACTACTAAAATGGCTATTTCACGTCTTACTGCAGACCATTTGTCGCAAGCACAAACTGACATTTACTGTCATCCCTTTGTACTCAAAAGCTAATTTATTTTAAGCTGCATGTGTTGTTTTTTGATTGACGTACATGGTTCTACTCAATATGTCAGGAACATTCTAAGGCCCCCTTTCTTTCTTTAACTACACAAGGCTTAACTAAGCTGAGTAAATAAATAACTACGAACGAGAACAGAACGAGAATCCAAGAGGATAGTAACTGCATTTTAACTTTGTTAGTCGCGAGCTGCTATCTCCAAAGTCTTGGAAATATATGTCTTGCAATGAATAGTTTATTTTTTCTCGAGTACTCTCAATTAAACTTGTTACCGACGGAGCAATGAATAAAACATTTACCAGCATTGTGAATGAGGATGTTAGACGTAATGGTTCCTTTGGATTTGCCTGTCTCGTTTCGAAACGTTATGTGTAGCTCTCTATCTATTTTATCTCTCTGACCGTTGCAGCAATGGCTTCTTGCTAATTTTTCGCATTAAAGGACATTTATCTTTAGTGATATGGCTGCTTAAGTCCAGATGAATGGCGTCCATAAAGAGCTACTGAAAACCCACGTGGGAGTGAGGGGAGGGCATCAATTTTGCGTAGTGTAATGGGCAGTAGAGGACAGCTCTAATTTATTTTGTCCTTGTTCTTAAAGACCTGGGGAAGCTGGCCGGTGTTGCAAGGACCCAGGGAAGACCGTTCCTATGTATATTTTAACATCAAACTTGGATAGATATTATATGTAGCCGAGCGTCTTTCATTTTTGTTACTCAAGAATGATTTAGAGAATTTAATATGAGCAGCTTGATGTGCAATCTTTTTGCAACCTTGTGTGCAATATATATATATAAGTTCTTCCTGGCTATCGGGATAAATATACTATCAGAAAGACACAGTGACAAACATAGGATATATTCTGACGTTACGGCTGGAGGCCGGCCTTTTTCAAAGAACTTTGAAAAAGGCTGGCCTCCAGCCGAAACGTCAGAATAAATCCTATGTTTGTCACTGTGTCATTCTGATAGTATATATATATATATATATATATATATATATATATATATATATATATATATATATATATATATATATATATATATATATATATATATATATATATATATATATATATATATATATATATTATGCATAACGCATATCGTTCAGATATTAAGCGGGGAGCGTTATTGCTATTTTTCTAAAGCAAATATATTGAAAAATGGCGCGTTCGTTGTGATCATCATGTAACATCGAAAGAAACTTATTACGGAAAGTACAGATTGAAGCGCAAACACCAGACTAGGGAGTTGCCATTTAGCACGACAGCACTTGTTGGAATTTTATTTCCACAAATAAAACTTTTCTGCCGTGCTTGCGCCATCTCGACCTGTACACTTCAGAATGAATGATAACATTGGCCGCAGCAAGTTAACATTACCGATTCATTTAGCTAAAACAAGCAAGCACTAGTCGATACCAGCCAACGGCTGCCAACCCTAACCTGTATGGTACGCTTACTTGTTGCAGTAGCTGCACTATCCTGCACTGACTGAACGTTGCGGTTGTTGTTAATGTTGGTTGTTGCGACGAGTGTATAAGGTTGGGTACTTGCTGCAACTTTACTTGTTGCGATTTCGTATTGCTGCTTGTTGAGTCCGATGCTTAATGTATGGGGCTTTGGGCAGCAACTGCACTGTCTGGCCTGGAACTCGGCTGCAGATCCGAAGGTCGCGGGATGGAATCCCGGCCGCGGCAGCTGCATTTCAATGGAGACGAAATGTTGAGGCCCGTGTGCTGTGCGATTGTCAGTGCACGTTAAAGAACCCCAGGTGGTCAAAATTTCCGGGGACCTCCACTACGGCGTCTCTGATAATCAGAGCTGGTTTTGGGACGTTAAACCCCACAAATCAATCAAATCTCATAATAGTAGCGTGGTTTTGGACGTAAAACCCCGGAAGTCAACCAATAATCAAGGTCTAGATAAGGTTGAAGGGCCCTTAAGCTTAACCTTTAAGGAGTGAATGCTATAGCCACATTGGACTCCGTTCGCATCGCCTCTTAATTCGTAAAACAGTGAGGTGTTCTCGTATAATGAAATTACAGTGCGAGTTATCATGGGTTTAGGTGTTAGGTCGTAGTTTACGATTTTTCTGACAGATTTTACTTCGAGAGGAGGAGGAATAAACGTTATCGTAAGAAACAGCGAGAAAGCGTTCTTTTGTTGCCCGAGAAATCGAATTTGGCTCGATGAGACACCTGTACCATAGCGGAGTGCTTAACTGATCGGGTGCGGTAGCTGGCGCGTTTAGCTGGTGTATGTAATCTGTGTAACAAGTGCCGAATATAATAACATGCGTGGTTTTGTCTTCGTTTTTGCGCTTTTATTTTTACACTTTCATATTTTGTTACATAACAGTTATCGTAGCCAACGTTGCTCTGATTTTTTATCTGCATAAACACGCGTCTGACAGAATAGAACAAGGAACAGAGCTAGGAAAAGAACAAGACAAGAATAGACAGAACAGAACAGTGAACTAGAAGACTGAAGAAACACAGGACGTGCAACAGCTTTCGATTGCACCCACCGCGTATGTAACCGAGTAATAGGGCCATAAACAAGTTCTCCCTTACAGCCTTTCCACGTTCTAGATGCAATATCCAAGACGCGTGTTGCACGTCCAAAACAGCTTGAGGGCCGCTTGTTCAGCGAGCGCCCGCTTTCGCACTGTTATGGCCGGTAGGAAGTCCCTGTTTCGGGCTACAAGACACGCTTTTGCAGGCACAACATAGCCGAGACACAACGCGAAACATTATAGTCCGTGCCGTGCACGCTTACCCGAAGAGAGGGCATAAGAAGTGGAGAAACAGAAACTAGATCCACCAGCACCGGCGGGTGATTCCCAAAGGGCACATCCCTTATGCGAGCCCGCTACGTAAAAATAAGCGCAAAAGCAGAGATTGTTGCCGTGTGCTCAGCGGCGAAGCTAGCGCCATGCAAGGACGATGTCGTTTACGCAGAAACAGTACACGTCAGAAGAAGAGCGCTTGCTAAGCGTTCTCCTAGTTTGTATGGTCGTGCTTTGTGCCTCGTGTCATTAGAACTGTGCAGCGCCTTGCGGGAATCTGAGGGAGGAGTCGTGACACATTCTAGGACGGGGCTGTACCGTCGTGCTTTGTCGCAGCTCGTAAGAGTAGGGCTGCTTGTAAGGCGTTGAGGCATTGCAAATATATGAGACGATCTTGTACCTTTTGACTGCATTTGTAGACAACGGTTCCCCGTATAAAACATTGAATATCAGCTGTGCTTCGCTCTTGGTATGAGAAAGCCGTACAAAACAAAAGGACAAACTAAGTAAAAGAAAGGTTTAATGGTAGTTTAGATGAAGTGTAGTAATCATGGGATGAAGGGGCCCATTTCTTTTATTATCCCATAGTTACTACACACTAATAAAAAACGCAAATAACACCATATTTGCTTTTTTTGGTCGAACTATCTATTGACTTCTGCTTGGTTATAATTAACAGTACACAAGCCCCCTGCCAATTCCTTTCTTTCACTTACTATAACTTAAGTGAATTTGCCGGTATACGGCGTGCTCTGCGCGGGTAAAGGTAGGCGTCCTGCTGGAGTGGAAAACACGCTTTAATGTAAATTGGGCCACTTTGAGTGTTTTTAGAGGTAGCGGTACAATATATGGCTATAATACGCAGTTTTTTCGGCAGTGCCAGTTAAGCATAACATTTGTTTAGGGAATAATGTTCTATGGGCATCTTTTTTGTTTGCTTTTTTTACTGCTATAGTAGTCACGGCTGCTCACCACGTTGCCATGCTTCGCAGCATAGGCACAATTATTCCTGATTTAAACGTCGAGTGCGGAACTCTATTCGACGATGAATGCCTTAGCGCAGCTCTGACAGAAATATACAAAATAAATGGGGACGTGGGCTTTATATATTTAGATAGAATGATTTGCTGATACAGTTGGCAAGCTGTTTTCTCGTCATGAGCCGCAGAATTAACTCCGAACTCGAAAATAAATGAAGCCGTGTTTGTGTTCCCTTCTCACTTCTTTATGTTCAGTTTGTTTCGCGCTATTTACCCTAAGATGACGTTTGTCGGCCATATTTAGCCAGTCATGTCGCGAAAATCAACGAGCTAGGCATCTCCCGTTAGTTTTAGAATTAGCTTCAAAATTTGTGTTGCTCATTGTTACATTTTTGCCCCGCTATGTGCGCGGTGGTCTAGTGGTTATGGCACTCGGCTGCTGATCCGAGGGTCGCGGGATCGAATCCCGGATGCGGCGGTTGCACTTCGATGGAAGCGAAATGTTGAGGCCCGTGTGCTGTGCGATGTCAGTGCACGTTAAAGAACCCCAGGTGGTCAAAATTTCCGGAGACCTCCACTACGGCGTCTCTCATAATCAGAGCTGGTTTTGGGACGTTAAACCCAAAAAATCAAATGAAATCAATTATTATATTTTTTGTGCCCTTATCCCACGGGTAAAAGGTGTATTTTTCTATGTATTTGTGCAAGACATGCCTTGATTTTTCGCCATGACTTCAGTGGTAGAGACTAATCTTGCGGACGACATTACAAAAAAAAAAAAAGAAAAATGGAGAGAGAAGTCGGTAGTCCCGGCTTTTGAAAGCAAAACTGAAGGTTCACGCGAGAACACTAGCCAAAGTGTTTTGTTGCCGCAATGTTGTATGCTCATACCTTTGAAAAGTCAATATAAGACTGTACCCCTTACGGGACTTACCCAGGACGATATGATCCCCAATACATCACTACTGTATGAGAGCCATGCGTCTACTAATGTACACGTGTGCATAACTCAATACGTCGAAATATCCTTAGCTGCAGCTTCACTGTACGGCCGCCTCGTTTAGAAAGGGCCTAGTATTTTAGTTCCCATGCCTCACAGCACTGCACGCTTTTTGTTCAGGCAACGTTCGGAGTAGCCTCAGCAGTGTTTTGCTCGGCACCCAAAAGCAGCACTCGTAAGTCCGGTACATTAGACATAAACGTACACGTGTATAAGGCATGAATGCGGGTTGGCGCTCTCGTCTAGGCCTCTAGTGGATGGTGTACGCCCACGAGGTCTCAGTAGCAATGAAGATCTACGGTCTTTGCGGAAGCGGGCGCTTGTTTGCGTTTGCATGTTGCTTGCGTGGGCCGCTACCAAAGATTGCTTCGTGTCGTCCTACGAATGGAGGCGCAAACATAAGTTGGCGCGGTCTGTTGATGGAGATCAAGGTAGTTCACGGAAACCGCCGCTAAAGGACAGGGCAAGAAAAGATGCAAGAGAGAGGAAGCGTCTTGCGTGTGCAGCATTTTTTTTTTGCTTGTCCCTTCCGTTAGCGCTTGTTCTCGTGGTCATGAACCAAATAGCCCGGTAATGCACTCGTTCAATCAGGGTAGGGCGCGTGGCTGCCTTCTCTGTAGGGTCTACGGCAACGAGGATATATAATTCGTTTTATTTGTGCGTATATTATCGATTCGATCAGTTATAGCAGCAGAAATGGCGGCTATATCGCTGGGCAGAAATAGTATAGCAATTCTACGAAAAAAACATAATATAGTAGAGATAGACAATCAACTTATGTGAATAAAACGTTAGTCAATAATTACAACATAAAACATGACAGTAAGCTTAGAAGCTTAAACATTAGGCGAGGTATTGTAGGCGGACAATTAGCAGTGGCAAAGAAAGCGTGTGGAATATCTTACAAAATAATGCAAGCTTATAGACCTAAGACGCGGTTCTGTGCAGTTAGCACAAGACTCGGATAATTGTAGAACTGTGGGAGAGGTCTTTGCCCTGCGGTGTGCACAGACAGACAGACAGACAGACAGACAGACAGACAGACAGACAGACAGACAGACAGACAGACAGACAGACAGACAGACAGACAGACAGACAGACGGACGGACGGACGGACGGACGGACGACGCTGATGATGACAATAGTTGTGCTGATATACTTACTAATAAAGGCAGGGAGTGTGCCAGAGAAAACATTGCGACGAATACAAGTAAACTACGTGGTCGAAACAAACCATGCACTATGAGAATCCGCCTGCACGAATGATTGTTAGCCGACGTGGACTATAAGGCAATGATTCATACTCGTATATATGAGGTAATGTATACGATTGTGTCAAAGCCTCATTTATAATATTTTCAGACTGAATATGTCAAAGCACGAAAATATTTCTTAAACCACCTGAATCGTGCTCTGTTCTATAGTCGCGCATAGAATACGCTTCCGAAATTTCAAAAGAGCAACAAAAACGAAAAAAAAATTCTCATCTCGATAAAGTGCACCTTAATGCACTTCGCAGTGAAATATAAATAAAGAGCACACGGAAACCCTGTTTAGTATACTTACCAGCGGTACGGTTTTGTTTGGTAATATTACTGCTTAATCATCTCCAGTAGTGTTATACTGGTTGTGTAAAATTACACTTATAAGCAACAAAATGTATAGTCGACATGGACGAGCGAGACAGAGCAGGTTCTGTATCTGTCCTCCGTGTCTGTTGGAGCTGTGGCATCTTTTGTTGCATCGAACCAACTTGGCCAAGACGCCATATTTCACGTATGAGGATATGAAAAAGATTCCCTTTTGCTTTTATTCTTTCGCGTTCCTAGAGATTACCGAAGAAATAAGCAGCTTCCACTTATGCACGAACTTGCGTTTCTGTTCAAGCACCATAGAAAAAATTGTCGCCCAGTCAGCATGTCGCTGTTAAAACGGCTGCAGCATAGCTCTCCGCAGCCAATTTAATTGGCGTTATAGTTTAAACGGTTCCGAAGCGAATAATAAAGCCCATACGTGCACATTCAGAGCGAAAGAATTCACTTCAAGATCCTTCTGGGACTATTCATGCGTATTCCTTAGCCGTTTTCGAGTCAAGTGCCGAGCACAGCAGTTTCTAAAGAGCCTTCTTTTTTTCCTTGCCGTTTCACAAAAATTTGAATAGCCACTTTAGAGAAGAAGAGCTGAATTTGAGAAGAGCGGTCGAGTGTTGCTTCAAGAACCTGCTTATTTTTTTCGCGAAGAACTATTCACTCTACTGAATTCTGGTCCTTCTTTCTTTCTTTCTTTCTTTCTTTCTTTCTTTCTTTCTTTCTTTCTTTCTTTCTTTCTTTCTTTCTTTCTTTCTTTCTTTCTTTCTTTCTTTCTTTCTTTCTTTCTTTCTTTCTTTCTTTCTTTCTTTCAGTGTTCCTTTTTTCATCGCGATTTCAGTGTAGTTTTATAGAGGAAAAACAAAAAAAAAAGGCAAGGAAAGACAGATTCATCCCCGGTTTTCTACGCTGCAGTTGGCTTCAGAAGCAATGATGTGTTTTAAGTTCGTAAGCGATTATATGGCAAATACAAGAGGAATCCGTGCGTCCCTTCGTCTCGTAATATATATATATATATGCGAATGAAAATCGATGGATCCGGTGAAATATGTGTTTGAGGAAGAGGGTGACAAACGTTCGAAACACAAATTCTTTACTAACGTTTCGGCAGGTGGGCCTGCCTTCGTCAGAGTTACTCTGACGAAGGCAGGCCCACCTGCCGAAACGTTAGTAAAGAATTTGTGTTTGGAACGTTTGTCACCCTCTTCCTCAAACATATATATATATATATATATATATATATATATATATATATATATATATATATATATATATATATATATGAAATAAAAGTGATCCATGGACATAGTTCATGATGGGAGAATAAAAGCCGCCAGAAGGACAATATTTAAAATCACCATGAAGACTTGCACACGTTAGAAAAATTCTCAGTTTGCTCAAATTTTATGACAGACTCGCCACACACCACTGAAGCGCCTTCTGTTGAGCCATAACACTGGCTAATGAACGCTGAAAAGAAGGTGAAAAGAAGTTGTGCCGATGCCGCTTGACATCAACGACAGGCCGCAGAGCAAGAGCACGAGACACGAACGATGCGATGCAGGACGTCACCGCCAGCAAACTCGCCCCAGAGGGCCATCACACAACGGCTTAGGAGCGGCACGATGAAAGAGAAAACGCAAATACGTATCGCGTAGACATTTCCCAGAGGATTTTCTGCGTGGATTGTCCATTAGGGATATGTACGATGAACCGAAGGCCTCGACTACAGCACATCGTTGCTTTGTAATCGCGACTAAAATGATTGTGAATGGAGTGAATGTGGTATCACTTTTACCTTTTATTTATCTCGTCATAATCTGGAGGGGATAGTACAATAACCGCACATGCATATTAAGTGTGGGAAGAATTTCGAGACGTTTTCTTTTTATTTCACGCCGCTCGTTTAATCAACAACGGAGAATATAAACAACGAAGCTCGCCGCTTCGCCGCGGTTGACGGCACGCTACGAAGCTTAAGGATTCTGAAAATCACGAAGATGTAGCGAGATTTATTTAACGGAAAACTCGTCCCAAGGATGAGTATAGAATACAAAGAATCTCTCTGTGCTATCTTTCGATGGCTGGTTGGCTCCTTGGACTATTTGTGCAAAATATCGTGCGATCTGCTCACACAGATAACACACTGCCTCGTAAGCCCTGGGGGGACGCTGTGTGCTGTCCAACAACAAATTCGCTTCGTTCCAACAGATTATCACTCTCTCACTACTCGTGTTCATACCATACATGCAACGGAGTAACTTGACGACGCTTACGAAAGGAGAGAGCGACGCGGGCAGGGTTTCCGCCAATACTTATAGCGATAATCTCTTCAAGCCCGCACATAGGCGCACACCGACGTCACTGGCAGGCGTCGCCCACGTGAGACTACACAGGCCGCCGGAACGTGAGGCGATGCTCGCATATTGCGACCCATGCAGGTCAATCCCGTCAGCTGTCGATTACGTGACCAGGATTGGCAGCGCTCTACACGTCCATAGGGGCCCGCACCCGCCGAGGGCTTTTCGCTAGGCGCCTACGCGTGCCTCTGTGCAGCCAGGCCGAGAGGCGTGACCGTGCGACCTGCTTTCAACGAGCGTCCATATACCGCCTGAACACGGGGGCAAAACGTGCACTGCCTCTAAACAATGGCCCGGCGGTGGGCGTTAGCCTGTGGTGAGAAAAAGCCGAAAAAGGGCGTTGACTATAGCGCTGACACGCGGGCACTTAACGCGGGTGAGATTGTGTGCCAAAAAGTGCGTTAAATGGCGTTAGGTGTCCTGAACAATGGCGCACGATGAGAGTACCAGAATGTCTTTATACCTGGTATTCCCCCGTGGCTAGCTTCTTTACTAGTTAGAGCATAGTGGACCTGTCAGCGGTACTGCTAGATGGGTCCGTAAGCCACTTACTGTACCTCTTCGCCGACAAATATATAAAGATGAAGACTGATATAGAAGGTAAAGGCTGATATGAAGATGGACTGATGAAGACTGATATAAAGATGAAGGTATAAAGATGAAGCAATGAAGTCAAAGCATGGTTAATGCTGACTAAATAGCGGCTAATGCTTGTCTATGCCGGCTCTATATGACTGAATGGTCAGTAATGATGGTTAGTGCTGGCCTACCATCGGCAAGTGTCGACTATAGTGTTGTCATACGATGAGATATAATGTTGGACAAATGACGTGAAGATAAGGACATCTTGGCTGCTATTGGCTGCCCGTTCATGTCTCGTGCTCGCTTCAGCGTCCTCTCTGAAGTCGTACGCCTCCCTGCTCCAGCCAGCCTTTCAGCACGACCCTGATGTCACAACAACATTGCATTCATTCAGTCGCAATTGGATCATCGAGCTGCCAGTATTGCATGCCCAGGAATAACAACCTAATTTGGAATTGCCAGAATTTTTTTTTATTACAATGTTGTTGAGGAGCCGGTGGGTTTCTAATATGGCGTTCTATTAGAACCTCCCTACACAAAGCTCCTTTGTAAGGTGGCGGTTCTAATGAGAGAGCCTATTCAGGCAATTTGACGTCCTCGTGTGCTTCCAGGAAAGCCTCGCCTTGAGTGGGCATTGTGCGAGAAACCCTTGGAAGCAGAGCAGCCGAGGTGGCGCAGCCTGCCTTGAATGACGGTAGGCGAGGAGAGTACGGTATTGGGAGATGGTCAAAGCCTCACACCCGGCCTCTAGTGAGTCGCGTAGACTGAGACGCTGTGCGGGGCTGTGGGGGATGGTGGGAAGGTGTGAACGTGCGTGGCTTCTAAACGAGAGGTGCGGCGTACCAGAATAGGGAAGCGGGGAAGAACGATGGCCAGCGGCGAGCCTGGCACTAAAATTATGTTCCACTAACATGCTGTTTCGTTAAGTACCACTTTGATGGAAAGCGCTGTCTCATTTGATGCAGAAAAAGAAAAAATGTCGCTGCTATTTTAACCTCCGACTATATCCATACTGAAATGGACACCACCTAAACGCAGATAATGAATGCGTTAGAAGAGAGGTTCTAGTTAGAAAGGTGTGAGGGATATTGCAATTTTTTGATGAATCGGTTAGAAGAATAGAAAATTTAGTAGCAGAACCAAATATTGGATATTATCTTAGAAAAGAAAATATCGATAATTACGGTGCTACATCTCCTGTGTTCCCAAGTACAGTCTTTTGAGCAACAATTTCGCTAACCTTACGCCGCTGCTTTTTCAGCACTTCGTTTAAGAGACGAATAACAATTATAAAAAAGGCAAGCAAAACAAGAATAACTTGACCTGCATGCAAATGTAGAGCTTGGAATTTCGTTTGCGCGCCTTTCACTTATTAGACGATCAGTCAACAGAGAGAACAAGCGAAGGGTCTCGTATTGAAGAATCGATCACTTGTCGACAATCGGAAAAAAGGAAAGAAAATGCCCACAAGCAGAATACCTTAGATCTGACTGATAAAAAAAAGCAAAGAAAATCGCACGGCCGGGATACAAATATTTATCAGCAGGGATGTTCAGAATTCTTGACCCTGTGAACTGGAAGCCTGAAAGAGTCATTCCAGCGCAAACTATGCTTGATTGCTTCGGTATAACTATCACCACTTGGAGTTCGTAAACTACACCCGAACTTGTGCGCAGGATTTTTTTATGGTCCACGCACATCCAACGGGCTAACGCGTATAATACGTAGTCGTGCAACCTTGTCTATTAACCAGTGAAAACTAGAACGCACTGAACCACAACGCATGTGTCTAAGAGAAAGAAAAAATAGTCTTGAAGCCACGAGCGGTACAAGTGATGACATCGGTGATGGAGATTTTGCTTCGGAGATAGTAAAGACTATGTTAAAGGACTGTTTACTAAATGACGAGAAGGGATGTCGAAAGCAGACGCACTAATCAGATTAAGTTAGGCAAACGCAGAAGGCGCGGTTCGAACGTGACGAGCAAACAGATTGGGAAACCGTTATCAATAAAGTAGATGAGATGGAGCGCAGTATACAACAAAATTAGGCGGAACAGACGCGTTATCCAGATCACGACGAGACCAGCATCTTGAGAAAAGTAAACTGAGCTCGGATATCATTGCGTCAGAGCACACGTGCTGTCGCAGACAAAGTAGCGTACGATTCAAAAAAAGAAGATCGAGATTTGAGTGCAAGAACATTACGAGATAAAGAATTGAACGAGTTTCCGGAGCAGGCACCCATTTCAAATCCCCTCCCAAGAAAATGGGCTTGACGGCCGCTAGACGTCATCTGCCGCGCCTGGTTTCGACATGGTTGAGGGACGATCGAACTGGGCACTGAGAAAGGATAACGGATGCAGGAACAACATTGCGGGTTCATCTGTGCATGTTTGTTTCGACATTTTCATTCCGCGTGCCCCGGCCACATCTTGCAAGAATGCTAAGGGATGGGGAACCAAAAGAATATTAAAATCACAGTGGACAAGCTCTTACCAGATGGTTTAAATGCAGTGCACGACACGTAAATAAACCGCGCAGCATCACCATAACAGTCTTGGTATTCCAGTCTATTGTCTTCCTTGGAAAAAGAAAAAAAGAAAATTCGAAACATTTGGTCCGTCCGTTAAAGAAGGCCATTGTCAAAGCATGCCTTCGTCTCGTTTCATAACTAGACGAATTAGTAAACTAAAATGGAAATATTCGGGTTTCAATGGTCTCTCACAAAGTGAAAGAAGAGCTTTAATTGAGCGGCACGGTTGGGGCTCAGGCGGTTTTCCACAGTCTCATCAGTCCTCTAACCTAATTTTACCTTAAGCAGAGTAAGTAAGTAGGCTCCGGACCGTAAGCAGCATGGATAATTGTCTCTGCGTAAAGAGTATTGAGAATTTGTCACTGCTGCTGCAATCCGAACGCAGCGGTGATCTCTACGTCGACTTTAATAAGCTCATGTATGCAAAAAAAAAAAAAAAAGCAGAAAAGACAGTCATGTATTTCGTGAGATCCTTTGCTACCACGAGAGTGGTTGCGATATTACGGTTCCGTTTCACATACTTAAACTGCAATTTTGTTCTTAGCTTTAGTTTTTAAAGTTAAAGCCCGTTATTGAGGACGAAAAACGTGTCTCTGGCTAGTCTGAACAACGACTTCAACAATAGAGATTTCTTTTATTTGCGCTAGTGTCACCCCGATAATAGCGTTCGTTCACGTATCTCTTTAGTGTCTTTATCTTTCTTTTGTGTGTGTGTCTGTGTGAACAGTGAACTGCGTTTTATGTCCCACTTGGTGTGAAGAACGACGAGTGAAATAAGTGTAACGTCTACACTGAAAATGGTTCCTAGTCACCACTGACACCGATATGCTTGCAAGGCAATGTGACTACGGTGTTCACTTTCCCTCTGGCCTGTTGGTTTATTACACCGCTCGCTCACGTGGAAAAGAATAATGCGAGAGGACTCGTCCAGGCCTGAAATTGTATTCGTCGCGAAGCTCAGTGTGCTTGGAAGAACGAGTCGGTCTTCCGTGAACTGTGAATACACAAAGCATTACGCACACGCAACGTGGAGAAGGGCTGCGATGCCGGAGTACTATAACCCGAGAGATATTGAAAGACAGACTAACGGCTTATGCGACAACCTTGTAGTTTGTTTTGTCCCGTTTCGAGAAACAAGCTAGGCCTTGGCAGGTCGTATGACAATGCGGCGCGGGTTTAGCTTTCTCGGATGGCAAGTGTGATATATTTTCCATACGAGGTGGAGGGTTAGGTTTAGAGTGTTCCACGAAGTTAGTTTAACGAGACTATACAAACGTTCGTCTTTTTCTCTGACAGCTTCTCAGCGCACTCGCTGGTGAACGAAAGAAAATGAAAGAAAGGAAAAAAAGGGCATTGTGCCATGCAATAAGGACTGCAAAGCGAGACAACTTGTAGGCGGAGATGACATGAACGAAACTACGCAATCTTGAGAGTGACGTGCAGCTATGAAAACTGCGCCTACAGCGTCGCGCAAGAACTGATGAAAAGGAACGTCCGACGAAAATTTTATTTACTTGGTGGGCGGATGCGCGAAGGTCGGGGTCGCTGGCATCAAAGCCACTGCGCGCCTTGCGAGGATTTTTGTGTTTGATTGACGTGAATAAGATTGACGGAAGTAGCGGCCTAATTCAAAGCTTCGTCTTCAATGCCTTTAACACTAACGCTAAATGAAATCCTTGGCGACTTGACTGAAAAGCACGCTATTTACGGCTTTGGCAGTAAAAGGCTGTGAAACATTCTGGCAACATTTCCAATTTCAATATTTTGAGGTAGATAGGCCACTTTGACGGAAGGAAGGAGGAAAAGTGATTAAACACGTAAAGCTAAAGGCGCCCTAAGGCACCGAAGGCACCGCCGGCCTCAAGATATGCAAGTCACGCTCTCTTTACTGCCAAGTCTCCGTATAACGCTTGACTTCGGCGATGACCAAGGAAAAAAAGAAAGAGAAAGCCTGTCGGTCCTGCTTGGCATACCGGTAAAGTGGCCCGTAAATCATGCACTCTCGTGTCAACTAAGCACGCGGCGAATGTAAGAAGAAAAAAAGAAGCAAATGCGACAAAGAACGGTGACGACAAAGAATACACCAATAAAAAAAATTGAGAGATTCACGTATGCAGAAAAACTGCTCTCGAAGGCATGTCACAGCGGTGAAGCTGGGGTAAAGGTATGGCCCATTTGTCGGCGCGTCTTTGAGGAAGTTGTCGATGCCCGTCTTCTTTGGAAGGGGGCCAAGTTGAACACGCCACACTGTGGCCTTTCCTCCCAAAAGTTTCTCGGACGCTGATGCCGCCCAAAGGTTTTGCAGTTGCAACGGCCGCCCAGTTTCGCGGACACGATATCGTAAGCGGTACGTAAAATCTCATTCCCGTTCGTGTATCCAGGGAGCATGAAAAAAAAAAAGTGCGCAGCTTCCGATAGGCTGCGCAAGGCCAGATCACATCGAAGCTAGCCGATAGTTTACTGAAACAGGTCACTCGATAGTCATGCGATATTTTGACGGGAGCATGCCATGTGACGTTGCGTTAAGTGACTGACGAATACATGTCTCGTGAACACCTGAAATCACGTAACGAGATATCACGTGATCGATTGATTTCTGGGGTTTTTACGTCCCAAAACCAGCTCTGATTATGAGAGACACCGTAGTGGAGGGCTCTGGAAATTTTGACCACCTGGGGTTCTTTAACGTGCACTGACATCGCACAGCACACGGGCCTCTCAACATTTCGCCTCCATGGAAATGCAGCCGCGGCGGCCTGGATTCCACCCCGCGACCCTCGGATCAGCAGCTGAATACCATAGCCACTAGGCGACCGTGATGGGGCGAGGTATCACGTGACATGTCCCCGCCGACATCACGTAACGCACTACCACGTGACAGGTTTCCGCCGAAATAACGTAGCGCAATGTCACGTGGTATTGCACGACGCCTGACAAATTACGACTATCTTAAAAAGCTACGGGGGGGGGGGGGGGGGGGAGGGCTATTGCAACGGGCACGCCTGACAAATTACGGCTAGCTTGAGCAGCTTCGCTGCTAAGGAATCCCGACAGCTCTACTAGAGTGAAACCTGGGGGGGGGGGGGGGGGTGCGAAGCACGCGATAGTGCGCCGGTGTTTTCCAGAAGAACGCGTCAATCGCAGCTAATGGGGTTGCTTTACCGTGGCCACGACGTCGTTTGACGCCGACAGCTCCGGCTAATTAATAGAAATTCCTTAATATCGCTTCTGACACGACTGCCCTACCCATACACTGCCTGAATGCACGGCCTCCAAGATTGGCCCACACTTTCTACAGAGAGGGGAGAATAAGTTTTAACGAATATCTGTTAGTTAATGCGAATAGATCATTGTTCCTGTCCCTTAAATTATTCTGAACCACGTTTAATTGAACCGGTCTTGATCAATTACGCATTTCTCTTGGCCCTGCTTTTAAGCACTTGTTTGTGAGCTTGTCCACGACGACGTTAGACGCCGAAAAAACGGGCTCATGAGATGCTTCGCATCTACTACACATTTTTTTTTTCTTCTTGTGCATCGAGGATTAGACTAATTCATGACCCGCTTCGCCAACTTTTCTTTTATAGTTCTTCGTTTCTTTAATTTGTTCAACGCATGCCATGTTTCCCTGTGTGTCCTGCGCATTGTTTCGTCAGCTTGTACTGGCGTGCGCAAGTTGTCTTCTTTTTTTTTCCTTCGTAAGAATTTGCGTAAGAAAAAGCACTTCACTTATGAATTTTTTTTGCTTTTTTATTGAGTGGTAACGGAGAGTTGGGCGCCTGTATTTCAGCAATATATTCTGTTTGACATTAACTTTCAAAAAGGCGCTCGATGTATCAGATCAAGGCCATATTTTATATTGTCGAGCAAAATTTTATTGATGTCCGTTGCAAATGACAGTTCCGAATATGCAGGAAGGATACTGCGTTTATTTTAACATAAATAGTCAATAATATTCAACATGCGTCGCACCGAGTACAAGCTTAAGGCTGTGGGCCGAACCACGGTGGTCTAGTTGCTACGGCACTGGGCTGCTGATACGAAGGTCGCGGGATTCAATCAATCATGAACGCAATGAGGGCATGAAAAGCCCCAAGGCGACGTGCAGCTCACCAAGGGATCACGCGCTGACAATACACAAAGGCTACCTATCAAGCCGGAAACCAAAAAGCCCGAATGAATATAACCCTCACCGTGAGCCTGATGCAGGGAGCGCTAACCGAATGAAGCTGGTGTCTTGCGCGAAGTAGTTGGCATTTTTCCTACATGTAGAATGTTTTTTTTTTCCCACATGGACAACGCCCCGATTGCGCAGCCATTTGCTCGCCGGGATGTTTATATTCAGCACTGTAATTTCCTTATTCTTCTTTTTTTTTTACATTTCGACGCGAGAACACGAAGAAACGAAATCCGCAGAAGAGAGCATCTCATTGGAGAGTCGTAAAAAAGAACATTGCTTAAAGCTATGAGGAAAAAAAAAGCAAAGAAAAATACGTGCGTCGTTCCTTTACTTGCCCTTAAAATAAATGGAAAGCTCCAGCGAAAGTAAGAGATCATTAAATCGCTGCTCCTGTCAGCTTTATTTTATGGCAATGAGACACGGATGCTAACAAGGCCGCGTTGCTTCAAGAAGGATGTAGCATGATTCCTCAATGAGGTCACGGATCTTGGTTTAGAGCAACGCGACTCAATATATTGAGCTTGGCAATGCAGAGAATAGTTTTGCACTTCGAAAAGAATTGTACATCATTCGATGCTTACCTTGTCAACTATCCTTTACTGTCATCTGTCATGCGCGAATTTCGCCCCCTATGACGCTGGCGCCCAATCTTTTCGTCTCACAAATATCACGTGACGCTAAGACGTACACGTCATTCTTAAACCTGAAAGTACCAGCCCGCACAGCAGTGTTTTTACAAAGTGCACGAAAGGTGCATCAACGTCATTGAATTGTAAGATAAGAACGCATTTTTTTTTAACATCGTTGTTTATTAGAGAAATACGATACGGATTGAAGAATCATCCATATTTAACAATGCGACAACTGCGCGAACGTCATTTTTATCTTGCAACCTGTGACGCGTGCACCACGCAGCCCACTTAATTGCACGATAATCAATAGTTCGACAATTATTCACAAATAATGCACACGTGGTTAAAATGTAGTAATAGTGAACTTACTTGATCCAGGAGTGCGGAATAGATGTTGATGCTCCGGGAAGTGGTTCCAGGTCGTATTCTTTTTCGTATTCGCAAGTCCTCAGTTCGGAATAGACGGATTAAACAATGGTAACGGGAGCTGTCCCATGCACGCACAAACGAATTGAGCAGTCAACAAAGAAACAAGAAAGAACGTTAGGTTACAGATCGCTCCAGGTAACTGCTTTCTTCTCGGTGACAGTCAGCATATTTCTTCCCGTCTCTCTCGACGAGCTTACTCCTTCACGCCCAAGTCAGCCACAGCTGCACAACTTCGACGCGATGTCAACACTGAAACGAGACATTATCCACGGAGGAGTCCGAAACATTGCTGGAGGGGCAGTGGTGATCCACACGAGGAAAAGTTCTCGGGAAGTCATCGTCAAACGCAGGAGAACGAACAGTGTGACGTCGCACCATCCTTTCACGTGTTTAAAAGCGGATTCATACAGCGGAGAAACCTCAGTTCGTCACTGACAATCCAATGAGCACACCGCACAGCACTCGAAAAGTTCCGTTCTGAAAGTTTAGCTGAATAGAGCGAAGCGCTGCAAGAAAATAAAATACACAAGCGTCGAAGCGAAAGAGTTGAAGACGACACTACCCGGCTCGCGTCGTGCTAAGAGCTCCCCGGGCCGACCCAGCCGATTGGGCAGCCCGCGTCGAGATGACTGGGCACCCAAGACTCAGGGTTCTAACTCCGGAACTTCCCTCCGGCACCCCTCTCACCCTCTGCCTCCTCTCCATCTTCTAAACTACGCCTGTCGTTGGCAAAGAGCGCGACAAACTCTCTCACCGCTTGGAGCGGTGGTGAGAGCGCGTTCGTGACGTAACCGTCACGTGTGGCATGACGAAGCGAGCACGTGGCTCCCGAGGTGACGTCACCTCCGTCTCGCCTTCTTTTTTTTCTCTTTCATGTTTTTGTTCTCTCTTGCTTGCTTCTGCCGGTACCCCTATTCGCGCTCTCTCAGGGTCGACTGCGATCTCCTCGGTTCAATGTCGTGGAGGCGCTGGAGAGTGGCGTCCTCTCTGCAGCGCTGTGAAGGCGCGGCTGGCAGTCTCGTTTGCGCTGCTGAATGTATGGGATTCTGGAAAGGAAGTGCGTCATGCCATTCAAAGCGTAGAGCTAGTAGGAATTCGCGCAAATAATAATAAAAAAACATAGATGTGTAAGAATGAAAGAGGAACACCTGATCTCATTAAAAGCCGGACAGCCAATCCTATTTTCCGGGGATTCGAAAACAGTGCAGGGGGCTGCTTCGCTTAATTTTCAGCGTAGGTGAATAATACGCCTAGCTCTTCATTTGATTTCAAGAAGATGCCTAGCTTTTATTTCGGGCACGTCGGGCTCCGCTTGTTATACGCCGTGCCCGACATTAAGCAGTGGTAGATGTTTCGCTAGGATTAAACCCAAGTGATAGCGTGCTGTACACACCAGATGATTCACAATGTGGTTTGAAATATGGCTGGAAACTGCCTGCTCTTCTTTCAACACACGACGCCAGAAGAAGCATTGTCTCCGTTGGTTGAAGTATAACTAGTATTAGTGATTTTATGAACGCGGGAGAATCCGCGGGAATAGTTTATTCATCTATTTTGAGTTTAACTAATAAAAAATAAGCACATATATTCTACCTTCAGAAAAACACTCGTTTGACTTTTTAAGTTAAGCCAAATATTATGAGTTAAGTGACGCAGTCGCTTAACTTCTAATATTCAGCTCAGGTGTTCACAGGAGCCTTCAGGACAGATTAGCACAATTTGCAGACTATGTTAAAAAGTGTTAAAGGTTCCCTTTACGATGACATTCAACTCGAGTGCAATGGGATCTTGCTCCGTTTCGAGACATAACATCACCCAGCGCATTTTGCATCGTTCCTCGATGCTCTTAAATTGTACTCAATGCAGTCTTCTTACTGCGACGGTTTTCACGGAAGGTACCCTGTTTCGCCTGCTAAAGCAGCGCCTTATTTACAGCGAGATGTGATTCAAGTTTGAAGTGTATGCGACCGACCACGCACGCATTTCGATGTAATCATCCATTCATTTCTGCGAAGCTGCCGATTGCCACGCCACGACTCTCTTCGGTAGACATCGTGGTTGGTAGATACCACTGGCTTAATGACTATGTGGTGTCGCAGCGTTAAGCAGAAGAAAACGGGTTCACAATTCACCAGTTCTGTCGCAAAATTAGGGAAGTTAGAAATACGATTGCTGTGCTTTAATTACCGATTTAGTTAGAGAGAAGAGTCGTAGTACCTCCGGGCACAAAATACAATTAGGACAATTTTGATTTGTTTTGGTTAGAGACAACCGCAGACTACTTAAGTACAAGGAAACAAGCAGCTGTCCATGGCTGCTTACTTTCATAAATGTTTGGAGCGCGTCCAGTACGTTGAACTCGCCATTGCTTGCACTACATGTGCCTGTCACGCTGCGTGTCGTTCGATCATACCGCACGAACGCTTGAAGCTGTAAATTTGTACAAGTCTCGCTGCTTAATTTATATAATGTGTGCTGGGTTCACCCAGATTAAAAGCTTCACTTCTTGCCTTTACTTTTTGCTTCCATCTATCTGCCCACCTTTTCCTTCTTGTTTCAGACTTTTCTTACGGTTGTGAACACTCGTGAAGTTCTTTAATCCCTTATAATCTGCAGAATGTTTCTCTTTTCAACTATAGCCCCACAGACTGCGTGGTTACGACGTAGTTTTGCGCCCAGCGTAATGTTGTTTACGTCGGCGAACAGATGAGTCTCGACGGCTTGTCGATCCCTTAGTCGTTGGAAGGTCAATTTGTTGTTGTTCTGGGTGGATAGGACATGGTAGAAACTGGCTCGTCTAAACAACCACTGCTTTTTCTCGAGAACCAGCTAGTACAATGAAACTTTCGTGGCCGAGTGATCAGCGTTTCTTTTATTTAATCTCAATACCGCTCGACTGAATACTGTGAAAAAAAAATGCAGGAAAAAAAACAACTCAAAGGGTGGCGTTGACCTCGTGTTGCCCTGTCAAATTTCCGAGTACCATTCGTTGCGATGACAGAAGAGAAAACACATCTTTGCAAGTTCTGTAGCAAATAGTATTACTTTTTCTAACCATTGCTTGTTTACTAGTGCCTTTATTTTTTTAAGGAACATATTAGTTGTACTCCGTATCAGTGGTGTACATACTGTAAACGATATATACAAAGCCTGGGTTAGTCATACTTTGATTAATGTAGAAACTCTTAAAATTGTGTTCAGTCTGCTCACGCTTCGATAACACATCTTGTTGATACGCTCAGCCGATTTTTACGATTTCTCTTCGCTTGCGTGAGCCATCCTTCCCTCACGGGTGTATCGGGGAAAGCTAGAATTATACAATGTACGGCCAGGCAGTCTGGCAACGCGTTCGGGCACTTCCGGTATCCGCCCAATATACATCAGTCCTTCCCCAGCCACTGCACGTGTCTGTCGTATGATACAACGGGGAAGTTACTTTCCTAAAGCAAGAAAGGGAGAAACAAATAAAAAATATTTTCCTGACTTTTAACGTAAGGCAGCAAAATAATCAATTTCCTTTGGGAAGGTAAACAGAATGTGCACAATGGATTTGTTACGACAGTGGTTGATCTTCCAAAGTGTACTAAAGTTGGGAAGCTTGCTGTTTATCGTGTGTTAGAGGTGGCAGTAGTGTATTTGTACATAGTTTGCATTTATTAGGCAAAACTGCACAATGATGCAAAACTAAATGTAGCCGAGTGTAGCTTTTCACTTTTCCTGTATTAGTGACCCACTCGTTGATCTAGTTTCTCGTTAGCTTCTTCTCTACACGTCTGTGTAACAAACAATTATTTCACTCAACTGTTTATAAAATCCTACCCTATTAAATCCTTGGTGCGACCTTGGTTACATAGAACTAAGTTAAATGCTGGCAACAAAGAATTTGGGTTCAATACGACCGATGAACGTGCACTGCTGCATTTGTTGAAGTGCTAAGTTTTTTTTTTCTTGTGTGTCTTCTGCAGTTCATCATCGTGCATGATCATGGTTGAATGCAACGAACGCCTAAGAGTTACCATGGGTGAGTGGCGAGATTATTCTAACCCAAGCTTGCTTGCGTTGGAATGATCAGGTGTTCCTCTTTCATTCTTACACATCTATGTTTTTTTTTATTTGCGCGAATTCCAACTAGCTCTACGCTTTGAATGGCATGACAACCCCATACACTTGCTTCCTGTAAAGCGTGCTTTGTGTTTTGCACTGGCGCAATAGGAGAAGCAAATTGAACCAAGACTGATATTTTATATTTTTATTGCGATAACGATTTCTGGTGGGCAGAGCTGCTAGTATTGTATTACAATGATGATCTAGACGGCGCATGCGCCATGAGCGCAGTGACAATCGGAAGGCTTCCAGAGAAGCGCTGTTCGGTTGGGTGGAGAAGTGTCGAAACAAAGTTGACGCACCGTCGCTCTTCGCTCAGCAGACTCTGCGGGAACCGCAGCTTGTTTTGACCTTCACTGCTTCTATGCATTGTGTGAATGGGAGGAAAGAAATGCAGCTTTTGAGGCTTAGGCATAAAAACTGGGATATTTATATGAGGCACACTGGGAGGGAGGACTGCGCAATATTTCTGAGAGTTCTGGTTTTATGTAAATTAGCACGCGCCGACTTCTAAAGCACACGGGCGTGTTTTGCATTCCGGACCCATAGAGAAGCGCCTGCTCTGATCGGGAATTGAACCAGTGCGCTCATTCTTTGGCGCATAATGCTATATTCGCTGAGTCATCCCGATGGACGTTGCTTTTTGCTAGTAACCGCGAAATGTGCTTTTCCTTTCTGGGGTTGCTTATGCGCCGTAAACACGAGCTATTGCGAACAACACAAACAAGCGAAGTTCTGTGTTTGCCGTGAAATCATCATACAGAGACCGAATGTGCCGAAGGAGCTAAGGTAAACATGGCAGACATGTTGAGTACGCGGTCGGTCCGTCGCCGAAAGGTCGCTAGTCCTTGAACCCGCTCTCTTCTCCGCTTAATACTTGTTTACCGGAACGTTACCTAGGGTTGATGCTTGCAGGCTGCGAGTCTTAGAGCCAGCTCGGTTTACGCTCTGGATAAGCACGTGATTGCGGATCGACCTTCGTCTGACTCAGGCACGGCTTAACAACATTTGCGTCATCTGCGCTGTAGTTTGGGTCAACCAGATGTTAACGGATTCCTTCTCAATACTGTCATGTCTTGAAGAATATTCCTGCTGGCGACATTCAGCGATTGGAAAAACATATGTGCTTTTCTTTTAGCAGTATCTCTACCCGTTTTAAAAATGAATTCACTTATATTAGATGAAGTGATATGAACAAAGTTCTAACAGAATAGATAAGTTACGGTCCCCATATGTTTTTGTTATTGGACAGGTTCGATCTCGGCCGCGCCGGTCGCATTTTTAATAGGGGCGGAAATGATTGCGCTTTCATTGCAAGTTAAAGAGTCTTGAGACGCGCAAGTGCCTCGACCATCATCCTCATCCTCATAAGCTACGTCATCTCTTTATTTCTACACCTACTTCCCTTCCCTCAACGCCGAGTAGCGGGTCAGAACAATGATTCAGGGCGACCTCACGGATTTTCCTTCACAATACATTTCTTTCCCTCCCAAGTGGACGAAATTGCTGGAGCTCTCCATGACGACTATGAGGAATCAGCAAATGTTATGTTGGTTGTTCGACTTGCATAATAGACCACGTTTTGCATAATAGACCACCTACTTTTCTCCCGACCCGTCGGCAATGTCCCGTGTTGTCACAACTTTAAATAAATAAATAAATAAATAAATAAATAGGCTCGGTGTCATGTCCTTAATTTTTTGTGCAGTTTTCGAAGCCAGCACAATTTCATCTTTACATACCTTCTACATTCTGTCTTCCACTCCAGTGTCCTGCTTTCAGTATCTCAGCTTCAAATTTATGTTGCGTGCTTTCCTTCTTCTGGAGTGTTCTTCTATATGAATTATTGCAAAAATATGAAGAAATATGCCTTGGTTGGGAAATTGAAAAGCAACAGAATTACTGCTACTTGCTCGGCTATCCACTTTCCTGCGTACTTACCGCATCTGAGGAGTATTCAGCTCAGTTGTTCGGTGTATTGGTTATCGTGTTAAAAATTATAGTTTTGCTGCGACGATGTCGATGATTACAGCAATTATGATTGTTGCTAGTGTGAAACTGTTGTCGAATTACGGGGAGCTGTCAGAGATAACCTTGCGCGAACGCAATAAAATGCATTGGAAGCACACACACACACACACACACACACACACACACACACACACACACACACACACACACACACACACACACACACACACACACACACACACGCACGCACGCACGCACGCACGCACGCACGCACGCACACACACACACACACACACACACACACACACACACACACACACACGCACGCACGCACGCACGCACGCACGCACGCACACACACACACACACACACACACACACACACACACACACACACACACACACACACACACACACACACAGCAGTGCTACAGTCGTTCCACGAGGTCCCGGTTTGCGGTAGAAACTTGAGCATAGGTTATTCTAAGCCTTCGAACTTTGATAGCCTTGCACATTGTCTGCTACTTCACCTGGTAGAAAGTGCATAAATGAATGAACTGTGAACTTGTTTCCGCCGTGGTAGAGTAGCAGTTACTTTGTCGTGCCCCCAAGCTCTAGGACGAGGTTTCGATTCCATGGTCACGGCGGCCAAATATCGATGGAATAGAACAGCAAGAACACTTATGTATTGAGATGAGGGTGCATGTTAGAGAACCTCTTGGTTTCAGAACAATCTGGATTCCCTCACTACGGCGTGCCAGACTATAACACTGTACTTATAGCACGTAAATTAAGCTTTTTAAAAAGCTGTACTGCTTAATTTCACTGGTAGTGTCAGATGCAATAAAGTTGCCTTTATAACAAAATATTTGTTTTAGAACCCCCCAAATTTAGTGGTACAATTCCTCGTGCAGCCAGGTACAGAAAGCTTTGGACCATCGTTCGCAGGCTCGCCGATATGACGTGTTTCGCACCTCCCTTTGTAGGAAAGGTTGTTCTCAATAGAGGGTCCGCTAATATAATAAGAAACGCGGCAACAACAGTGTTACGGCTTCATCAAGGTTCCCAGGATTAGCTTCCTTTCGATGGCAGACAAGCTCCTTTGAGAGTTGATGAGTAGTGACACAGGCAGACTTTCGCTGGCAGATTTTATTGGCCGACATATCTTGGTACACTCATGTTATGAGCTCCCTCTAGCATGGTACACCACTTGCAGGCACCGTCGTGAGACGCGCTAATGAGCGTCCAATTAGCTGCTCCCTGATTTGCTGTCTTTGATTGCGAGCCAGCGTTCTCTTACCAGACTTCCGCCCACGGTCACCTTGCTTCGCCAGATAAGAAGTCAATTCCCCTTTCGTAGCAACGGGTCATAGCACGAAAGTGAAACGCGTCTTCATATAAGGAGCTGTTACTTTGCTGGACATTAGATGGAAGGGCGAGGGAAATTGTGTCACGTTTATTGCTTCCTGCGGCATCCTGGAATGCGGCGATATCGCGGCGCAGGCAGGAAAGCTCAAATCAAAGTATTTGGAATTTTTCTTGAGCGGAGGCAGCACTTTCTACTCTGACAGCAGCGATAAAAAATTACAATTTTTAAGATCGCAACTCTTTAAACGAGCGGTTAGCTGTTACGTGCGAGCAGAAAACTATCATCTCGAAATATGTGCGCGTGCACTTCTATGAAATTCACGGCATTTGCTAGCGCGCTTCTCTTTTCTCTTGTGCTCATGACGTCAGCCCCATGCTACATAGAGGCGGATGCGTTACTGAGCATAGCATAGATTGGTATAGTATAGCAAAGGGGTGCGAAAGGAAAGAGATGGTGGGAAGGAAAGGACAGGATGCGGGAAATGACATTTCCTTTTCCCACACCCTTGCCTGATCAGGTGTTCCTCTTTCATTCTTACACATCTATGTTTTCTTTATTATTTGCGCGAATTCCTACTAGCTCTACGCTTTGAATGACATGACAACCCCATACACTTGCTTCCTGTAAAGCGTGCTTTGTGTTTTGCACAGGCGCAATAGGAGAAGCAAATTGCACCAAGACTGATATTTTATATTTTTATTGCGATAACGGTTTCGCGTTCAGTGCCGACGCACTGAGCGCGAGACGCAACGTGCGTCGGCACGCGCCCGCGACACGCACAGTAGAAGTGAGTAGTCCGGAGCCCGCGGAAGCCCGACGAAGACTGCGGTTGAAAGTCGCCATCTTGGCCTCCCAGACATGCTGACGTGACGTCACGGCCTCCCCGACTGGCGCCGCCATTCTTTCCTGCAGTATGGCAAGGGTGTGGGAAATGTAAATGAGGCTGAAGAGAAGGGGAATGAGTAGCGTATAGCACGGCCTCGTATAACACTGAGATAACAAGGGAGTGGGAAAGTGAAGCGAGGTTAAGAAGGAGGGTAAGGTATAGGGTAGAGATTGCAGCATAGCGTGGGTATGTGCAGTATAGTACATCAAGGCATTTCGTTAAAACGGGGTAATTAGAAAAAAAAGAACAGAAATAAATTTAAAGGTCGTAAAAAAATGTACCCCTTCATTTTCACTG
The DNA here is from genome assembly GCA_013339685.2 of Hyalomma asiaticum. Lineage (NCBI taxonomy): Eukaryota > Metazoa > Arthropoda > Arachnida > Ixodida > Ixodidae > Hyalomma > Hyalomma asiaticum. The sequence continues at coordinate 10,326,040 of CM023491.1, forward strand.
AGGGACGTGAGGATGAGAAGAGAAAGAAGGAGGACGTCACAGCCGGACATTGCCCTCCAAGCATATTTGAGCATAGTCAGGCGTCCGGAACACGTAAGATGATGTCAGGGACATGTTCCCGCGAAAAACCTTGTAAAAGCTAGTCACTTGGCGAACGACGTGACTTAGTTGAGCCTATAGAAGCTGGAAGAAGTTAGGTCGGTCTCAAGCTCTGCTCTTAGTCCGGCCTTTCCCCACTACTGCAAGCTAGCCCACCTTTTTTTTTTGTGTGTGTGCGTGCGTGTGCATTGGAAATGGCGTTTCGTGATGTGACAGTGACGGCAACTGCTGTGCGTTCTGACCGGGTGGACGCGCCATGTCGCATGTAACATTCGTCTGGCTCCAGGCAGGCTAAACCATCGTGCGCTAAAATATTAAGACACATCTTCTACTCTGTAAAGAGCACATGAATAAAATGATACATCTGTTTATTATACCGTACGTTCGGAACAAATGCAAGACGACACTAGGTATGCTGTTCAACGCTTCCTAAAGCACACTATGACACGACAGTTTCGCTATAGCTGTATAAATGGCGTGCGGTTACTGGGTGTAACCAGTGAGCTCATTCGAAGGGTGCAATGGGACAGAAAACGTTTTCTCTAGCTGCCTGCTCGGGTTCTGAACTTTGAAAACTTCAAACGTTCCGTCTCCATTGGCTGATGCAGGACGGTAATGTTCGTGCATAAACGCCCATCATTACTCGTTACCTGCTTGTCATTTAACTTCTCTTCCTCCCACGCAACATTGCGACACTTATTAACGAGCGCTGTACTACCTACACGAGTTTCCTGTCTTCGAATAAGGACCACCGTTCTCACCCCGTACGCCCACGCACGCCTGTCTAGCTCCCCTGGATAAAAATAAATACACTTACACGGCACGAGCCCATAGTTACGAGCTTTCACCGGTTGGGTACGCTTCTGGCAGCTGCAGCAAGGACCTCAGCAGCAACGTGAAGGTAAACAGGCACTGCGAATAATGTTTGTCTTGTATGTAGCAGCTGGCGCTGTTATATTGGCTGTCACCCGCGTTTAACGGGTGGCAGCCAATTACAGCAGTGTTGAAACTGCTCTTGGATATCTTTGGTACAGCGCTATTTTACCCACGAGCGTGGACTGCATGCTTGTTCTTCCGCGCAACCGACTAGTTAATTTTGCTTTAATTTGCAGAACGTCTTTCTTTTCTGCCAGAGTGCAGTAGCTTGGTAGGGTGCCCCGTTACACAGCTCTCCTCTGTGTCAATATCGTCATCAACTCTCTAACGCGATCATATTTATTCATTCACCTTGATCATCTCTATTAGCAAGCCAGAAATTTGGTTGAGCCCACGTTTCGAGATTTCCATAAACTATTAGCTCGGTTGGGGGACTCGTGCATACAGATACATAGGCGCTTGTTACGAGGAAGCAGAAGTTTGAGGTAAACAGTAAGAGAAATAGATATATTCGTAGGTATATATAAACGCACATAGGGAAGCAGACAACGCAGTGTGTTACTACCTAACGAAGAGCGATAAGATTTGCTTTTATCTTGTTTTCCCTCACTGCTAGATTTCTTATTTAGCAGCTGACGTTTAATTTTTCCTTTTCTCAGCGGTGGTGTCGGTGTCTGCAAGCCCTAATCTTTTTGTAACTTGAATCCCTGGACTAGCTCAATTTTCTTAAGATAAACACTGCGCTCATCCACTGTGCCTCGAAGCGGTGCAACTCATTTTGTCTGCCCTCACAAGCCCTGTACAATGAAAGAGAAGCAAAGCAGGAAACACTGCAAACGCTTCCGGAGCTTTGCTTCTTATGTCACTGTCTTTGCTCTACCGTAGCACACACTTGTGGAAACAATTCGTCTAAGCGTTTACGTAGCTTTCTTGAAGAAGTGTCCGAGCGAAGCAATTTAGGGGCCGGACCGTCAGTGTGGGCAGTAGAGCACCAAACTAGTGTACCACCTGATGGCAACGCCTCCCGGTGGCGACATGCCACGTGCGGACGATCCAGACTGCTGCGGTGTGTTTGCTTTTCTCTGGTAATTGCTGGCCGCTCTTGCGAGAATCTCGCCTGAGTGACAGCACGCAGCAGCAGGATGCAGAAAAATAATTATATAACATAAATTCTGTCCACCTCCTCGTAATCATTCTATAAGGACGTTCACGAACCATTGCCTCAACTGCTGATAAAATACTCTTTAGTAGGATATGTGCGATCTGGTTGGTTGCTGGGGGTCGTTCGAGAAGTTTGTGTGCGTCTTTCTGTTTCTTGTAGTGCCTACATCAAAGCCTTCGACTGTAACAAATGCTATGTCGTTCTCAAGTTTGAAACACGGAATATACGCTTTAAGATAAAGTTTTCACTGCACTAAGTACGCCTTAAAATCAAGCGTCAAGCTGTTTATGTTATGTTACATCGCCAGCCTTTTCTTTCTTTTTCCTTTTTTTTTCTTGTTGCACGAGATGGTAACTGTTTACTGAGCCGTTCTTTTATTTTATTAGAATAAGTCTGCCCTCCAAATGATATTTATTTCCCAATACACCTGTCCTGTTCGCTTTGAAAAATACAGTTTCCATAGAAAGGAACACCGCTGGCACAAGTTTCAAGCATTGTGATGTTTTCTTGGCATTATTCCATTCCATCAACCTTCGTTTAAGTTACAAATGATCGATGTACTTTGCGCCTGGTTTTCTGATGTATGGTGTGCATATCAAAACGCAAAAAAAGAGAACGCGACGCATACCAAAATGATGCTGCGTAAAGAAAAACCGACATGTATTGCGTGCGTACACGTCCCGGCCTCGGAAGTTTAATTCGCGAACAAGTCCTGTCTTAGAAGACGCCCTGTTATAGCGCGTTTCCTTCTACACCAACTGTGTAGTAGTAGTACAAACCATGCCACTTACTCGCGATGTATGCTCACCTCACGAAATACATAACACGACGATGTGCTTCTTCCGTATGTTCAGGCCTTCATATTTCTATTTAATATTCCCACCAGCGTTTCCTTGTGGGTATGAAAATAACTGCCTTAGTAGCAGCAACACGCACAGATATTCACCGGAGTGTATACAGAATGGAAGCGAACTGGAAAAAAATAAAGTTCAAAGGGAAACCAAACCGGCTCTAGTGCATCACTTATGCATTCAGCAACGCTAGAACATTGTTCTGATAGAAATTTTTATTACGTATGATATGGCACGGAGGACTGCCAGTGCGATTGATGGCAGAATGTACTGATGACTTATTCATACGGATAGAACAGGAAATTTCAATTCGCTCCTCAATTTCGACTTGCTTTCCGAGCACCACACTTGAGTATGTACGTTTCGGCTGGCTTCCTTCCGGCATTTATTGGCTGTCCTCTGCAGCGGGTAATGCAGAGAGCGCTCACTCCCTATATTATTGAAACCAGTTTTTAATGTGTTGTTTTTGAAATTCTCGAGAGTTTTTACCAGTGCAAGGTCGTGATACTAGGAGGCACTGCAGCCGCAACTGCTTTCAGGGAATGTTCTCAGAGCAATTTCTTTTGTAAGCTTTTATACCCATCCGTCCACATATAGCAGTGTAAACGCTAGCAAAGCACGTAAGTGAAGACTTTTTCTGGTTAAATTTTGTGTACGCAGTCTTTTATTTTTTGAACTTAGAGTGAGTCCCAAAGAAAGTGCCCTGATTCCTTTCCACTTATTTTTATAAGGTTTATATTTTTTCGGTTTTACATTCGTACGTATTTAGAAGATTGAAAAACGCGAGAGCAACATGTTCAATTTTTCTCCCTCTGTCGCTTGCTTTTGTTTATGCAACTACAGCCCTCTAAACTCTGTCATGTCGCTATATATGCTTGCATAATTCATTACTACATCATATTGAAGTCATATTGAAGCAGCGCTAAAAGCTTTTTTTTTCTTCATTTCTAGTACACTTGTCTTAATGCTTACACAGCAGCAACACTTTGTTCTTAATTATAATGTGTTCAGAAGAAACGCAGTCGTTATATCTAGCAAATAAAGCCAAGAGATATTATCCACGGAGCATGAAAATTTAAGGCGAGGGGGGGGGTTCGATCAAAGCCTATAGAAGCCTGGAATGAATGTGTCACTTTTCTATTCTTGAAGTATATTGGGGCTTTGAAAACTGATTCTTTGAGGTTTGATTTCTTGTTCTAATCTTATACAAATGAGTAGAAAATTTCTCTTGCTTCGTAGCGTAGCGGACACTAATAAAAAAGTTTGCTCGAAGTTTGTGTGGATTGACATTACAAAAAAAGAAAACAAAAAAGGAAAGAGCGAATCGGGCGATTAAAACTTGGGCGGCAATCTTTTTTCGCGAGGCAAGGGTAAGTGTTAGTTCGACCCAGTTAGCTTTCTGGGATCAAAACTACTGCGCCCCTTTTTTCCGAATAAACAGTAAGAATAGCGACGAACCGCACCTGATACGAGGTCGATATGGAGAACGGTAAATCTTTCCCTCGCACCACAGTGACCACGCGTCTATCGTATCCTCCGAGCGAATTACGGGAAGCTGTTCCCTGTAAAACGAAATCCAAATGGACGCTCGCTCTTCGCTGAAATACGTGACCTATATTCTGCAAAACCCGCGGTAGTCTAAATAAACTCCCTGTAGTCGTAAGGCGAGCATCGGAGTGCTGTCACTTCGTCGATATAAAGGCAAGATTGCCTTTAGAGGAGGACACACACACAAGAACCGAAATTTTTATTCGCCGTACGGGTCAAGAAAGAGCGGACCTTTGCCGTGCAATAAAGTGAGTGTCGAATTTTAATATCGAGGTCAACCGGTGGACCGTTTTGTTGAACCGAGAGCATTCCCTTAAGAATGTACGGGTTGATGGAAAGATATTTGGCTTCTAACAGAACGTAAAGACAGGATGAATTGGCGTTCAAACAGGTACCATACGAGCCGTTCTCCGTCGATCGCGGAGGAATATACTCTGACCGCTTTGTCGTTGAGTTCGTTTCAACAGGATTTTTCTTATATACGGAGTAAAAATGATATCAGTGGAACGGCTGTGGTTATCTTCAAAACTAAACGCATGCGTTTGCATTAGTTAGCGATTAATAATGGTGTACTTTTGCCTGAAAAATCCATGATGTGGTTACAAGGCGCACCCCTTAGCGCAGTGCTCCGGAGAAGGTTGGACCACCTGGGGTTCTTTAACGTACGCCTAGATCTAAGTAAGCGGGCGTCTTCTGCCTTTGGCCCTATAGCGTGGCTGCCGCAATCGGGATTAGACTCCGTGGCTACGAGATTAGCTAGCCAACGCCCAGCGGCTACGCCACCACTACGGGTGGGATTACCCAGCTAGTAGGGAACGAAATCCGAGAAGAAATATCGCTCGTGCGGCTGTTATTCATGTTAAAAACAAGTTAGTGAAACAACAAACATTGAAGCCTAGGAAAGCATAGGGGAAGTTATTCCAATTTGTAATTATGATATTGTAATTTTGGGGTAAGTAGAAAGGAATTAAAGTGGACGAAAAGACAAACCTGGCTTCGGTGGGATCCGAACCCACGACCTTCGGATATCGCGTCCGATGCTCTACCGCTGAGCTACGAAGGCGGTCGTCCCTCCGTCCACTTTATTGGGTATTTATGTTTATGGAATCCTGGGAGTGTTAGGCGGCGCCACTCATAGCCATGGCGGCGAGTGTAGCACACTCTTACTGCCAGGAGGCGTCACGTAGAACGTGAACTTATGTCTAGTTATTCATGTGGTATCATTATATGGGTGTTTGATATAAATCAATCTAGATAAATCATTAGATATAAATAATTATATATAAAACGTTTTTTCGCAGGAAGGTTTCTGTGTGCCTCCACTTGCGGAAATTCTAGGCCTTTGCAAGCTTTTTTGTGTCAACGAAAATTTACTGCAATGTATTAATAGGCGCTGACGCGAAGCAATGGTTTCTCATGACTTGCGGCGCAGCGGATGGAGAAAATATTGGTCTGGGTCCCGTAACAATATGTTGAAAAAGGGAGCCAATGGCGAAGGAGTCCTTTACTTGGAAACAGTGCACGAGTTAGATAGATGTGCTTTGGATAGGACGTCTGCGCGGCTAAGATAGGACATGGCTGAGTGTCGTAGAAAAGCCCACCGTTTCGAGGCCTCACCTGAGAATGGCATGAAATATGAGATAAAGCGCGTTATTTGTTTGCAAAGGGAGAAATGTAAGTGAACGCGCTGTGGTGCTGAGCAGTTTTGTCCTGACTATGTCTTTGCTGGTTGCACTTCGAGGCTCCCAACTGAACGAAGAACATCCCTTGGGGATAAAGGAGTTTTTCTTCACCGAAACAAAAACGTCGAAAACCGGCGCCACCTTACACTTCCACCAAATCCTGCCATCCCGCGCGCAAAGCGTACCGGAAGTGCGGGATAGCGGAGGCATTGAAGCAGCAGTTCCTAGACGCTGTGCTCCTAACATAGTTACTCCGGAATAGTTCGCTCTTACTGTTTCAAGAAATGTGCCTTCAGGTTTAGAAAGAAAGAAAGAAAAACGCTGCTGGCCTTTTCGCCGTTGGGATCTTCAGGCGTATAACATTAGCTGTGGGGCATAAGCATTGGAGAAAGATGTGAGAAATTGATATGATGCACGTCAGAGAAAGAGAGACAGAAAAAGAGACAGACAGAGACAGTTTCGCCGCAAGGGCGAAGCAATGAATGCGATAGCAAGAAACTGTAATGCTATACGAAGTGAGTCTGGCGGCTTCAGGAGCGATATTAATTGTAGCAAACACGCACTTGCTAATTCAGCGCCTCCCGTGGGCAGCGCGTGCTGGTACGAAGGGCTTTATACGTTGTGTGTCACAAAGCTACACATAAAAAGCTAGGGGAGGCCGCTAAGTGAACAAACAGAAGATGAGCGCGAACTATCAAGTGAAGCACGCACGAAACGAACGCACAGATATACACCGAACGAGCGCCAATAAGCTGTTACAATGGATACTCTCAGTTTGAACAGCGCTCCGTTGCATAGGCGGCCGAAGCAGCGAAGGAAACTAGCATGCTTCAAGTGTCGAGCTGTGACACTTGATAGTTCGCGCTCATCTTCTGTTCGTTTAGCGGCGTCCCTTGAGCTCGAGTGACTTTCGTACGCTGCCGTAACATCAGCGTGGACATCACGGTCAAAGCTCGAAACATCCCTCTTCCTCTCACCACGAGACAAACGCGCGAGCAGCAGCGGAAGGCAAGGCCCTGCGCAAATATTAGAAGAAGTGAGCGAGCTGGCCGACGACTTTTAAATGCGTCCGCTGCGCTCCTCGCGCCATCTCGCTGGTAATGAAGAAACTTATAAGCGCCTGCCGTCTCTGAGCCCTGCCAGCGGCAAAGGGTGTGTATATAAGGCTCGCCGTTAGCTCCCAGGAGGATGTGCTCTTTGTGGCGTAGTGGTTAGCGCCACGCGCTGCGGAGCGAGAGGTTCCTGGTTCGATTCCGCGCTTCGGAAGCATTTATCTGAATTATTTTTCTTCGATATATATATATATATATATATATATATATATATATATATATATATATATATATATACGGTTCATGACGGCGGCGACGGGGACGGCAAAAACCAGCCGAGACTGTCCATATAATTGCTATCCCAATAAAAAGGAAGAGAAAGGGCACGGATGTCAACCAAACATTTGCCCGATTTGGTGTTCCATATTTACAGATGTGCAGAGGAGAATAATATTAGACAGACAGACAGATAGATAGATAGATTCCTTTCTTAATTAAGACTTACTTTCAGCACTATCACCTTCTATATATGGGGAAAAAGAGGAGCATATGGCTTTTACAATATTCATTGCTGTCCTGCTTGGCTGCAATATCACTTCCTCGAATGAGAAATCTTGGTTTCTATAACCTTTTTTATTTTACGGCTCTATTGTCATATTATTCATTATGAGTTGGCCCTAGAAAAACCCTAATTATGCTTGTAACAAATGCGCGACCTTTGTTTGTAGGTGTTTCCGTTGTTTTTGCTGCCGCACTAGTGACTTGAATGAGCTGATCCTGATTCTTATTATAGATCATTTTATATAAGATATCAAAATTATTATCTTCTGATCCTGATTCTTATTATAATAGTAGATCGGAAACGTGGCCATTTGGTGCTGTTCAGTTTTACAGCTTGTTCATCATAACCGGCTCCGATGACTCACCTCAACCAGCACTACTTTTGACTCTACGCTGTGGCCTTATCGCTAAAACAAGACGCCAATCAGAAAACTCCGGCTACATTAAAAGCGCTACTTGAGTGGCTCTCCATGTTCAGGATGGGCGACCGCACACGACACCATCAGCCCAACGTATTTGAATAGGTAGTATCAGAGATTGGTTCTAAGGTACTCAACGACCGTCGCTTGAATGCCGTCCTCAATATTACTCTATTCTGAAAAGTCGAGGATTGCCCCTTTTCTGAGACTACTTCACGAAGACGTGAGTAATGGAAGGTTGAGCCACACATCATTGCGCTAATGTGATGCAGGCTATTGCGATTTCGTGACTTTTTTCTTTCTTTGAAGATTCCCCCAGGCTTAATATTCTCGGCTTCCGCGCTGTAAGGGAAGGCACTGTGTGGACTGCCTCTTTACGGTTGCAGCGCTAAAGTGAGACTTAATCGACCGCAGCAGCGAGGAGCCTGTTGGGCACGCTTTTAGATATTCAAGACTGCGCACTTTAGAGCCTCGGCTGGCGTCAGCGCGTCGCGAACTGCGAGCGGGTATAAGAGCGATGTGTTGAATGTCTGGGGCCATAGAGACGAACACTGGTGCGTCTGCGCGAATCGAGATCTTACAAACTAAGAGGAGCATAAAATTTATAATTTGTAACTCAACTTTTTCGGTGTGCCGTTTGTTCTGTCATAACACGCACCACTTAATATGTCTGTTTTTCTATTAGTTTGAGCCGTTTGATAGTACTTAGCTTTATAGCGTGTGAATTACCCGAACAAGCCAGCCACGCCGCGCATGCAGTCACGCATGAATTTTCCGACTGGATTATTGATTATTCGGAATCTTCATTGGCGTCGCGTGGTGCTGCTCATTGTAGTGTGGAATCAATTTTGTATTGTCGGTATAATGTATGCATGTCACTTAGGGTCTGTTCAAAACCGCACAACACGCATCGTCTTATGCAATTTCCTTTCACTGCTGGCGTTGGACAAATGAACCTTAAACATCGATCCGCTTAATTCCTGACTGCGCGAGAAATTTCTGGTCTGTTTCTTTTTTTTTCGTTAATAGATAGCTTTAAGCCTAACCTATATGCACGTGTGTTTTTGAACAGTCAAGGAATAAAATTGCAATGGCTGTTTAAAAATATAAATTGACGTCCAGTATAATATGCTTTTCAAGCTCACACGCTGACCCGCAGTATAAAGGTCATAAACGAGGCTTTTGACGAAATACACACACAAAAAAAGATAATACTTTCTTGTACGGCAGGCGCGCTTAATTTTATTGTGAAGCAATCTTATTATCAAACACTTCTTGATGCTTATCTTCCTGCTCCACACTGCGACCCCAAAGCTTTTGTTATCGTTCTATGCCACTGACCTCCTCTTCGGTGCAGCGTGAATTAACTCTTTTATTATCTTCTATACGAATCAGTGACCAACGATGGCGTGGGCAGCTGACCCCTCTTGACCGTTAAATTTATGGCCAAGCTTTGAATGCCACGGAGTGAGAGGGCTGTATAACGGGATCGCTTTGAGTGTCTGCGTCTTATATTGGTTTAGGATTACTACAGCCATCGAGCTATCAATTTTGGCATATTAAAATGAATATGACTCCCGTGGAAAGTGCTGCAAGGAAAATGAAAACAACTACGGCGAGCAATATCCATGGATGCGAGTGTGAAGTGAAGTGTACCTTAAGCTGTCTTCACCCAAATTTAAATGAATGACTTTCTGTCCTTCGTTTAGTTAGAGTTTTATTATCTCGTATACTGCATTACTGTTTATCCCGTTTTGTCTCCCACCCATCAGTGTTACTTTCATTGACTAAGGCGCGTTCCTTCACTTGTTCCATGCTTTTTGATAACGCTGTTTTCAGGTTAGTTTCTCGCTTGTATCATACTAACTATCACCATTATTAAGTCCACATATTGCCATTTAATTGTAGTATTCACCATATTGTCAGGCACAGGAGGCCCCATTTCAGTTTGTAACTACGGGACATCCTTCTGCATATACTTACCATGTATTTTCTTCTTCCTTGACGTTAAATAAATAATTCTGAAAAAAATAATTCTGACGATTAGGCAACGCTTTGCTAGTTGTGCGAAAATGCACCAAGCGTCTAAATCGACGCTGGAAAGCACGAAGCTACCAGTACGAAATGGGAGAGGGCGCAGACTTCGATAACGTAAACTCAGTGAGCCGTTTTCTACGACGGAACCACTTGCGGATCAACATTGCTGAGCAGTGGTACACGAATATAGTTTCGATGTGTAGTAAAAATTTTCATTGTATTCAATGTAGGAAAACAATATATAGTAAACCAACCTAAATATTGATGCTTAATATCGGCACCTCTCCTTCTTGTATTCCTTGGCTTTTTCTTTCCCGTATGTAGTCGCTCTGTTTTCTTCAATTTGGCAAAACCAACTGAACCAAAATGAGAAAATAAGTATCATAAAAGGTGCTCGCGTTGTCGGAAAAAAGAGTATGTTCGCGCGCTTCTGTGTGTGCTGTTCCGTAAAGTGCTGACAAGATACGTATACAGAAGCACTATGAACATCCCTCACACACATGGCACACGTACTTTTCGTCTGTACGGAGCACGCGACCTTCCTACCTAAATATTGCCGTAACAGGGAACTAAGACACATTTACATTGGAAAATGCGCCTCGTTTTACTGCTTAAAAAACAGGGCAATACGAATGCTATGTCCTGGTTCCGCTGGCGACTATAGATGAACATATTGTGTGCCTTCTGGAGGAGTATCTGCGCCAACTCTGACGTCGTCGTCTCGATGAAACGAGCCACGGTTTCAGATTCGCGTGGGATGCAGTCGCCGAGCAACGCAGTGGGAAGAGATGCACCTTTCTACTTTTTAAACGAGGGACCCTTTTTGTATTCTAAAGGCGGCAGAGAAATCTAGTCCGCGGAGTCAAGGTCTCATTGTCCAGAGCGTGACAGTGAGGCACGTATATATTCGCGTAGACAAATCCCGACAGTGCACCTTGGATCTGCGCACGACGCTTCTCAATTTTTCTCGCCTCTGGCTGTCAGAGGAGAAATGTCTCCGGTACAAGAAAACAATAAATATAAAATCTGTAAGTTTGCTTTCCATGACGTCCCTCCGCTGTGTCAAGGTAGGAAATGTGCAGGCACCCTGGAAATACAAACGAAAAAAAAAATCTTTCTTTCTTCATGCCTTCAATCATGCATGACAAAATTTAAAAGAGTTTCGTGGCAGAATGACTGCATCCTCGCCTGCATAGTGCCAACGTAAAGCTTTTATGCGAATGTGACAGGAAAGATGTAGAAAAGGAAAGGAGATGCACTTATTTAGTGCGGGGCTAGGTCAAACTGGGGCAAATATAAAGAGTGAACGATACAAGAAGGACGGAAACAAACGTTAAGCTTTATTAGACTGTCAAGACACTTCGCGGAGTGTTCTGTTGCAAACGTTTACGCAAAATGTTATCGTGAGCAATCTGGAGCTCTAGAAGTCTGCAGACAAAATCACAAATCTAGGTAACAGATTTAGTATTGTCGCAAAATTTATCGAAATTGAAACGTGCTAGACATAACTCAAGAAACATTACACACGTAAAATGGAGCTGTATACTCCCCACCCAATGACCGAAAATTGCGTGGTGTAGAAGTAGGAAAAAAAAAAAGAAAACAAATGCGACAAACACTGTCCTGTTTTCTCTTAGATCCTCCTTCAGGAAAACATCGCTCCTTCTACTTCCCTTATTTCATTTCTGCCTGTTTCTTTTTTTCATATCATCCTTCGTCGTAGAGGTCAAGTTTGGCCATATATTGCAAGTATCTTTCACTTTTTGTTAGGAGGTCCCCCTGACAGTTCTTCAACTTCAGTACAGTCAAAATACAGTCCATATTATACCAAAGAAAGGAACTCGAGGTACATTACGATTACCCTTTGAGAAGACTCTACAATAAGGGCAGCTGTTTTTGTAGTGTGTAACTTCATGACAACTGATAATCAGTGAATTGTGACCGGTATCGAAGCACACGTGTCCGAACAGAGAAGGAGACAAAAAAAAAAATAGCACGTTGTCTATTTGTAAAGTCACATTATTTGCGGCTGGTCTGCAGTCAGCCAGACACTTCTCCGGTAATATTGCCGTATTCTCTCTTTTTCTTCGTCTTTGAATGTAATCTGTCGAAAATGAAAATTAGCGCCCCTATAAGAGCTGTATTGTATAATCGCACATGTTAATTAACCATGTTATGGTTGCGACGACGATCTATTAACATATATATTCGTTCGGGTTGGAGAAGACTTGCCAACGTTACAGAACAACAATATTGAGGCTTGTGACGCATTACCGAACCTTGTTCGATGTGTGCCCTCTCTACCCTCAAACTTCCGCGAGTTGGAAGGAGTAAATATATCTAAGCTGTAAAATATCGAGCACTAAGAAATATCGTTGGCGTGAGCTCAAATACGTCATCATCCCAGCCTATTTCTTAAGCCTGAGTCTGGCACACCGCCGTTTTTAAACTTTATCCCCCAGTTGGATCGCGAACTGCGCCGTAAACATGTCAAGTCGAAGCATACGAGCCTGTTGTGGCAGTGCGCTTACTCGGGCACCGAGCCTACCGGCCGTCGACGGGGATTATTATGTCCACGGCGGCCTCGCAGCAGGGGAGTACCGTTATCCCAGCCTCTTCAGCTCATTTCAATGCACTAAACGCTTCACAGTGCCAGTTTTTTATGCGACTCACTTCCTGTAGCACACATGCATTGCTTTTCTACTTTTGCCTGCGATTCCCTGCTCCTTCGATATGTCTTTACATCAGCAATGTCCTTTCAATTTCAGTTTCAGTTTATTGGTTGTATAAGCATCAATTACATAATACTTGTATACAGATGAGGGTCCCAGAGTATAAATACTGAAGACGGGACCCTCAGTTAAAGAGTACAACAAAAGTGAATTAAAAACAATTGGCAGAAGATTAGCAGGTGGTAATAATAATCATATACAGGGCAAAACAAACAGCAACAACGAATTTGTGTTATGAATTGTTGTCTTTAATCTTAATATCCCTTTTTAACTACTTTTCTCCTTCTTTTGCGTTTGTGGCAAATATTTCTAAACCGTTTCCCAGTTGCTTTCCGCTGCCTCCCGCGAAAGAAACCATTATTTCGGCATGTAAGGCATCTAATCTGTCCTCATGAATGTCTAAAAGCGCTACGCCGTTAACATCACATGGCATAAATCCAGGCGCAGTCAGCGGATTTCGCAGATAATTCGAGAGAATTTTCCATTAATATGTGAAATTGTGTGTCATGCCTAGTACTCCAGTGGTTCTACGTTGCGCGAAGTAATGACCCGTTTCTTTTAATTAACCTTCGACATTGATCGTCTTCTACCCATCTGAGTGCTAGGTTACCCCCTTAAAGGGGCTGTGCCACACTTCTTGAACATTTCAACAACAGCAACAACCACCACCGCCGATCAATCGTCTACGCGGTGTTTAAAGGGCAACTCCGACGGTTCTTTCACCATATCCTGATATTGCTGTTTTCCAGTGGCATTTGCGATGTCAGTGCACGTTAAAGAACCCCAGGTGATCGAAATTTCCGGAGACCTCCACTACGGCGTCTCTCATAATCAGAGCTGGTTTTGGGACGTTAAACCCCACAAATCAATCAAATCAAATCAAATCAAATCATTCCAGTGGCATTTATAGTCCTGTCGCAGGAAGGGTGGTTCAGTTTGCTCAGAAACTCACCAACAAATTTAAATAACCGAATGAACGGTCTGTTCAAACTGAAACAGGCAGATGCTTGTTGCAGCGTCTGCGGTGACGTCACAAGTGTCCCCGTCATCAGAAATATGAAGCTGGCACCACATAAATGAAAGCAGCGACGTCATCCGACGATATATTGAGCTATGCCAGCTGTTCTGAACTTGACAGCGACGATTCTATCGCCGAAGTATCGCCGTATTGCTCTTGACAGCCCGCCTGCTCAGGCAGGCAGAGTTGGACGTAATGACGTCGAAAACACAGGGCTGCCCGCGTGGAAACGCGATAAAAGGTTACGGGAAACGGTGATATCAGAATATGGTGAATAAACTGCCGCAGTTACCCTTTAAAGTTGCAATCAAGTGTTCGCTTGACCAGCAACCACTTATGTATGTATTCACCTGTACTTTCCTGAACGCCAAAACCTTGAAATGAAAAAAGTCTGCGCATAACTAACACCTTTCCTGATACCCGCCGCAGTGGTGTAGTGGCTGTGCCCCTCGGCTGTTGACCCGAAGATCTCCAGGACAGCCGCATTCCCGGTGGAGGCGAAACTGCTGAGGGCCCGTGTATTGCGCGATGTCGGTGCACGTTAAACAAACCCAGGTTTTCGAAATTCCCGGAGCCCTCCACTGCGCGTCTCTCACAATCATATCGTCGTTACGGGATGTAAAACCCCAGGTATTATTATTATTATTATTATTATTATTATTATTATTATTATTATTATTATTATTATTATTATTATTACCATCACCTGGTAGCATAACTGCACACTCTTTACTTTGCGTGTGCTTCTGCCGCTACGAAAGGCGGCAGCACGTTCTAGGAATTTACTCACCAAATTCCTGCACTGCGGTGACCAATAGGGCGGTAAATTGGAAGGAGCGAACCCCGTCACGACAAACTGAGTCGGGACAAACTTCGCTTGCCTTATCTTTTTTTTTTATGTATCTGGGCTCTCGTTATCTCGATTTAGAGTGTTCCCTCGGGCAAGCTGTGGCGTTACGGTAGAGTTTGGTTGCCAGAAATTCTTAACGGTGGATGCCGCCACCCGCCTTCGAAGTAGTATAGGAGGGGAAAGAACAATTACTCAGAGTTAATTGAACTCGTTCATTGTCTGGACACGCACAACGCTACAGACTCGTCGCGCAACTAACGTAGACCGCGCTTTTTGTGCCGATCGTCATTAGAAGCACGGAATGGTTAGGACGTAATTATAGGAACGCCTTACCAGGAAATATATTCTATTTGATGTGGAGGTGTGTAACAGTGCAGACAATCCTCTTGACCCTGCTATTCATCCTCAGGAGTTTAGAACGTGCGCTACTCTTATTACATGCGAAACATTTCTCAAAGAATCTAAGCCACTCCGACAATATCTGCCCGCCTATCTGTCTAGCCGCCTACGTCTTTGCTCTTTACTTCCTGAAAAGAACAGACTTGGAGAAGCGACTGTAACAGTGATGTCGCGCACTACGCAGGAGCCACTGACCCTGACAGTGTTCTTTTCTTTTCCTTCTCTCTTTTCTCTATGACTTTCAACTTCCCTCACCCCCCTTCTTGTGCGGGGTAGCTTACCGGTTGTCCTGGACTGGTTAACATCCCTGCCTTTCCCACTATACTATTTCCTTCCTTCCTTCCTTCCTTCCTTGGTCGTGTATATCACTTGGTGCAGGATGAAACAGCCACTGGAAGGCATGGATGTATGCGAAGCTGGCTGACAAATCATGCCACCAACAACGTAGAATCGTAAAACGCTTGTCACGTACGCAACGTTTAGCGACTACAACCATGTGTAGTGCATAACCACATCCCCTGACCTTCACTCACAGCCAGGGAATGTTTACGTACAGCCTATGCCGAATTACATACACGCGATATAAAATGAAATAAAAGAAATTGCCGAATTTCAAATTGCGTGATGTCAAATAATTTTAAACGAAAAAGAAGGAACCTACATAGAAGTATGTGTAAGACAACGTTTAATAGCTTTCGATGCCAAGTCGTCTTAGAACGCAATGAAGTGCCGGCGAAGATTGAAAAAGAGAAAATGCTTCCCTTTTCTGTAAGAAATTCCGCGGACGCAATCACGGACCCTTTCGCCCCTTCCGCCGCTTCTCTGAGGAACGTCAACCGTTCCTTTCACTGCAACTCATTTAACAGCGAGCAAACTCGAAGACTTGACGACTACGGGCATAAAGTGAAAAGGGTGCTGAGTTCCTCTCGGACGGTATTTCCGAAAACGCTTCCTCTAGGAGCACTACTTTTTCAACACATTTCGTCGTTCGTATTATTGTCCCATTTCGTATAGAATAGAACCAGCACCCGTCGCAGCATTGCCATCAAGCTAAGTTTGCACGAAAAAAAAAATAATAAACAGGCAGCCTTGCTTGAAGGGCGATTCACTGACGACTTAAATTGCTGGAACCGTGCTACCTGAGTGCGTGGGTGAGGTTATGCGCTAGCGTACGACATACGTGGGCGAACCGAGATATTTGGCACCGTTAAAAGCATGAGGTGCCGCGAAGGAACTTTAGTCATTTGTTTTATAGAATTTTGATAGTGGTCCATGGTGTCATTAGTATACTGGCGAAAATTGTTATCGCGAAATAAAGTGTGAAGACATTCCAGAATAAGTAAGGACTGCAGTAATAGCGATACATCGAAAAGAAACTGTCCCTGGTATACAAGCGACTTGCCGTGAACTTGAATATAAAATTCCTTAGAAACCGTCATCCATAATCCATAAGCGAAAGGACAGATGAATGTTTGGAGGCAGTTATTTTCTATATCAAAGAAATTTTGCGCTTTACAGCATATGTTGGTTGCTGCGAAAATGTTTAGATAATATTTTGATCGTTCATTTCTTTATTCCGCTGAGAACACAGTCATTAACCAAGACACTGACGAACATCAGTGCCAACCAAAGCGGTGAAGAACTCAGAAGTCACCCCGCTCGTAAGACTTCGCAGTAACTGTCTACAGTCACCGTTGTCTGCGCTGGCGCTCGTGACATTTGCTTGACGTTCAAAAAACTATGCCTTGATAATGGAGCATGCCTTAGTGGAGGGCTCCGGAAATTTCTGCCGCCAGTTCTTCTTTAAATGATTAATGACACAAAATTCTGAAGGCGAGATAACTTACGAGATAGATTGTTGTGGACGCACATATGCAAAACATCGACTGCAAATGCAGCTTAGAACATATTTAAAATCAATTTTAAAGTGTGTGAAGCGCAACGGAGGCGCCAGCGGAGGACTTCGCGAAATCGTCATTTAACAGGTTTTTGTGTAGACAAACAACAACCATTCACGACCAGCTTGCGTTGGCCGCTGCTAGTGCTTCTGCCGTGCTGCCGTACTGTACTGTCGACACGTGTTCTCTCCCGCTGTTCGTCCTCCCTGTCAGTTTTATTGTCGGGACACTCAAAAGATGGTGGCCTCGCAGCCCTGCGTTCTCTTGTTGCCTTCCCACCTTCTACAGTTCGCCAGAGAGTGAAGCAGATCGAAGGCAAGCACAGGTCCGCTTTTCTCTCCTCTGAAACCCGAACATTTCTTTCGTCTTAAAATTCATCTTTTAAAATTAAAAAAGAAAGATTCATCAACAGGAAGACTAAATTACTTTCAACCGTTTGGCCTGGCTTATGTTATTACAGTAACGAGGAGAACATATACCGAAAATTTGAGTGACGTCAGTGGACGGTGAAAAATTGCCGGAGATACCCTTTTAGCCAAAGTTGCGCACCGCAGCTGCTAAATTTGCACAAAGGTGTCGATGACTGCGCGCGTAATTGCTTGGCTGAATGGGAATCAGTTTTGCACTCCCTCCCTCGCTGACTGCTTCGCATGACTTAGATTCCAAAAATGCGCGGGATCTGTCGGCTTTCTTTCTTTCTTTCTTTCTTTCTTTCTTTCTTTCTTTCTTTCTTTCTTTCTTTCTTTCTTTCTTTCTTTCTTTCTTTCTTTCTTTCTTTCTTTCTTTCTTTCTTTGAATATCACGCTATGGAAATGCAGCCGCGGCTCCCGGGATCAAACCTGGGACTTTGATCTGCATCTTTCCTACACTTTTTTTTTGCATATTGGCATTCGCATGGTACAATAATGTTCTATAACTGTTTATTGCACGCTGGCTTTCACATAGTTACTATCGTGTGATAATTACCGTCATGTAGAATTGTGTCGAGCGACATGGCACTTTGGACAGAGCGGTAGAACTAGCACACTGCAAACACACTGAGACCTGCCTCACTGGGCGGTAACGGCAGCCATAATTACCGCGGTAAATATTCTACGTTTCTCGATACAATATATGAGATCACTGAATTACCCTATGTAGGAGTTGCGGGCTTAATAAGCAAAAGATTACCCTGCTGCACACAAGTGCCGTATTGCGTCCGTCTCTCTCTGGCTCTGCTGCCTGTGTTACCGCGGAATTTAGCAACACGGCAGCGATTCCGCTACTAATTGCAATCATTATGCGTGACGTTTGAGGAGCGAAAGTTGAGCCATATAGCGATGATGTAGAACTACTAATTAGCAGAGAAGCATGCACGCAAATATAACGGTGACTATACGTATCGTGTGTATTAATGCTTTCGTGTTTCGGCTTTTTAGTGCGAAAGTGGTAGCACACGGTACACAGCAGCACCTCGAGCAATATTCCTTTGATTGCAAGAAATATTCGTCGTAAAAGCGACTGGTATGTAGAAGGGGACTTCTGAGTGCTGCAATACCCTACATTAAATTAGCCCACTCCTCTTTTTTTTTTTGGTTATTTTTATGTTTTGTTTTGTTTCCCAGTTATACTTTCTATTGAACGTGCTGTTGTGTTGGGGCGTAAAAAGGCACCCAAATGTTCACACGCAATATAGCGATCGAGTGCCTGCGAAAAGATGGGAGTACGTTGTCTTAGCAGCCGACCACAACAAAGAATGGAGCCATAAACTCCGACGCCGCTTTCCGCCTTTCACAATAAGCCACTGTATTGCGACCTCGCGGCTATTTTCACGGGAGCTCCGCGTGGCACAAGAAACTTAATAAGAACATGCACTGTCACTGTTTTCCCAGCAGGAAATAGGCGTCCTAACGCAATACAGCGAGTGAAGACAGTGTCCGGCACTTTGTTTTTCGCGACGCATCATCGCCTCACCCTGTTTTCGGAGCGAAGTGCCGTCACGTTCGCACACTATAATAGCTCGCCATGCTGGGATCACGGAAGCTGCTTTATAAGGCTGGATGGCTCTCTTGACGATATGGAGAAAATGGATCAAGCAAAGCTTTTGTGAAACAAAGGGCCACAGCGACAAAATGTCACAGAAATATGTGCATCGCACTAGGCATGCGTTGTGCGCGTCTTAGTGTAGCGAGCAGTCTGTTGTGAGCTAGGCTAGAAGCATCATGGTCTCCTTAACTCTCCGTGGAATTCCAAGACTTCCTTTTGTTTTCTAGTCAACTACGTTATGTGTCACTACCTTTTCTTTAAAGACGCGCTATAACGGAAACATTCTTTTGTTTTTCAAAGAAGTATTGGTGCACTCTTGCAAAAAATAAATAAAAACGGATGCTTCATCGCTATTTCACTCACATGGCATAACTTTGTTGTTGCTCCTGCTACTCGACCTCTCCAGAGCATGGGAGAATTCATTTTAGGCGAGCCCTGAGAGAGCTCTACGTCCTGTGAAGGTTCATTGACCTTTGGTGACAAGCACGTAACCTTGTTTCGTTTACGGGTTGTTGGCTTCTACACCAGTATCTAAATTTAGCGATGCTTAAGCGTCTAACAACGCTTGTTCTTCTTGCTTCAGTGGACGGTAGGAATGACAGAATTTCGGATAAGTGCTTCTCGAGAAGAGGGGGGGGGGGGACGAGGAAACAAAGGTACGCGAAAATTCCAAATAGGCAAGAATTAGCAACAGCTGAACTTCGTATAATAAGAGGGAGGACTTGTTTTTGCGCGTACTTGCGCTCCACCGTGACGTACAGTTCGTGCAATAAGTTCTTCCTTTATTTTCTTTCGATTACAGTGTCGTGTTCGTAACATTGAGCGCTACCAGAATTGTTGGAAATGCGCTTCCGCGTACGCAAAATAGCACCTCTTGAACTTCTTCCATGTGCGAAGAGAGACAAATTCGGCGCCGAGGAAGGTTCGTTAACAAGTAGAGACAGGTAGCTGCTTTTTTTTTTTTTCTAATGCTTCCTAGTGCGTTGGATAAGCTTGCACAACAGCGGCAAATGACCTATAGCGCGTATCTAAGACGATAATATCAGCATATTGCCTACTCGTATGTTCTTTCTAAAAATGGAACGCGTCTTGCGGACTTATAACTTGTATACATGCCACACAGTTGCATAGCAGTTATGTTACCTGACATGTCATGAGTTCAGCTTTAATGTTCAGCTTAAAGACATCACAAAGCCGATTGCGCCCCCGCGTAAGGCACCGCATCACCATAACAGGTCGCGTAATCAACAAATACTATTTAATTGATTGATTGATTGATTTCCGAGGTTTTAAGTCCGAAAATCATGTTATGATTATGAGAGAGGCCGTAGTAAACAAGGAGGTTTAAAAAAAAATGCTGGAGTGGCAGCGCCCGCTGAACCTTACCGCGACAAGTGAAGCCGGCGTTTGCCCTTAGTTCAGCCCTAAAAGCTTGCCTAACTGTCAAGCGTTCTTGACCTTCTAATGTAAACCCTAGACTAATTGTAATGTAAAAGCGCGTTGTTTTGATTTAATAGACTACCATTGAACAACTATCAATGCCGCGATATTGCGCACAAATTTTCTCGACGTTCATGTTTCATCCAAAAACCCCGTGGCACAAACAGGCACATCAAGGATTGTCTGCCTAGCAAAGTTGATCGCTTTAAAGGTGTTAAAAGCGTGAGGAAAACGGTTTT
Organism: Hyalomma asiaticum; assembly: GCA_013339685.2. Classification (NCBI taxonomy): domain Eukaryota; kingdom Metazoa; phylum Arthropoda; class Arachnida; order Ixodida; family Ixodidae; genus Hyalomma; species Hyalomma asiaticum. Next base: position 10,346,928 of record CM023491.1, read on the forward strand.
TATTTTGTGCTATTTGAATGCTGTTAATGATGTCCTGAGTAGGATGGCGGCCGCCGGCTTCACCTTTAGCACAATATCAATTATTTAGGGCTATAATTAACCCTGATATGGGAGATATCTTGCAGGCGCTCCACAAATGAATTCAAACTTGACGGTTTTCGATTAGGGACAAGGGGAAAGATTATCGGATCCAGTTCCACCGCCGTGAAAGCCGTACGAACTACGGCCCAGTGATTCGCCCGGGTTTCACTTGTGTTCTTCGCGCATTTATAATCGGCGTTTTCGAATTATTTTCGCTTAATTTGATCTTATTGTGTGATCAGTTACACTTAATGTGTACCTTTTATTTTCTTAAACCAATCCGATTTATTTTAACCTTACATTATTCCGGCTGTTCTTCTTTGGCACAGCATTCTGTAAAATAATTTTGGAGAATTGGACCAAACTATAGAAGAGAAGCTCAGGGGAACATGGAGGCTTGAATCGATGAAAAGATCGTTAAGAACGATGTAGAACAGGGAATGTCGCAGGAGCCAACGTTTCGACAAGTGGACTTGCCTTCGTCAGGACGGCCGTCCTGACGAAGGCATGTCCACTTGTCGAAACGTTGGCTCCTGCGACGTTCCTTGTTCTCAATCGTTTTTAGCGATCTGTTCATCGTTTGAAGAAATGGGTAAGATGTAAAGCTTTTACCTGTTCTTTACCTTAACCAAGCATTATCGCTCAGATTCTATCCACTGCCATTTTGCTGCATGGTTTCAACTCCATAATTGTACATGGGACTTTACTGAAACAGAATATTACGAGAACTGTAATGCTATAGTAATACCTTTCTTAGAACTTCCGGGAATGACATTCGTGTGAAGCCTGCCCTGCGCTTCTACAGCACATTAAGTTGCTCTTAAGAGAGCGATTGCACCGAGTCCGGCGGGAAATTGGGTCACTGTGTGACGTTTGGTTGCCCATTTGGCAGAGCAAGATAGGAGCAGTCTGCGCCTAATGTTCACGACATCCGTGAGACGGCGGTGCCGACACGGCGCAAAGCTGGCAGATGTCCGACACGAGCCTCCACGCAACGCAGACACGTCATTTAGGTCACAATGACCTCGTTTGTTGCTTCGTGCGCCTTGTCCCCAGTGTGCCATATAGAGTCTCCTTGGAGTTATCGCGTAAAGGATGAAGTAACTAAGCAACAGAGAAGGACAGGCAGGAAGGTTCACAGGACGCAGGTCCTGGCAGCTGCAACAAGCAGCAAAAATGAAAGTAACGCATAGGGAAAAAAAAGGAAAGATAAATAAATGAACTTGTAAAAGTAGTTCCGAGCCACATCGAATTACCTTCAGACTTCCTCCTTCGTATTGGTTTATCATAGTAACATGATTTAATATTTCCAGGCGGTACCGAACGGCAGTTTTCTTATACCTAAATTCTAAGCAACAGCCCACCCTCGCAAGCTCAAGCAATCGAAGATTCGTTGTGTATTTGTGACGGAGCGCATATCTGATCTTATGGCCCATGGTCCTGAAAGCATTCAGTTCGTAATGGCTCTTTGGCGTTGCCCAGTGGGCTCTGCTAATGGAATGTTCCGCATCGGTATTGGCTAAATATTTTGTCTTACGTGCAACGCTAGCGCAACGATTTTTTTTGTTGATTCTGGCACAGGTTTTATAGCAGTGCTCCTACATCAATTTCCATCAAGGAAATGCGAAGCATGCTTCAGGAACCTAACTGTCGCTCTTTAAAATCAACGTAACGATATGAGGCGGAGGGATGTAGCACACAGTAAACATATGTAGAAATGACACTCACGTATCTTGAAAAGTGGCAATTGTGTAGAAGTAGTAGGTTTATAGTTGCGTGACGACGAGTTGCGTAACGATTTATGTTCGTCACACAGAAATGTCACGTCATGTTAATTGTGGAATACGTCCATTTAATGAAACGGCCGCGAGCGCCCGTAGAACACGGCATGTGAATGATGCTGCACATGACACGCGTGTCATGGTTTGCACGTTAGGAACTGTCACTCATGTTGGTCATGCATTGTTGTCTCGCTGTACCGATTTTGGTACATATGAAGTTAACGAAACGGCCGGAAGAGCACCAAGAGTGTGGCATGTAAACCATGCCGCTCATGACACGCATGCCATGGTTGTAATGTTATGACCTGTCATGTACGTTCGTCATGCAGTCATGTTGTGCCATAGCGATATTGGTGGTATACGTCCCGTTAACGAAGCGCGTGGCATGTAAATCATGCTGATCATGGCATGCTTGTCACGATTTTGATGTTCTTAAAACGTGTCATCCATGGTCGTCATACATTGTTGTCTCGCCATAACAATTTTAGTATATATCAAGTTAACGAAACGGCCGCAAGAGCACCAAGACCGTGGCACGTAAATCGTGCCGCTAATGACATGCATGCCATGATTTTTGTGTTATGACGTCTAATTTATGTTCGTCATGCAGTCATGTTGTGGCATACCGATTTCAGCATACATCCCATTAACGAAACGGCCAGGATAGCGCAATGTCGTAGATAGATAGATAGATAGATAGATAGATAGATAGATAGATAGATAGATAGATAGATAGATAGATAGATAGATACGCTCAAAGTCACCGAAGTTCGCTAAGAAACTTCGCATTTAATAAATAAATAAATAAATAAATTTATTTTTATTTATTTATTTATTTATTTATTTATTCATACTGTCGATCCCATCAGGGATCCTTACAGGAAGGGCATATTGAATTGTTACAGTATAACAATACAAATAGCAAAAATTCAATTATACATAAAGAAAATATTGGCGGTTAACAAAGGCAGGCGAGAAGACGTAATAATACATCGTAATAATAGTGCATCCTAATACGTAAAAATAAAGGGTGATCAAAGAGACGTACAAAGGCAAAACTGGAGTAGGAAATACACTTATGTAAACGTGGTGAAAGTAAACGATGTAACAGTATGTAGGATAAACAAAATTATGGGTACAGTGTAACAGAAAAAAAAAGTGATCAAAGAGGCATACAAATGGGAAACTGGAGCAAAAAACACACTAAACACACTAAAAAAATTATACAGAAGTATAATTCACAAATTATACAGAAGAAAAATTATACAGAAGTAAGGATGATACAGGTGGCTCATAACTGGGCAGCATGTAGCTGATTTTCAAGCGATGTTAAAAAGGAAGATAACGTCGCGCTTGTTGTTACACTAGGATCTAGCCTGTTCCACTCACGT